>CM035836.1:384735681-385412764 GCA_020510985.1 Pholidichthys leucotaenia | reverse complement strand
AAATGGTCATGAGACAGAACGTGCTTGCAGAAAAGTTTTAAAAGTTGATTGGTGTGCTGTGTCGGGTGATTGGAGCTCAAAAGACACCACAGGTAATGTTTTGCCTCCAACAAATGCAGTGTTACAACAACAGGTGAGAGAACTAAATGACCGCATTGGGAATAAATGGCGAGTGAAGCATGATTGGACCAGAATTCAAAATACAACTCAAAATAAAGGTGAAGCCGTGGAAGCTTACAGGAGCAGATTGCAAGACATTTTTGGTAACCATTCCGGTTTAATTAAGCCTGCTAATGATACAGATGCAGAACCTTATTGGCAGCATTTGAAAAGTGTTTTCTTACAAAACATGCACCCACATTTGGCACACTACATCCACAAACATCTGGTTACATATTGCACTTGTGCATTTGGTGATGTGCTAACATATGCTAAACATACAGAGCGACTGGAAGAGGAGAAGGTGGAAAAGGAGAAAAGAAATCAAAGACAAGACCAACCCGTTTACATAACTGCTGACCCCACGGGGGGAGCCGAGGCTTCCCTCACCTCTGTTTTTTACCAGGGTCCACCATGTGGGGGAGGAGGGCAGAGGAGAGGGCGTGGTCGCGGAGCCGCCTACCCACAACCATGGGGGTATGACGTTTTTCACTAATGTGGACAGCGAGGGCACTAGCAGAGGGTTTTCCCTGAGCACCCGCTGAGTTGGGGAGAGGGGGGAGGACCTTGCATCCAGCCACGGCCACAGCATCCACGGGACCACAACACGCGACTAACCGACCTGAAGCTAAGTACAACACATGACACCGACAATGATACAGCAGACATTTTCCATTTATCTGATTTTGACTTGATGCTAACAATGCAGTGTTTGCCTGAAGTGACACTGGAGGGTCAAGGCATCCCCATAAGGTTTCTCTGTGATACAGGTGCGTGCAGATCGGTGATTGCAGGGACAGACGTCGAAAGTTTCACAAAATCAGATCAAACAGTAACTGGCAAATCCGCAAACAGTAAACTAAAAACAGAGCACCTCTCCAAAACTGTAAAGGTAAAACATCCTGTCACAGGTGACAGTGCAGAAGGTTCATTCATATTATCACAGGCATGTCCCGTTAACCTTTTGGGCAGAGATTTGCTCACAGCTCTCAACACTGCCATAATCCCAACAGAGAACGGTATGAAAGCATCACATTTCCCACATGTGGCAGGAGTGAATGTATTGCAGGATTTCAGTGTGCTAAGGTACTGCTACTCACTGCGTTTGGTTTCTGTACACCAAGCTTTGACCAGATGTACTGGACCAATCATGATAGACAAACTGCTCCTCCACCTCTCAGATAACAAAAGGCTTAAAGAACTGAGTGATGTGAGTTTGAGTCAGAATGGTGTGCGAATAGGCTCTGAGATTATTTTTGTATTGTTCTCCACTGGCCAGTGTAATTAACTTTGCTGAAACTCTGATCCTGCCTGGTTTTTGACTGAAGATTTGGAAGCATTTTTCTAACAGCAGAAACAGCCCCAGGTTTAGATAGTTTCCCTGTGGAGTACTATAAGAATTACAGTGATATCCTGGTGCCGGTACTGACCAAGGTATTTTCAGAAGCCATGGAAATAGGGGAGCTACCCAACACAGTGAATCAAGTTGTAATTTCACTTATCCCTAAAAAAGGCAAGGACCTGCTAGAACCAGCCAGCTATAGACCCATTAGTTTGACGGGGTAGATTATAAAATCTTAACCAAAGTACTGGCTACATGCCTAGAGAAGGTTCTCACGGATATTATACACCCAGACCAGATTGGATTTATAAAAGGAAGAACTTCATCTGACAGTCTTAGGAGACTGATCCATTTGATGTGGCAAAGTAGGGAGGAGGATACTCCAGTGGCAGCCTTTTGCCTTGATGCAGAAAAGACCTTTGATAGGGTAGAATGGGGTTTTTTATACGCTATGAAAGCTTTGGATTCGGGGAGGCCTTTTTAAAGTGGATAAGAGCAATATACGCAAATCCATATGCATCAGTTCTGACCAACGGCCTGATTTCATTATTCTTTAAGCTCTCACGGGGTGTAAAACAGGAAGACCCACTCTTACCATTATTGTTCCCTATATTTTTAGAACCACTGGCAGTAGCCATAAGAGCAGAACCAGAAATTAGAGGGATTAGGGCTGGAGGAAACGCGCACAAGCTGTTTCTGTATGCAGATGACATCTTATGGCTGTCCACCAATCCTACTTCTTCTGCACCCAGACTGCTAGATTTATTTGAAAAATACTCAGATCTCAGGATACAAAATTGATTGGTCTAAATCTGAGGGAATGCCGGTGTCAAGGACTTGTCATAAGGGAAATATCGGTTCTTTGCCATTTAAATGGATGGCCACAGGAATGTCATATTTAGGGATAACACTCAATCTAGACTTGACAAGCATAATGCAAGTTAACATCTCTCCATTGCTCCAAAAGGTAAAAACAAAACTACATAGGTGGAAACTGTTGAATCTGAGCTTGTGGGGAAGAATTAATGTAATAAAAATGGTAGTGGCACCCCAGTTTAATTATATCTCAATGATGCTGCCAGTAGGCATTCCCCCAGGAATTTGTAAACATTATACTCTGTTGATCTGAGATTTTGTGTGGAATGGGAAGAAGCTGAGATTTAAAATCACAAAGCTTTATTCACCCAAAGGTTCTGGAGGTCCAAGTTTACCAAACGTTGAGCTGTATGAGACGGCATTTGAAACTAGAAAAGCACTCGGAGAGCGCAGACCTCCGCCAAGCGCCACAGTTCCCCCCATACAGTGTTTGTGTGTACGTTTTCAGATTCCTTGACCATGAAAACATATGACTAGCAATTGGATTGGCAATGATAGGATTAGTGGTTGAGTAGTTATTCACGAAAATGGCATTTTCGGTAATGGCGGTTTTCTTGTGGATGGTGATCGGGATCATCCCCAAAATTTAATCAGTTCTTCCTTGTACCATTTCCAACAACACCTGAAAGTTTCATCGAAATCTGTCCAAAACTTTTTGAGTTATCTTGCTAACCAACAGACAAACAGACAGACAAACCCCGGCAAAAACATAACGTACTGGCGGAGGTAAAATTCAATAAAATAAAACTAAGCTCGACGAGCTTCAATAGCATGTTGGGATAGCCCTTGCCTGAGTCGCTGCATTTCTTCTGTCGCTGCAGCACGGTGATTCTCCGCATCCTCTGTGTTATGTCCCTGCCTTTTTTTCTTTTTCATGCACTCTGCAGTGTTGCCTTCTCTGTTTCACACTTTTAGACTTTGAACGAGGCATGACTGGCAATATCGAGCAGATCTTCTTTAAAAAACAAAACAAAACATAACCTCCTGGCGGAGGTAATAAGAAAAAAAATCAATAAAAAAAAAATAAAACTAAGCTCGACGAGCTTCAATAGCATGTGGGGACAGCCCTTGCATGAGTCACTGCATTTCTTCTCTCGCTGCAGCACGGTGATTCTCCGCATCCTCTGTGTTGAAAATGGCCTTATCTCACAATGTTAAAGAATCCTTTAAAAAATTCCTGGATCCAGACGGTGATCCAGATCATCCCCAAAATTTAATCAGTTCTTCCTTGTACCATTTCCAACAATGCCTGAAAGTTTCATCGAAATCCGTCCAAAACTTTTTGAGTTATCTTGCTAACCAACAGACAGCATCCTCTGTGTTATCTCCCTGCCTTTTTTTCTTTCTCATGCACTCTGCACTCTGTTGCCTTCTCTGTTTCACACTTTTAGACTTTGAACTTGGCATGACTGGCAATATCAAGCAGATCTTCTTTTAAAAAAAAAACAAACATAACCTCCTGGCGGAGGTAATAAGAAAAGAAAAAAATAAATAAATAAATAAAACTAAGCTCGACGAGCTTCAATAGCATGTGGGGAAAGCCCTTGCGTGAGTCGCTGCATTTCTTCTCTCGCTGCAGCACAGTGATTCTCCGCATCCTCTGTGTTGAAAATGGCCCTATCTCACAATGTTAAAGAATCCTTTAAAAAATTCCTGGATCCAGACGGTGATCCGGATCATCCCCAAAATGTAATCAGTTCTTTCTTGTACCATTTCCAACAATGCCTGAAAGTTTCATCGAAATCAGTCCAAAACTTTTTGAGTTATCTTGCTAACCAGCAGACAAACCCCGGCAAAAACATAACCTCCTGGTCTGTGGCCTGGCGGAGGTAATGACAAAAATAGCCAAATACTCACTGGGTGAGGACACTAAGCAACCTGTATGGATGCAAATAGAAAGGGAACTCACTGCCCCCTTGAGACCATTAGAAGAACTAATACATAAAAAGAGACTGGGTGACTATCCTAACCCAGTTTTGGAGCATTCTAAGGAGATGTGGAAAAAAGCACATAAAATGTTAAAAATGTCTCCATATATTCCAGCATACTCATCAATTTGGAACAATCCATTAATTCGTATAGGGAAGGAATCCTTTTTGTGGAAAACTTGGTTGGATAAGGGCATCAGAAGAGTTGGTGATATGTATAGGGCAAACATGTTCAAATCTTTTCAAGAACTTAAGGATAATTTTGGCCTGGAACAGAGAGAATTCTGGAAATATTTACAACTAAGGAGTTGCATGAAACGTCTGAGGGCAATGGAAATTCAGGAAAACACATTATCATCATACTTTAAGTTATTCCGGAATGCTCAGTCAGCTTCTGTATTTTACAGAATCATGGCAAAAATGTTTGTATGATGGATGTGAAAACCTGACAAAAAGACGGGAAAAAGATTTGAATGCAAAGATAGAAATAGATAAACGGAATAGCATTGTTGTAAATGTTGGGTGGTCAATCAGAGATATAGTGGGCAAACTCATTCATTACAAAATTGTTCATCGGTATTATACACCTGTAAAACTTCATAGAATGAGTCTGTTACCTGACAATTACTGTTGGAAATATGGATCAGCAGTGGGTATATTTCTTCATTTATTGTGGGACTGTTCTTTTGTGGCACCCTTTTGGAAACAAATAATACAGTGTGCTGGGGAATGGCTTCATAGGCCTCTACCAGCATCTCCTCAGCGCTGCCTTTTAGGAGATCGGACTCTCTTGCCTCCAGGCATAACAAAACAACAGTATAGTTTGCCACTAGTTGGGTTCATAAGTGCCTCTCGAGTTATTCTGCGCCACTGGAGGAGTCAGAGTAAACCAGAGTTCAAAGAATGGTTAAGACCGATGACGGACACTACTTCCTTTGAAGCATTGGTGGCAAAGATTAGTAACAAACAAGGAAAGTTTCAGGAATCTTGGTCGGAGTTTATGTGTTATATAAAGGAGAGATAACTTGAAGGACAATCGCCCCCTTTTATTTTCTGGACTACCCAGACTGTTGATGTGTTCATTGTGCAATGTGTTAATGTGTTCATTGTGTGTTCATTGTGAATTACAAAAAAAAAAAAAAAAAGGTTATCAGATGAGAGTGAAATTGCAATATGTGCATCATCAGAGTATATCAAACCATAGGACCAAGTTTCAAAACAACCAGAACAAAACTGTAGGAGGATTTGATTTCACAAGACCAGGGGTGTCCAATCATGTGCCATGGAGGGCAAAGAAACTGCAGGCTTTACCTCTAACCAGTGTCTTCAGCAGCGGATTCCACTGAATTTCTGCCCACTGATTGCTTATAAGTGAAAACACCTGCTGAAGAGACTGGGTAGAAGAGAAAGCCTGCAAGGTCTTGGCCCTCCATGGCATATGATTGGACACCCCTGCACAAGACAGTTACTCCCCAAAATAATCCCATCAGAACCAAATTGCACATATGTGCATCATCAGTGTATATCAAACCATGGTACCAAGTTTCAAAACAGTCGGACCAAAACTGTAGGCGGAGTTGATTTCACAAAAGTGGGACGGACGTACTGACCCATAACATAATCCCCCTTTGGGCTTTGACCGGCGGGGGATTAAAAAAAAAAAAAAAAAAAAAAAAATCAGTAATCACTAGGACTACAATGATTAGTCAACATCATCGACAACGTCGATTATAAAAATTTGTTGACGCTAGGACTGTCACGATAACCGCAATTATGTAGTATCGTGCTATGGACAAGCCTACCGCGGAGGATAATCAGCAACCGCAACAACCGCAGTGTTCACTTTTTTTGGTGTGTGGCTATACTCGTTGTTCACTTATGTTCCCCGATTGATTATTAAATAAATTGTTAAATGTTAAGTGTATTTTTATTGCCAACAGCATGTTTTACCCGGTACTGACGGTGGAAGCACCAGGCAATCCAGCCATAACAGTGAGCACTGAAAAGGCACAAAGCGCATTATTTCCTTCTGAGCAGAGTGTTTATGATCCTGACAATTGAGCTCCGTGAGTGAAACAACTACTGCATAGTGCATTGCTTGTTTGAACATGATTTTTCGGACAGCGGCAAAAATCACAGAGACAAGCGCCATGCAGGGTCCTGTACAGAGGCTGTCCTGTTTAAATATGCTGCATGTCACTGCAGTCGCCAGTCCACACACTCTGTAGTTGAAATACTGGAGTTATCACCACTGCTTTATGAAAATGATCTTTTTTTTTTTTTTTTTTTTAACAGAATCAGCAGTTCATGCCTAGGAAGACGGGAGCTCCGCACAGTTGTCACACATGCACATAAAGTTGAGAGCAGAGCTGCAGCGAGTTTCTCACAGCTTCCATCATTTGCCACGTAAGATATGAACCCTGTTTAAATTACGAGGCCACAGGGTCCTAAAAACATTTGCAATAATACAGCATATCGCGGTGTTGAGCCATCCATCGTCACTGCAGGGGAAATTCCTTCACCGTGACAGCCCTAGTCAACGCAGATTTTTATTGTCGATGAATCTTTAATTTTAAAGTTTGTATGCATGCTGTGGAAATGTTCAGTTAAGTTGTAACTGCTCCATTGAAGGAGAGGTGCGCATCATGGCAACACAGAAGAAAGAAAATCACAGAGAAGAAGAGGCCAAAACTCTCCCAAGTATGAGTGCATTTTACCGAAAATAAACATATGAAATAAGTTAAATGCAGACTCTGTAATGCAGAGTTGTCCTATCACAGCAGCACTACAGCAACGCATCCATCCACCTCTTCTCCCTCTACTCTGCCCCCCGAATCGGCCACCTGTCAGCAGGCCTCTGCTGCGCTCCGTCTCAGTGATGAATGAGTGAAGCAGGGTGGCTTCTAAACACTGCAGTTTTGGAGGTGAAAGTTAGCTCCTTATTTTCAATTTTAGAAAACTGATTAAACTGTTAGCATGTGCTGTGTATGTTACTTTACCTGTCAGAAAATAAGCTCTTTTGGATGATGGTTGCTGACGGCTGAGCTGTTCCAGTTCTGCTGGCTAATGCATTAAGTGCAGTAAATTACAGTAGAGGCTTACTGTCTTTTATCTTCCCTCTTTTTGTTGTGGTAATATCAGCCCTCATTCTGAATATTAGTGAATCAGAGTCAAATTACAATAACACGATTTGTAATTTAATTTATAAAAACTGCAACTACAATCATCAAAAATAAATTAAAACAGCTTAAATATTTCACTGTATGTATAGTGAAAGTTCACATTCCTGAACTGCAATGTAAAGCATTTGCAAACTGTTATTTTGGACTGGAAGACGTTCTTTTAATTTTCATCTGAAGCCTAACTGAACTTTTAAACTTCCAGACCCTGAAAGGTTTTAAATAAGATCAACTAGTTTTTCGTTACTTTTTTTTTTTTTTTTATTTAAGTTTTTGTAAAGGGTATACAGGTCGTTACAGCAATGCAGTGTTTACATTTTCATCACATGTTCCCTTATTTTCTGATATCTGACAACATTGGAAGATTAATTCTTACAACACCCCTTTTTTTTTTTTTTTAAAGTGAAAGAAAAAGTGAAATTAAAGAGAAAAAAAAACAAAAAACAAATAAAAAAAACAAACCAGTAAAAAACAAACAAAAAGAAAAAGTAAGTAAATAAAGATAAAAGAGCATCTGAGTAGTGTTGGAACAAAGAGCGGAACCATTATTGAAATGGTATTTGTCAAAGATTAGATCTAATGGAAGACACATATGCGGTCCAGGGTTGCCAAAAGTTCATGAACACATCCATGTCCTGTCTCAGTGCGAATGTCAACTTTTCCATCGAGTAAATGTCTTGGATCACGTTAGTCCAATCTTCAGGTGTAGGACAGTCCTTCAACATCCATTTTTTTAGTTAGAGCTTTTTTGCTTGCCAATATTAAAACATTGAATAAGTATTTTTCTCCTCGTCTTTCCAGTGAGTCCGGTAGTAAACCCAAATACAAAGTTACAAAAGAAAAGGGAACTGTAATTTTGAATATTTTCCCCAATATTGTCTGTACCTTGGTCCAATATTGGTGGATAACTGGGCATGACCAAAACACATGAA
Source organism: Pholidichthys leucotaenia (assembly GCA_020510985.1). Classification (NCBI taxonomy): domain Eukaryota; kingdom Metazoa; phylum Chordata; class Actinopteri; order Cichliformes; family Pholidichthyidae; genus Pholidichthys; species Pholidichthys leucotaenia. Next base: position 385,404,348 of record CM035836.1, on the reverse strand, counting down.
AATGATATGCAGTCTTTTCACCACACAAGCGCCAACAGTTCAATCCCTTATGGGTAAATTTGTTTTGTGCAGGTGTTCTGAAAAATCTTGCCAAGTTTTTCCATCCAAATTCTCTCCACTGCAGGGATGAGGTACTTTTCCATTGCTGTTTATTTAGCTTTTCCCATATTTCCAGTTGTAAAGTGAAATTCCCCTCTTTTTCCCATCTCTCTTTTATATAAGATGTGTTGTCTCCTTTCAAGTCTTGAAGACCTTGGTATATTTTAGAAATGTATCTGATCCCTGGGATCCCTTTATATGCCATTAAGAAGACCTTCAGAACACCTGACTGGGCCCTTTCCAAAACCTCCTTTTTAAGTATATTGTTTATGTGGTGTCTAAGCTGGAAGAACCTGTAAAGGTCTTGATTTACTAGGCCTTGTTTTTTCAAATCTTCAAAACTTCTTAAGATTTGCCCTTTAAAAAAATCGTAATATTTTATCAGCCCTTTCTCCTTCCACTTTTTAAATCTGGTGTCTGTTTTATTAGGAGTAAAGTCCTGATCATAGGCGATCCATTGCAGAAGTCGATAGGGCTCTTTAGTTTGATTCTCTCTGACTATCTTAAACCAAATTTTTAGCGGGGTCTCTATCCACGGGTTAGTGTTATTCAAAAGCTTAGGTAAGACATTGTTCCCTATTATCGCCTGTAGGGGGATGTCACTTGTTATTTGGCATTCGATCTCCTTCCATTGTGCAGTGTAGACTGGGTTACATATCTCTACTAAAGTTTTAATTTGTGCGGCTTTAAAGTAGTCCCTGATATTTGGCAGCGCGAGCCCACCTTTGTCTTTGTTTAGCTGTAGGGTTCTATATCTGATTCTAGGTCTCTTGCCCTGCCATATGAATCTTGAGATCCTTCTGTCCAGCTCCTGCCATGTTTTTTTGGGAGGTTCTACCGGTATTGTTTGGAAAAGGTATAGAAGACGTGGAAGTATATTCATTTTGACTGCTTCAATTCTTTGTGCAGTACCCAAGAATGGTATCATATTCCATCTTGCTAGGTCAGATTTTATTTTTGTCACCAGTGGATCATAGTTTAGTGATATAATTTTGTTGAGTTGTTTCGGGATATTGACCCCCAGATATTTCATAGATTCCGACTCCCAGTTAGTTTTGAGTTTGCTTAGTGAATAATGATTTGGGTCATAGTTGAATGTTAAAACTTGGGTTTTATGCATATTTAATTTGTACCCCGATAAATCTCCATACTCTGAAAAAACTGAGGTTAGTTCTGGTAAAGAAGTGTCCGGCTGCCCTAGGTATATTAAAATGTCATCAGCAAAGAGTGCTATTTTATGTTCCTTCTGACCAAGTGTAATACCTTGAATTTTTTTGTTTTGTCTTATCCATTGGCTCAGAGGTTCTATGAAGATTGCAAAGAGCAGTGGAGACAGGGGGCAGCCCTGACGACATCCTCTTTCCAGTTCAAAAGATGATGATAAATTACCGTTAATCCTTATTTTAGCTGTTGGTTTTTTATATAATGCCTGTATAGTTCTAATGAAGTTGTTATGAAAATTGAAACTGGATAAGATTCTATATAGAAAAGACCAGTCAACCGAATCGAATGCTTTTTCAGCATCTAATCCCAATATGACTGCATTTAAGTTATATTTTTTTATATGATGAATTATGTGTAAAGTGCGTCGAATGTTGTCTTGTGTCTGTCTTTGTCTTATAAAACCTGTTTGGTCTAAATGAATTAGGTCTGTCAGTATATTTTCTAACCTTTTGGCAAGGATAATGGTAAAAAGCTTATAGTCCTGATTTAGTACACTGATTGGTCTGTAGTTGGAGCACTCTAGTTTATCCTTTTCAGGTTTAGGTATAACTGCAATGACCCCTTCTCTCCAGGAGGGGGGGATTTCCCCTGTGTGGAGGACATAATTAAATGTTTTCAGGAGGAGAGGAGATAGTTGCTGTTTAAAGGTTTTGTACCACTCTGCTGTATAGCCATCAGCTCCTGGGGATTTGTTAGCTTTAAGTTTCATAATTGCTTTTTCCAGTTCTTTAGGATGTATTTCTGACAGTAGTGTTTTATTTTGTGACTCCGTAAGTTGGGGAAGGTTTAATGTGTTTAGGAATGCCTCGGATGCGTTTTTATGTTTTTTGTGGGAGTATAAGTTCTTATAGTAATTCTCGAAGTTTTTAAGAATATCCTGAATTCTGAATTTTATTTCCTTTGATACTGGGTCTCTGATTTTGTAGATTGCTCTTTCTGTTTGATGTTTCCTCAATTTATAGGCTAGCAATTTTGCCGATTTACTGCCTGCTTCATAGTATTTTTGTTTCAGAAATGTAAGTTTCTTCTGGATTTCTATTGTGTAGATCTCATTTATTTGGTTTTTAATTTCCTTAATCTTGAGCGAGTCAGTAGAATGAGTGTTGCCTTTGTGTTCTTTTTCTAGGTTCCTAAGTTCTGACTCTAATGTGGATAGTTTTTCTTGTCTTAGTTTCTTTTGGGTTGCCAGTTTTGCAATAATCTTTCCTCTTATTACAGCTTTACATGCATCCCACAGTATTAAAGGGGATACTTCTCCATTATCGTTATCTTCCAAATATCTGAGAATATCTGATTCCAATTCATCTTTCAATGGTCCTTTCAGGACATTTGAATTTAACCTCCAAGAAAATGTATTATTTGTGTATTTTTGGATATTTAAGTCCATGTAGATCGGACTGTGGTCGGAGAGATCCATCAGTCCTATTTTACATGTTTTTACTCTTCCAATGTCTCTATTAAACATAAAAAAATAGTCAATCCTTGAGTAAGATGAATGTGGAGTTGAGTAAAATGTATAGTCTTTTACACTGGGGTTGAGTTCCCTCCACACGTCACAGATTCCCAATTCTTTTAGTAGCATCCGAGTCTTCCTGTTTTGGGTGTTATTTTGATGTGGGGAATTACCAGAAGCATCCCAGTATGGATTCAGTCTAAGATTGAAGTCCCCACCACATATCACTAAACCTTGAGCTTTAGTTATCATTAGGTCGAATACATTTTTATAAAATTTCCAGTTAGCCCCTGGGGGAGCATACACATTCAGCAGGGTGATATCTTCTCCCTCTAGCCGCCCAGTTACCAAACTGTATCTCCCTTCTTTATCTTTGTGTTCTGATTTTTTTTCAAATGTAATTTTGGTTGATATCAATGTCGCTACTCCCCTCCTCCTCCCTGATTTATATGAAGATGAAGAGATCATTTTAAACCCTTGTCTACTGAGTTTGTTGTGTTCCACGTCTGTTAGGTGGGTTTCTTGTAAAAGTATTATTCCTGCTTTGTCTTTTTTCATTTTGCCTAGAATCTTGGATCTTTTAACTGGATTCAGGATTCCTTTTACATTATATGAAATTATTTTGGTTACACCCTGTTTCTCCATTGTGTTGTTTTGTTTAGTATAACTGTGTGGTGGCCCTCTTTTGTGCTACTCAGAAACTGAAAGAACATTAAAAACAAGAAAAACATTAAGAACATAGTGTAAAAAACTTTAAAACAAAAAGCTGTCATAAGAACTTCCTGAGCTGAGGTCTTTTTAAAGACCCTGTAAGAGCCTTGATGGAGTGAAGGCTCTGAGGGAAATTCCTCAAACTCTGTTACGTGTTGAGGGCCCTCTCTTACCACTGAAAGTAGTCCCATGCTTTTAACGTGAGTTTCAGAACCCAATCCAAACTTGTAATGATTTTTTTTTTTTTCCTTTTATGCCTAAACCCTGTGAAATTGTGTGCACCCTCCCACCCCCATCACATCAAACATTCACGCAAAAACAGTATTTGTTAGTATGAGGAGAACATGTGGATTATTGTCACATTTCTATTTTAACAAGTTTTTTTTTTTTTTTTTTTTATTACAAAGACTTATTTGTTTCAAATAATATGATTGTTCCATGAAATGTTTTACCACATGCTGAATATGCATCTCCTTTAATGTTTGTTACCTTGTATGAGGGGGGTTGGATGTGCGGATTGATTCAAGAGAAAAGAAAAAAAAAAAAAAAAAAAAAAAAAAAGGTTGCTATTCCAACCTGAAAACGGATAGTTTATCCGCGGCGCTCTGGCGCTGGGTTTCCCGCTGCTGGTCCGTGGATTTTGAAGGTCTTTGTGTTGTCCATGTTTGCGCTTTGATCTTCTCACTCGGGTCTGCTGCGGGTTTAAATACCGTTACCGGGAGCCCTCTTTTCGCCATGTCAGCTGTTGCTTCTTCCGCCGAATTATAGAGACACGTTTCATCGCCGTAGAAGACCCTTAACTTTGCAGGAAATGGTGTCTGAAAGCGCAATTTCTTCTCTCTTAACACCTTTTTCGCGTCATTGTATTCCCTGCGCTTTTTAAGGACCTCCGGGGCGTAATCGTGTTCCACGTAGACTTTTCTCTCCTGGTGCATAAATCCTTTTTTCTGCCAGGCCAGTCTTACAACCTCTTGTTTTATTTTGAAATTGGAAAATCTTACCAACACCGAACGTGGGGGCGCTTCCGCCGCCGGCCTAGCGGCTAATGAACGATGTGCTTTTTCTATCTTCAAGTCGGTGGTTTGTGGAATATCCAATTTCTCTCTTAGTAAGGATTCCACGCATTCTGCCATTGAGTTAAAACCATTTTCGGTTCCTTCTATCAGACCATGAATTCTTATGTTGTCTCTTCTTTGTTTTCCTTCTTGGTCGGTTAGCTTAGCCTCTATAGCTGCTTGTCTTTTGCGTAGGTCTAGCACAGAATCTTCGAGCACTTTTATTCGATCCTCTGTTTCCAAGATTCGGTTCTCGGCCTGGTCCACTCTGCTGTTTGTCCTTTTCAATTCTTCTCTGAATTCCCGAAATTCGGCCGTAACATCTCGGCGAAATCGTCGTAGCTCCTCAAATAGTGATTTCAGGCTAGCCCTTTTGTTAGCTATCACCAGTTCCTCGTCTTCTGAACGGAGATCTTCCAGTTCGGATTCTCCGGCCGATACGTGTCCTGGCCTGGAGAATTTCAGTTTCTTCTGTTTTCCTTTAGACATGATGATTTTGTCTTTTGATTTTCACTCCTCCAAAAATCCGTTAAGTTTGATTTTCAAGGTGTTATCCTGGATTGGGTCTGAGAACTTCAGTGTTAAGCTGCAGTCGCCATGGCGTCCAGACCGGAAGTCGTTTTTCGTTACTTTTATGGATTTGAATGTTGCTCTAGTTTGTTTTGAACACATGGAGTTACAACAGCCCTCCATGCTGCAGCAGAAGCTGCTATTTGAGTTTTTGTACTTTATTTTTGGGTTAAAAGACTGCACTTTCATTTCTGTTGTGTTGCTACAAATACTTTTTATTAAGTTTCCAACTTGTTTCACGGGTCATTAATTTATTTAGCTATGGGAATTTTTTATAATAGGCTACTTATATTAAGGCAGAGACAGACAACAGAGTGATATTCACAGGTGTATGGGCAGCATGGTGGTGCAGTGGTTAGCAGTGTTGCCTTCCAGCTAGAAGGTTCCAGGTTCGAATCCCCAGGTTGGCAGGGGTAGGAACCTTACTGTGTGGAGTTTGCACGTTCTCCCTGTGCTGCGTGGGTTTACTCCGGTTTCCTCCCACAATCCAAAGACATGCATGTTAGGTTAATTGGTTGTTCTAAATTGTCCCTAGATATCCGTCTCCTATAGAGGGGTTTCAGTCATGTGACCCGCGCGCCTAGCCACGCCCACTGTGCGCCATATTGGCGGTCAAGCGTATGGCCTGCCAGGCTTGTTTACATGACAAAGATCGTGAGTGTTGCAAACTTCTGAGTCTTCTGGAAGTGTGGGACAGGTTAGCTGGTAGTTTATCACTATTTATCATGTCTGAACGTGAAGGAGGTCTGAGTGAACAGACCAAACACCTCTCTGGCATCGAATTGAAGCGGTATCAGGATAAAATAGCCATTCTAGGAGGCTGTGATCCTTACACTGCACCTGGCGTGTTGTTCTCCCCCATCACAGCTGAGGATGTCACACTGCCAGACTTTGAGTTCAGTGACTTGATGATTTACCTGATCGTGCACCCTTCACCATACAGTCTGGAGAATTTTGAGGCTCACAAGACCAAGCAAGACTCACAAGCGAGTGTACACGCACGAGCGTGCGCTTTGCGCAATATTGTGCTTTATCATAGCGTGATTAATACATATGTCAGCTCTATCAAGTGTTGTGGGATGTGTGGTGCGTGTGTTTGGATGGGGCAGCTCGGTGCTGGACGTGAGTGAGAGATGGCATTTGCGCAGCTGAGCCCCCCCCCCCCCCCCCGGTGTGTGTGGCGAACGGTGTGTGATTTGGTGCGGATAAGTAGAAAGAGCGAGGCGACCAGAGCAGGTAGAATTTGTTGCTGACAACAGTGCGGTATATAAATAAAACCCCAACGCTTCAGCAAAACGGCCTGTGCTTCTGTGTACCACAAGAGTGAGATTTACCCGGGAATTGACTGCGGAGGAAGATACATCTCCCCTGCGTCCCAAAACCACAGTTAGGAGACGAAAGGCAGGAACAGTCAACACAAGCGTGCGATGACAGACATGTCTCATGCGCGCGCTTTGAGCGATATTGTGCTATTATCACAGCGTGATTAATACATATGTCAGCTTTATCAGGCATGCGTTACAGCACGTGATCACAGACTCCTGTCTGCCGCAGTGGTTTAGCACTGCGGCAGCACAGTTTACCCTCGGCCGGGGGATCGCGGGGATCATGAGATCGTGGGTTCGATCACAGCCCCCGACCAACAGTGAGCTGTGTGGAGTTTGCATGTTCTCCCCGTGTTGCGTGGGTTTACTCCGGGATTTCTCCGGTTTCCTCCCGCATACCAAAAACATGTAGGTTTAGGGCGCTCGCGCACACAGCGACCGGCAGCCGGTAGCTTGTCACCAGACTGCAAACCAAATCTACCTACGGGTACAAATAAGTAACAAAAAAAAAAAAAAATTCTCCTTCTGTCCACACCTATTATGGCAGTGAACAGCACAACACGTGTCCGGCATGATAACGGCGAGAAAACAGTGATGACAGGCACCAAAACAGGTGTAGAACTGGTTTGTTTATATAGGCACATACACAGACACCTCCCGCGCTTGACCGCCAGCATGGCGGCGCCGGCCTGTGACGTAGATCCGTGATGTCACATGAAAAACCCTAATAGGCCCTGAGAATAGAGGGTTAGTACTAGTGAAGCGCTTTGAGTGGTCTTTGAGACTAGAAAAAGCGCTATATAAGTACAGGTCCTTATCCCTTATAGGCTTAAACAGGCGAGGCAAATCATGCACTGGCGACCCAAACAGGAAGCAGAGATGGGAGACATGACAGAAATAATTGTGATTAGTCGACTAATCAAAAAAACCAACAACAACCAGTCGTTAGATTAGTTGACTACTAAAATAATTGTTAGTTGCAGGCCTAGTAATCACTTTAAACCAAAATGGCCCACAACTTTCAGAAATGTAGGCTGTATTAAGAGTACATAAATTTTATCTCATGTGCTGCAACAGACAACGTTATGACTGCCCTGAAATTGCCGCCTGATTCCCACTCGTTTTAATTCAAATAATAATCCAATCGTCAACATATAGCGGCTTGTGGGAGAAGCTGGTTATTAAACAAATGACAGCACAAGAAATCACATCAAAGACTGATCTTAACCTTTTTAACTACCTGTTTGCAGTCGGCAATGACCCTTTGAGCTCCATGTCCAGGGAGGGGTCAGAAAAATCCATCTCAAATATCTCCAGGGCAGCTGTGGTGTTGAAAGAGGCATCAAGCTGTTGTGCTGATGTTCCTAAGGCCAGGTAGATGGGATGGTGTCCGGCAGGACTCCATGCCTGGTGGGCAGTTCTCTGGATCTCCTTCAGCCTCATCTTCCACTAAAGGAACCATTTCAAATCCCAGACAAAACAATGAACTCCTCTAAACCAATGGAAATACATCTGCTTGATTGTTGCGTATTGAGAAAAAAGCCTTCCTTTATGTAGCAAAAAAATGCAAATCATATCCACTTCCTTCTCGTGTTTCTAAGGTGCCACCCTTAACTGGCTCCTACTATTACCAACAAGTTAAGAGTTTACCCATTCACACGAGAGCTTATTCAAGTCAAGAGTAAAAAGTAGCTCTCGGATTTAGCTGTTCATATTATACCATGTACATGTAAAAAAAAAAAAAATAGCTTAGGCTAATGTAACCGGTAGTTAGCTTAGCTTTTTAGCAATTGTATCGACAAATATGAAAAATCTAGCACTGATTGACCAATCACCACAGTTTTATTGGGGTGCAACTACTTTCCTCTGTATACCATAAAGTCAACCAGCAGTCAAAACACAGTAGCATGTTAACGCCTAAACACTCGACTCCAGTGCTTTTAAACAGGGCCGACGTTCAGGCAGGTAAACTAGCTTGCAGGTAAACTAGCTTGCAGCCGCCAACCCGTTACCCTCTTTAAAAACTACATAATACACGCTTAGACTTTAAATATACCCAGTATGTTTATGTGCTTTTAAAATAACTTACGTCAACTGTCTAGACCACAATTTGACTGTATTAACAATAAATCCAGGAGCTACTACTGAGCTATCAATTCCAACCAAAGGGCTCTGCCGTGTTGTCACTGCACTACGGTGGCCGGAACGAAAATTTCTCAATTCGTATAGTGACCTGGGATAGCTTCAACTCCTCGCTCTCTCTCTCTCTCTCTCTCTCTCTCTCTCACACACACACACTTGCTCAGTTTATGCTATGCTTTGTTTAACCACAATCGAGGCAGGATACTCAACATTTTAACTGTTTTTTCACTCAAAATGAAACCAATACAAAGAGAAATTATAAGTTTTTATTAATGACGGAAATACATATACATGCACACACAAGAAAAATCACATTTAAGTGATTAGATTTCATAATGTTTAACTTCCTCTGGCTGTTTGTCTGGATCTCCTCCTTTCTCCAAATACAGGTCATTGTAGGGATACTGCTTTGGAGCCTAAAAGACAAAGGAAAAAAAACAACCAAATTAAATGCTATGGTTATGATCATCATCATCATCATTACAACCACACAAATGTAATTCCAAAGCAGTTGAAATCCATGCATATATGTACACACACACACACACACACACACACCTCTATATATGAAAAATGGAGATCTGGCCATATCATTCCTGTTAAAACACTTTACAAAATACTGCATCCTTGCATTGGTGGATACGTACAACAGGTTGGTAAGACCTCATCTTCTCCCCAACGTAGAACATGAACAACATGAACCCGATGTAACCGAAGAGTTGCTTGACCATTGAAGACCATTGCACAGGGCTGGGAGAAGTATCCACACGGTTCCTGATGTACATGTCAAATTGGAAGTGCATCTAAAAAGAGACAAGACAATAGAATAGAATAGACTTTATTTGTCATTATAACAAGTACAACGAAATTAAAATGCAAACCAATCAGTGAATGAGGAGTAAAAAGAAGCTTAAAAAAATTATACAAATTACTAATTTTAAATATCACACACACTCAATTTCACAGTTTCAAACCTCATGTTCTACTAGAATTCAGACAGGTAATTGCGGTCGGATAAAAACTGTTTCTGAATCTGTTTGTCCTTGTTTTGATTGCTCTAAACTGCCTTCCTGATGGTAGTAGTTGGAAGAGAGAGTGACCGGGATGGAAGGGGTCCTTCAGGATTTTTTGTGCCTTTTTAAGGCAACGGGCGTGGTGCAGTTCTTCAAGGCTGAGGAGAGGGCAACCAATAATTTTTTGGGCTGTGTTGATGACAGTCTGAAGAGCTTTCTTCTGAGCTACCGTGCAGCTGCTGAACCAAATACAAATACAATAAGTTAAAATGCTCTCAATAGAGCAACGATAAAAAGTCAACAGCAGTCTCTGACAGATGTTATTTCCTCTCAGCACCCTAAGGAAATGTAGTCTCTGCTGGGCCTTTTTCAGCAGCTCAGTTGTGTTCACCCCCCATATCATGTCCTCCTGAATGTGGACCCCCAGGAAGCGGAAATCCTCGACCCTCTCCACACCCATGCCACTAATAGTCAGAGGATGAATGTCTGTTTTATTTCTTCTGAAGTCTATGATGACCTCCTTTATTTTGTGACATTTAGAAGAAGATTTTTGTCTCCACACCACTCCATCAACTGCTGCACCTCGCCCCTAAAACCGGTCTCATCTCCCCCCGAGATGAGTCCCACCACTGTGGTGTCGTCGGCAAACTTGATGATGCTGTTGCTGTGGTGTATGGGGGTGCAGTCATAGGTGTAAAGGCTGTACACAGCTGTACAGGCTGTACACAGCCTTGTGTACACAGCCTTGTGGTGGCTCAGCACACAGCCTTGTGGGGAGCCAGTGCTGAGGCTGATGGTAGTGGACATGTGAGGTCCCACTTTGACCCTCTGGCTGCGATCCGAGAGGAAGCTTTGGATCCAAGTACAAGTGGAATATGGAAGTCCTAGTTCCCTAAGTTTGGGCACCAGTCTGCCGGGAAGGATGGTGTTAAAGGCAGAGCTGTAGTCCACAAATAGCATCCGCGCATAGCTCCCCGGCTGCTCCAGATGGAAGAGGGCAGCGTGGAGGGCCGTGGCAACAGCATCCTCAGTGGATCTGTTGGCCCTATAAGCGAACTGGTGGGGGTCCAAACACTGTGGGAGAAGTGATATGATGTGGGCTCTGACAAGCTTCTCAAAACACTTCATCACCACTGGAGTCAGAGCCACTGGCCGGTAATCATTAAGACTGGTAACATTGTGTTTTTTGAGTATAGGAATTATGGTGGAGGATTTTAAACAGTGTGGGACAGTGGACTGTGACAGGGACCGGTTAAAAATCCTAGTAAAGATTCCAGTCAGCTGGTACGCACAGTCCTTCAGCACATGCCCGGAGACACCATCAGGTCCAGTGGCCTTCCTCGGATTGATCGCTCCCAGAACTCTCCTCACCTCATACTCCTCAACAATGAGGCTTGGGCTACTGGGAGCTGTAGGCTCCGTTGTTGTTTCTATCTCTGGAGGCTCCACCTCAAAAATATGGACTAATTACTCCATTATTGACCATTATAGTCCATTATTGACTAATCAATAATGGACTAATTACCTTGAGTGGTCTCATACAAGGAGAAATATTGATTTTACCATTTGACACTTTTAGTACTGTATTTATGATAATTCACCTGTTTGTTTGTTTGTTTTTCCCAATAAATGTGTCAGAAAATGTCCTTTGTGTAAATTATTACCTCCGCCAGACCGAAAGGCCAGGAGGAGGTAATGTTTTTGCCGGGGTTTGTCTGTGTGTTTGTCTGTTTGTCTGTCTGTCTGTTTGTCTGTTGGTTAGCAAGATAACTCAAAAACTTTTGGACGGATTTCAATGAAACTTTCAGGCGTTGTTGGAAATGGTACAAGGAAGAACTGATTAAATTTTGGGGATGATCCGCATCACCGTCTGCATACAGGAATTTTTTAAAGCATTTTTCCACACTGTGACATACGGCCATTTTCAACATGTGCGCAGGCGCAATGGAGGGCGCTGGGCGTCGTGTCTGACCAACACAAACTCCGCCTTCTTCAACGTTTTAGCCACAAAAGCATGCGGAAAACACTGGTGGCCTGGGCCCGCCAGCGTGCCTGTGCCAGCCATAGGCGCTGCGCACATTGCGCTGGTCGTCGTGTCTGACCAACACAAACTCCGCGTTCTTCAACGTTTTAGGCACAAAAGCACACGGAAAACACTGCTGGCCTGGGCCCGCCAGCGTGCCTGTTTTTGCGCCACGCTGCAAAACCTGACACGGCCACCTGTCCGCCGCCCGATTATTTGCCACAAATTCCCCGCTCAGCTATAGGCGCTGCGTAAAAACGACCTCTCTGCCGGGGAAGATTCTAAATTCGGTTTTGCCGCGAAGCGCAACCCCAATATAATATAAAACCCACGGCAACCTGTCTAATCAATCTGCATCCGTCAGTGGAGGAGATGGACACACCAACACTTCAGTTTATTACCTCCGCCAAGGAGGCAATGCTTTTACAACTGTAAAATGGGGCTATAAGGGACGGCGGGGTAATATGGGACACTTTTCTAAATGTAATTCTGCTTTTTTAATTTTGCTTCCGCCTACATTTGATGAAGGATTCATGGATATTTGACAATAACAACACAACTCAGCGTCCTGCTCAAAATAAAAAAAGCAGAATTACATTTAAAACATTTCCCAGAAAAGTGTCCCTTATCAACCCGCCGTCCCTTATAGCCCCGTTTTACACTACTGAACCACTAATCCTATCACTATCACATTGATTGTCATTCATTAATTGTCTGTTTATTGCACTGTCCATGTCAAATAAACAAATAATCATTGTGAATCCAATTGCTAGTCATATCTTTTCATGCTCAGGGAATCTGAAAACTTACACACAAACACTGTATGGGGGGAACTGTGCCGCTTGGCGGAGGTCTGCGCTCTCCGAGTGCTTTTCTAGTTTTGCCCTTTTTTTCCAGGAGAAATGTAACTTTCAAAATCTGGCAAGTATTTGTCATTATTATGCTTAAAACAGTGTGTGATAACAAAAAAGTGAAAAAAAAAATGATGTGAATTTTCATCAGGTTTCTCTTCAAATGTACATCAATAAAACTAAGACTACAAAATGAAAATTAAGATAAGATAAGATAAGATAAGATAAGATAAGCCTTTATTAGTCCCACAACGGGGAAATTCCAGGATTGCAACAGCACAGGGATAGCAACACTCAGAGCAACAATCAGAAGGCAAAAAAAAAAACAAGCAAGCAAGAGCAGCTAATATACATATGTACATATTACTATAAAATATATATATACACACACACAGACACACAGTGCAGAGCATTGTAGCTAGATGGAATAAATATGTAAATATATAAACACCCACAGTGCGGAGCATTGCAGCTAGATGGAATAAATATATAGATATATAAAAAACACAGTGCGGAGCATTGTAGCTAGATGGAATAAATATATAGATATATAAATATAAACACACCCAGTGCTGAGCATTGTAGCTAGATGGAATAAATATGTAAATATATAAACACACACAGTGCAGAGCATTGTTGCTAGATGGGATGAAACAGCATAACCCTCTACTTAGTTATCCTACATGGTATGATTATGTGCCCATACATATTCTCACCCTCCATAGCGACCGGTATTTTCCTAGTTGTATGCCGGAGGGGACCATTGTGTAAGTCTATTGCATCTTTTGCATTTAAAAACTATTAGTTTGTTACGTCTTTTTGCTATCTCTGCGAGCAGCCCTGCTTAGGTTGTACAGTCTGACAGCCGTTGGTAGGAAGGACCTACGAAACCTCTCGGTTGTGCACCTGGGATGATGTAGTCTGCTGCTAAATGAGCTCCTCAGTGCATTCAGTACATCCTGCATAGGGTGGAACTCGGACTCCAGCAGAGATGACAGTTTAGCCACCGTCCTTCTCTCTCCTATCTCCTCCACCGGATCAAGGCGCTGCCCCAGGACAGAGCTAGCTTTCTTAATCAGTTTGTTCAGTCTCTTCCTATCGGCTGCTGTAATGCCACTGCCCCAGCAGACCACTCCAAAAGTGATGGCTGATGCCACCACCGTGTCATAGAATGTCTTCAGCAGCGCCCCTTGTACACCAAAAGACCTGAGTCTCCTCAGCAGGAACAGCCTGCGCTGTCCCTTCTTGTAGAGTGCGTCAGTATTGTGTGACCAGTCTAGTTTATTGTTCAGATGAACACCCAGGTACTTATAGGATGTCACCATCTCGATGTCTGTTCCCTGTATATTTACTGGTGCTGTGAGGGGCTGCCCATGCCTGCGGCAGTCCACCACCAGCTCCTTAGTTTTCCTTGCGTTGATCTGGAGGCAGTTCCGATGGCACCAGTCTACGAAGTCCTGGATAAGCCCTCTGTATTCAGCTTCATCTCCATTGGAGATGAGGCCAACGATCGCAGAGTCATCAGAGAACTTCTGTAGATGGCAATGTGTTGTGTTGTGTGAGAAGTCCGCAGTATAAAGAGTGAACAGGAAGGGAGCCAGCACCGTTCCCTGGGGGGCCCCCGTGCTACTGATGATCGTGTCGGACACACAGTCCCGGGTTCTCACAAACTGAGGCCGGTTCGTGAGGTAGTCCAGGATCCATGATGACAGGTGCTGGTCCACCCCTGCGCACAGCAGCTTGTCCTTCAGGATCATCGGTTGGATGGTGTTGAAAGCACTGGAGAAGTCAAAGAACATGATCCTCACCATATTCCCGGGCTTCTCCAGGTGGGACAGAGAACGGTGAAGGAGGAAGATCACCGCATCCTCCACCCCAATGCCATGCTGGTAGGCGAACTGGAGTGGATCCATCGCTGGTTCCACCAGGGGGCGGAGGTGAGCAAGGAGCAGTCTCTCCAGGGTCTTCATCAAGTGGGACATCAAGGCCACCGGTCTGTAGCTGTTCAGGTCTTTGGGGTGGGAAGTTTTTGGTACAGGTACCACACAAGATGTTTTCCACAGCTGTGGTACCCTCCCCAGCTTCAGGCTCAGGTTGAAGATGTACGTCACAATCCCACACAGCTGGTCTGCACAGGACTTGAGGAGCTTTGCGCTGATGCCGTCCGGTCCCGACGCCTTCCTCGCCTTGATCTTCCTCAGCTCCGTCCTCACCTGGGTCCTGGTCAGGGTCAGGATGGGGGGCTGTGTGTTGGGGGTGGGGGGGTGTTGGTGGAGTGGGGAGTGGGCAGCAGGACTTGATTTCTTTAGAGGCAGCAGTGGTTGTTGTGCAGTCAGGGGGGAGGGCGGTTGGTCAAACCTATTGAAAAACAGATTCAGGTTGTTCGCCCACTCCCTGCCCCCCGTGGCCTGGGGGGAGGTATTCTGGAGCCCAGAGATGGTTTTGAGGTTTCTCCAGACCCCGGTTTTGAGGTTTCTCCAACTTGTCCTCCATCAATTCACCTATTTTACATCTCTCAAACTCTTTCAAACAAAACTATCATTTACACAGAAAACGCTACTAAAACACCGCAAAAATACTTGAAGAGCTCCTCTCTCCTCTTTCCTCCCCTCCGCCTGCAGCTCTCCTGCTGTGCTTACTCATGCAGGCAATCCTGAGATTACCATAATGTACCATATATCAATGGAAAGCCATACAAGCTATTCAACATTCAAAGATTTTATTTGTCAATATTACTATTCGTACAGGACATACAGGAGAATTGAAATGCCGTTTCTCTCTCTTCAGTGGTGTGCATAATATAAAAAAAGGAATAAGGCTGGAAGAACAGCAGTCTATGTACAGTAATGCTACCCGTAGTGCACATAACGATAAAAGATAAAAGACATCCTGTAGTGCAAACAAAGATAAACGATAAAACCCAGCAATCCTATATACAGAAAAAGGTAGAGCAGTAATACTCGTAGTTGCAAGTTTGATGCGGTAGACCACATGCAGACAGTGACAGATTGGACTGCACATGATCAATATTGCAATAACAGACAGCAGCAGGTATGGCATTTGTGCAAATGGTTGCAGTAAGATGCAGAGACATAAATCAGCAGATGTATTACTGTTGGTGTGCCAGTGTTTCTGTGCAAACAGCTGAGGTAGTCATTGTGCAGATGAGTGCGTTACCGGAAGGGGGGTGGTGGTGTTAGACAGAGTTCAGGTTCCTGATGGCCTGGTGAACAAAGCTGTTTAGCAGTCTTGTGGAGTGGGCCTGGAGGCTCCAGTACCTTTTCCCCAAGGGCAGGGGGCTGAAGAGGGAGTGCAAGGGGTGGGAGGTGTCGCCTGCAATTTTGACAGCTCTGCAGGTGAGGTAGATGTTGGGGGGGGGGGGGGCACCAATGATTTTGCTGGCTGCTTTCACTGTGCGTTGTAGTGTCTTCTGCCAGGAGGTGGTGCAGCTTCCGTACCACACCATGATGCAGCTGCTGAGGATGCTCTCAATGGTGCCCCAGTAGAATGAGCACAGGATGGGGGGTGGGACTCATGCTCTCCTCAGTTTGCGGGGGAAATAGAGGCAAGTTTGAGTCTTCTTGGCCAGTGATGTGGTGTTGTTGGATCAGGAGAGGTCCTCAGGGATGTGCACCCTCAGGAACTTAGTGCTGCTCACCCTCTCCACAGCTGCTCCATTGATGATCAAAGGGGGATGCTGTGTGTGTCCTCTCCTGAAGTTGACCACAATTTCCTTGGTTTTTCCCACGTTCAGGAAGAGACTATTGTCTTTACACCACTGGACCAGTTGGCTCACCTCACTTCTGTAGTTGGCCTCCTCATTGTTGGTGATGAGGCCCACCATCGTCGTATCATCCGCAAACTTGATAATGTGGTTGGTGTTGTAGGCTGGTACACAGTCATGGGTCAGCAGGGTGAAGAGCAGCAGGCTGAGTACGTACCCTTGTGGGGCCACTGTGCTCAGTGTAATATTTACATTACATGCTGTCTAATATTTCACTGTAAATATCAGTTTATTATTCTGTATCACTCTTCATATATTGTAGTGGCCCATCAGTATTATGAAGATGGCAAGAAAGTATTGATCAGTATCCACCTTATTCCTGGAGGTGCCGCTGTAGGAACGATTATGGGTGGAGCTTCCAGTTTTGGCTGACCTAGTGTTAAATCAGTCAGTAAGAGTGGAGTAGCAGGGGCATTTAAAATAGCGTTTTTAAAAGTTTTTCAAATTCATTTTAATGTATAGTCCACATAAGTGTTTTGCACTCAAGTGGCAGCTAATTTCAGCTCTTCTAGTGTTTGTATTTTTTGAATGTTTTGGCGTAGTTCTGGTACTTGCTGGTGTTTGCGGTTGTGCCATAGACTGGATAAAAGGAGGCTTCTCATCACACGGTGACAGACAACATCCAAGCACGGTGTTGTAGCGTACATCTGCTCTAAGGTAAATTTGATTATGTCCAACATATTTTAACAAAATGCAGCTGACTTTATTGCGGTGGAGATGTGCTGGTCGGAATGCACACCGCGTCAATATGAGTACAGGCAACGAGAAGTCATAAATCATGACTCTTTCTTTGTTTGGTAGGGCAAGTCCCGGGAAAACCCCATGAGTGCCTGGTATCACTGGAAAGCTTAGAAATCGTACTTTCTAAAAATACCTATGTTTTTGCGAAAGACGTAACTCCCAACCGATCGAACGCGAGTTTTCAACCTAGCTAAAATATAAACAAATCGTCTCTTTTCTGCATCAGTTTTTGCAACTTCCTACAAATTAAATATCATTTTGAAGGTCTTTCAATACAGAATATGGAAATACCGTTACATCAGTTTTGAAAATGTCCTCAAAGAGACTCATTTTGCCAGCACAGGTCATTTGTGTACAGCGTTAGCCTCTGAGCAGCAGCGCTAACTAACGCAGCTACTGTGTACGAGGCCACTTTTTAAGGTCATCTTCCCATCCCTTGATAGTCGTGGGAAGTGGTATGATTATATTACTGTTTTGAGGTTCAAGAGGCTGTGTTCCCCCATTTCTGATGCCGAAGCCATTGTTTTTTAACAAGGAAAAGTGTCCCGTTTCAGTGACAACCATATGTTCTAAACTAGTAGTGGAAGTTGCTACCATAATTCACGCAAGGCATCATGGGGTCTAGGAATAAGGTGGATATTAATAATATAATCCATAGCCTGTAATAGCAGTCATAGTCATGAGTAATAATGACAAAAATTACAATGGTGCATCCAGAATGTCAACACAATCATGTATGTAAAAGCACTATTATTACTGCAAATATATGCTTTTTTGGGGAGACATGAAACACTATCATCATTTTCTTGGCATATCTAGAACAATAATATTAGTATCTTACTGGCTCGCCCCAATTCCTCCTCAGATCAGGGTGGTCCCATTGGTACCAGGGGTCTCTCTCTTGCTGAGATTTGTCTGGCAGCATAGGATAGTCACCATAGCTATAAAAACAAAACAATGGTATATTATTTTCTGTGGTTGTTTTTTTTTTTTTTTTAATTCAGCTTATAATTTAGGTTACAGGTCAAGCAATTTGGCTGGACAATCTCCAAAACTGGGAAATGACACAAACTTTAATAAAAGGTAAACTAAATGATAGGACTGTGCAATTTGACCTTAAATCAGCATCACAGTTATTTAACGCTCTCAAGTTGATTTTTTCCCCCATCTTTTCCCTCTTGCTTCCTTCTTCTCCCTTATAGTTCACTGACAAGGCTCTTAATTAACCCTTTGAGTGTGAGATTTCGCGTGCCCCTAGTGACAGAGCGCGGCGCTGCGCCTGTCGTCTCACTCTGACATCCCCAGCTGCACCGAGAATTTGTACTGATTTGTGCTGATCTGCCAGTTTCAGAAGGTGGCAGACACACGTTGGAGGACTCAATGGATGACACATAATACACCAAAGAAGAAGAACTCCTCATTTCCTTTTCCTGTTTTCATCCTTTTAGCCCAGAAAGCTAATATGGCTGCCATCCATCATCGTGCACCATCACTTAGACGGCTTCGTACACGGAAAATAGCCACGGGATACAAGCAAAATTTATGTGGGACAATCAAAAGACTTTGTAGATGTGACAGAGCGTAAATGACCGACAGAATGCAAAATAACAACCACGATGGACTAAAACACACCGACCACGGCAGCGAGTGTCAAAAGACTGAACCATTCTTTGTGTAAATATGTCCAAAGTCTGCTTTTGACTGAGTAATGTAATTCAATATAGCTGCCGTGGCATTATGCAAATTAGATGCATAAAATCACTCATCTGAAACTTTGGATTATATTTTTCTTTCTAATTGACAATAAGCCATTATCTCTTACCACTTTCAAGTTATAGCCTTGGAAATCTGAACTATTTTATTGACAAAAAATATTTACCACTCTTGACCACTAGGGGTTATGTCGCAATTCGGCGACAGTCACACTCAAAGCCTTAACCCTATGAGTGTGTATGTTGCCAAACTGCAACATATCCCCTAGTGGTCAAGAGTGGTAAATATTTTTGTCAATAAAATAGTTCAGATTTCCAAGGCTATAACTTGAAAGTGGTAAGAGATAATGGCTTACTGTCAATTAGAAAGATGTAAAATATGATCCAAAGTTTCAGATAGGAATAAATTTATGCATCTAATTTGCATAATGTCACAGCACCTCTTTAAATTCCATAACTCAGTCAAAACTGGACTTTGGACATATTTACACAAAAAAATGGTTGAGTCTTTTGACACCGTTTTTTGTACAGAGGTACCTCATCATCTTATCTTCAAATTATATGAATAAGAAATCAGTACATTTAAAAAAAACCCCAGAAATTTCTCACTTACTTTTGACAAAGTAGGAGTGACAAGGCAGGTGCAGTCCCATGCTCTGCCACTAGGGGCACACAAATCCTCACACTCAAAGGGTTAAGCCATGAGAGTGTGGCATCAACGAATATATCACTGCAGGGATTCAGCCGTAAATGAACATAATATAATAAAGAAGAGGATCACTGTCACCCTACACACATACAACCAAACTAAACATTGGCCAGTGCAGAAGTCAGTGTCCATTAGCGCTGCAAAGATTAATCGAAAAAAAAAAATTAAAACCAGCAATATTATTCTATAAAGTCTATATTGTCGGCTAACATTTTTAAAACATTTGTTTAAGATGCATCTTGGATGTTTACCCTTTAAATGTTAGTACAGGCTTAATTTTAGTTTACAACACCTAAAGAGGGAAATTTTGATTTGATTCAGTTATCTTCCTTCCATTGTTAGGGACATATGTGATCTCTCGCTGATAATTTTTTTTTAGTATACTTTATTGATCCCCAGAGGGGAAATTGAGGGTCATCCACCACCTGGATGGATGAAGCAGCCACAATTTGGATAGTTAACAGAGTTTGCCATACACAAAAAGGAAGAAGATTAGCAGAGAACCAGTAGCATAGCAGCTAAAGGTTAACAGACTGTGTTAAGAGTGCATTTGGTTTACCCAGTGCATGTTATCCAATAATTTTCTCAGCTCATCAATACCAAGTTTAACGTTAAAAAAAATCTAATTGATGATAATTACTGAGCTCCTTAATAACAGAGGAAATGACAATCTGATTACAGATCAAAGTTAACCACAATTTTAGAGTCAGCCGTCAAATAATCTTGTCACAATTGTAACAGATAAATTTACAGATTTTTCACACTATTAATCATAAGCCAGCAAATATGCACTAAAAAAAACTCACCATCACAGCTGTGTAAGTTCCCCAACTGATTTTCCTCATACCACACATTAGTTTCTGGCTGGTAATCACTATTTCTCCTAATCCTCCTTTTCTCTATGATGTCTAACAGGTTCATAATTTTAAAGCTGTGGTCCTCATAAGAATCCAGACTTACATTTTCCTTCTCTTCAGAGGATTAACTACTATACACACTACTCTCAAAAAGTTAGAGATACAGTGGGGCAAAAAAGTATTTAGTCAGCCACCAATTGTGCAAGTTCTCCCACTTAAAAGATGAGAGAGGTCTCCAATTTTCATCATAGGTATACCTCAACCATGACAGACAAAATGAGAAAAAAAAATCCAGAAAATCACATTGAAGGATTTTTAATGAATTAATTGGTAAATTCCTTGGTAAAATAAGTATTTGGTCAATAACAAAAGTTCATCTCAATACTTTGTTATATACCCTTGAGTTTGTTTTTTAAAATAATTCTGTTGAACCACAATTCAAAAGCATTGTCTGATTTTCATTGGTTAATTTTCATAGAATTTTTTATTTATTACCACTTTTGTCAGATTCAAGTTATTTCTGTAACCATTGTGGGTTTTTCTTTCATTAACAGAGGGGTACCAACAATTTTGTCCACGTCTGTAACAATTTACATTTGTGACCATAAATTTGCAGAGCCAGAACACAATAATAATTTTAACTCTGATTTCAAAGAAAAAAAACATTAATAAAATTGTATTTAATGAAATAAATTAACCAAAGATGCAGTTATTTCTGTTATAATAGTTCTATATATTTATAGTTTGTTTTATTTTTTAGAAATCTCCTGACCACCCAGACAGCAGGAAAAACTTCCCTTATTTTGAAATCCAACTGTTGGCACATTTAGTTTGTCTGAAGGCTGATAATGGATTAAAGTCATTTACTTTGTGAATTTCAGTCATCTTAACTTGTCAGGTACATAATAATGAACACAAATTAGTTAACTGTTAACTAAGATAAAGGTAAAAACATCTAATTTTTATTCTTGTCTGAAATAAGGAAAACAAAAAACTAACCACACGTGTTAGCTAAGTGATTCTTCCATTATTGCTCCCAGTACCAGTGGGTTAAAACCATGATAAAATGCTTTCACTGCTCACATACCTCTTCGGATTTTTTTCCGTATTTAAAGCACTTTAATAAGGTCATGCTTCTCTCAGACAACAACACTTGTAGCGAGACACTACCTGCCGACTGGAACATGGGGTGGGGCGCTTCGGAACTCTGCGCAGTTGACGGTCATGCGCATTGTTCGTGTGTGCGCTTGCGGACAGTCATTCCTTCATATTTTTTTCTTAAATCTATATTTCCTGATAGAATGGCAGAAATTTTTCAGGTGTGGCAGGCTGCCACCCAGAAATGTTACCAGAGGAAACCCTGTACTGGTATTATTGTGAGCAATATGATATGGTACACCCCTACTCAAAGGCACATGGCAAGTTATTGAGACATTTTTTGTTGTGATATACCCACCACTGTTGTTGGCTTTTGTTTCAATAAATTGGTTGAGATGAGTAAATCCCCATTGCATGCTTCTACTTAAATGCCCGTACTTTTATGCGTGAATGGGACATTCAGTCTTGTGCATGTGCTTTTCAACGCGTTCAGGTCGTGGGCAGGCGGCGCGGTCACAAAATTTGGGCTGCACGCGGTCATCTGCAGTCAAGCACTGCAGACACTAGCGGAATGGAGACTATTATATTAGATTGGGTGTACTAATATGGCGGCATCCTGGGTGTAGTAGGAGGTGATGCTCCACCTTTCCGGTGGTGGCGTCACGGGGAGTATAAAGGGCTACAGCGGAAGGGGCTCTTCTCTTCTGACTGTAGACCCCTTGCAGATGTACAGAGCGACTCCTGTTGGACCTGTATATAGTTAATAAAGTGAGTTCAACTATCATCCTCGCCCCCTCTTCGAACACTGGTTTCCAGATGTAACATTTCTGCCACCGCTTTTCGGCCATTTTTGGAAGTTCCCGGGGAGCCACCCGTCCCATGGACCAGGTGGTATGCAGCCTTTGAGGACTATCTAGTGGCTCTCAACCTCGGTGAGCTCGAAAAGCTGCGTGTGAAGGCAATTCTGGTCCATAATCTCAGAATGGAGGGCCAGAGGATCCTTAGTATGTTGGGCTGTGACATGTTCTATGGGTTTGGTTTCTCAATAGCCAGTGGCATTGGTGAGGAGTGGTCTGGTCTGCGGGCTGTGGGACCGGCCTTTTACAACGGTGGAGGACGATGAAGTGTGGGACAACGATTGGCCCGGGACAGGAGAAGACAGGCCGGACCAGCACTATGGGGCATCGCTGTGGGGTGATCCTAGCGTTGTGGGGTGGGAGTGTTGGGGTGGGGGCCGCCATTAGGTACTGGTACATATTGTTTATTGGTGTTTAATGTTTGCTGTGTTTTGACAATGTATGTATATACTGTATGTTTGGAATTATGTTCTCTTAGCACACGGCCATTTTATTTTCATGGGCTCTAAATGGTTGAGGCGGCAGAATAATCCGCCGGGCCGTGTAGGGGGCACCAGTAGTCCACCTGACCCCTCTAGAGTGGTTTTGTGGTGTGTATGGATAGGTCGTATATATTTATGTTGTGTATTTTAATGCTTAGCGTGTTGAGTTGGGTTATAAATTTTGGGAGGACATAATTGATGTGTCTGGGCATTTTTCTCCGGGGGGGGGAGTGTTAGATATTAGATTGGGTGTACTAATATGGCGGCATCCTGGGTGTAGTAGGAGGTGACGCTCCACCTTTCCGGTGGTGGTGTCACGGGGAGTATAAAGGGCTACAGCGGACGGGGCTCTTCTCTTCTGGCTGTAGACCCCTTGCAGATGTACGGAGTGACTCCTGTTGGACCTGTATATAGTTAATAAAGTGAGTTCAACTATCACCCTTGCCTCCTCCTTTGAACACTGGTTTCCAGACGTAACAGAGACAATGACGTAAATTTTGTCACACGAGGTTTCTGGTTACACGTAAACAGACAGCAGAGATGCAGCATGAATCCAGCTTCACTGACAGTGAGTTGTGGTTTTCTAGTCCCTCTGTTCATGTCATGGTCAGGCTACTGTTTTTGCAAGGGGCTGACATTCTACTGGAAAAAGCAGCTTTAAAAGTTGTTTGAAAGCTCAGACATCCATGTTTTGTAATATCTGTTTACTGAATGTTTATTGACATACTAATTAAATGGTGTGGTTTACCTAGGAATTGCACTTCAAGAAAGAACAGAGTATACCAATGAATTTTAACAGACATATCAAACCACTAAATATTCCAAATTTAGCATGTAGAAACACTAGTCAATAGGCACAGATTGGATTGTCTATAAAAAAAAAATAGTGACACCAAAAAAATCATGCAGTCAGCAAAGAAAAACGATGATAAATGACATATCAATTGTTACAGATTTTTAAAACATGTATCTTTAAGTACAGCGATCAGTAATTAACTATAAACACACAATGACCAGCTCTGAAATGAACATATCGGTCGATCTTTCACACATGAACACTGCATACAAACCAGTGAGTGTTTATTAAAGGGGCCTACTTGGCTTAAGAGCCATCCTAGTCTGTACTCGAGCCTGCTGGGGTGCCCATTCGGTGTGGAATTAGTGTCTTTTGTTTTTGTGGGCCAAGGAGTAGATTTAGCGCTCAGCTGTTAGTCTCTTTGTGCCTCTAAGTTGGGCCTGGAAACAACAGCTTTGCTAGGAACCTAAGATAATGTCTGAGTGGGTTAAAAAATATATGACTTCACCTGAAGGTAAGAAGAAAACTTGTGAAACTCAAAAAAAAAAAAAGACTATGCCCAGTAAAAAAAAAAAAAAAGTAGAGTACCAGTGAGAGTCAAGACGGGAAATCCTATAAAAGGTGTAATGGAAAATGAGGAGTTATGTACGTATGTATGGAGAGAGAGAGAGAGAGAGAGAGAGAGAGAGAGAGAGAGAGAGAGAGAGAGAGAGAGAGAGAGAGACTTTGACTTTGAGAAAAGCTTTTATTGCACACTTCAAAAAAAATGTAAGCACACCAACATCATTCCTCCAAGTGTGTCACATTGGAAAAAGTGCAAACTGAAATGTCCCCCCCCCCCCCCCACACACAACACAGCGCAGTCCCTGCAGTCCACCTATTCAAAGATCCAGTTCTGTGACAGTCAATTACAGTCAATTAAATGTCATATACCACTCTGTTCAAACAATATCCCAAAAATGGGTAAAACAGGCAGAGGAACGACCGCCATTCATTCCTCCTGTCGGGCGCGCTTGACCAGCGTTCCCCCTGCTGCTTTACGCAGGGCTGTCAGGTGTTTCCTGAGGCGATAACGCTTCCTTTCATCCAGGAGGTCAAGACCAACCTATCTTCTTAGCACATCCACAGACTTAATGAATTTATCAGTGTCACTGAAGTAGTCGGCGACCCTAATGGCTTTGTTATAGGTTGCATCCAGAAATGCATTTATTTCTTCCAGTGAATACAAACTCGTGTTTGTACTGCATTTTGCCTCAATAGACTCAGCATTAGACACAGTGTCGTTCTCAGATTCCATTTCCTCGTCAGCACCACTCAGCTGACTGCTCGGTTCTCCCGGGCCAGTGGATTCATCATGGGCCACATTTTCCTGGACGCCACCCTCAGCAGCTGACTGTCGCTGTTCCATCCCCCGCTGTGTAACGGTAGCAGCCTCCGGAAGCACAGCTGCTGATGTCACACAGCGAGATTCTGACGCACCATCAGGTCGGTGCTCCGTCCCCTCCTCCGAAGCGGCAGCAGCTGGCGGAGGCACAGCCGCTGACGTCACACAGCGAGATGATTGTGACGCACCATCAGGTCGGTGCTCCGTCCCCTCCTTCGAAGCGGTAGCAGCTGCCGGCACCACAGCTGTTGATGTCACACAGCGAGATGATTGTGACGCACCATCAGTGACCTTTTTGGCGACATCACCATCCATGCTCCCGACCGCAAGCTGGGCCGCGGGCGGCGCAGCCGGGCCGTCCACAGACACAGCGGCAGGCTCCGGAGCTGGGGCAGCGTGAGCGGAGGTTGCGCCGCCGTCCACAGCTGCGGCGTGAGTGGAGGGCTCGCCGCCGGCACCATCCGCGGCCCCATCAGGGCCCTCCGCCCGCTGCCTGTGCGGACAAGCGAACCGTTTATGGCCCACGTCTCCACATTCAAAACATTTCATCTGTCCTGAGCTCGCATACATCATGTAAGATCCGTCCCCGTGCTTGACCCTGAAGGAGACTTCCAGAGTCTGAGTGGGCGAGTCGAGAAACATGAACACCTGTCGCCTGAGCGATTTCACATGTTTGAACTTGGCGGCCTTGCATCCCAAAGGCAGAGTCGTAAACGGGCCCGCAAACTTCCCAAATCTGCGGAGCTCCGACGCCAGCTGCTCGTCAGTGATGAAAGGTGGAACACCCGAGACGGTGATTCTCGTTGATGGGACAGATAAGGGGGACACCTGTACATACGTTTCCCCGATAACCACACCGCTTACAATCAGGGTGTGAACATCGTCTTCAGCCGCCAGAAACACAACCACAGCTCTATTCATTCGGGAAGCAAAGCAGACCGCGTCAGGGCCCACCTGCTTGGCCACAGCCTCCAGGACCTCCTCCACAGTAACTTCGCTGTCCGGGGGAACGATCCTCACCCCCTGGTGGATAGATGGAGGTGGCTTTCCAAAGGCCGCCATCCTCAGAGAGAGAGAGAGAGAGAGAGAGACTTGACTTTGACTTTTAAAAAATGCCTTTATTGCACAATTCAAGAAACTGTAAGAGCACCCACATCATTCCACCAAGTGTCTCACATTGGAAAAGTGCAAACCTAAGTCTGCCCCCCCACACACAACACAGAGTATTCCTTGCAGTCCACCTATTCCACATTGCCAGTGGCAGTAGTGCGAGTCTTCCTCGTAGTCCGTGCAAAGACGAGCCAGAGGCCTCCAGTTCTCAAGCAAGGCCAATTCCCCTTCCTCCGGCAGCAGAGATAGCGCTGTGCGGCAGCAGAGATAGCGCTGTGCGGCCGCAGCCAGTTCCGTTGTACGTCCCAGAGACATTTTCCTCATCTCAGATGGATTGTAGTCCTTAGACCATGCAGGATTTTCAAGCAAGTCATCGTTGCAGCAGGCTCGTCCAGATTGTAGAAAGAAAACGTTGGGGCATCCATGCCCTGCAGGTAAAGATCCAGTTCCGTGACAGTCAATTAGAAACGTCATATAAAAGTCTGATCAAACAATATCCCAAAAAACAGGCAGAAGAATGACCGCCATTTATTCCTCCTGTCCGGCGCGCTTGACCCCTGTTCCCCCTGCTGCTTTACGCAGGGCTGTCAGGTGTTTCTTGAGGCGAAAACGTTTCCTTTCATCCAGGAGGTCAAGACCAACCTGCCTTCTCAGCACATTAACAGACTTAATGAATTTATCAGTGTCACTGAAGTAGTCAGTGACTTTAATGGCCTTGTTATAGGTTTCATCCAGAAAAGCATTTATTTCTTCCAGTGAATACAAACTCGTGTGTGTACTGCATTTTGCCTCAATAGACTCAGTATTAGACACAGTGTCGTTATCAGATTCCATTTCCTCGTCAGCACAACTCAGCTGACTGTTTGGTTCATCTGGGCCAGTGGAGTCATCATGGGGCAAATTTTCCTGGACGCGACCCACAGCAGCTGACTGTCGCTGCTCTGTCTCCTGCTCTGAAACAGTAGCAGCCTCCGGAAGCACAGCCACTGATGTCACACAGTGAGATGATTCTGACGCACCATCAGTGACATTTTGGGCGCCATCACCAGCGACGCTCCCGGCCGTAAGCTGGGCTGCGGGTGCCACAGCCGGGCTGTCCACAGACACAGCGGCAGGCTCCGGAGCAGGACCAGCAGAAGGCCCCGCAACATTGTCTGTAGTAGCGGCGTGAGCAGAGGGCGCGCCGCCGGCACCAGCCGCGGCTCCATCAGAGCTCCCCGCCCGCTGCCTGTGCGGACAAGCGAACCATTTATGGCCCACGTCTCCACAGTCAAAACACTTCATCTGTCCTGAGCTCGCATACACCATATAGGAGCCATCCCCGTGTTTGACCCGGAAGGACACTTCCAGAGTCACAGTTGGCGAGTCCAAAAACATGAACACCTGTCGCCTGAGTGATTTCACATGTTTTAACTTGGTCTCCTTGCATCCCAAAGTCAGAGTTGTAAACAGGCCCGCAAACTTCTCAAATCTGCGGAGCTCCGTTGCCAACTGCTCGTCAGTGATGAAAGGTGGAACACCCGAGACGGTGATACGCGTTGATGGGACAGATAAGGGGGACACTTGTACATACGTTTCCCCGATAACAACACCGCTTACAATCAGGGTGTGAACATCCTCTTCAGCAGCCAGAAACACAACTATAACTCTATTCATTCGGGACGCAAAGCAGATCGCATCATGGCCCACCTGCTCGGCCACAGCCAGAAGCACCTCCTCCACAGTAACAGTGCTGTCCGGGGGAACGATCCGCACCCCCTGGTGGATAGACGGAGGTGGCTGTTCCAAGGTCGCCATCCTCCACCCAAAAAAACAAAGACTGAAAAAGCGGGCAGTAGTAGAGAGAGAGAGAGAGTTGGTGACAGGAGTCCAAGCCAAAGCTCAGACCATCTCTGAAGGGGAGCTTTGGCAGTTAAAGACTTGCGCCAGTAAAAATTCAGGCCGTCTCCCAATGACTCCTCTCGGCTCGGACGTTGCCCAGGTTTGCAGGGTCAGGAGTGAGAGAGAGAGAGAGAGAGAGAGAGAGAGAGAGAGAGAGAGAGAGAGTTTGAGAGTTTAAAAAATGCCTTTATTGCACAATTCAAAAATGTAAGAGCACCAATATCATTCCAGCAAGTGTCTCACATTTCAAAAGTGCAAACATAACTCATCCCCCCTCCCACAGAACACAAAATATTCCCTACAGTCCATCTATTGGTGAATGCCTCCAAATTGTCCACCATTTTATAGTATTTTATTTAGCGAATGCAAAGTCCTTAAGCCAAGCAGTTGCCTCCTGGTTTGCTGTATGGAGGGTGTGTAATCCTCCTTCCAGTCTTTGGAGCGGGCAAGCCTCTATGATGTGTTCCATAGTTTGCTCCTCTCCACATGCGCACAGTGGGCTAGGGCTACTGCCCCATCTGTGAAGGCTGGCCAAGCAGGGGCCATGTCCAGTCCTGAAGCGATTGAGTGTAGACCACTGTCTCCTTGGGAGGTTGGTGCCCGGGACCTGTTGGTTGGGGTTTATCACCAGCTGTTTGTTTGGGACCTCCTTGGTTTCCCATTCCTCTTGCCAAGCTGTCTGGATGGTAAAGTCAGCTGGGGGAGGGTTTTTCCAAATCGGCCGTCTGGATGAAAGTCGGGCAGTGGGTGGGGTGTAGATATCTGCATGGATTGGTAAGTGAGGAAAATCTTTAACTTTTTGGAGCATCCTTTGAGTTAATGCTGCTCGCCGGATGTGTGGAGGGGCTATGTTTGACAGTACAGAGAGCCAGGGGAGTGGTGTTGAGCGGATTGTTCCAGTTATAGTTCTCATGGTTGAGTTGAGCTGGGTGTCTACATGGTGTGTGTAAGATGACCTGGACCAGACAGGGGCACAATATTCTGCTACAGAGTATGAAAGGGCCAGTGCTGAGGTGCGCAGGGTGGAGACTGCCGCCCCCCATTTTGCACCAGCGAGCTTGCAGAGCAGGTTGTTTCGTACTTTCACCTTAGCAGCCGTCCCCTTTAGATGTTCCTTGAAGGATAAGGTCCTATCAAGGGTCACTCCAAGATAAGTTGGATTTGGGGCATGCTTAAGCTTGAGTCCGCTCAGGTGGATGTTTAGTTCTCTGGCAGCTTTTGCATTGTGGAGATGAAATACACTGGAGACGGTTTTTGCTGGGCTTGGTTTTAGGCGCCAGATTTTGCAGAACTGGTCCAGTTTAGCAAGATCTTCCGTGAGCACCCGTTCCAGTGGTTCAAAGTCTGGTGCTTGGAATGCCAAACAGATGTCGTCTGCATAGATGAATTTGCGGGATTTTGTAGTAGGCAGGTCGTTTATGTAGAGGTTGAACAGAGTTGGAGCTAGAACTGAGCCTTGTGGGAGTCCGTTTTTCTGCATTCTCCATGCACTTGTGTTCTGACTGAGGTGGACTCTGAACCTTCGGTTGGTCAGCAGGGTTTTTATAATTGCTGTTGCCCAAGCAGGGATCGCCTTTATAAGTTTCAGGAGGAGGCCTTTGTGCCAGACCGTATCATAGGCGGCTGTAAGATCGAGAAACACAGCCCCTGTCTTCAGTCTGCTCTCGAAGCCATTTTCAATGAAGGTGGTTAGGGCCAGTACTTGTTCTCCTGTACTGCGGTCCTTGCGGAAACCTGCTTGATCCACACTTAGAATATCCTCTATTTCTGGGGAAATGCGTTGCAGTATTAGGCGCTCCATGATTTTGTAAGGAACGCTGAGTAGGGAGATTGGGCGGTAGCTTGCTGGTAGTTTGTGGTCTTTGCCAGGTTTTGGGATGGCAATGACCTTTGCTGTCCGCCATTTCTTTGGGATCGAGTTCATTTGTGTGATCCTTGTGTAGAATTGTGTCAACCAGGTTAGGGCTCGGGGGCCAAGATTCTTCATGAATTCTGGGAAGATGTTATCGTATCCTGCTGCCTTTCCACATTTCAGGCCCTGTAGGACTTTCTCCAGTTCAGCAGCCTCGAAGGGTTCAGGGTTCGTTTCCTCTACAGGCATTTTTTGGTGTTTTTTTTACACATTTTATAGTAAGAGTACTCCACCTGGAGTCTGACTTTTAGCAAGGCCTTGAAAACAAAAACAGGATCCACATTGCCAGTGTTAGTAGTCCGATTTTTCCTTGTCAGCCAGATGGCAAGCTTAGCATTACCAAATAGGAAGTTCATCAAAGTGTGCACAGACTTCTTTGCCACTTGATACTTTGGCCCGTAAATAAACAAACCAAAAGAGAAACATTCACCCAAATCATGAAACCACACTTTCAGAAGATCAAAAAGGCCGGAGAGAGAGAGAGAGCGAGAGAGAGAGAGACTTGACTAAAAAAAGGCTTTATTGCACATTCCGAAATTGCAAAAAGACCAATATCACTTGTCCAAGTGTGTCACATCTCAAAAGTGCAAACATAACTCATCCCCCTGACCCACTGAACACAAAACATTCCCTACAGCCCATCTATTGATGAATGCCTCCAAATTGTCCACCATTTGATAGTAAGAGAACTCCACCCGGAGTCTGACTTTCAACAAGACCTTGAAAGCGGACACAGGATCCACATTGCCAGCATTGCTTGCCCGATTTTTCCTCGTCAGCCAGATGGCAAGCTTAGCAGTACCAGATAGGAAGTTCATCAAAGTGTGGGCAGCCTTCCTTGCCACTTTATACTTCGGACCGTAAATGAACAGACCAAAAGAGAAACGTTCACCCAAAGCCCGAAACCACTCGTGCAAAATCTCAAAAAGTCCAGATAAACGAAAACAGTGGACAAACAAATGGTCGAGGGTCTCAACTTGGGAACAAAACAAACATCCCCCCCCCCCCCCCACAGTCGGATCAAGGTGTGCCCTGTATTTATTCGTGGCTATTGCCCCATGCACAATCCTCCACTGGAGATCTGCCGTGCGTTTCTCAATAGGTTGCTTGTACATGCACCGCCAGCTGCCTTTTGGGGAGACCCCTGGCCCCAAACAACCCGCCCACCTCGACTCCGTGACATCCTTCAGAGAGCGCAGATTCAGAACCTTCACACAGATGTGATACACCGCCCTTGTCCCGACAAACTGGAACTTGCCCAGGCGAGGAATCCTGAAGGTCAGTAGGTGATCCTCTCCTCCCTGCCACTCCCCCACAGCTGGAGTTATGGAAAGTGCAGGAAAGGTGGACGCAGTGTCCTCATCCCATTGATTGGAAAGAGTGCGGTTTGTAAACAACCGCACAACCGCAACCGCAACCGCAACAATCCGCAGACTGACAGACTGCAGCACCTCAGCTTCGATGAAACAGTGGTTCCTCAAACAGCCACATGCCCGGCGTCTCGTCACGGAAGCGGGCCACGTTGAAGACTCGCCATGCATGCAAAACGGACATGTAAAAAGCAGATAGTCCAGTAAGGTCCACCTCCCCAGATGTCACGAGGAAGAGCTGCTTATCATAGCCCAAGCGACCAACTCTCCTCAAGAGCAGTTTAGCAGAGTCCATCCAGCAGGGTCCCCATCCGTAACGGAGTCGTTGTGCAGTTCGAAGCCTGAAGCTGGCGATCTTGGAATGTATGTCCACCAGGCCCTGTCCCCCCTCGGCCACAGGCAGGTAGAGAACCGGCGCACGGACCCAGTGGCGGCCAGACCAAAAGAAGTCCACGATTGTCTTCTGAATCTCCTCCACGAGGCTCCTGGGCGGTGTCAAAGCCACCAGCCTATGCCAGAGAGCCGAGGCAACCAGATTATTCGCGACCAGAACCCTGCCCCTATATGACAGCTGTGGTAGCAACCATTTCCATTTAGAAAAGCGAGCACACACCTTGTCCTTTACACCCTCCCAGTTCTTCCGTTCAAAAGCCTCCGTACCCAGAAAAACCCCCAACACTTTGAGACCAGCCGTCCCCCACTGAAGGCCGCCAGGCAGGCGAGGAACGCCTTGACGCGACCAGTGGCCCACCAATAGACCCTCACTCTTGGCCCAATTAACCCATGCAGAAGATGCCCTTTCATAAACTGTCAAAGTGTCCACCAGACGCTGCACATCCCCGTGGGAGGTGATGAAAACGTTGACATCATCCCCATAAGCAGACAAGACAATCGGGCGGCCACAGCTTGATGGTCCCGGCAGAACCAGACCACCCAGCCGAGCGCGCAACCTGCACAGCAAAGGCTCAATAGCCAAGCTGTACAGCTGACCCGAGAGTGGACACCCCTGGCGTACTCCCCGGTGTACAGGGATTGGCCGACTCAGGCCCGCCCCCACCTTCACCAAACACTCAGCTCCAGTGTATAGCAGATTGACCCACCTCAAAAACATATTTCCAAAACCAAACCCCCTCAGGGTAGAAAACAGATAGGAATGGTCAACCCTATCAAAGGCCTTTTCCTGGTCCAAAGACACAATTCCAAACCGTAAGTCATGACATTTACTGAGCTGGAGAACGTCACGTATGAGGAAAACATTGTCCATAATGTTCCGATCAGGGATACAATATGTTTGATCCTTTTCCACGATCAAACCCAAGACAGTGTTCAGTCTGTCTGCCAGGGCCTTGGAAAGCACCTTGTAGTCCGTGCAAAGAAGAGCCACAGGCCTCCAGTTTTTCAGCAGGGCCAAGTCCCCCTGCTTTGGCAACAGAGACAGCACTGCACGGCGGCAGGAGACAGGTAACGTTCCTTCCCTGTAACAGGCAGTCAGAACGTCATAGAAGTCTGGTCCAATAACATTCCAAAAATGCTTAAAAAATTCTGAAGAAAGGCCATCAAGTCCAGGCGCGCGTCCCAGCACCATCTGATTCACAGCCACAGTCAACTCATCCAAAGAGAGAGAGAGAGAGAGAGAGAGAGAGAGAGAGAGAGAGAGAGAGAGAGAGAGAGAGAGAGGGATGGATGGATGTACTTTATTGATCCCAAACTGGGAAATTGCAGAGAAACAGCAGCATGACAGTAGACAACCAAACACAGAAACACACAGATGACAGACAAAGGGATTACCCATGGAAAGTAAAACTAGCACGACTATAAAACCTATATACATCATAGCTTAACATATGATGACCCGTATAAACACATGAATCATCCTGTTGCACAAAGAAGGACTATCAGGAGCAGAGTGAAATGTGAGGTACTAATTAGACTGTAAAGTGCAGTGTGGCAGCATTATTATGACCAGAATACAACATCATAGTGAGTTACTGTACAGTGAAATTGCATGTGGCAGGAAAGATTTCCTGTACCTGCCCGTTCGACAGCGAAGCTGTAGCAGTCTACAGGAGAAAGTGCTTCGCTGCCTGTCTAGTGTGTGGTAGAGGGGGTGATCAGGATTGTCTATGATGGATCACAGTTTATTTAGTGTTCTCCTCTCCACCACTGTCTCAAAGGTCTCCGGTCTGAGACCAATTACAGAGCCAGCCCTCTTGATAATCTTGTCAAGTCTATTGGTGTCTCTGGCCCTGATACTGCTACCCCAACAGACAGCTGCAAAGAAGATGGCGCTGGCGACAACGGTCTGGTAGAAAAGCTCCAGCATCCTGCTATACATGTTGAAGGATCTCAGCTTCCTCAGGAAGTAGAGTCTGCTCATCCCCTTCTTGTGCGCAGCATCGGTGTTGGTCTCCAGTCCAACCCGTTGCTGATCCTGACACCCAGATATTTATAGTCCTCAACCCACATCCTCCCCCCTAATCTGCAGTGACTGAGAAGGCGTCTTCCTCTTCCTGAAGTCAATCACCAGCTCTCTGTTCTTGCTGACATTCAACCTCAGGTGATTCTGCTCTGTCCACTCCACAAATCTGTCTACCAGTGCCCTGTACTCCCCTTCCTCTCCTCCTCTTATACACCCCACAACAGCTGAGTCGTCAGAGAATTTCTGCAGGTGGCATGACTCTGTGTTGTACTGAAAGTCAGTGGTGTATAAGGTAAAGAGAAAAGGAGAGAGCACAGTCCCATGTTGAGCTCCCATATCACTAGCCACCACTCCAGAAAAGACACTGCCCAGCCGGACAAACTGTGGCCTGCCTGTCAGGTAGTCAGTAATCCAGAAGATCACAGAGCTATCAACCCCCATCACCCACAGCTTCTCACCCAGCAGCAGTGGCTGGATGGTGTTAAAGGCACTGGAGAAATCAAAAAAAGTGATTCTCACAGTATCTCCTCCACCATCCAGGTGCAGATGGGCTCGTTGCAGCAGATAGATGACAGCATCTTCAACTCCTAAATGGGGCTGTTATGCAAACTGCAGAGAGTCCAGCCACGTCTTCACCTGTGACCTCAGGTGGGCTAAGACCAGTTTCTCCAGGACCTTCATCACATGATATGTGAGGGCAACTGGTCGATAGTCATTCAGATCTGATGGAGATGACTTCTTGGGGACAAGAACCAGGCAGGATGTCTTCCACAGCACTGGTACTCTCTCCAGACTCAGGCTCAGGTTGTACAGGTGTTTCAGTACCGGAGCTAGTTGGTTGGCACAGGTCCTCAGGGTCCTGGCGGAGATGCCATCAGGGCCTGCCGCCTTCCGCTGACAGAGTCTCTCCAGCTGTTTCTCCACCTGGTCTGTAGTCACCATGAAGTGAGGGAGGGTCCTGGTGCCCCCCGAGGAGGTTAGTTAGTTAATCCCTTCACACCTGAAGGTGTATATGGGCGGCGCCTATCTCCATTTCTCTGACCCTAGGCCACACAGCTACTGTAAGTAGTGAAAGCTACAGTGGGGGGGTCAGTCCTCTGGTAGCTCTGTGTGTAACTTTACTTTCCCCATTCCATTATGCGGAGCACCACGCTAGAAGGCAGAAAGCACCATTTTTATATGGTCTTTGGTATGACCCGGCCGGGATTTGAACCCCTGCCTCCCGGGTGTGGGGCGGATGCTCTACCAACTGAGCCACCACTCCGGTCCCCCTGAGGAGGAGGAGGGGGGAAATGGAGAGCGGTTCTGCACAGGAGGGTGTATGGGGAGGGGTGCGTGGGGGTCTGGTTGTGTTGCTGGGGTGACAGGTGAGTTGAACCTATTAAAAAACAGATTCAGTTCCTCAGCTCTCTCCTGGTTCCCAGATGGCTGCCTGACTCTCCCCTTGCACCCAGTTATTTGTTTCATTCCCACACACATCTTTACCGTTGTTTTGCCTGAGTTTCTCTTCTAACTTCCTCCTATAATTGTTCTTGCACCTCCTCAGCATCTCTCTCAGCTCATGCTGCACTCCCTTCTGCTTCTCCTTGTCTCCAGTCCTAAAAGCTCTCTTCTTTTTGTTCAGAAGTGCTTTCAGGTCGCTCGTGACCCATGGTCTGTTGTTGGAGAAGAAGTGTACAGTCTGAGCTGGCATGGTCATGTCTTCACAGAATCTAATGTATTCTGTGATGCAGTCGGTCACATTGTCTATGTCCACCGCATGTGGTTCACAGAGTACGCTCCAGTCCGTCGTCTCGAAGCAGTCCTGTAGTGCATCAGCAGCCTCCTGTGTCCACCTCCTCACAGTCCGTGTGTAAGCAGGTTGCCTTTGCACAAGGGGAACGTATTTGGGTGTTAACATGGCCATGCAGTGATCTGATTTGGTTATGTCAAGTTTGTCAAAAAACTTTTGAAGATGACAATGACCGATTACTTGAGTGTAATCTGTGTAAGTTACACTATTGCTGTGATTGCACTGCCATGGAAGAGGACATTTATGCGTCTATGCAACGCCCGGACATCTACTGGTTTTGTCCTAAGTGTGCCCCGCAAATACCAGCTTACTGAGAGGGCTTGTTTCAGAGTAACCACTATGGCCAACAAGAGGTCAGTACAGCAATAAAGAATATGGAAGAGCGATTGATAAAACTGGAGAAGACGGTTGATCAAAAAATAACCAACCTGTACAAAATGGAAGAGCATATGAATAAATTTGCTGAAGACATTCCTGAAAAAGATGAAGAAGAGTTGGGTTGACATTGTTAAAGAAGGTGCAACTGAAAGTATAAATAATGGAGAGACCCTACTCAACAACAGCCGAGTCTCAGAAATGGTTAAAAAAGCTATGATTGAATACAAGTATGACGAGAAAGAACGAGAAAGTAGAGAATCAAATATCATTATCTACAGAGTGCCAGAGAGTGTGGATGTCAACCCGTCCAACAGACGAGCAGAAGACACAAGTTTTGTGCAAGATATGTTTGCTCAAGCACTGGAGCTTGGGGAAATAGAAGTAAAATCCACTACTAGACTGGGAAAGAAAAATTATGCAAAAGGAAACCGACCAATGAAAGTGACTCTAAAGAATGCTGAAGATAAACAAAAAATAATGGCTAGATTAAAGAAACTGTCAAATGCAGAAGACAGATTTAGAAATATAAGTGTAGCACATGATTTGTGTAGAGAAGACTGGGAAGCTATTAAAGAAAAGGTGAAAGAAGCAAAACAGATGGAAAAAAAAAAAAGACGAGGGAGGGTTTTACATTTACAGAGTAAAACGACCCCCTTGGGATTTAAAGATTGTCTGGCTCAAAGCAAAAAATGGAAACAATCTACAATCCAACACGGCCAGCAGCTAGAAGTTTTTACAACATGCAACCTCCCAGATGATTGTACCTCTGGTGAAGTAGAAAGAACTCTGGTGTACCAGCCGTTAGATAGTAATGATAATAATTCTGGAAATGAGAAAGAAAGCAACAACAAACATAAAGCTAATGGTGGGATTAGATTTAAGAAATCCCTAGAGGTTTTTTTAAACCAACATTGATTGTATAACAAGTAAGAAAGCTGAATTTTTGTGTGAGATTAATAATCTAAAGCCTGATATTATTATTACCAAGGAAACAAATCCAAAGAACACACTTTTTGATATGACAAGAAGTGAATTACAATTGGCGGGATACACCCTCTATACAAATGCAGAACAGAAAGGGGTAAGAGGGATATTAGTTCGTGTGAAACAAGAATTTAATTCTATGGAACCATTAAACTTAGGAATTGAGCCCCCTGCTGAGATGGTATCAGTTGAAATTAAACTAAATAAGAATGATAAATTCTTTATTGTTGGTATATACCATAGCCCAAGGTCATCAGCTGAAAACAACGTAAAATTGTCTAATTTCATACAGAGCTGTGGGAACATGGGCTATTCACATTTATTAGTAGTTGGTGATTTTAACTTTCCAGAAATTAAATGGGCAAATGGAGGTGGTACCACAAGATTTAGTAACTGTAATGTTAACAGAATTCTAGAGGCAACCAGGGATGCCTTCCTTTACCAACATGTGGACTTTTGTACTAGGTATCAGATAAATCAGGAGCCAAATGTGTTTGAGCTCATTTTTACAAATGAGGAACATATGATCAGTGGTATTAAAACAAAATCACCAGTAGGGAAGAGTGATCATATTGTCATCTGTTTCACATTTAACTGTTATGTCCAGGAAATGGTTACAAGTAGGAAAATTTTTCAGCATCATAAGGCTAATTATGTGCAAATGAAAAATGACCTTACATTAGATTGGGAAAGACTTCTTGAGAAGACTAATGTTGATAATAGTTGGGAATTGTTCACTGGTAAATTACATCTATCTATGGACAAAAATATTCCAGTAAAAGTCGTCTTGGGTCAAGTAGATAGGTTAAGATGGAAAGATAAAGAAACAATTTATAAATTGAGGAGGAAGCAGAAGTTGTGGAAGAAATATACCATATTGAAAAGTCAAGAAGATCACATGAAATATAATCAGATATGTAATGAGGCACATTGGGCCGTACAAAAAGCCCAGAAGAAATTTGAGAAGCATTTAGCCAAGAAAATAAAGTCCAATCCTAAATTGTTTTGGAAGTATGTTAAATCAAAATCAAAAACAAGAGAGTACATTCCTGATTTAATTATAAGTAAGTCTAAGATGGCTACATCAGACTTGGAGAAGGCAGAAACCCTGAATGATTTCTTCGTTAGTACTTTCACCAGCGAGGATATCTATAACATCCCTGATGTAAGAAGACAATTTACCCAAGAGCTCAACAATTTAAAAATTAGTGAGGAGGATGTACATAACAAATCAAAGAGTTTGAATCCTAATAAATCAGTGGGACCTGACAGTATTCACCCGAGAATCCTTAAAGAATTGGCAGATGTTATTAGGTCCCCGCTGCATATAATATTTGAAAAATCTATGAGTGAAGGTAAACTCCCAGAAACTTGGAAAAAGGGATATATTACACCAATACTTAAGAAAGGGGCTAAAAATCTCCCTAGTAATTATTGACCAATTTGCCTTACATCAGTAGTCTGTAAAATATTGGAGGGTATTATTCGAGATGAAATTGTCTAACATATGAAGATAAATAATTTGTTTTCTAAGCATCAGCATGGTTTTCTGCTGGGGCGCTCCACAGTTATACAAATGCTAGAATGCGTTGAAAAATGGACAGAATGGTTGGATCTTGGCATACCAGTGGATGCTACTTATCTTGACTTTAAAAACGCCTTTGATTCTGTACCCATCAGGCGTCTTTTACAAAAAGTAGAGAGCTATGGTATCTCTGGCAAGCTATTAAAATGGATTAATTCCTTCCTCACAGGACGACAGCAGAGGGTTTGTGTGAATGGATCCCTGTCACAGTGGACTGACGTCA
Organism: Pholidichthys leucotaenia; assembly: GCA_020510985.1. Classification (NCBI taxonomy): domain Eukaryota; kingdom Metazoa; phylum Chordata; class Actinopteri; order Cichliformes; family Pholidichthyidae; genus Pholidichthys; species Pholidichthys leucotaenia. Next base: position 385,365,808 of record CM035836.1, on the reverse strand, counting down.
CAAGTGGTGTTCCACAGGGCAGTGTCCTTGGGCCAGTGTTGTTCACATTATTTGTTAATGATATACCTGAAGTTGTTGGGGCTAACTTGAAGGTTTTTGCTGATACAAAACTACATGCCCATAAGATCACCAACAGACTGTAAGAGGCTACAGCAGGATTTATTGCATCTCCGGGAGTGGGCTGTGAAGTGGCAATTATGCTTTCATCCTGACAAATGCACAGTGATACGAATAGGGGCAGGTCATCCAGAATTTATGTATGAAATGACTGATCAGAGTGATCCCCTCCAATTCACAAACCATGAACGGGACCTTGGAGTGATTGTAGATAAAGAGCTGTCCTTTGAAAAACACATACAGATAATGGTAAAGAAAGCCACCCAGATAACAGGTGTCATGTGGAGAACTTTTGAATGCATAGATAATGAGGTCTTCAAGCTCCTGTGTAAAACAATGATACAGCCTCATGTTGAATATGCAGCCTCTGTATGGTCACCCCACTTGTGGAAGCTTGCAGATGCCACTGAACGAGTGCTGAGGAGAGCCACCAAACGAGTGCCTGGGCTAGGCAACCTGTCGTATGAAGAGCGCCTGAGGCACCTCAATATTCCCACGCTAGTGTATAGACGTTTGCGAGGAGACCTAATCAATACCTTTAAATACATCCATAAGAAATATGATGCAGATCCGTGTTTACCAGATCTACTGACAGATACAAGGACTCGAGGTCATAATTTGCGGCTTCAAAAGAACAGTGTTAGGTCGAACCGTAGGTTGTTTTTCTTTAGTAATAGAGTGGTTTCATGGTGGAATAATCCACCAGAGGATGTGGTGAATGCCCCAAGTGTGGATGTTTTTAAGGCCAGATTTGATAAGCACTTTGAGGATCATCCAGTCCTCTATAATTATAGAGCATTGGATAACCCATTGTTGCCTGTAATGACTGTGAAATAATTATACTAAGGTATAATAAATAAATAATATACTAAAGTATCATTCAAATTGGAATGAATATTCCTACCGAGCCGATATTTTTCTATTCTATTCTTAACTAACATGAAGACTTCATAAAAATAAAACTCACCCTTCGCCGTTGTCGGGATACGGTTCGTAGTCCTCAACTCTAATGTTGTACTTCTTTGCTGCCGCGGCTCGCTCCTCGGGGGTCCTCGGGTATGGACCCGGTAGGCTGCCCTTTGACATTCCGGAGGCTGAATAAACAAATGCATAAAACGTATTCGTGAATGAACAGTTTCAATCAAGCTGCATTACCCCACAGAAAACCAGCAGCTGAGCTAACGTTAGCATGTCAAGGTTACATCTATTTGAGACGCCCAAACATTAAACTCTGATGTGTCGCTTCGGACAAATTAATTAATTCGCATGATAGGAGACCAACACACAACTGACCTGTTCGGCATCCTGACAAAAGGGCAGAAATGCCAGATTTTCTCCCCTTAAAGAGAGCTTGGGACAACCGCCAGACACTAACACCAGCCATGTTTACAGGCGGCTGCTGTCTGACTGGCAGAAGTGCGCATGCGTAGAGGTCTTCTTTGGGAGTTTTGTGCTTGTGACTTACGTTACTGCCCCCTTGTGGTTTCCACAGTCATTTATTTTTATATTTACTAGTGCATTGCCCATAGAACGCAGGTATTCCTGTCTGAAACAGGTATCCCAATTAGGCTTTACAAGCCCAAATGTTGGCTGTGTTTGAAAGTGGAATACAAAGAGGTGAAGGCTATATGTCGGTAATCACATGTTAGACTTTGACAAATATAAAATTTGTCAAATTTGTCAATGATTACTTTTGTTGGCCACCAACAAATGTGGGGAATACTCTTACGACCCAGCGCTGACCTGGTGAAGGTTCTGGCAGCTCTGGCCCCGTTTCGCCCCGTTTCCGACTTCTAAAGACTGATCCTCGCCTCTGCTGCTACCCCAGAGAAACAGCAGCAGTGAGAAGGTATTCACTACGACGGGCGAATGGTCATCTGTGTGTGATGAAATAGATACTGGTGTCGTCTACCATTATTCCCCAGAGGGCGAACTGATCCGCAGTGTGGGGGAACCAAGAGCGCGTGTGTATTAATTCACACAAGAGCGCAATTATTGAATCTATCACGCTAACGCTAATGCTAAGCTAACGTTAGCCCCGCCAATCTAATGATCAGCCCCGCTGAACGTTACTCCTGTTGGGCTTCAAAGCTATCCAAGCTAACAAAGCTATCTCATTAAACCTTTGTTGGTGTGCTAAATACATGTCAGTATCTTGTTAGATAACTGTCTGAATTGTCTTCTGGACTAAATGAACTAACGCCAGATATGGCTGGTGACAAATATGGTGACGACCCTCCCCTGCATGGGCCAACTACAGCATCCCCACGTCAGATGTCCGTCTGCGAGCTGCTGTGCTTTATGCAGAACAAGATGGGTGTTGTCCCGATGGACTATCTTGTGAAATGGGTTAGCGACTTCTATGATGAGAACCAGGTTGAAGGAGCAAAGAAGTTGCTGTTCGAGCAGTGTCCAGAGGGAAAATCGCGGAAGAAGAAGAGGATCGGCCCCAGCCAGAAGAAAGACAACATCGTCGACATCTACCACAAGCTGAATGAGGTTGGTCAGCTGGCACCACAATACGTTGCCCTGAACCTCAAGGATTTGCCACCAGCTTCGTTGGAGTCATTTGACCTTGCCAGGCTGTCTAAGGATGTGTGCCGTGTGATGTCCCTTGGAGAGAGCATTGCTTCCGTGTTCAAAACGATATCTGCTATCCAGGACGACATGGCGGCAATAAAGTCCAAACTCGGCGACACACCCCTTCCAACTGACGTCCTGGTCGTGGAAGATGACAACGAGGCTGGCAGTACTCAGAGTGCTGTCTACACCACCAGCGATGAGGAGACTGTGGTAGCAGATGTCGACCACGCCTCGGTTGCCAATGCAGCCCGTGGTCCTCCACCTACCGCCACGGCCGACGGGGAGAATGCGGACGAGGCCGCCAACTCTACAGAGGCCTGTTCTGTTGACGTTGTCAGCAGCAACCCTTCTGGGGTTGCCAAAGCTGCCGAAGTTGCTGTAACTGCTGAAGAACGCGAGTGTGAGTTCGAGGAAGTTGAGAGTCGCCGTTCCAAGAAGAAGAAGAGGTCCTACGCTAATGCTCTTCAATCGTCTGACAACCAACCGTCTGCCAAGCAGACCACGAACCAGCTACAGGCCGTCAACAAGACACGCCCCCACTCACAGTTACGCGTTGTACCAAAGTCTGGTAGGAGGTCTGGCGGACATCAGGGTCAAGGTCAAGGTCATAAGAAGCACCAAGTCTTCATCAGTCGACTTGACCCCACCACCAGACCCCATCATGTACGCTCCTACATCAAAACCCATGTTAAATTAAATGACAATCTCAAGATTGAGCAACTAGAAACCAAGTATGATGGTTATGCCTCTTTTAAGATTACATGTCCTGCCAGTTGCAGCAAGAAGTTGCTTGATAAAAATGTGTGGCCATCTGGTTTATACCTTCGACAGTTTTTTGAGAGGAAATGATCTACATGTGTTTGTCATTATTGTGTTTGTCATCATACTCATTCAATAGTAGGACCAACCTTAGAATATGTTCATTCAACTGCCAGAATGTAAAAACTTCATCTAATGAGATCTCCAGTTTATGTGATAACCATGACATTGTGTTGTTGCAGGAACGCTGGTTGTTCGAAAACGAATTGTCTATTCTGAGCAGATTACATGGTGACTTTATAGGACAAGGTGTTTCTTTTATGGATACGGAAGAACGTGTTATCTTAGGTCGCCCCTATGGCGGCGTCGATATCCTATGGCGGAAGTCACTTGCGAACAGTTGTGTTGTGAAAACTTACGATTGCTTAAGAGTTACAGGTATTGAAGTCAACCTGGGTGACTTTCACTGTCTTATATTATGTGTATATTTCCCCTATGACAGTGTTGAAAATTTGGATGAATACTTGCACTGCCTGAGTCTTGTTAAATGTATCACCGAGGACTTTCCAACTCCATATGTGTTCACAATTGGTGACTTCAATGCTAATACAGCACGTTCAAGTTGTTTTGGAGACGAACTGGTGTCTTTTTGTGAGAGTTACTCCCTACACATCTCGGACAGGATTATCTTACCAGGTGATACCTTTACTCATGTTAGCATGGCTCATGGCTCTACATCATGGCTTGATCACTGTGTGACTACATCCTCAGGCCATGATAACGTGTCCAATATCAAAGTTCTGTATGACTATGTGAGTTCTGATCATGTACCTTTATCTATAGATATTGAGGTATCTAGTGCTGTAAGTGGCCCCCGGGAAGCTCCCTCAGCCACAACGGGCAGTAGAACATACAAATGGCGTGATGCCACAGCGTCAGACCTGTCCAGATATAAGAAACTTACTCGTAGGAAACTCTGTAACATCCGTGCTCCTATGGAGGCCATCAGGTGTCACGACCGTAATTGTGCGGCACACAGGGACGATATCGACAGGTTCTACAGTGATATTGTTGATGCTTTAAATTACTGTGTGAGTGAATGCATTCCTAGTCACAGTGTGGCCACCCAATATAACGTCCCAGGCTGGAATGATGTCGTTAGCGAGGCTCACACAGCTGCTCGGGATGCTTTTTTGTGGTGGAGGAGTAATAGCAAACCACGTTCTGGTCCAATATTTGAAAACATGAAAAATTGCAGGGCTAGGTTCAAATATGCTCTACGAGCATGCAGGCGCAATGAAGAAAGTATCAAATGTGACCAGCTAGCTAATCACATGAGTGAACTGAACATGGTAGAATTCTGGAAACAAATGAAGGCTATGAGCTCCCACCGGTCTGTCAGATCAAACACTATTGATGGTGTGACTGGTGACGTTAATATTGCTGAAAAGTGGAAATGTCAATATGAAGCTATTTTCAACTCAGTCAAGAATGTTTCAATGAAGGATTCTGTTATGCATGATATTCGTCTGTATAACGACATGTTTGATGCCTCTGATATTTCTGCTGTTACTCCTGTTGAAGTTGATTCACTGATCAAAGTTCTCAAGAAAGGCAAATCAGCTGGCCCTGACTGTCTCACCAGTGAATGCCTCATCAACGCTGATTTCAATTTGTGTATTCTGTTGTCATTGTGTTTTAACTGTATGTTTGTTCATGGTTACATGCCAGATATGTTGATGGACTCTGTTATTATTCCTTTGGTGAAAAACAAGTGTGCCAGTCTTTCTGATATGAACAACTACAGACCTATAGCTATTGCAAATGTTATATCTAAACTGTTAGAGGGTTTACTTCTGAACAGAACTGAGGATTATCTGTGGACAAACGACAATCAGTTTGGTTTCAAATCAGCTCTTTCAACTGGCAAGGCTGTTTACCTACTTCATGAATTTGTTGACTATTTCAGAAGCCATTCCACTAGTGTCTATGCTACGTTCCTAGATGCTAGCAAAGCTTTTGACAGGATTAACCACTGGTGTTTGTTCAGAAAATTGATCGATCGAGGTATTCCTATTTACATTGTTAGCATCCTGTTATACTGGTACAGAAGGCAGTCTATGGTTGTTAGATGGGGCAATGTCACCTCATCCAAATTTCATGTGACCAACGGTGTTAAACAAGGTGGTATACTGTCACCCTTGTTGTTTAATGTCTATGTTGATGATCTCAGTGTACTGTTGAACAATACTAATGTGGGCGGCTCCTTTAACGGTGCACTGTTAAATCACATTTTCTACGCTGATGACCTCTGTTTGTTAAGTTTGTCTACTGCATCAATGCAACATCTCCTTTCGGTATGTGAAAAATTTGGTGAAAAAAATGACATCCTGTTCAACTGTACTAAATCTATGTGTATGGCTTTCAAACCAAAGGGTGTCAATACGTCGAATCCTGTTATGCCACTTTGTGGTAATAGCTTGAACTTTGTTGAAAAAGTCAAATACCTAGGTGTGTGGATTGAATCTGATAAGACCAATGTTGATTGTAACAGACATCTCAGGAAACTGTATGCTCAAACAAATTTACTGCTGCGAAATTTCCATAGATGTTCTCCTGATGTCAAATGTATGTTGTTCAAGACCTTCTGTACCTCAATGTACTGCTCGCCTTTATGGTTTAATAGCAATGTTGCTGTTAGGAACAAAATCCGCATTGCATATAATAACTCCCTAAGAAGGTTGTTAGATGTACCACGAAGGTCGAGTGCAAGCAAGATGTTTGTGTCTGTGAACATTCCGTCTTTTGGCGAATTGATACGTAAGAATGTTTACAGTTTTTTGAGAAGGTTGCTGGCATGTAACAATCATCTTATATCAGCAATTGTCAACTCGTCACTCACACTTCATTCCAGCATTTGGAAGTGGTGGCGTTCCATTTTATACTGAGCCCATTATTGTATGTTATTGTTGTTACAAGAGCGCAGAGTGTCTGCTGATCTGTATATACTTTTATTTATTTATTTATCTATTTTCTACTCGTTTTAGTTTTGCTCTTAATATGAACCCTGAGTTTGAAATAAACGCTTGAATTGAATTGAATTGAATTGAAAAAGGGAAAAAATGGTGCTAAGATTTATTTGATTGTGTGAAGTTTGCATGTTCTCCCTGTGTCTGCGTGGGTTTACTCCGGGATTTCTCCGGTTTCCTCCCACATGCCAAAAAACATGCAAGATAGGTTAATTGGCATCAAACTGGGGATTCTAAATTGTCCTTAGGTATGACTGTGGGAGTGAATGGTTGTCTGTCTGTTATGAAGGCAGGACTGTGATTAAAGATATTACAGGTTTGGTTGCAGTTCTCAGACTGACCACTGGGGGTGCGGCCGTTTTGTGAGGAAGGAACTTATTACACTGTTCATTAGTTTGCCCTGAGTATCGTTGATGGTAGCATATGTCCCTTTAGTTGTCCTTTTTATTAGAGTGTGCGTCCATGAGACAGAACCACACACACACACACACACCCACACATGTTGGAACAAGTGTTGAAGCAAGTCTGAATAAAGACCATAAAGAATTCATCCAGCCCAGTTCTTGGCATTCTAACCGATGCCCACTCCGCGATCACAACTATACAGAACCAGATAGATAATTCTCCATAACAAAGTTTTGGTGCCGAAACCGGGGATCTGGTGATTACGGAGTGAAGATGGAGTATGGCCCGCAGAGAGGTGGTGCCCGTCCAAGAAGGGCAGTGCGACCACCAGGATGGATGAACGATTATGAGGGATACACGCTGCTACCTGCCCCACAAGAGCAGTACAGGGCCACAGAGGGATACGCCGAGATGACGCCTCTCCCGCAACACCCAGGACAGATCAGTGACCCATCTCCTGGCTATCTTGGAACCCCCTTCACCGGACCAGTATTATCCGGTGCCCCCCACGGCTTTATGAGCATAGTACAGCAGCTGCAGGAGGACAACAGGCGTCTGCAGATGATGTTTACAGATCTGAGTAGACAGATAGACCGTGGTACTACTACACTGGCTGCTGCAAGTCTGCAACCTGTGGAACCAGGAAGCACTAACGTCTCGGCTAATGGTTTGTGGCTCTACACAGATACGCCCACCCAAGCCTCTCTACATCAAGATGCCCTACCTGCAGCAACAGGAGGTGCACAAGAGGAAGAGGAGTGGCCACAACCTCCACCACCAGTTTATTTCCCTAGGGATCATCCTGATCTTCCACATGTGCAATTTGCTCTACCCCAGCAACCACCAGGCATTGTCCAAGAGCTTAGCCAGCGTCTACAAGAGTTACGAGTGCAGCAAGATGCGGCGGCAGTAACTACAAATACAGACACTCAGACCCATATGCAGCAGTCTGCCCTGGCATCTCAAACTCTTGGCCCTTTGGAGGGCAACATTCTGTCTCCAGAGCGAGTGTCTACTCCCACTCAATCTCTCATTTCAAAGGAGAAGATCTACAGAGGCCCAAAGCCCTCAATCCCAGAATTCACCCAGGCTGATCCTAGGCAGTTCGCTCGGCTAAGACTGGCTCTGGACAACATCCTCCCAACTGACGCAACTGAGAGATTTAAGTATCAAGTGCTCTGTGATCACCTTAAATTTGAGGATGCTCTTCTTCTTGCGGACTCATACAGTAACTCTCTTTGTCCATACACAGACACAATGGCTTCTCTCATTAAGCACTATGGTCAGCCACACCACCTGTCCCTACAAAGAATAGCAGAGCTGATGGATGAGCCCAATATTCATCCCAGTGACACGGCAGGCTTCAGAAGGTTTGCTCTCAGAGTTCGAGCATTAGTTGGGATGCTTGAGCAGCTTGGAGAAGATGGACAAGTAGAGCTAAAGTGTGGGTTTCATGTGGCGAGACTCACACGGAAGCTACCTCAAGACCTCCGAGCTGCCTTCCGCCGCTACCTCTACCCACAAAATAGTGGAGTGCCATCATTAAGAGATTTTGCAGAGTGGCTGGAATTTGAGCTGCTCATCCAAGAGGGTGGTGATGAAGCGGACAGAGATAACAAGAGAGACAGCGGTAGTTCAAAGAGAGATAAAAGAGCTGCTAAGAGAGCTACAACGGTCCTCCTCGGCGCAACACAAGATAGTGAATCAAAAGAGTCTCCAGCTCAAACTCATCACACCTCAGATGCACAGGACAAGCCCAAAGCATACTGCCCCTACTGCAGTAATACCCTACATTTTCTGGATCAGTGTTCTAACTTCAAGCAACTGACAAAGGATCAGAAGGTTAACTGGATTAAGTCTAACAACTGCTGCTGGCGTTGTGGTCGGCGCCACCAAGCGGCCCAATGCCGACTTAAAGTGCAATGTAAAATATGCAAAGGGAAGCATCTGGAAGCCCTGCATGAAGTGAATCTGCGTGCACTTGCATCTAAACCAATTAACCCAGCAACCTCAGAGCCAGAGAATAAATCATCCGCACATGTTCTCTACCTAGATCGTCGAGCAGGGTGCAACCAGGTCCTTCTAAAAATCAGTAAAGTTCTGCTGCGAAATGGCGAGCATACGCTGGAGACATTTGCTATACTTGATGACGGATCTGAGAGGACTATCCTGCTACCAGAGGCTACCCAGAAGCTGAAGTTAAAGGGAACCCCAGAGAGTCTCTCCCTGCGGACTGTGAGACAAGGACTGAGAACACTGCATGGGGCATCAGTGACGGTTAAAGTTTCGCCTGTGAACCACCCATCGAAGACCTTCACCATCAATAAGGCCTTCACCGCAGATGATCTAGGGCTGGCTGAGCATTCATACCCTGTGAAATCACTTCAGCAGAAGTACAGACACTTGAAGAAGCTACCATTGGAGTCGTTCACAAATGCCCAGCCATTGCTGCTGATTGGCTCCGACTGTCCCCATCTGGTTACTCCCATCCAACCTGTACGTTTAGGTCCACCTGGAGGCCCTGCTGCAGTTAAGACCAGGTTGGGTTGGACACTACAAGGACCTGTCAACTCTTCTTGCCCGAACTATCAGCCCAAACAATGTCTGTTCTTGTCCACAGCTTCCCTTTCAGCAGAGCTCTTCAGTCATGTAGAGAAGCTATGGCAACTTGATGTTCTGCCATACAGGAATGAAAGGCTGGTTACACGGTCTCTGAGAGAGCAACAGGCTATGGACAACCCCGCCGATGACCTCACCAGAGGTAGAAGATTACAAGAGCTCACAAGTCAGTCCCGCTGGGCATGTGGACCTCCCTTCTTGTTGCTCCCCCCACAGCAATGGCCAGAGCATCCACTTCCCCCATGTGAGGACTTCACAGAGGAGCAGCGCAAAGCCATGATATGTCTGGCTACATCCGTGAGCACCGACTCTACAGTATACCCGATGTAACAAATTATGACAGCTTCAATGACCTACTAAAGGAAACTGCAACCCGCCTTCATGGGGCGGCCAGTACATCAGGAGGGAGCCCATCGGCAGACGATTTCAAGGAGGCTGAGCTCCGCATTCTAAGATCTGCTCAAAGAGACAGTTTTCCTGATGAAGTCCGGTGTCTTTCAGCAGCAAAACCAATACCTACCTCAAGCCGCCTCTACACACTCGCCCCTGAATTTGATCAGTCACTTAAGCTCATCAGGGTAGGCGGGAGGCTCAGACACTGCCCTAATCTGGAAGCTGATGTTAAATATCCTGTTGTCCTGGATCCCAAGCATCCTGTAACCAGGTTACTCATCCGGCAGACTGACCGTGACCTGAAGCATCCAGGGACTGAGAGGTTGTTTGCGGAACTGAGGAGGAAAGTTTGGATTCTGCGAGGCCGTGAAGCCATAAAGAGTGAGCAGCGTTCCTGTCCAGAGTGCCAAAGGTGGAGAGCCCAACCAGTGAACCCAAAGATGTCTGACCTTCCTGTGTCTTGTCTCAGGTTACAGCAGCCGTCCTTCTTCTCCACTGGCATTGACTGCTTCGGCCCCATGTTAGTAAAAGTGGGTCGCCGTAACGAAAAACGCTGGAGCCTGCTCTTTAAATGCTTGACAACTAGAGCTGTTCACATTGAAATATTGTCCAGCATCAGTACCGACTCCTTCCTGATGGCACTACGTAGGTTTATTTCTCGCCGTGGGAAACCTGCTGAAATACTTTGTGACCAAGACACTAATTTCCAAGGTGGAAATCGTGAACTTCAAGAAGCCTTCAATGCCCTGCATCCTTCCCTGCAGGCTCAACTTGCAGAGTACCAGCTCAAGTTTCGCTTTAACCCTCCCAGCGTTCCTCATTTTGGCGGGTCTTGGGAGCGAGAGATTAGATCCATTAAGGCTGCTTTAACATCCACTCTGGGCTCTTAAGTTGTAAGCGCTGAAGTACTCCAAACGGTGCTGATCGAGATAGAAGTAATCCTCAACTCAAAACCATTGGGGTACGTCTCGTCAGACCTGGCCGATCCAGACCCCGTCACCCCAAACATGTTGCTGATGGGGCGGCTGGATCCCTCACTTCCCCAAGTGTTGTACCATGATTCTGAGCTTATTGGACGCCGTCACTGGAGAACTTGTCAAGTATTGAGTGACCGGTTTTGGACGCAGTTTTTACGCCACTATCTGCCAACTCTCCAGACCAGGTCCAAATGGCAAAGGGACACCTCCCCCATTCAAGTTGGCATAGTTGTACTGATAGTGGACCCCCAACTTCCAAGAGCATCCTGGCCAGTTGGTGAGATCAGTAAAGTTTTTCCAGGACCTGATGGCTTAATCCGATCGGCTGAAGTCAAGGTTAAGGACCGCACCTATGTGAGACCTGTGAGTCGCCTCATTCGCCTCCCAGCTGTACCAGACCAAGATGGACAGTGAACAGTCTTCAAACTTGCCGGAGCAAGTTTGGGGGCGGCTGTGTTATGAAGGCAGGACTGTGATTAAAGATATTACAGGTTTGGTTGCAGTTCTCAGACTGACCACTGGGGGTGCGGCCGTTTTGTGAGGAAGGAACTTATTACACTGTTCATTAGTTTGCCCTGAGTATCGTTGATGGTAGCATATGTCCCTTTAGTTGTCCTTTTTATTAGAGTGTGCGTCCATGAGACAGAACCACACACACACACCCACACCCACACATGTTGGAACAAGTGTTGAAGCAAGTCTGAATAAAGACCATAAAGATTTCATCCAGCCCAGTTCTTGGCATTCTAACCGATGCCCACTCCGCGATCACAACTATACAGAACCAGATAGATAATTCTCCATAACACTGTCTCTCTGTGTTGGCCCTGCGATGGACTGGTGATCTGTCCAGGGTGTACCCTGCCTCCAAAGATCCTGGGATAGGCTCCAGCCCCCCCGCAACCCGAAAAGGATTAAGCAGAAGAAGATGGATGGATGGATGAATATTAATTACAGAATACTGAAATACTGAAAATGAATGGGATATCCAATATTAGCGACCGTTTCAGATCCCTTGTGGGAGTTGTTCAGTCATTGTTATAATTATTTTAGTTTATATCACTGTTCAGTGTATTGAATTTCTCCTGTGTATCGTCAATAAACTCATGCAGTACTGTAACAGGACATGTTTACACATATTTGAGACCCATTGTAGTGCATCATTTTATATTTTAGCAATATTTTGTTATTAAAAGGTTTTTTAAAACTTTAATGCTAAGATTGAGGCGGTGTATATATTGTGGTGCTGGGGCGATACTGAGGCCAAATAATGATCTGAACCTTGAGGGCATAACTGGCAAAGACTAACAATGTGAGTACCGTGGCTCTATTGTAATCGGTTTGTTTTTTATTGATGCAAGAGGTTCAGGTTCAGGTTCACGTTACTTTATTTGTACCCGTAGGTAGATCTGTTTTGCAGTCTGGTGACATCCATATTTACAAGCAAGAAGATTATTTATTATTATTCCGCCTAAACAATCGCATTTTTGACCCCCTAAACTGTGGTGTTGTTTATTATATTAATATGGTGTATTATTATATGATTGGGTGGTGGCTCCACCTTTCCGGTTCCGCCACCACCCGGGGTATAAAAGGCTGATGTGGAAGAGGCACAGTCTCTATGACCACCCCTCTGCCTAGCGGGACTGTCTGTCTGGTTATAGTGAGTCATATAATAAAGTCCTGTTCAGTTCACCAATCGCATCATTATTGTGCCATGTTTTTCATACATAACATTTGGCAACAAGATAAAGTATGGATGCGGGCGTGTCATCTTTTCGGCCATTTTTGGAGACTCCGGGGGAGCCTCCGGTGCCTTGAACGAGGTGGTTCGTTGCCTTTCAGAACTATCTGGTGGCACTAAACATCGGCAAACTGAAGAAGGTACAAACAAGGGCAATTTTGGTCCATAATTTGGGTATGGAAGGACAACGTATCCTTTCTACTTTGGGAGCTAGCTATAGCTTTGTTGACGTGGTTGAGCAAATGGCGCAACATTTTTGCGCGCCTACAAACGTCATTGTCAGGAGGGTCCAGTTTCGGCAGCACCTCCAGTGGGCCGGCAAGTCGGTGCAGCACTATGCTGCAGGCCTATGGACGCTGGCTGGGGACTGCCAGTTTGGGGAGTTGGAGGAAGAAATGTTCCACGACCAGCTGGTGGAGCACACGTTGTGTTCGTCAACTCGTGCCAGATTGCTTATACACTCTGGCAAATTAACTTTAGCCATGGCTGTGGAGGTATCCCGACAGCGTGAAGCGGCAGACAAGTTATCACATGACCTCGGTGAGAGAGCTACGCTACGCCACCACGACTCACAATCAACGACACAGGCTGTGGATCTGGACAGTGAAGACAGCGAGCAAGAGGAATACGCTGCAACTGTAAAGATGAGGTCCATCCCGGGATCACCCAAATGTTCGGGTTGTGGGTCCACCAAGCACTGGTACAAGGCTAGAGAGTGTCTGGCAAGAGGTAAATGCTGTGGCAAGTGTGGACTCCTGCATCACTTTGCCAGGGCCTGTAATAGGTTCGAGCGAGGGGAACAGCGACACAAAATGGATACCCTGCTCCACCTCCCACAGTTATCCACACCGTTTCCCCGGACACCGACGGCCGTGCGTATTGTATGGTGGAACTGGATGGTGTGGAGGTACCATTATTGGTGGACACGGGTGCAGTGTGGTTGGCGTTGAATTAGCCCACCGTGAGGAGTTTCTTCCCATATCATCAATTGAGAAGTCAGTTAGAGCCGTTGTGCGGCTATGGAGGACGGAGGCTGCCCATCGTGGGTTTGGTGAAGCTGACGGCCCATTACACAAGGTTACAAAAATAATTTTTTTGTAAGTTGTCTGTGTTTTTTTCAACTGATTTAAGACAATTTTGCAACGCTGAATCCAAAAATGACATCCGTTTCTCTCGATCAGGTGCTAAGTAAAAACATGTACTTACTTAGTACTGTGCATGTAGTTACCTTTATATAAAGGTAAGTACATGTAAATTGAATGTTACGTCATCATTGTTCAAAATTCAGAGAATTTCAAGACATAAAAAAGAATTATGCATCATATAACGCGAAAATACCCGTACATGTAAACAAAAACGCATAAAACAACATGTGGCCATAATTCAAAAAGTTGACCTGATTGAGCAAAACCAATGTGATTTTTGGATTCAGTACATCAAAACTGTCCTAAATCAGCTAAAAAAAAACTTAGACAATAAATTTGGTGTTGATCAGTGTTATAAATCATCGGTGGCCATTAACCTGAAGTTTATTGTGACTGGCGGTGGCGAGAATGTGATGGGCTGCGACCTCTTCTATGGACTGGGGTTTTCCATCAGCGGCATTGAGGAGGAGTGGTCGGACTGTGGTTTATGAAACCGACCAATACCAGCAGTGATGGATGATGCGATATAGGATGAACCTTGGCCTAGTAATCTGGAAAGCGAACAGGACCAACCCCATCCAGGGCCATCGCGGGAGAGTTCCTGCACCAGAGCCCAAGTTATCCTAGCTGAGGGAACTGGCTGGCGCTGTGGGACGCCCGTGACAGCGGATGGAGCCGAGTGGCTGACCCAGTCTGCTTCCAGAGTTCGGCTGGGAGGTACTGAGAAGCAGGGGGTCACAACGGCTTCGCCGGCATCTAAAATGAAAGCGAGCGGGGCAGGACCGGCTGGCACGGTTAAACGACGGGCCACACAGGAACACTGGAAGCCGAGCAAGGCTCCTCTAGGGGTCGCTGATTTGGTTCGACCCAGAGAGGAGGCCCGATTGAGAGGAGCCCACAGGAAGCGGAGGAGACAAGAAGACCAGGGGTGGCTACAGGTGGTGGCTGTCCGGGAGGACGGTTACCTGCAGCTGACAGATGGTACGGAGAGACACCCCAACGAGCTGCGGCATGTTTATGAGGAAAGTGAGAAGCTTCAGTACCGGCGTGGGTCATCCCCGAATGCCAAGAAGAGACGACGCTCTGGTCTGGACCCACCTGACGGGTCTCCAGGGGGTGGGCGTGGGTGGGCTCTCCATGGAGTGTGACTGATGAATTAAAAGGGGGCAATATGTTTACGGTGTTATTATTAATTGCCCATGTGGAAAAGGAATAGTGTTTGTGTTAGCATGTTTGGGGGGTTCGTTTTACTGTGCGAATTGCTAAATATTAAGGTGTGCATTGTCCTAGTTACGTAAGCAGCATGTCAATATGGTTAATACACAAAATTACTCTGTGAGCTGTCCATGGTGCTGAGTGATTGTTTGAAGTGTTTAGCACATGGGGCTGTGGTGTGGGATTGATGTGTATATTGACATGTATTGTGATTAAGTGGTTTATTGAACTCAGATTCATGGGTATAACCTGTGGAGACATATATTTATATATATATATATATATATATATATATATATATATATATATATGTTTGTAGGATTTTTTTTTTTTTACGTTTACAACAGGAACATGGCGGATTTTATTTTCATGGACTGTATATAGATAAAGACGGCAGAATAATCCGTCTAGCCATGTCGGGGTGGAACAGTAGTCCACCTGTCCCCCTCTAGTTTTAGTTGTTTGTGTGTGCGTGGATAGGTCTACATATTTTGTTTATTGTTAGAGTGTGATTTGGGCACTAAATTTTGGAGGGCCTAATTAGTGTGCATGTGTTTTGGACTTTTTTGAAAGGGGTGTGTGGTGTTGTTTATTATATTAATATGTTGTATTATTACATGATATGGGTGGTGGCTCCACCTTTCCGGTTCCGCTACCACCTGGGGTATAAAAGGTTGATGCGGAAGAGGCACAGTCTCTTTGACCACCTCTCTGCCTAGTGGGACAGTCTGTCTGGATATAGTGAGTCATATAATAAAGTCCTGTTCAGTTCACCACTTGCCTCATTATTGTGCAACGCTTTTCATGCATAACATAAACGTTAACCAAAACGCAATTTTTTTTCGCACATACTGTACCTCAGACCCAGTGAAAGATTTTATAAACTGGAAAAAATATGTGCCCTATGCTGAACATTTTCAGACGTATCAAACGTATGTTTGACCCATCCCACATTCGCGGAACAAAGATCGTAGGGAAGTTATGCGTTCATTTACACACGTTACTTGTCAGCAACTCATAGTTACTCAAAAGTTGAAATACGTTGAGATTAATGTCTGGCGTACCCCAAAATTATTTCTAACATATGAGTAGCACTCTTTGAACCTATGTGTAACTTACTGAACGGGTTCTAACTTGGAGCTACCCTATAATGCCATATTTGCAGCGTTGGTTCACAGGAAAAACCCGTACAGAACTCTGCTCAGCTGCTGCCTGCAGCGCATACACACACACACACACACACACACACACACACACAGAGCTAAACACACAGAAGTTCTCTGACGACTCTGCGATCATCGGCCTCATCTCCAACGGAGATGAAGCTGAGTGCAGAGGACTTATCCAGGACTTCGTGGACTGGTGCCATCGGAACTGCCTCCAGATCAACGCCAGAAAAACTAAGGAGCTGGTGGTGGACTGCCGCAGGCAAGGACAACTCCTCACAGCACCAGTAAACATCCAGGGAACAGACATTGAGATGGTGACATCATACAAGTACCTGGGTGTTCATCCGAACAATAAACTAGACTGGTCACACAATACCAACGCACTTTACAAGAAGGGACAGCGCAGGCTGTTCCTACTGAGGAGGCTCAGGTCTTTTGGTGTACAAGGGGTGCTCTTGAAGACATTCTAGGACACGGTGGTGGCATCAGCCATCACTTTTGGAGTGGTCTGCTGGGGCAGTGGCATTACAGCAGCCGATAGGAAGAGACTGAACAAACTGATCAAGAAAGCTAGCTCTGTCCTGGGGCAGCGCCTTGACCCAGTGGAGGAGACAGGAGAGAGAAGGATGGTGGCTAAACTGTCATCTCTGCTGGAGTCCAAGTGCCACCCTATGCAGGACATACTGAACGCACTGAGGAGCTCATTTAGCAGTAGACTACATCATCCTAGGTGCGCGACCGAGAGGTTTCGCAGGTCCTTCCTACCTACGGCTGTCAGACTGTATAACCTAAGCAGGGCTGCTCGCAGAGATAGCAAAAAAACAAACAAACAAAAACGTGACGACCTAATAGTATTGAATGCAAAAGACGCAACAGACTTACACAAATGGTCCCCTCCAGTATATAACTAGGACAATATCAGTCGCTACGGAGGGTGACAATATGTATGGGTAGTATATTCATACTATGTAGGATAACTAAGTAGACGGTTATGCTGTTTATTGCATCTAGCTACAATGCTCCACACTGTGCATATACTGTATATTTATATATTTATGTGTACATATGTATATTCACTGCTCTTATTTTCTTATCTTCTAAATTATTGCTCTGAGTGTTGCTATCCCTGTGCTGTTGCAATCCTGGAATTTCCCCATTGTGGGACTAATAAAGGCTTACTGTATCTTATCTTATCTTACATACTTGTTCATATAATGGGACCTGTTGGGAATGTGTCTCAGCACTTCACACTCCATGCATTATCTTGTTTTTTTCACTTTATTGAAAATAACTTCTTTTTTTTTTATCACCATCAGTTAGCGTGCCTTTGAGTCAGGTCGTGTCGGACTGCTGCTTCTCACGGCATGTTCTGTATCTGTGTTGATATACTGGTGTTCTTTGTCAGACCTGGTCCCCGCTGAAGCTCCACCTAGTCTGCTCGCGTGCCTTGTGTTCTCCACATATGCCAAATTATCCTTTAGACCTACACAATCACAGCAACTTTATAGTATAATTTTTTTAAGTATTAAATCTTCAGTATTATCTTTTTCTAGTCAAATTTGTCATTTTTCTCTTCCTTGTTTTGTCCAGTGAACACTGTGGTGGCTGACAGGTCATGATGTTGCCTATTATCCAATCAGCATGGTTGTGATGCCATGTATTATTCAATTAGCACGGAATCAATCCGAATTATCCTTTAGACCTACGCAATCACAGCAACTTTATGGTATAATTTTTTTAAGTATTAAATCTTCAGTATTATCTTTTTCTAGTCAAATTTGTCGTTTTTCTCTTCCTTGTTTTGTCCAGTGAACACTATGGAGACTGACAGGTCGTAATGCCGCCTATTATCCAATCAGCATGGTCGTGATGCCGTGTATTATCCAATTAGCACGGAATCAATCCAAAACCCCGCCCACACTTCCTGAAGCCAGGGCATGAAGAGACAGAACGGTGACAGAGCAGTGGCTAAACTTTTATTGATAAAAATTACATATTTTGACTGTGCGACTCCATACTCGGGGATATACACCCTCGTAACCTCAGCAAAACACATATAAAATCTTAGGTAAGTCTGACGAACGGTTCAAGTGTGTGTGGAACAGACACACACACACACACACACACAGATTTCATGTATTTATAGATAGATAGATAGATAGATAGACCTATTTGTTATTAATCTATAAGGAAAATGAAAGCACCAAGGTGCTGATGCCTTGGTGCCAGAGCCTTGGCGGAGGTATGCGTTCTTGGATCATCACCAAAATGTTATGGGTTCCTTTCTAGCCCAAGGACCTCCTGTGGTAAAAATTTCATCCAACTCCATCTTGTAGTTTTAGAGTATTCTTGCTAACACGCTGTGAGAAGATAAGTGTTATGTTGTGGTGACACAATAGGAGACGGCACTCCACCCAGGACTTGGGGTTGGTGGGGGAGAAGGAGGTGATAGATGGTAATGGGGGGAAGAAGTGAGAGGAGCCAGCAAAGGGTGCCAGAGTGCTCGGGGTATGAAACTAGAATAAGAGGGGCCTTCGCCCCTGCTGTGCCAGGTGTTGATGCATTGTGCGAAGGAGAAGACGCTTTTCACACCAGAAGACGCCGGGGCGCGAAAGTATTCTATTAAGCCATGCTCTGTGACGTGTATGTGGATGTGTGTACATGCTTTGTGACTTGTATGTTCATGTTTCTCACCCTGGGTGACAAAGGCAGGAATAAAGTAGATAAAAGTTGGTCGCTTTGGTATCCAGGTCAGTCTGCTCTGTTTGTTGGAGGTGAAATTGACATGATTAGGGACCCAGGAGACAGACGCTGACACGAGTAGATAGAAGACAATTATTTATTTATTAAGGTAATGAGTGTTGGGTGAGTGAGTGAGTGAATGAGTGCGTGGCTGTCTGGTCACTGGAGCTGAGCGTTTCCTGCGGCGACCTGGCAACCCTGGAACACACAAGCACAGGAGATTACTACTGTTCACAAGGATGGGAAACTGAAGCTTGTGATGCTTACTTGCAGGCGCCACAGAATGAATCCTGCTGGCTCTGCATGCCCGTGCAGCGTGGTGCTCGTGGTGCTCGGTGCTGAGGTGGTGTGGAGGCACTCTGAGGTGGAGGAGATGGTGTCCCGTCAACAGGGGAGGTAAGTCCGCCGCCAGGGAGGTCCACCTGTGCACAGGGGAGAAGGCTAGGAGAGGATGAGTGAAAAGGTTTCTTACTTGACGTGGCTTGGCTTGATGACTTGGCTTTGGCTCTGGCTTGAGGCCGTATCCTCGACGCATTGCTAGGCAAAGGCGACAGACGACTCCGTGCAGAGCAGTCTGAGGTTCTGGCTTTTAAAGCCCATTGATTAACACCAGCCGGTGTGTGCGCAGCTGAGGATGATGATGACGGCCCAGCGGCCGCCATGACAGAAATAAAGTTCTGTGTCATCAGCTCGTGTCTCGTCTGATTCCATCCTCCACATTGGTGACCTAGAGACGTGAAATGGAAAAAAGGACCAAGCACCACCACAGAGACATTCCCACTGGAGTCTCCTACTGCTGCATGCACTGTTGCAGTCAGGCTTCACAACCCAGCCGCTTGGTTTATTCAAGTGGAAGCCCAGATCGCCCTCTGTGGAGTCATGGCAGACGACACAAAGTACCATCATGTGGTGGCATCGCTGGACGCGTGTGCCTCACAACACGCCATGAGTCTACTCCGAGCTCCGCCAGCCCAATTAAAATACGACGCTCTCAAGTGGCTGCTGCTGCACCGTTATACCCTTTCACACGCAGAGCAGGCAGAAAAGTTGATCTCTGTTGGAGCCCAGTGAGGTCGAGGAGTTGAAGGTGGTGGCCGGGACGGCCACCCAAAGACACAGGACTGGGATGCTATGTTTTTATCACAGCAGTTTTGGCAAGGAAGCGCTACATTGTCTGCCACTGTGCCACTTCAAGAAGCCGGGAAACGGGACTGCCAGTGGTCAGTAGCAGCTGCGACCACTGGCGACAGGGAGAAGCTGCTTTTCATCATGGACACACTTTCTGGGAGATGTTTTTTGGTAGACTCTGGCTCCCAGAAGAGCCTCATTTTGCCAGTCAGCACAGATAGGCTGGCAGAAGGCTGTGGCCCATCTTTAATGGCTGCCAACGGATCCCACATCAGGACGTTTGGAGAAAGGATGGTGACTGTATGTTTACATGGACGCAATTACCAGTGGGACTTTGTGATAGCTGCATGTTCAGTCCCCATCTTAGGTGCTGATTTTCTGTGTGCCTATGGACTCCTTGTTGATGTTGCCAACAGGCATTAAGTGGACGTTGTATCTTTTTCCTCCTTGCCCTGCATAGCTTGGGGAGTTGGGCCACCAACACATGCAAATGTTCTAGCTCCAGGGGGTTAGTACCAACGTTTGCTTTCCGAGTTCCCAGCACTCACGGTGCCGACTTTTTCTGCTACGGTAACCAAGCATGGGGTCGATCATTTTATCACCACGAAAGGTCCGCCTGTGTTTGCGCGCCCTCGCCGCCTGGATGCGGCTTAACTAGCCATCACACGTGAGGAGTTCGCTAACTTAGAACGCTGAGGCATCATTAGGCGCTCCAACAGTCCTTTGGCATCCCCGCTGCACATGGTGCCCAAGTCTGATGGGTCGTGGCAACCGTGTGATGATTTCCGACACTTGAACAATGCGACGGAACACGACCATTACCCCATCCCGCACATCCAGGATTTTTCCTTGCACCTGGCCAGGACGCGCATTTTCTCACAGGTGGATCTGGTCCGCGGTTACCACCAGGTCCCGGTGCACACAGAGGACATTCCCAAAACGGTGGTAATAACTCCCTTCGGTCTTTTTGAGTTTTTACACATGCCATTCGGGTTAAAGGGCACAGCACAAGCTTTCCAAAGGATGATGGACGTGGTGCTCTGTGACTTCCCATTCGTTTTCGTCTACTTGGACCAAATTTTGGTGGCTAGCCCGTCAGAGGAGGAGCACCTCGCCCATCTCAAACAAGTTTTCCAGCGGTTGGAAGCGCACGGGCTGATTGCTAACCCAGCAAAGTGTTAGTTCGGGCTGCCGTAATCGACTTTTTGGGCCATGACATCTTTCCGGAGGGTGCGATCTCGTTGCCTGACAAGGTAAGCACAGTGTCAGATTTTTGGCATCCGCAGACCGTGAGAGCACTGCAGGAATTTTTGGGGATGGTCAGTTTTTACAACCATTTCCTCCCCCACGCAGCCCAAATACTGCAACCGCTGTACGACATGCTTAAAAAGAAAAAACCCGCGGACAGCATTGACTGGACCCCCGATTGGGTCCAGGCTTTCACAGACGTCAAAACAGCGCTCGCCAATGCGGCTTTGCTGGCCCACCCAGCCCCGTCAGCGCAGATAGTACTCACCACAGATGCATCAGATGTCACGGTAGGAGCCGTGGTGGAGCAGTACGTCTCCGGTTCATGGTAGCCCCTCACTTTTTCAGCTGTACTTTGCACAACAACGAGCATAAGTATAGCGCTTTCGACAGAGTGTTGTTGGCTCTCCACTTGGCTATGTGTCATTTTCAATTCTGGCTCGAAGGTCACAAATTTACTGTGTTTGTCGATTACAAACCACTGACATATGCGACGTCCAAAGTCTCAGAACTGTGGTCGGCTCGGCAACAACGGCACTTGGCCGCAATTTCGGAATTCACAACTGACATCTAACATGTAGCCGGTAAAGTTAACGTGGTGGCGGACTGCCTGCCACGCACGTTGGTATCTTGGGTATACGTGGGTATCGATTTTTCCACGATGGCCACCAACCAAACCAGGGATGCAGACATTTGCACACTCCAGTCCGCAGCTACCAGATTAAAACTGGAGAGCAGGGTGGTACAAGAAGGGTGCCCCCCCTGCTCTGTGACATCTCCACTGGCTGTCCCCGCGCGATGGTTCCGAGCTCTTGCCGCCGCCACATTTTGGAGTCCGTCCACTCCCTTTCACATCCCGGTGTGCGAGCCTCAGTTAAACTGGTGGGGTCCAAATTTGTCTGGCTGCACTTACGCAGGGTTGTGAAAGAATGGGCAGCAGCGTGCGTCGCGTGCCAGTGGGCTAAGGTGCACAAGCACACCAAAGACCCCCTCGAGTCCTTTCAGATTCCAGCCAGGAGGTTTGACCACGTACACATGGATTTAGTGGGTCCCCTTCCACCGTTGCAGGGATTCACACAGCTTTTAACAATTATGGACCACACTATGCATTGGCCAGAGGTGGTTCCACTAAATTCCACCACGTCTGCTGAGGTAGCCCGTGAGTTTTTGTCAGCTTGGGTTGCACGGTTCGGATCCCCGGACATCATTTCCAACAAGGGTCCGCAATTTGTTTTGGAACTCTAGTCCGCAATGGCCGACAGCCTGGGGGTCAAAATTCACTTCACTGCTGTGTATAACACACAGGCTAATGGTTTGTACGAGCATTTTCACAAGTCGCTTAAAGCAGCACTCAGAGCCTCCTAACGGATGCAAATTGGGTTGACTGCCTGCCTTGGGTTCTATTGGGATTGTGCTCCGCACCTAAGGAAGATGTGGCAGCTTCCCCGGTAGAACTCGTTTTTTTCTCAGCTGTTGCAGATCCCGGGGAAATTTTTTGCCAGAGTGCCCCGTGCCTGGCACCAATCCGCCCGCACACCTTTTTTCCGATACAGAGGCTGCCAGTGTTCCAGGCCCCGTGCACCATTGTTTTCCCCGCACTTTTGTTCCAAAGCGCCTAGAGAACGCCAAATTCGTTTTCGTCAGGCACGACACCCACAGAACCCCGTTGTACAATGGCCCGTTCAGAGTGTTGGAAACAGGGGAGAAACACTTTATGTTAGACTTGGGGGGGGGGGGGCGTAAGGAAACCGTCTGCATAGACAGGCTGAAGTTTGTGTTGGCAGACAAGCAGGTGGTGTTGGCCCAAGCTCCCCGGCGTGGGATCCCACCTACGGTGGGTCCGCAGGTTTGTGTTCCCCCTGCAGAGAATTGTTTTCATGGAACTAACTCTTTCCCCTCCCCACCCTTTCCTCCTACCCACCTCGACAGGAAGGCGCTTTGACCTGCCCGGCGGCTCAACGCTAAAGCTGCTATGGGCCTTTGCTCAAGCCCAAGGGTTCAAAACATTATTTCAAAATTCTGGCAAATAAGAAGTTGAGAAAATATGGTGATACAATGATACAAGCCTTTAGTTCCACTTAATTTTGACCGGGTGAGCTGAAACAGAGGTGGACAGAGACACACACAGCCACAAACTGATGCACTCAGTGATTACTGTATGCCTCCGTTTTCACTGAGGCATAATAAAATGTATTATAAAAATGTATTATATATATACTGTATATATACGTATATATATGGGTGTGTGTGTATGTGTGAGAGAGAGAGAGAGAAAAGCAAATACCAAACTTACTGCAATATGCCAATTAGAGATTCCAACAGTTCACCAAAAACAGTACAATTGCCAGAAAAAAATTATGAGAAAAATATTACATTTAACATAAGAAAATCAGAAATCACAAGGAAAAAATCTAATTTTTTGAGAAAAGTCACATTACAAGAAAATATGTTTAAAATGTAGGTTAAAAAAATCTCAAAATTTTTGAAAAAAAAAAATCCACAAATTTCTAAGAATACTTGCAACAAATTTACAAGAAAAGGTCACAAATTTACAAAAAAATTGTAAATTATAAGAAAAAATAATTATGAAAAAAGATTAAATGTCTCAAACAAACTCTAACTCAATGACAAAGTCACAAATTTACAAGTACAGAGTCACAAATTTTCAAGAAAACAGTCTCACATTTTCAAGAAAAATAGCAACAATTTACAAGAAAACAAGTCACAGTCCTGATTCAGTAGCCTATTCTTTAATTATTTCTCTCAACATCATGCTCTTTCACCTATGAGTCTGAGAGCCAACTTATCTTTGCTCTCATTTTCTGGAAATAAATTAAATCACCCTTTATTGTCATTCAACTGTACAACCAATCATGTACAGTAGAACGAGATTGTGTTTTACCTATCTACTGTGTTAATCACACACACCCCAAGTGTAGAATCAGAGGGCCGCTGCCATGCAAGGCGCCGCCACAAATTTCCCTCGTCCATTCCATTATTGCTGAGCACCAAGCTGGACGGCAGGAAGTTCCACTTTTATATGGTTTTCGGCATGACCCGGCCGGGATTTGAACCCCTGCCTCCCGGGTGTGGGGTGGATGCTCTACCAACTGAGCCACCACTCCGGTGTGTGCTGTGGTTTCTCCCAGATTCATCATGGGAAACACTAAGTCAACACTACATCATAAATGCAATATGGGTGATGTTTTGCTTCAAGATTTTTCAGTTGTTAATAAATCCACTCAGACACACTTTGTCTTAATACAACCAGTGTTAGCAAAGAGGTGCAATCATGGATTAAATCCAAACGTATAATTTAATATATAGTAAGCATAACACAAAAAATATGCAAGACAAAAGTGACCAGTAGCACCCACATTTCTATACCATTTTATTAATATTTATTTTTGATGCAGTAGACACAGTCACATCATTAGAGAGAAATGTGACAGTGGCATGAAAACCCCTGTAGTGGCTGAAGGTGAACTTGTTCTCAAAGTGAATGCACTGAAGCTCTGAGTCATGCCCCTCTTCACATCAGATCCAGCTCAGGTGCACATGTGCATTTACTGAGGGATCGTCATTCTGCCACCAGTGACAAAACGGAGCTCATCACAGAAGCTGTGCTATGTCCTTCTCCACTTTCTCAATGGGGCAGTGAAGGTCATACCTAAAGCAATGGGAAAATATTGAAATTGTAATAAACTGAAACCAAACTAAAAGTTTATGGTTCTTGTGATCTATATCTTTACCTTTTGAAGGGCAGGCCCTCTGAGGTTATGAGAAACTTCTCAAAATTCCAGCGAATGTCATTAACCTTGATTGGGGACCAGTATAATTTCTTTGTATCACCAATAACAGGGTTCACAAATGGCAAAGACTCCTGTATTAAACAAGAAATGCATAAGGGTTTGGGGGTTTTTTCAAGGTAAAGCAGCTGCATTCCTA
Source organism: Pholidichthys leucotaenia (assembly GCA_020510985.1). Classification (NCBI taxonomy): domain Eukaryota; kingdom Metazoa; phylum Chordata; class Actinopteri; order Cichliformes; family Pholidichthyidae; genus Pholidichthys; species Pholidichthys leucotaenia. The sequence continues at coordinate 385,340,587 of CM035836.1, read as the reverse complement.
ATAGGAAAATAAAAACTATATGGCTATTAATTCCATCCATTAATCTTATGTGTTCAAACCCTTAGTAAAATAGAATGTACCTTCAGAAAGGTGAAAAGAGGATCCTCGTTTAATCCATTTACTTCAACCTTGGCAAAGACAGGAAAGTTTGGCACAAACCCCCCACCAGGTCTCACATACTTCAGAATCTTGAGAATTTCATGATTCATCTCTGTAGTGATAAATACTGTATGATATTAATTTATCTTGTCTTTTATTATATACCTAAGTATAATAAAGCAAAACTATTGAAACATTTCAGCATATTTATGTGTGATAAATTCAGCAAATACTGCAAATTCTGCATCACATTATTGAATAAAAAGTAAGTTGCTCTTAATAATGTGAACTTTTGCAATTAATTTCAGTGTTTCAGTGTGCATTGGATTTCTGCAACATGTCTTTATCTGAAAGGAGTCCAGTACATGGGCTAGATCAGGGGTCTGAAGCCCATATGTGTCTGCTTTGTCCATATTCAGCTGCAACCCTTTATTGTAATCAAAAGCTTGAAAAAAAATTATTCACAAGTTTCTAAAATAAAAGCTACAAATTATGCAGGGAAAAAACTGCAAATCTATAAGAAAAAGTTGCAAATCTGCATCAGATGTATGAGAGACAAAATTGCAAATTTATGTCAATGATTTCAAATTATGAGGGAAAAGGGTTTAAAGGGGTCACTGACAACACTTTTTCAACTTTTTAACAGCTAACACAGGTCTTAACTGTTTGTGGTATATTTTGGTCAAATTTTCTGTGGAATAATTGTGAATCATCTTTTGCAGCTTTTCTCAGAAAGGCTGATTTCAGCACATATCTCTTTAAATCTCACAGACTGCATTTAACTCTGCATGCCCTCGTACATCACTATTGTTAATCTTAGCTGGCTAGTTCTGTGCTTGGATCTAGCCTGAATCAACTAACACATTTGCCTTAAAGAATGAATGAAATAATGCATCACTGGTGTTGGTTTCAGTGGTTGATAGGATATAACGGGTGCTTGGAGTACAATAGGCACAGAAACATTCATGAATAAGCCAAGACTAGTGGCTAAACTGCTAACTTCAGCTAGCCACCATGGTGGTGCTAACAGTTTGATGTAGTATCACGGTCGAGATAAAACAAAACAAGCCAGAATGATGTCTAATAGGGTGACTAAAATCTAAAAAAACAAAACAAAATAACATAAACCGTGCTTGGAAAGCGTGCTTCCTCGTATCATTGATAGCTCTTAAGCTAATGCCTTTGACTCCCCACCCATCTACGTACGTGACAGACAATTAGGCTGGCCAATAATAGAGCAGCAGGCAGGTATAGAGAGCTGAAGTCGCTCCCCCTCTTCGCAAATCGATGGCAGAAAAGCAAAACCCCCTATCTGAAAAATGCACTTAGGCATCAGTGCCTTGCAAAATGCAGATAGGAGGTGGTATTGTTAACACATAATATAGTAATATAGTCCAAAACAGTGTATTATATACTGGGTATCCTTAAAAAATAGCATTCTGCAAGAAAACAAAAAGTAGGTTTTTTTAGTTTTCTTAAAAATATGCATTTTTCAGATAGGAGGTTTTGCATTTCGGCCATCGATATGGGACTTTATAAAGCGGAAAAAATCTCCAGTGAAGTGAATGGCAAGAGAGAAATTATCTTTTGGGGCTCCACTGTGGGGTGGCTGTGGCACAGGTGTAGTGTGGTCGACTACTGATCGAAGGATCAGTGGTTCAATTCCCACTCTGTCTGCAGTCTGCATGTCGAAGTCTCTTTGAGCAAGACACTGAACCCCCAGGTGCTCCTGGTGGGTCAGGCCAGTGCCTGTGCATGGCAGCTCTACCATCAGTGTGTGAATGGATGGATAGCAGGATCTGTAAAGCACTTTGGTCATCTAGAGATGAGAAAAAGCACTATATAAGTGAAGGCCGTTTACCATTTTGATCCCGATCGAATTTAGCCACAAGTTACACATACAATGTCTGTCAATTTAAAAGACAATTTTCCATCTAAAAAACAGTGTAGGTTGTTGTCTAACTGTTAAAGTATAACGTTGTGAAAATACATACATTGAAAGACTACAAACACAGACTGTAAGTTACGTCATCGTTTTCAAAAAGCGCCCAGGGGAAAGCAACTAACAGTCCTCTGGATCAGCTGCAGCTCTCAAATTACAATACATTTGTGTTGTTTTTCTCCTCTTTGGATGCTTCTTTCATTGGTCAGGAAACAGGAGGCAAGCTTTCAGAGGAAAACCATCATAATCCTGTTTGGTGGTGTGCAGGGTTTGACATTAACACCGGCCAACTGGCCAATAGCCAGTGGATTTCAGCAATGGTTGGTAAGACAGCCACTCTCACTAGCCACTTTGTCAGGCTGTAGTCTTCTCAAACGGCATCTAAAATAATAAACCTATTGCAGCGTGAGACTATGAAACTATAACTCCCATAAGCAGTATCTGCACACAGTGTGTGATCATTGGTACACTGTCACCGTGGACGGAGTCTGGAGAAGCCACGGCTGGTCAGCTTCACGGGTTGGTCTCCCGTCTTGCCCCTGTTCAGCCCAGTGGGAAGAAATGCCATGGTGGGTGGCAACTTCTTCTGCACTGAGTATGGAGTGGAGTCAGACTCTGCCCACGGTGAGCTAATTTTGCAGCCTGTCTGGAGAAACGGTGGCAAACAGACAGCAGCCGGCAGAATACACCTGTCCCCGCTCTCAGCGATTATATCACCAGGAGAACTTCCCCTGATCCCTGTTGTCCCACTGGTGAGTAGCTACCCCCCCCCCCCCCCCACACACACACACACCAGCTCCTACCTCCGATTAAACATGATTATTTTTTAGCGCAAGAAGTTGTCATTTATCCTCTAAATATATGTTTTTAATGGGTTGGTTCATGGGTGTCAAACATATGGCCCACGGGCCAAAACCAGCCACCAGGGGGTCCAAAGTTTTCTCTGTGAATTTACAGCTTTCTTTCTAGTAAATTTTTGATCTTTGAATCGTTCATGTAAATTTGAGACATTTTTGTCTGATGAGACTTTTTTTGTAATTAGTTTTCTTTGTCTTTGTCTTGTTTTTTCTAGTGAAAACGGGTTTGGTTAAATCCATCAGCAACTACTAATGATGTAGTGTAGCCATGAAGGAGTGTCCCAACTCATAGGGGTAGGCAAATGGGAAGGGGTAGGGATAAAAATGAGAATTGGGACACACCCCAAATCTACCTGTACTTCACTCTCACATTACAAATATACTTTCTGTACTGTTTTATAGTATTTACTGCTGTTCATAAATAAGTAGTGTTTCTCTTGCTATTTTTATCTATGTATAAAGGTCATTTACATTTAAAAAGGTTGTATATTTAGTTCAAGTAAATGTTAGCATGCAATAGTCAAATTTGATCATATTAAACATAATTTTCCAACCACAAAATTGTGGCTAGTGAAAAGGCTGAGTAGCTAGTAACTTTGGAAAATCACTAGCCACAGTGGCTGGTGAGCAAAAAAGTTAATGTCAAGCCCTGGTGATGTGTATAGTCTGAGACAAGGAAATGTGTAGTCCACTAAGCGGTTTCACATAAACTAAATATTATATTATACACCAGCTGACAACTTTAATTACGTGGAAAATTATCTTTTAAATTGACAAACATCATATATGTAATTCATGGCAAAATCTAATCAGGATTAAAAGATAATTTCTCTCATTTTATCATTCACTTCAATTGAGAATTTTTTTGATTTAAGGTCCCACATGCAGAAGTAAAGGGGGCATGACTTAGGGTCTCTATCAAGGCTAGTGACATTTACCTTTTAGTGACATACAGGAACAAACACGGAAGAGTTAAAACGGCTCCTTGGCATGTGTGGTTTGGCTGTATGCATGTGTTTTTTTAAGAGAAGTGAGTATTTATATATTTTTTCCAATAATCACGTGACCAATTGATGCATTTCAGAAGGTTAAAATCTGCAAAAACACAATTTTTCAGTCAATGACCCCCTTAAATTTTCAAGACAATTTCTCAATTTTTTGTAAAAACATGAGAAATCAAAATAAAAAAAACCCCTCAACAATTGAATTAAATAAATTTTTATGAAACAGTTTTAAGTAAATATACACTGGAGACACAAATTTACAAGAAAAAACGTGAATGGATTTTTCCCATTTCCACTTTCAAACAAAATTTGGGGGAAAAAGTGCTCACAGTTGGCTCTTTCCACAGTAGAGGTTGCCAACCCCTGGGTTAGATAAATGTGATGGGATATAAGATAAAACATAAACATATGAAGATGAGTGGCAAATAAGCTTTTCAAATGTTAAAAAAGATACATTGACAGGAACAGTAAAGAGTACATCAAAACAATGCGTGTAAGTCCAGTACTACAATAAAAACAGCATCTTTGTACCCACCAGGTGACTGCAGACCAAACTGGTTGCTGGGGAATCCTAAGATGGTGAAATTGAGGTCACCAAACATTTCCATGAGTGCATTCAGGCGGTGGTACTGAAATCATATGGACTCAGTGTTAATATTAAGTTATCTGTGTCGTTGGTTGCTCTTGTAGCATATTACCTCCTCTATTGTTGACCCTCAGAAGGTGGCAACATTGACAATGAGAGTCACTTTGCCCCTGTATTTACTGAGTGAAACTAGCTGTCCATCCAAGGTCTCAGCAGAGAAATCAAACACTGATTTATTCTCCATACTTGTTCTGAAGCTTGTATATGGCAACGTAGTCAGCCACTAGTGAGCGTTCACTGGGCTATCCTGTTGGCTTGTCATTCACTGAAACATACTCATGGGTCAGCAATTGTTCAGCATGACTGACTTCATTGTTCCTCTGGCCAGAGGTTAGCTGTCACCATGGCCAACTCTTACAGGTCTAAAACAGAAAAGTAGCTGTTCAAAGAGTGGCAGCTAATTGGAATGACTGATTTAGGTCTGGAATACATTTTGTTTTCCATTCATCAAGTTGATGTAGATTTTTTTTTGTCAGTTATAAAGTAGACTATGCAGTCTAGCTGACGTAAGCCATCATTCAGCAGGCCAAAATGCACAATCAGAACACAATATTGAGGAACAACCTCACTTTTTGAATTCTGAATTGTCAGTTGCAGTTCATGTTGTTGATGACTACTCAGACAAACATGCAGGACAATGTAGAATCATGAACCCACCAAGCTTTTCATGAAAACCTACCAGAATCATGGTGAGTTATCGTGGCCATGGGTCCTGGACACAAACGCCTACTGCGCAAATAAACAAATGTGCACATGGGTTTACTGAGAACACAGACTGTAACTGTACAACAAGGCAATTTACATCAACAGCATTTCTTACTTTCAATATATCTGTAGTTATTGTGGTACACACATATGTAGTTTCATAGACTCTATTTGTATATTAATGTTGCTTCACGTCTGAGAATGAACAATAGGTCTGAGTCTCCTGGGGATTAACAGGAGGATGCGAAATGTGTTCTGTGTTATGCAAAGAGATGGCCTTGAGGGATTTTCTGACTACCAGTGGTGTGGGGGTGAAGGGGACAAGAGCGGGAAGAAGATGTATTGTGTCTTTGCATTAAAATGACAATGTAACTGTGGCTTTGATGTCCTGGTATAAATAGGACAGATGTGGGGTGATGCTTCCTCTTTTCTGTTTGAGAGGATGTTGGAGATACGTGAATGTGAATAAACCTGAATTGAGAAATATACTCAGCCTCATCTTTTCACGCTCTCCACACTGGTGACCTTAAGACGTATCATGGGCGAGAGAAATTCGAGCCGGACTCGCCAGAAACCAGCCAGGCGAACGCAGTCTCAGTCAAACTACCAGATTTCTGGCAGGACAACCCGGACTCCTGGTTCCTCTTAGCCGAAGCTCAGTTCGCTCTCGGGGGAATAACGGCAGATGACACGAAATTCTACCACGTTATCGCCAAGCTCGACAACCGCACGGCTCGTCATGTGCAGAGCCTGGTGCAGCGCCCACTGGCCGAAGACAAATACGGCGGGTTGAAGCCTGCGCTCACCCAGCGTTTCACTCCCTCAGCCCAGGAAAGAGCAGAGAGACTCCTGGCCCTGAACGACTTGGGAGACAGCACACCCGTCGACCTGATGGAAGACATGCTGAGGCTGAGGGGCTCAGACGGCGACGACCTTCTCTTCACCCACATTTTCCTGAGAACCCTACCGTTGGCCATGAGAGCGAACCTGGCCGGTTCACCGTTGTTGGCCCAGCGAGACCTAGGCGTGCTGGCCCAGGAGGCACAGCGGATTCTCAACGCCAGCAGACAGCGCGCGGCCACCGCAGCAGCGACAGGACTCGACGCAAGGGCCGGAGATGGCAGGTGGCCAGAGGTGGCGCCAGCAGACCCACCGGCAACGGCGGCGGTGAAGGCCAAACATCGCGGAGGAGATGACCTCTGTTTCTACCATCGTCGCTTCGCAGAGAGGGCACGCAAGTGTATACCACCGTGTCAGTTCAAGAGCTCGGGAAACGCCAGAACCGAGGGTTAGTAGCAGCCGCGGCCCTCGGTGAACAGAACAAGCTGCTCTACTTGACGGATGCGCGTTCGGGGAGGCAATTCCTCGTGGACACAGGCGCCCAAGTGAGTTTCATCACGCCAACCTATGCTGACCGGCTGGCAGGCCCCGGGAGTCACGGAGCATCGGCAGCGAACGGCTCGAGCATTAAGACCTTCGGTGAGAGGACTCTGCTTCTGTCCCTGCAAGGCCGTACATTTGAGTGGACTTTTATTATAGCTGCAGTGAGCTTCAACATGTTAGGGGCTGGTTGATCTTCCCAATAGACGCTTGGTTAATACACTGTCTTTTTACTCTATTCCCTGTGTAGCTCGAGTGACCCCGCCCACAGCACAAGCCAACGTCGCTACGGCAAGCGGTAAGTTCCACACACTCCTCACTCAGTTTCCAGCGCTCACGGTTCCCACATTTTCAGCAGCCGTCGCTAAACACGGAGTGGAACATTTTATTACTACTGCTGGTCCCCCCGTTTTTGCAAAAGCTCAGCGCTTGGATGCAGCTAAACTAACCATAGCGCACGAGGAGTTCGGCAACCTTGAAAAGTTGGGCATCATCCGGCGTTCGAAGAGCCCATGGGCTTCCCCGCTTCACATGGTCCCTAAGGCTGACGGCTCGTGGCGACCTTGCGGTGATTTCCGCAGGTTGAACAGCGTTACAGCTCATGACCGCTACCCAATCCCCCATATCCAAGATTTTTCCATTCATCTGGTGGGGGCGCGCATTTTTTCTAAAATAGACTTGGTCCGCGGGTACCATCAAGTCCCAGTATGCGCTGAGGACATACCCAAAACAGTGGTAATAACTCCATTTGGCCTTTTTGAGTTTTTGCGCATGCCGTTTGGGCTTAAAGGCGCTGCGCAGACGTTCCAACGCATGATGGACGCAGTGTTGCGCGATCTCCCTTTTGTGTTTGTCTACCTGGACGACATTTTGGTAGCCAGCGCGTCCGAAGAGGAACATGAAAAACACCTCACGACAGTTTTCCGGAGGTTGGGAGAGCACGGGTTAATAATCAACCCAGTGAAGTGTCAGTTCAGGGTGACGCAGATTGATTTTTTGGGGCACTGCGTCTCTCCAGAAGGAGCAGTTTCGCTGCCGGACAAAGTGCTTGCAGTAACAAATTTTCCCCAGCCACAAACGGTCAAAGCATTACAGGAGTTTTTGGGAATGGTGAATTTTTATAACCGTTTCCTCCCCCGCGCGGCGCAGCTCATGCAACCACTGTATGCCGCGCTAAAAAAGCAAAAACCCACAAATGCAATCGAATGGTCCCCAGAGCGGGAGCGCGCATTCTCGGAGGTTAAAGCAGCCCTGGCAAACGCTGCGTTGTTGGCACATCCAGACCCAACGGCCCGCATAGCGTTCACTACTGACGCGTCAGACGTGGCCATTGGGGCGGTAGTAGAGTAGCATGTTGCCGGGGCTTGGCAGCCGCTCGCTTTTTTCAGCAGGACTTTGCGCGATACCGAGCGAAAATACAGCGCGTTCGACAGGGAGTTGTTAGCGCTCCACTTGGCCATTCGCCACTTCCAGTTCTGGCTGGAAGGTCGTCGTTTCACCGCGTTCGTCGACCACAAGCCGCTGACTTTCGCGATGGCCAAGGTTTCAGAGCCGTGGTCAGGCCGGCAGCAGAGGTAGCTGGCTGCAATCTCAGAGTTTACTACCGATATTCAACACGTAGCGGGTAAACTAAATGTAATGGCAGACTGTCTCTCACGCGCCGTAACTGCTCCAGTCCGCGTAGGGGTAGATTATACTGCCATGGCCGCGGAGCAGGCTAGCGGCGCGGAAGTACGCGCGGCCCCAGTCCGCGTGGGGATAGATTATGCAGCCATGGCCGTGGATCAGGTTAGCGATGCGGACGTGTGCGCGCTCCAGTCTGGACCAACAGGGTTAAGGCTGGAGAGCAGGGTGCTGCAAGATGGTATGCCCCCCCTAATCTGCGATGTCTCCACCGGACGACCGCGTCCGGTGGTGCCTACCGCATGGCGCCACCGCGTTTTTGACTCGATTCATTCTCTGGCGCACCCGGGGGTGCGCGCATCGGTCAAAATGGTAGGAGAGAAGTTCATGTGGCCGAGTCTGCGCAAACACGTTAAGGAGTGGGCAAGAGCCTGCATGGCTTGCCAGCGAGCCAAAATACACAAACACACTAAAGCCCCCTTGGAGCCGTTTCACATCCCGGCTAAGAGGTTCGATCATGTGCATGTCGACCTTGTAGGCCCCCTCCCGCCGTCACAGGGGTGCACACATCTTTTGACAATGGTGGACCGCACCACGCGTTGGCCTGAAGTGGTCCCACTGGCATCAACCACAGCCGAGGAGGTGGCACGCGCGTTTTTAATGGCTTGGGTAGCACGTTTTGGAGTTCCGTCGGATATTACGTCCGACAGAGGTCCTCAATTTGTTTCCGAGCTTTGGTCAGCGATGGCCCGCAGCCTGGGGGTAACGATCCACCGCACTACCGCGTACCACCCCCAGGCTAATGGTTTATGCGAACGTTTCCATAGGTCATTGAAAGCAGCCCTCAGAGCGTTGCTTACGGATGCAAATTGGGTAAAAAGACTACCATGGGTTTTATTGGGGTTGCGTTCTGCACCGAAAGAGGACTTAAAAGCCTCCCCAGCCGAATTGGTGTTTGCGCAGCCACTCCGGCTGCCAGGGGAGTTTCTCCCAGATAATCCTGCGCCAGAGTGCCCCCCTGCTCAGCGGTTACTGAGTGACACGGGAGCAAGCACGCTTCCTGGCCCCGTTCATCACAGTTTTCCGCGCGTTTTTGTACCTAAGGCTTTAAAAAATGCGGAGTTTGTTTTTGTCAGACACGATGCTCATCGCCCAACCCTGCGACCGCCTTATGATGGCCCATTTAGAGTGCTGGAAACAGGTGATAAGCACTTTTTGCTAGATTTAGGAGGCAGAAGGGAAACAATTGGCATAGACAGACTCAAACCCGCTTTTGTGATGGCTGACGAAGCTGTGCTGTTGCCGAGGGCCCCTCGTCGCGGCAGACCCCCTAGGGAGTTTTCCCCAGAGCTCCCACAGGGATTGACTAACAGTTCTGATCCACAGACAGCAGCTCCCCAGCAGGATGGCGCCGCAGGAGGGTTGAAGCCCGCTTACAGCAAGTACGGAAGACGGTTGAAGCCCAAGCAGCATGTAGACTGATGTTTGTGATTTTATCAGGATATGCAGACTGTGTTTTATTGTTTCATCTTAGACGTTTGGGGGGGGGGGGGTCATGTGGTACACACATATGTAGTTTCATAGACTCTATTTGTATATTAATGTTGCTTCACGTCTGAGAATGAACAATAGGTCTGAGTCTCCTGGGGATTAACAGGAGGATGCGAAATGTGTTCTGTGTTATGCAAAGAGATGGTCTTGAGGGATTTCCTGACCACCAGTGGTGTGGGGGTGAAGGGGACAAGATCAGGAAGAAGATGTAGTGTGTCTTTGCATTAAAATGACAATGTAACTGTGGCTTTGATGTCCTGGTATAAATAGGACAGATGTGGGGTGATGCTTCCTCTTTTCTGTTTGAGAGGATGTTGGAGATACATGAATGTGAATAAACCTGAATTGAGAACTCAGCCTCATCTTTTCACGCTCTCCACAGTTATGACATTTTTAATCACTGCCATTCTGTTATGCTCTTTAAAACATGCAGAAAGTCCATGTATAGCTTGTGGAGTAAAACACACGTTCATCATCTTTCATTCTTCTCCTTTTCTATGATGACAGAATGAACCAGTATGGAATAAACTAATGCTGTGGAATTTTTGATAAAATTCATATCATCAATTTGTAAAATCGCACTCTGCTTCATGCATTTATTACGTGAACGTGATAATGACGTAAACCCGGAAAATGATGATTGCTGCGTTCAAGTATTCCCTTGTAAACGCTAATTGCTTTTGGCTGTATTCAGTAGTCACCTAAACCTACACATTTTTGATCATTCTGGGCAAATCATCTCAAATTAACTTAATTTATCAATTAAAGTGAGTGGTTTATTTTTATTTTTATTTATCTGAACACGTTTTCATATGAATTCGATCTGTGACCTCATCCTCCTCGGGCATCCGAACACCGATGTTAACAGCCCACAGTCGATCCTCAAACGCAGCACTGGCTTTGGGTTACACCTTAAACGTTTTGCAAGATGCTAAAGGAAGATACCCCCCCTTCTACAAGCATCTATGTGGAGAACAGCAATTCTGTGGAAACTGTTTATAACGAATAAAGTTCGTAATGGCCGAGGAAGCTAAGGTCCAAGCGTAAGTATGTGTCAGAGAGAAATTTGTGGATAAAATGCGTCTGTATTTGTGTTGCTAGCTTCTCGGCTAGCAGCGACAGCGGCTTCCAAGTGAAAACAACTGAAATGTAGCCGGGGTTCTGCTCCCATTTAATTATGGCTGGCGCTCTGTCTTTCCTATATTGCTGTGACAAGGCCACCGTTGTAGTTCTTAATGCAAACTGATATTGCTGTTTTTATTTACAGTTACAGGGCGTTTGTTTACCTGTGGATATATTTATTATCCTGGTAAAATGACTGAGGGAACAGGTCAAGTGGACCCCTGACCAAGTGAGCATCTCAAGTGGACCCCGGATCTGTATATGTACAAGTACATTTTTAATCCAGGGATTTTCAAACTGGATTAAAAAAAGGGGGTTTCAGTGCCTGAATGATTCTAGGAGCTATGTTGTCAGGGGCAACTTGCCCCTGGTAGGGTCAACCAAGGCAAACAGGTCCTGGGTGAAGGGCCAGACTCAGAGGGGTCCAGTGGATCCCATGAAGAAGGTTACATCAAGGACCCAGTGTGCCCAAAGGAGGCACATGGGTCCCCCCTCCAGTGGGTTCACCACCTGCAGGAGGGATCATGGAGATCATGGTGCTATGTGAACTGGGTGAACATCTGGGCTACACTGCCTGGACTGATGCCCCTGGAACCCTGGATAAGCGGTAGAAGATGGATGGATGATTTACAAACTGATTCATGATTTTCTAAAGCCTCATTCAGAACATTATAGTCCCACATACCTATTCTGTGGCTTTTCATCTGGGGGCAGCCAGTGGTGACAAGCAGCAATGGTAGGGAAGAAAAGTCTTTTGAAAGCAGAAACTAGAACCAAAACCTTCTCAAGGTTATCTTATTTATTTATATATAGATACACATATCTACACACATACACTACTCACAAAAAGTTAGGGATATTTAGCTTTCAGGTGAAATTTATGGAAAATGTAAAAAGTTCACGCGACAGTGATATAATATCATGAAAGTAGGGCATTTAAGTAGAAGCGTGCGTTGGTGATTTCCTCATCTCAAACAATTTATTGCAACAGAAGCCAACAACAGTGGTGGGTATACCACAATAAAAAAAATCATTGTCTCAGTAACTTGTCATGTGCCCTTGAGCATCAGTTACAGCTTGACAATGACGTCCCATGCTGTTCAGAAGTTGACTTATTGTCAACTGAGGCATGGCATTCCACTGTTCTTGAAGGGCGGCCCTCAGATGATTGAGGTTGTGGGGTGCAGGGTTACGAGCCTCTACACGGCGACTCTGCTGATCTCATGTTTTTTTTTAATGGGATTCAGGTCTGGAGAAAGTGCAGACCACCCTATTTGAGGTACCCCAGCCTCCAGCAGCCATTCCCTAATGATGCAACCTTGATGAGCTGGAGCATTGTTGGATTAATGATGTTATTCAGGTAGTATTGGCTTGCCACTGTACTATTCACAAGGTGTAGGACAGTTCTGTATTGACTAGACACATCTACCCAGACTGTAACACCACCACCACCAAAAGCTTGTCTGGTGACAATAGTGGCTGATGCATAGCGCTCTCCTTGTCTCCAACATCGTTGGCAGCCATTGTTTCTGCTCAGTGGGAATCAACTTTCATCAGAAAACAGCACTGAGGCCCACTGGTCCCTTGTCCAGCGTTAAATGCTCCCTGGCCCATGCAAGATGATGATGCCTGGTGGTGTGGTCAGGTACCCTTGCAGGTCGTCTAGTAGGGCTGCAACTAATGACTATTTTTCCGATTAGTCGACTAATCGTGATTTTTTTTTCTGTCATGTCTGCCAGCTCAGCTTCCTGGTGGCACAGCTCCTGTTCAGGGCTCGGTCATGTTTTACCTCACCTGTTTAAACCTGCACACCTGTGAAAATCACTTTGATTGATAGATGTACATTATTGATCGCAAACTGGGGAAATTACAGTGCAACAACAGCATGACAGTAGACCAAAATGACAGAAACACACAGCATAAAAGAAAAAGGAATTACCCATGGAAAGTAAAACTGCCTAGATAACTTATATACATCGCAGATGAATAGATGATCAGAATCAGAATCAGAATAAACTTTATTGCCAAGCATGTAAAAAACACACGAGGAACTTGACTTGACATTGGTGCGCATGCGCGCGACACAACGACACGGCAGCCATAATAGGCGCCTCATCAAACAGAGATAGATAAGAAGGGAGGGGAAGGGAGGGAACGACACAAGGGGGGAGGAGAAAAAAAACTTTATCATAATACAGCTTATTTTTAAGCAGATTATGATTACAATGAAAAAAAATCTCTCAATAGCACAGAGCAACAACTCAGAATTTCACAAGACACAAGAGAGCAGTGTACAGTATATCTTTAATCAGTTCATGAATCAATGTGTGTGCGGTGTTGAGCAGTGTTGATGATAATAAGAGAGACCCAAGGACCCTTGGCAGAAGATGTTTTGTCTGTCTGGCGCCCAGTCTTATCTGGCGCTGCAGCTGGCTGTCCAAGGCCTTGTGCTCATGATTTTGAAAAAACACAGTCTGCAGACAGCCAGGAGGAATTTTCATGGGGAATAATAATGCCAAATAGGACTGATCACAGAGGAGACTTGTATTTCTTCTGTAGATTCAGTACATTAATCCTTCATTGCGCAGCTTTGAATTCGTCGTGGAAAGACCTGAGCGAACCCATGATGTAATCCACCTTACGAGACAGTTCTCCAGTAGTCGCTATCAGGGTCTTCTCCAGTTTCTCAATTTGTTGGATGCACCTCGCCTGGCCAGCATTTTGATAGGTTGAATCCATCTTCAGCAATTTACGGTAAACCAAGACAATTCCCGTCCCAATCAGAATTACCCCAATCACCAAGATTACGAAGATAAACAAATCTTCAATATCTTCGATAGAGAGATTAGAGAGACACAGCATTTTCCAATTACCTATGTCACATAGATAGCCCACTGGAGCCGTTCCAGCGGGGCAGACAGCTTCCCCCGGAGCACTTTTCCTTGTTGAAAAAATAGTGTCAATTGTGTTCAAAGCCCAGCTTATTAATAATTTCTTTTCGGCGGTCGCAGTTAGACGCAGACAGACAACAGCAAGCTGGGATCCAGTAGTAGGAGGGGAGGAAAAAGTCAGCAGGAGAGAAGAAAAAAGCGTCTGCTCTCTTGGGAGGGCGGAAGTGAAGTGAGTAAATGATGACCCGTTTAGATACATGAATCATACCCGCTGTACAATGCAGAACTATCAGGCGCAGGGTGCAATGTGAGGTACCAATTAGCCTGCAAGGTGTAGTATGGCAGCATATTTATGACCAGAATTCAACATTAGAGTGAGTTATTGTACAGTGAAATGGCATGCGACAGGAAAGATTTCCTGTACCTGACCATTCGGCAGCAAAGCTGTAGCAGTCTGCTGGAGAAAGTGCTCCGCTGTCTGTCCAGTGTGTGGTGGAGGGGGTGATCAGGATTGTCCATGACGGATAAGTTTGTTCAGTGTCGTCCTCTCCACCATAGTCTCAAAGGTCTCTGGCCTGAGACCAATTACATAACCTGCCTTCTTGATAATCTTGTCAAGTCTTGTCAGTCTCTGCCTTAATATAATGTAGCTTATTATAAAAAGTTCCCATAGCTAAAGAAAATAATGACCCCCATCATGTCGCCATGATGCGTTCCTCTTCTTTGCTGGAACAGTTAAACTGAACATTCCCACGACACGCATATGAACTTTAAAATTAAACAATTTGTCGACAATAAAAATCTGCGTCAACAAATTTTTATGATCGACGTCGACTAATTGTTTCAGCCCTATCATCTAGCATGCAGACCACGCTGACGTAAATGGTTTCGAGTGGTCTGACGTGACACTTGGGTGCCTCTCACTTCACTTAAATGTGCCTGGAGTTGAGTGGCATTCACCATCCGGTTCTGCAGGGCACTGTTTACAATGAGGCGGGTATCAGCGTGGGATGTGGACAAAGGACGTCCCCTTCTATGCCTTTTTGTGACTCTTCCAGTCTTTCTGTATCTATGTTGCAACCTGCTGGTGACACTCTAAGCTCAGTGGCCACTTCTCTCTGACAATATCCTGTTTGAAGCCTCGCAATGGCGAGGTACTGTTGATCAGTTGTTAGGTGTCGTCTTGGTCTCATGATGTTAAAATGTGAACAGCATGATTAAGAGGACTGTTTAAATACCAATTCTAATTGAACCAGAAAATTTATTGGCCAATTCATGGATCAAATACCTGTTGTGAATTTTGCTGTGAAGCACCTTGTTAGAGAACAGCAAGTTATGCAAAAAGTACAGAAACATTGAACAGTTGTACATGTGCATTCAAATGTTAGAGAAGGTCACACTTGTAAAGGTCATAGTGCATTTTAGGTGCATCCTGAAATTTCACCCGAAAGTAAAATATCCCTAACTTTTTGTGAGGTGTGTGTGTATACAGTGGTGTGAAAAAGTGTTTTTTTTTTTCCTGATTTCTCATGTTTTTGTATGTTTGTCACACTTAAATGTTTCAGATCATCAAACAAATTTAAATATTAGACAAAGATAATACAAGTAAACACAAAATGCAGTTTATAAATGACAGTGTTTATTATTAAGGGGGGAAAAAAATCCAAACCTACATGGCCCTGTGTGAAAACATAAATTAACTGTGGTTTATCACATCTTTGGAAAGCTGAGTTCAATTTCTCTAGCCACACCCAGGCCTGATTACTGCCACGTCTGTTCTCAATCAAGAAATCACTTAAATAGGACCTGCCTGACAAAGTGAAGTTGACCAAAAGATCCTCAAAAGCTAGATATCATACTGCGATCCAAAGAAATTCAGGAACAAATGGGAAACAAAATAATAGAGCTCTCTCAGTCTGGAAAAGGTTATAAAGCCATTTCTAAAGCTTTGGGATTCCAGCAAACCACTGTGAGAACCATTATCCACAAATGGTGAAAACATGGAACAGTGGTGAACCTTCCCAGGAGTGACCGGCCGACCAAAATTACCCCAAGAGCGCAGCGACGACTCATCCAAGAGGTCACAAAAGACCCCACAACAACATCCACAGAACTGCAGCCCTCACTTGCCTCAGTTAAGGTCAGCGTTCATAACAAAAATGGACTGCGTGGCAGAGTTCCAAGACGAAAACCACAGCTGAGCAAAAAGAGCATAAAGGCTTGTCTCAGTTTTGCCAGAAAACATCTTGATGATCATCAAGACTTTTGGGAAAATACTTTGTGGACTGACAAGACAAAAGTTGAACTATTTGGAAATCAAATCAAATCAAATCAAACTTTATTGTCATATTGCTGTACATACAACTGTAGTGCAGGCAAGATGAAATTGCGTTTCTCTCGGCATCCATATAAGAAGCAGCATGATTAAGACACACTCCCACATAGCTCCCACCCCCCCATCCATTCACACATCCCTGAGACATACTTGGGGAAAAAGAATAACTAACTATAATATACAAAATGTCCATAGGTGCAGTAGTGTGTATGTGAGATTCCGGGTCAGCTGTTCAGCATCCTGACAGCTTGTGGGAGGAAGCTGTTGATCAGTCTGGTGGTTCTGCCTCTGATGCTCCGGAATCGTTTACCAGATGGAAGAAGTTCAAAGTGTTTATGCAGAGGGTGAGAACGGTCCTTGACAATGTTCAGTGCCCTGCTCCTACAACGGTTCTGAAAGGTCCCTGGAAGGTGTGTGTCCCATTACATCTGGAGTAAAAGTAACACAGCATTTCAGAAAAGGAACACCATACCAACAGTAAAATATGGTGGTGGTAGTGTGATGGTCTGGAGCTGTTTTGCTGCTTCACGACCAGGAAAACTTGCTGTGGTAAAAGGAACCATGAATTCTGCTGTCTACCAAAAAATCCTGAAGGAGAATGTCCGGCCGTCTGTTCATGACCTCAAGCTGAAGCACACTTGGGTTCTGCAGCAGGACAATGATCCAAAACACACCAGCAAGTCCACCTCTGACTGGCTTAAAAACAAAATGAAGACTTTGGAGTGGCCTAGTCAAAGTCCTGACCTGAATCTGATTGAGATGCTGTGGCATGACCTTAAAAAGGTGGTTCATGCTTGAAAACCCTCCCATGTGACTGAATTACAACAATTCTGCAAAGATGAGTGGGCCAAAATTCCTCCACAGCGCTGTAAAAGACTCATTGCCAGTTATCGCAAACGCTTGATTGCAGTTGTTGCTGCTCAGGGTGGCCCAACCAGTTATTAGGTTTAGGGGGCAATCATTTTTTCACACAGGGTCATGTAGGTTTGGATTTTTTTCCCTTAATAATAAACACTTTCATTTAAAAACTGCATTTTGTGTTTACTTGTGTTATCTTTGTCTAATATTTAAATTTGTTTGATGATCTGAAACAATTAAGTGTGACAAACATACAAAAAAATGAGAAATCAGGAAGGGGGCAAACACTTTTTCACACCACTGTGTGCATATATGTATATATATATATACACTTCTTGGTGACTGGGAAAAATCTTTCCAACAGTTTTACACAAGTTCTTTTTGTTCTTCTTTGTGTTTACAAATCACTGGATTGAAAATGTACTTTTACATGTACAGATTGGATCCCGTGATCCACTTGGGGTGCTCACTTGGTCAGGAGTCCACTTAACCTGTGTTCATGGCTGATGCAGCAGGGGTGTAGTGACAAAATCTGAGTACCGGGCATAGTAATGTATGTGGGCCCCCGTCCCCCAACCTCTATAATTTTCAGCATAGGTCTTTTTCTTCCCCCCTAAATTAGCCCGCTTTTCCTTCATGGTGTGCTAATATACAAACAGGAAAGCTTGGATGTATGAGTTGACTAAAGACGAGACTAATTAATATTACATTTATCCTTGTGCTCTACTGCATAATATGTAACTACACAGCATTAAAACATGCTGTTGTAGATGTAGACCCCTCAGTTGTGTTCATGTCTACAAGCATCATAAACTGGTACAACTTTGAAATCTAATGAGCTACTTAAAAGGTGTGTGCTTTAGACAAGGGTACATCTGCAATGAGATTTGCAATGCACATACATCTATGAATCAGAGGTTGTGTTAACTGAAAATTGTCCTTCATTGACATTTTTTTTTCAGCAATGACTGAAAATTCTGAAAACTTCCTGTCATTTGACAGATTACACTGAGGATGATCTAATTAAAGTCAATTAAAATGACTAATAATAGATTATGGCAGAATTTTTACCAGCTTGTCTGTCAAAATGACAGTCTAATGCAACCTCTGCTTTGAATCAACTTAAGGGATATTACTGTAATTCTTGGCTGTTTATTCATTTTGTTGTATTGCTACTTAAGCAGTATTCAAATTTGCATTCATGCATATAATACCTTTAATAATGTTTTTTGATTTGATTTTGTATAATGTTTTCTCCTTACCAGATGCCATCTTTTGGACTTACCTTGGGAGGATGTACTCATTCCACATATTTTGTGCCATTTGCCACTGCAGCATCTTGTCACCCTGCAGAGGGTGAGCAAGCAGTTCTACAGCCTCATCCGAGTGTACCTAGCCAATTGTAGAACCTTTCATATGCCATTGGTAGGTGCTTGATGACTGAGATTTTTTTTAAGTCAGATTTTCATATTAAGAGGTATTTCTTTTTGCTGCATTACATGTTTTTACAGAAGTCTTCTGTCTGCTCTGTGATATTGACAGACTGGTCCATGCATTCCCAAGGAAGCTTTTTGTTCCATGTTAAAGGACAATAAGGTTCTCCAGAACCTGTCCCTTCAGAACTGCTCAGACTGGGTGTCGGACAAGGAGCTGCTGCCAGTTATTGGCCAGAACCCTCATCTGCAGAGAGTGGACATGAGTGGGTGTGACTGTCTAACCCGCCACTCCCTGGTGGCTGTGTCCTTGAGCTGCGTGCACCTGCAGCACCTTGGGCTGGCACACTGCGAATGGGTGGACAGCCTGTCCCTGCGCAGCTTGGCTGACCACTGCAGGGGGCTGCAGTCAATCGACCTTACTGCCTGCCGCCAGCTGAAGGACGACACCATCTGCTACCTGGCCAAGAAGTGTTCTAAGTTGAGGTCTCTATCGTTGGCAGTTAATGCCAATATTACTGATGAGTCAGTAGAGGAGGTGGCCAAGAACTGCAGGGGCCTAGAGCAGCTGGACCTGACAGGTTGCCTGCGGGTCAGGAACCAGTCCATCAGGTATATAATATCTTATTTCCACTTTGACTTGCAGTGCCATTTTTGCTTACCCAGCCATAAGATCTTCTGCATGATGTGCTTACAGGACTCTTGCAGAGTATTGCCCAAATCTGCAGTCCCTGAAGGTGAATCACTGTCACAATGTGACAGAGTCCAGCCTTGACCCTTTACGAAAGCGAAATGTAGAGATTGATGTCCAGCCACCTTTACAAAGGGCTCTGGTACTTCTTCAGGATGTTCTAGGGTTTGCTCCCTTTATCAATCTCCAGATATAGCAAGAGGGCAATCTGGTGTACCCTACCCAGTGAGTGCACACAGGTAAGGTTGGCAGTGTATTGAATGTATTATACAGAGTTTCTGTCATATTCATGTCTAAACAGTATTGTTTATTTTTAACTTGACTTACTTTGTTACAGGTGTCTTAAGGACAGCTGTCACTTTCAGCTGTGTCACACGTGTTGTAAAAAACACTAGGATATTTTGCATTGGAAAATAATTTGTACACAAAACTTCACTGGAATGTGATCGATGACGGCACATTAACTTTTGCAAACGACTGTAGAAAAATAATTTATTGTTCAAAAGATGTTGCTGCAATATTCCGTAATCATTTGGTGTTGTAATAATGTGGCTTTAAGAGGCAATTCTAACCAAAGTACACACTATTTATTTGACAAATTACTTATCTTTTACCTTATGTTTCATCTAGAAACATTAAAATGTTTGAATTTAATTCAGCATTTCATTTTGCATGTATGTGCCAACTTAAATGAGCAGTTCAGACAAATGCATTTGCCCGCCACACCTTTGTATAAATATTTGTTTAGAATTTGTCTCAACTACTGAAAATTCTGCCTTCACCAGCAGACTTGAAGGTTGGTGTAATTTTGCTTGCTTCACTGATTCCACGTCTTCCAAAAACAATGTTCTGGCTCTGTAAGACCATATGATTTCCACTGAGTTTCCCAGTAAATACTGAACAAATATTTTTGCACGGTAAAGTCCTATATTTACCCAGGTATAAATTAATTTGTTTTTGTGTTGTGGGTGTAATATCCCTTTAAACTGTACTGTTAAGTCTTAGTAATCTAATTGTTTGGACAATAAGAATTTATACTGGTTGTTTCCCATTGAGTGTATTTTTTGTAAAAAGTATCGTATGGTGTCTTAAATGAAATATTAAATTATAAAATGTCACCAGAATGGCTGTCACCAGTTTTGTGTTGCCCATCACAATATTCTGCCAGTTTGCAGTATTATCAGGAACTAACATAACAGTGATACCTCTTCATATTCAAGGTTGATACAACTTAAGGTGACACAGGGTGGCAGCAGTGAGTCAGGATTATTGGTCAGTACTCGTGTGAGAGTCTGTATGTTTTTGACTCCACAGATAAAACTGGTCACAGCAGCAGTGTGCACCTTATATGTATCCAGATACACAGCGTGCCAGAAATACAGAAAATGCAGTTTCTGTCTTTGTAGCAGGCAGGTAATACCTGATCGCTTTGGCTGGTTGTGAGAAGAAACATAAACTAGTTGTTAAAAAATGTCTTCTAGTTTCCTCTTGTGGTCCAATTGGCAGACCATCTTGTCTCTGTGACAACACAACAGGTCTATTTTCCACTTGATGGCATGGTTTACCCCATCTGCTGCATGCTGTCCATGAGCTGAATTTGCACCAGGAGAGTTGTGCTTGAAGGCCTTCGGGGATCGGCCAGCATCCTTCTGCTGGCTGATCATCATATTGCATCGCAGTTCCTCAGCGGAGGTGCTGCGGTGTCATTAGTTTCATGGTTTAAAAAAAAAAATCTTTAATTTTTAAGTCATGCTGCTTTTTGTGCAGTAGATGCACTCATTTATCCAAATAAGGTGATTTGGCTCACATGTTTAACAAAACCGGTGACCCACTTTCCTCCTCAGAATAAGGCTCTGTATCATAATGGTATAAAAATTCTTGCTTTCATGCTTGCAACTTGTTCAAGTTTTTATTTAGAACCATCCATCTTCTACCACTTATCTGGGGCTCCGGCTCATGAGGCAGAGGTCCAAACAGAGTTTCCCAGACTGCCACCCGGTTCACGTAGCACCATGATCCCTCCTGCAGGTGGCGAGCCCACTGGAGGGCAGACCAGTGTGGCTCCTTTGGGCACACTGGGTCCTTGGTGTAACTTTTTTCATGGGGATCCACTGGAGTGCTCTCAGTCTGGCCCTTCACCTGGGACCAATTTGTCTTGGGAGACTCTACCAGGAGCAAGTTGCCCCAGACAGCACAGCTCCTGGGATCATTAGGGTGCGCAAACCTCTCCACCTCGATAAGTTAGTAATCGACAGATGGGTTTAGTTAGAACATTTTTTACTAAAATAATAGTGAAAAGAAACTGTATGGATGAGACACACATTCTTAAAGCATATTATGGGCTTTATGCTATTTATGAAGTTATTTAGTGCCTGGATAAGTTAAGACGATTAGAAATGGGCAAAAACCCTACTACACCATGCAATTTATTTCAAAATATAATGTGAAAATGAGTGGGGGGGAAAAAAAAAAAGTTGAGTTGCATGCTACTATTATTCAATAGAACCCTCTTAACCCCTTGCACTCCGGGCAATTTTCCTAAAAATGCCAAAAAATAACGTGCCCAAGGTAAATCGAAAGCTGTTCTTCAACCCTTTGCAGCATCTTCATGGGGTTGGTCTCATTTAAAAGAAAACACTTTGAATTTTTTGGCAAAAAAAACATAATCTCTCTACGTGCTCCGGCCACTGAGTTACAGTCATCTAAACATACTGAACCTGAAGAAAAAAAATTTGGACACAGTGTTTTTTTGGATACAAATGCTTGTAAATAACACACAGCTGTCCGATCCGGCTGGAAAATGCAACAGAAATGTAGAACCAAGTGTTATCCAGCTGAGATCCAAATTTGGTAACAATACCACAAAAAATGAATATTTTACACAGCTTTGTTCTCAGGCTGTTCCCAGGCGTTTTGGAACTGTGCCAAATGGCACAGTTTGGAAAAACGTCTGTAACTTTTGAATGATTCAATGTAGAAGCTTCATTTTAGGCTCAAAGGAAAGGTTACACTCAGGGCTGTGTCTGTGTGTGTGTGTGTGGGGGGGTCGTTCCCCCCCCCCCCCGCTGCCAAGGACAGAGTTCGGCCCTCGCTACATGACAGATTACACTCGTTGCATGTTTCTACAGCAACGCTGTCACAGAGGCTCCCCCCCCCTCGCTACTGTGTGTGTGGGGGGGGGTTGTCCCCCCCCCCCCCGCTCGCTACAGAGGATGGACTTTAGCCATCGCTACACAACGGATTAGCCTTATGTGGTGATGTAGGACAGCAGTGCAGTCACCGCGGCTCCCCCCCCCCCTCGCTGCAGAAGAATAGCGGGGGTGGGGGGGCGTTCACAGCCTGTACACTGCGAGCAACCCCTTGTACCGCGGCGCACGAACTTCAACCTGATCGGTCAAAAGTCATTTTGGATTACAATTTTCAGGGATAGAGAATAATTTAGCTTATAACACCTTACCTCTTCACAGCGGAGTCTTGGCGAACTTGTCTTCCTCATTGTCAGACGAACGCGACGCTGGTCCGCTCTGGTTCTGGTCTCGCGACTCGATCAAAACATAATTCCATTATTGCGGTTTTGTGCTTCCATGATTGCGGTTTTTGGCGAACGATTTTTCAAAACAAATAACAGTAGTAATTAAAAAAAAGACTGGCAAAGGCGTGTGTTTCACTCAACCTTCGTCGTCAGCCTCCGTCGGTCTATAATGACCATGGAAGAAATCATAACGTCTACTCTGCTGGAACCAATACAAAATAAGCACCGCCTGTGGCCGAACATGCCGATCCACGAATGGCACTCCCTGTCACACAGGTTGCATTTGTGGATGGTCTCCATGCTGCTGGGTCTGTGGAGCTCTTCCTGTGTCCTTTTTTGATCCGCTGCAGCAGCCAGTCTTCACCCAGCCTTAAAAAAAAAAACAGCTCACGAACTTCTCTGCTTCAATTGGCTCACTGCATTCAAAGCGTTGGGAGGCGGGTCCTCCTTCCTAGGTTTTCATTCATTGGTTCTTCAAGGTTTCAGAAACCCAATTCAAGGCTCTTATTAGTCGAATGAGAGGTCAATCAGATGAACTAATCTGTTCGCGGCTGTGTTTGCAGATTTTTTTTTTCAGTGGCGCTTGGAGGGCAAACCACCTACACCGTCACCATCAATATCCTTATCATGCGTCGTGCGCCCTCGTGCGCCCTAGGACGCAGAGACTTGCCCGCCCGCGGAACAACGGAGTGCAAGTGGTTAAAATATAACAAACACAAAACATGCAGTTTTAGCAGTCGATTCCTGTAATATTTATAACGAAGCACTTTATATGAGGGTGGTAAGGTGGTTAGAGTAATTTTACATGATGTACTGTGAAACCATAGAATTTACTTTTGAGTGGAGCAAAATGTTGCCAACTTAGAAGTGCCTGAAACATCCATTCAATCTTAAAAAAAAAAAAAAAAAAACAGGAGGGGATGTCTTTTAGGTTTGCAAAACAAGCGCTGTAGAAAATGATGACAGCATTTTTTTTCCAAGTTTATTTTCTCATTTGGTAGACTTGAATTATAAATTGGACAAATCTGATGTTACTTTTTACATAAATGTCCCTGTTAATGCACAGATAGTGCTGAATGTACGTTTGATTGAATCCTGTTGTTACTGAAAAAAGTTGCTACTGTGTCAGTTTCACACACCATATTGCATATTCATCTTTTCTATACAGACAACTGTGATGTCTCACCCTGTCCCTGATAACCTTTGCTTAGATGGCACTAAGGCAAGACGAGTTTAAAATATGTAACATTATATGCAAAATTAAAATAGCATTTTAAACAAAACAGGTCATAAAATGTGGAAAAATTAATAAGAAGGTTGTCTATGTTCATTTTTTTTAAACTTTAAAAATAAGAGATGTATCTGGGACCACAACCAACTCTGCAGATAACAGTGGCAGGATATAATAATGTATCCATTGATTGAAGCCATTGTAATGATTGAAACAATCCAGTTTTATTCAAGCTGGAAAAATGCAGCACATTTTGGCTTGTAAAGTACAATTTATTTTAGTAAAAGTAATTCAGTTTTATTTGTAATTAGCAAAATGTGACAAAGAAGATAATCATGTGTTTCAAAACATTATTTAATCTTAGAAAACCATAATATGAAATCCTTGTGAAGGAGGTAAAAACTGAAATGGTACAGATACCACACTTCCTTTACTCAGTCTCCCCTATAGAAAAGAAAATCAGCACTTAATGGTGGAAAAAACTCACTTCGGCCATAAGCAGTGTTGGGAGTAATGCGTTTCTGTAATGCCACTATTTTTGCAGTAACGTGCTGTGTAATGAAATTACTGTTTAAAAATTCAGTAATGCGTTACAGTTGCTGAAATTTGATCAGATGCGTTACTTGCATTACTCATTTTATTAATATGGGTAGATGTTTTTAGCGCAAATAAATATAAACTGATTCTACTGTAGCTGGCACAACCATCAGTCTCCTCCACGGGTCGGTTTCTTTTCCTGCAACCCGGTGGGAAGAAATGGCGTGGCGGTGGTGACTTCTCATATCGAGCCCTGATCACCTGTTGTCCAAGCGGTGAGTAGCCCCCATCAGCTCCTACCTCTGTGGTTAAACATGAGTATTTTTAGAGCAAGAAGCTCGCATTTAATGTCCGCAGTTGTGTAATTGTGTAAGTTTTCTTACCGAACAGAGAAAGTGACTGATTTGTTGCACTAAAAACCAGCTTCTTTTAAGGTGAACTTTCATTTATCTGTGCTTTCTGTTTTATTTTTATCTTACTCATTTACATGCTGTTGTGATCTGCAACTATTTCATGGAAATAAATCCTCTAAATATGCATTTTTAATGGGCTGGTCCAGGGGTGTCAAACCTATCGCTTGTGAGCCCAAAACGGCCCACCAGGGGGTCCAAAATTTTCTCTGTGAATTTACAGCTTTATTTCTAGTAAATTTCTGACTTTCTACTGATTACAATAGTTTATGTAAATCAGACATTTTTTCTCTGTAAGATGAGACTTTTTTTCTCATCAGTTTTCTTTTTCTTCTTTTTTCTGATAAGAACAAGGGGCCCTTGATCTTGCTATGTGTGCAAGATGATTTAAGTATGCATTTAAAAGTAATGTGAAAGTTGCTTTTCCAAGTAACTAGTTACTTTAATCATGCAGTAACTGGTAACACAGGTACTTTTGAAAAGAAGTAACTGTAACTAGTTACTAGTTTTTAGTAACTTGCCCAACACTGGCCATAAGAAGTATGGAAACCTTTTAAGTGGCGTGCCTGTTGTTGCTGCTCTGGCAATCAAAGGGTTAAAAATATTACAGGCTACATTCATCATGTAGGACCTCAATTAGCATTGATCTGCAGTGGAAAAGAAACATTGCTGCAATATTATATACCATGGAGCAATTTCTGTTCCAGTGATTGAGTGTGTGTGTGGATTTTTCAAACATACCCAGCCAAACATATTTTGTCTTCCTGTCAATAATCTGGCACTTGTCTAAATTACCGATCAATAGCAGCTGATCATTTTATACCAAGACACAGGCGTGGAGTGGGTTCATTCCAATGTAGCTGCACCTCTGGCATTGTGTAATACATTAAACATAACAACAAAGGACAAATATGAGTTTAATCTCGGACTGGTTTCGAAGTCCTTTCTGACAGTAACATATAGATGTGTTCAGAAGACTGTGAATTGTGTTAATGTCTGCTGTGGCAGCTCGTTCACGTACACAGACTTTAGACAGGCCTTTTTTTTAAGTGTAGACATAACTTGTCATTGTGTAAAGCATACTGTCAGTAACACTGATAACTCATTTGACCAAGCATCAACAAATTCAATAATATGCAGTCAGTCTCAATAAAAAAAAGGGGGGGGGGTGATCTCTGTCTAGACTGGAGCACTGCAATGTTTTAACCTCAACTCTGAATTTATGTATTAACAGTATAATTTGAACTAGAGATCCTGTTTTCACAGACTGTAATGAAATCATTAAGATAATATGCTTGTCAGAAAAATATAATTCTGATATGTAATTTCCTTGTGAATATCACATGATAATCTGAAATGTTATCATTTATAGTTACCGTTTTAAAAAACGCAACACTTTCTGAGGATGAGCCCAGTGAACAATACACTGAAGCTGCTAAATTGAATCCAGTCATTATTTGCATTATTTACACGTCCAGTTCTTCTCATTGTATCCTGTGAAATGGTTAATTAATGTAAAGGTTAAAGTTTGTCATTTCCCCAAGCGTGTGTTATTATTCTGGGATAATCCAGTTTTCATTAAGTTTTTTAATCTATTTGCCACATTGAAATTAAGATGATGATAAGATGATCTTGTTCTCTGAGACTGACAAATTTCCTTTATTTCTGTCATTCATAAAATATGCACACAGACACAATACATTATGAAAATATATACTGTATATGTGTGTGTATTAGTGCTGCAATGATTAGTCGACTAGTTGATCATCAGAAAATTAAACGACAACTAATGTGATAGTCGACTAATCTCCTGTGTACCTTTTTCCAGGAAAATGATCTAAATAAGTGAGTTAAATAAGTTATGGTTTTGTAATGTCTGACAGTTGTGTTGCTACAAATGTTTTTGATTAAGCTATCAAGTTCAGGTTTCAAAGGCATGTTTGATTAGTCATTATTTTATTTAGCTATGGGGACCTTTTGTAAAACATTATATTGAAGGCAGAGACTGAGAACAAGGTGATATTCTCAGGTGTGTTGACTCAGAAAGGTGAGGTGAAACATGCACTGGAGCCCTGAACAGGAGCTGTGCCAACAGGAAGTAGAGAAGAGATGGTGGCCATGACAGAAATAATCATGACTAGTCGACTACCAAAATGATTATTAGTTGCAGCCCTAGTATGTTTTTAAGCAACATGTTTAAATTTTCCAGTGGCCATCTCATTATTTTTGATTGTTTTGATAATCGGCTTAGAAATATGCATTTAAACTGAACTGAAATACTTTAAAATGGTTCAGTCCCAAATGTTTTCTGAATTTGCAGCTGCTGTTGTCTGTTTTAGGGTACAGTCAAGCCACACAACTGGGAAACACCAGAAAGATACTGGCATTGTCAATATCAGTCAGTAGAGTAAATACCGATGTTAGGCCAATATACAGTATTAGTGCATCATCCTGTACAGCATCATTAACAGTGCAAAATTTATATACAACTTAAGCAACATAAATCATTGAACAGAAACAATGAGTAAACTAAATAATACCTGCCACAAACATTCAGATCTCAGCAAAATAAGAACAACACTGGAAGTGTCAGGAAGTGATATATCTTCTCATTCACTGTACTTAATACTGGAAAAATTAATAATTTTAAAACAACATTAATATGACTGTTATTATTTTAAGCCTCAGTAACTACTGATACACATACTATAATCTATTAATAAAATAAACATGCATTTAAAAAAAATTACATTAATAAATTAAGTTTTGTTTGAATCAAAAAGGATCAGATTTTCATCTGTTTAATTTTTTTCTGTCTCAGAATTCCGTAACTTATATAAAACTGTATTTTGTCCCATGCAATAAAACACAGCTAAACAACAAAGGTTATTTATTTATTTACTTTATCAGACAAAAAAAAAACTATTTGGGACCAATTTTCATCCAACATTACTCAAGTGAATAATATGAGTTTGAATTACCAAAATGTTCTGAGTTACATGTATGAATGCAAAATATTATTTTCATCTCCAGCATGTGTGAAAAATCGGATCCTGCCTGAGAAATATAATCAGAATTTGGTTGAGGATACTTTTCAGCCCTCTGTTAATTAAATGAAGTTCATTTGAGGTGAGGAGAGAACTGCTGTAGCTGTTCAGATGGAGCTCAAACTGTGTCAGAGATTTTGTTCATTTTCATATTTTTAATTAACAGGCTTTTTCCTCTCACTTCTTTCATTTATTTGGTGTAGTTTATCTCCTCCAACCATTCATAGACAACCTTATTGGATCCTGGAACTTAAGGATCCATCTTTTGGCCACCAGAGAAGCATAACTAATGACAACATTAAAGTGCCTTTGTGAGCGTGGCCATCAAAGTGTCGATCAACCAAGCACGAAATAATGTTGGATTTTAAAATTCAGCATGAATAAACATGCATGTTTAGAATCTGGGAAGATTTTTGAAGGTGCCGCACTCGTGAGGCAAACTGAACTAATGTCATAGTAAGGGTTCACGTGTGTGTCATGGATGTGAACTTTTAATTAAAAACACACAAAAAAAAATGACTGCAAAGTGGAGAACCAGGCCAGGCACAGTTGTACATTCAGAGTGAATGACAGCGCCACACAAGACGTCTTCAGGGAGCCGTCTAACTGAAGCGACATTTGAAGCTTTTGTCAGAATCAGAGCTGTCAGAGCCATTAGCATCATCCTAATTACTGAGCTTCCAACTGCAGACTGGACAGGAAGCACATGGTCAGCTAGTTAGAGCACACATAGTTTATCTCTTCATTAAGACCTTTTTTCATGAATAGAGCGTCACAGCAGCCAGCGTATGACTCAGCTGCTCAATGCTTGGCTGTGTCCAGTAATTGTTTTGGGTGAACATGCTCTTGAGACTTGCGTTACTGTACTGCAAATTAATTCTTTAGCAATTTCAAAAGGGCACTGGCATCTGGGAACAGGGATGGAACGTGCTATTGTTTAAATTCATATTTTATAGATATGCAATAGAATACTGTAAATATAATTGGCCTTTATTGTGTTTCAGTCAAATGGCCAATGGTAGAGAAGTAATATGTTTCTTTCAGATGTCATATTAGTACTTAATTTTTTATATTATCCATTTTGTAGTTTTATTCAGACATCGATATAGACTCATAATTATTTCTGCTTTTTAAATAAGTCTTTCAGCCAAATTTGAAAGATTGATAATTGGTATAACGCAGTGGCGGATCGTGTATTTAACACCTTGACCTTTGTGTCCCGTTTGACTTGGATGCGTCAGCCGTAGCGATAAGGTGCCAGACGTTTACACCAGCGGTTGCTGATGTCAAATAACAATGGATTCATTAACTGCACTGACTATTTCTTGCCTCAGATGTTGTTAGAAACACTTTGCACTGGTTTGTTTTAAAGATATCAGACAACGTTTACTCATGAGCCGCCATGCTGTCTGGAAGGTGAAAGACCATTAACAGCTGGATGTGACAACCAATCGGGTGCATCCATAGCCGTTTCCTCCATATGGCAGTGTATGCAAATGCTATGGGGCCCAAAGTGAGATACTGGGAGCGGGGTGAGGGGGTTGTATTGCTCCCATTATATACTCTTGGTGCAGCAAAGCTACAATGGTGCATTAAGGTTAAAACTCAAATACGAAGGCAACCAAACCTTGGACATATAAACAACAGTAACAGAGTACACTTACAGTCTAACTAAGGAGATGATGCTTATTTTCCAACATTTAACCAGCCTGTTTTCTTCTTGTTACCAGGCTGATGCACTAGGGGGCCCCAAAGCACAAGCTTGCATAGCCCCCCAAAACCAGGAAAAGGTCCTGAGCCTTTGTGTTCTCAGCAGCAGGACCAATCAGAGTTTTCCCCTGGGACAGAGCTCTTTGACTATTGGTTTTCTTCAGTGTCAATTATTTTCTATTACTTCACCTGGTTACACCTCATCCCTGCACTCAACACATCCCCGATGTGATTCCTTCTATCAAAAAAATTTTTTTTAAAAAAATGGACCAGTGGACACATACCACGACCATCCAATCAAAGGACACAAAATGCTGACATTATCATACACCTTCTAGCTTGCTGCCGTGTGGCAAACTCAAAATCTGATTGGTTGAAACAACAGTCTCACTTCCATTCATTTTAAGCTACAGATGCCTCCGCTCTTGATTCTGAAGGCCTCAAGGTAGATTTCTTTGACCCCAGCCACACAGGATGGCTGAAATATGATTGGACAAAAACACTAACATAACTAGCATACACTACTGGAAGTATTGCAACAAAGTGAAAAGATGCAAAATTAAGAAAGCAGACTACTGGGAATCGTTTAATTTTAATGCATCCTCATGGAATAAGTATAAGAATGTAGGGTGTAAATGTAGGTCAGTGATTCTGATAGTGTTTAGACCAGCAGAGAAGGCCTTGCTGGCCCTGACGGCCCACCAATGGGTCATTCAATAACTGGTGAAGTGGGTTTTTAAAGCATAAAATAGAACATTTAGGCATTACCAGTTTAGGTTTAGGACAAAGAAAAGTACAAACCCAAATGAGAAACCTTGGACATGTTGGACAGGCATGTTCCCCAGACAGGCCCACCCTAAAGTATATTCTAAGTAGGGCAGAAGCCCCATTTTGCTTTCATTATACTGTCACAATCAGATTTCCTTGAAACCAGAGAATTCACCCCCTGGTAGCCCTTACATAGAAGGCACTTTTGCACTGGCTTCACTTTTCAAACCCAAAAGCAACAAATCTCCAACTAATACATAAAAACTGAGCACAAGTTTCTCACCAGTATGATCAAGCATAGCATCTCAAAGATGGTCGCAGTCATTAATGTTCCCATTGTTTGACTGCTGAGGACGGCCCTAAAGACTGTGCTGCCCTGGTGACTTTGGTTCAAATCCTGCTGTCAATCTTTTTCACTCCAGCAGTCACGGTTCACTTCTGGGTTGCTGTTTCCACTTATTAAAAGCACATTTAAGGGTGCATAAAATTACACCAACAGGGTGGGTTTGTCACTAGAACTTCTTGTTTAAGAGGGGGTTAAGGGTCTTTTTTCAAGAAACACCTCTCATCCTCTCATTGTGTGGAGTTATTTTTCCAACCACCAAAGGGCACCTTTTCTAAATGTGTAACTCAGAGGTTGCACTGAACTTTTTTTTGCTAGCTGTCATTTTGACACAGGGTTGTAAAATTTCTGTCATAATCCATTATCTGTCATTTTAATTGACTTTAATTAGATCACCCTCAGTAATCTGTCAAATGACAGACAGCATTCATAATTTTCAGTCATTGCTGAAAAAAAAATAATCTGTCAACGAAGGACAATTTTCAGTTAACACAATCTCTGGTCTAACTATATAAGGTCTTATTTTTGCGGTAAAAACACTACATGGTCATTTTCTGTTGGAGGACAGTCTCTCAACTTACATCCATGTTCTGTTATTAGTCTAGTTTAAACTTTGTGTTTGCAAAGTTTAATGAATTCAGTTGCTCTGGAATAACTTCATGGCTGTGTCAGTGTTCAGTATGTGATAAAAAAGATCAAATTTTAAGCTGTGAATCATGCAGAATATCTCTGGTAGAGCCCCCCCCCCCCCCAAAAAAAATAAATAAATTCCAAAATCCAAGCTAAAATTAAAGGCTTAAGGTACATTCAGACCAAATGCAAACGGGCAGCGTGAATACATACACAGTCAATGGAAAGAGGTGAGCAGACGTGAATCTTGCGCATTTGTGCGTTCACGTCTGAGGGATAGTGCTAGCCTTGAGATTCTGCCGTCACCGGAGTAAAAGTATCAACATTGGAGAGTAAACTAGTTTGAAAATGAGACTGACACTCACCTGGAGACAGAAGGACCAGGAGCTCTGCACCTTAATCGGAGTGTCTGAGGGTTTTTTTTACCAACGGACTCCTGCTATGGAGTGCTAACAAGTCTAGCAGTGTAAACAACCCATCATCCAGGTGAAATTTTGGAGGCAGGGACAATTTTTTTCAGGTGAGACCCCCATCAGACAATGTAAAACTAAACATGACAGTGTTTTGAGAATTTCCATAGCAGGCTGAACACAGCTGCAGAAGTTATAAAGGCAACTTCATCTGTCTGCAACTCACTCAGACGCTGAATTCATGTCTATTTGCGTCTTTACATTGAGTTAAAATGTAATCAAGCTGCGTGAAAAATTCGCCCTGTTTGTGTTTGGTCTGAACGCACCTTTAGAGGCTGTTGTAATGGTTTGGCTGCACGCTGCTCTGTGTCTCTCACTAATCATCTCATTCCTCACAGCCGTACTCACCATCTGCAGGCAATCACCAGACTCTTCAAACAGCCCCAGCATCCTCCACTCACCAGGAGATTGTTGACGACTTCATGCTTGCCTCAGACGTGTGTGCAGCCAGTACCTCTCCTCCAACGCATCTGAAAAAAGGGAAGTACATTACTCAACTGCTTATCCCCTTTTCCCTTCTCCAGGATTTCCCCAGGCGGACTGTGGACCCCAACCCTGGCGGATTGGACCCCCGCTCTGTGGAGGCTTCACCTGGACCCTCTCAACCCTTTCTCCCATAAGCGCACTTACTAACCTTGCCTAGTCTGTCTCCCCTTCACCCCAAGCTCTTCAATCCCCCCCCCCACAAACAGTCACCTGTTCTGCTGCAACGCTGAGGGTTCCAGTCATCTCTTTCACCACTCTGCTCCCTTACAGCACATGTAAGCAAACAAACAATTATCAGCGTTGTGAATTAATTCTCTACTGCTGCTATACTTACCGTCGGTTTTCTCTCTCCTTCCATAGGGACCTCTCGCCACAGCTCACTCTATATTGCACTATTGTCATTAAAACTATTGTTAACTTGCCACCTGTTCTCTCTGTCGCCTGCTTTTGGGTCTATCACTATCTGAATCATGACAGTTGTAGCTGCTAGTTATAGCTTAGAAGTAGTTGCATTTATCCACTTTCATGTATGAATCATATCTATTCCCTTGACTTCAAGCTTTCTGGTACCTCAGCTTGAATGCATCATATTTCTGAGCACCCACAGGCTGTGTTTTGCACTTACACTCAATTTGGCTGCAATATAAACACGCTTATTTACCTTAAAAGACAATACAGTCAGCGGGATGAAGATTCATCCTGGCAGGAGCGCTTTGCTCCCCTGACCAGTCCAGGCTGCTAAATTCTAGGTAACCACGTTGAACTGGTGTCCTCCAGGCAGCAGAGATCAGAGTTCAGCATCCTGCCATAATCACAGATCACATCTTGTTATGCCTAGTGAACACTGAGAGATGCTTAGAGGCTGTCTCATCTTTTACTGCTGAGGGAGACAAAGATCTGATTGAAGAAACATTAATTCACAGCGCAGTGGTTAGAGGCTCGCATTGTGCTCCTGACAATTTAAATGATAGACCATCAGTGTCTGTGGGATTTCTGCGGAATGTAGGGGAAATGATAATTTGTAGTCTGATGCAGTCAACATGTTGGAAGCCGTAATTAGATTAATGCCACTTGACTATTCAAAAACACTAAACCAAAATACCACCACATTGTTTCACAACACTTGCTTCCTCTGTGTCACATTTCTTGCTCATTTCTCCATAAACTCTGACATAAAGGAAGTGTTTAGTATTATTTGACAAATGGAGCACAAACAGCAAAATATGTGTTTAGTACATGCCTCGGCCCACAGATTAATGACATTAACGAAGTTTCCATTAGCACAGCGATCAGGGGAGACAGAGGCGTCCATGCGTAAATCCACATGACTGAATCACTGATAAGAGAAAATGAAACACATCTCTATGGGCCAAGAGGGGCCAAGAAACGCCACTCCAAATTAGTCTGCGGCCCAATTTGTTGTTACTTCATTAACCAACCAGCATCTGTAGAGCAGGGGAGGTAGTTGTTACCCATCTTTTGCCTAAAAATGATTCACACTGCCTTTGCTGGGCCCCTAAAAGGGAGAGACAGTTGAGATAAAGTAAAACAAAGTGATGAAAAAAAGAGTGTCTAGTAGAGAATCGTCACTGTGAATTCATTTGGGTCATCATATTAATGTGCTGGGATTTTGGAGGGTTTTTTTTAAAATTATTATTATCAAAGACTAAGGAGTGTGTTGCTATTTTTTAAAGACTGCATATTCATGAAAACCTGCAGTTAAATGTGCTACTCGAGCATCAGTTTTAGACCGTATGACAGTACCTGTAGTTTTGTTTAAGTCTTATGGGGAAGACAGTAGGGGAACATTAATGAACACTGAAGTCTTTATTTTGATCCTTTAAACATAAATTTATAGTAAAAAGCTTCCTTAAAAGTAGACTGATAATTCAGCATACAGTTTAACATCATAATGGAATCAAATTTCATACTACCAAAAAATAAAATAAGATAAAGTGAAATTTTAAAAAGTTAGTCACTTAGCATGCTGGAATTTATTTTTCTGATGAATATTTAAAATAGAAGTCTTACATTACACTGTGTGAAAATTTATATCCAATATTTAAAAGCAGTATCAACCTTATTCCTGGAGGTGCCGCTGTAGGAACGATTATGGGCGGAACTTCCGGTTTCGGCTCAAGTAGCATTAAATCGGTCAGCAAGAGTGGAGTAGTGGGGCATTTAAAACAGCATTTCTATAAGTTTTTCAAATTCATTTTAACGTATAGTCCACATATGTGTTTTGCACTCAAGTGGCAGCTAATTTCAGCACTTGCAGTTTTTGTATTTTTTTGAATGTTTTGGCATGGTTCCGGTACTTGTTGCCGGTGTTCGTGGTTGTGCCATAGACTGTATAAACAGAGGCTTCTCACTGGCAATGTGTAGATCATGTACTGAAAATGGAAAAGGACTGTTGGTGTGATCGGTGGTACAGACACAAGAGCACAGCAGCTATGTTTTCACTTGTATGAATGTCACAGATCTGACGTTTATGTGTTATAGATATGTCTACAGAATGAAGGCTGCGTGAAGTAAAATAATAAGTAAAAAATAGTAACAGTTTGCCTCCTAAGGCTTAACAATTTAAGAAAGATATCAAATAGTTGTTTTTGTTTTTTTTTTGTTTTTTTTTGCATTCATTGCACTGCCTTGGAACGATATGGACTAGCAGCTTCAGCATGCATTAATTTTTAAATTATCACAAAATAAAGATCAAAAAATTTTGAACAATTGTCAGAAAAGGTCTGTATGTGTTAAGTTAAATAACAAGCATTCAGGGCATGACAGCAGCGTGAGCATTTTAATTTCGGGGTAAAACAAACAGCTGCAGCTGTCTGTATTTACCCCGACATTAAAACACCCAAGCACGGTGTTGTGGTTCTTTGTGGCTCTGACTAGATTCTACGTCTGCTCTGAGGTAAATCTGATTATGTCCAACATCTTTTAACAAAATGCATCCGACTTTATTGCGGTAGAAACATTGATATATCTCAGCGCTTTTATTCATTTACAGCATTAACATCTTAGCAGCGGCGCTAACTAACGGAGCTACTGTCTGCCAGGCCACTTTTTAAGGTCATCTTCTCATCCCTCCATAGTCGTGGGAAGTGGTATGATTATCACTGGTCAACACCAAATTTATTGTCTTAAGTTTTTTTTTAGCTGATTTAGGACAATTTTGATGTGCTGAATCCAAAAATCACATTGGTTTTGCTCAATCAGGTCAACTTTTTGAATTATGGCCACATGTTGTTTTATACATTTTTGTTTACATGTACGGGTATTTTCGCTTTATATGATGCAAAATTCATTTTTATGTCTTGAAATTCTCTGAATTTTTAACAATGATGATGTAACATTCAATTTACATGTACTTACCTTTATATAAAGGTAACTACATGCACAGTACTAAGTAAGTACAAGTTTTTACTTAGCACCTGATCGAGAGAAACAGATGTCATTTTCGGATTCAGTGGTGCAAAATTGTCTTAAATCAGTTGAAAAAACACAGGCAACTTACAAAAAAATTATTTTTGTAACCCTGTGCTATATTACTGTTTTTGAGGTGCAAAAGGCCGTGTTCCCACATTTTTGAATGCTGACGTCATGATTTTTTAACAAGGAAAAGTGTCCCGTTTCAGTGACAACCACACATTCTAAACTAGTACTGGAAGTTGCACCCATAATTCACTTGAGGCATCATGGGAGCTAGGAATAAGGTTGATACAAGTTATCTGTTAACTTGTGATTTAAATGTGGTCTAAGGTGAGCTTCAGGTATCTTCAGATATGCTAGAACTGATTTTTATACTGACTAACAATAAAACTGTAAATAGTTTTAATCTATTTAAACATTATTAAAAGTAACTTACTAATACATTTAGAGAACAGTTTGACTTTAAAGCTGTTTGAATGAAATGCATCTCATTTAGAATCTTTTTCCTTGTGCTATTGTCAAAGTATGAAAAAAAATCCACAATCATAAATGTCATTTGATTAAATATGTAAACTTTATCCTGAGACTCATGACAAAGGTATATTTCTTTATGCACTTACTCCTATACTGATTTCTAATGAAACTGATCTAGTGCTGCTGCCTGTCTTAGCCAGCCTGTTCTTGTAAAAGGGAGTTCCTAATGTCAAAAAGGTACAGCAGGAAAAATAAGTATTGAACACATCAATATTGTTCTCATTAAACATATTTCTGATGAAGCCAATGATTTGAGAGTTTCACCAGATATCAGTAACAACCCAAGTAATCCATACATAGAAAGAAATCAAGGCAACTGTGTTCACAAAACACGTTATATTGAGTAAATTGGAATGACACAGGGAACAAGTATTGAACATGCTTGGTGAAACTAATTTAATATTTAGTAGAAAAGCCTTTGTTGGTAATAAAGCCTGCTTCATGCTACACCTCTGTTGTCCGCGTACGCGTAACCGGAAACCACGTGTGATGAAATTTACGTCATCGTCTCCACTCTGCTAGTGTCCACAGTGCTTGACTGCAGACGACTGCGTGCAGTCCAAATTTTGTGACCGTGCCATGTGTCCACGACCTGAACACGTTGAAAAGCGCATGTGCAAGACTGACCGTCCCATTCACGAGGTGGCGATGTCGGCACAGCATACATCAGTAGACAAAGAAGACAACAAGGAGGCGGAAAACGAGAATAAAAACATACATGAATCATACATACATACTTTCTTTCACAGTGGCAGCAGCATCTTCATGGAAAAGGAATGAAAACCGGGAAGTCAAACAGCAGAAATAGACTCTATTTGAAGAGAAACTTTGAGAAAAAGTCTGCTGTATCTTCGTTGGTGAAAATGGTGGCGCATCAGCGCCTTGGCGCTACCTATCGGGCGGGAGTGAAACTACAAATGATGGTTGTGTGGGGATCACGAAATGATGAGATTGGATTATTTCTCAGTATTGGTTTATTGTGTTTCACGTCCCCAGCTCTCTCTCTGTCAGGAAAAAAGAGGGAGAGCTGCGATAAACCCCCACACATTTATACCAGCACATCAAAGACAGAATCACACACTCAAGTCAAATCCTTCTATTTACAATTAATCACTTCAGAGTCCTCTTTGCTCTTCCGTCTGACCCCCTTTCAGGATCTCGCCCCCGATCCTCTGTCCTCCTTCCAAGTCCGCAGGTGGTCCAGATCCCTTGTCCATCTGAGGCGTGATGTCAATACACACTGCAAGCTTAAAGTCTTTCTGTGTTTGAGCCTATGCAGTCAAATATGTGAGCTACATAAGGTTACAATTATGGGCGCTACATCACCACCCCCCCCAAACGCCAAAGAATGGACACACAATAACAGTATCCTAATAGCAATACAGCATATGTCACCCCCCACCTGCAGAATCTACAGCACAACCTACACAGTTTGATCAAAACACGCATCACTCTGCACGTAGTCTGGGCTTCAACCTCCTTCCGAACCTGCTGTACGCAGATTTCACAGTCTGTGTTGTGCCGTCCTGCGGCGAATCTGTGGAATGAGAGGGAGAAAGGTTATTTGTCCCCTGCGGGGGCTCCAGGGGCCGTTCCCTGGGGGGTCTGCCGCGTCGAGGTACCCTCGCCGGTCGTACAGATTCGTCATGCAACACAAAGGCAGGCTTTAATCTATCAATACTGATTGTTTCTTTCCTGCCCCCCAAATCTAGCACAAAATATCTATCCCCAGTTTCCAGCACTCGAAATGGACCGTCATATGGTGGGCGGAGACTGTGTCGCTGAGCGTCGTGCCTGACAAAAACAAATTCAGCGTTTTGTAAAGCTTTGGGAACAAACACACGCGGAAAAGAGTGATGAGCGGGGCCCGGGAGCATTTCTGCTCCCGTGCCAAACAGAGGACCCCGCGCCGGGGGGCGCCCTGGTGCCGCATGGGCTGGTAGGAACTCGCCGGGCAGCCTGAGAGGTTGTGCAAAAACTAATTCCGCGGGTGAGGCATCTAAGTCCTCTTTGGGCGCCGAACGCAACCCCAATAAAAGCCATGGTAGTTTGTTTACCCAATCTGCATCCGTGAGCGACGCTCTGAGGGCTGCCTTCAAAGACCTGTGAAAACGCTCGCATAAACCGTTGGCCTGGAGGTGATAAGCGGTAGTGCGGTGGACTGCCGCTCCTAAGCTGCTGGCCATTGCTGACCACAGTTCCGACACAAATTGAGGTCCCCTATCGGACGTAATATCCGACGGAACCCCGAACCGCGCTACCCAGGCTGTTAAAAAAGCGCGAGCCACCTCTGCCACTGTGGTCAATGTTAACGGGACCACTTCCGGCCAACGTGTGGTTCGGTC
This sequence comes from Pholidichthys leucotaenia, assembly GCA_020510985.1. Classification (NCBI taxonomy): domain Eukaryota; kingdom Metazoa; phylum Chordata; class Actinopteri; order Cichliformes; family Pholidichthyidae; genus Pholidichthys; species Pholidichthys leucotaenia. The sequence goes on along the minus strand of CM035836.1, from coordinate 385,301,972 downwards.
CACCATTGTCAAGAGATGTGTGAACCCTTGTGACGGTGGTAGGGGGCCCACTAGGTCTACGTGCACATGATCAAACCTCTTAGCCGGAATGTGGAACGGTTCTAAGTGGGCCTTCGTGTGCCTGTGGACTTTGGCCCGCTGGCAAGCCATGCAGGCTTTCGCCCACTCTTTCACGTGCTTGCGCAGGCTCGGCCAAACAAGCTTCTCCGCTACCATTTTCACAGAAGCGCGTACTCCCGGGTGCGCCAGGGAGTGCACCGCGTCAAAAATGCGACGGCGCCACGCGGCAGGTACCACCAGGCGCGGCCGCCCGGTGGATACATCGCAGATTAGGGGGGGCGAACCGGTTTGTAAACTCCTGCTCTCCAGCCTTAACCCTGTTGGTCCAGAAAGGAGCGCGCGCACGTCTGCGTCTCCACTCTGCTCCGCCGCCATGGCTGCATAATCTATCCCCACGTGAACAGGGGCCGCGTGCGCATCCACGCTGTTACTCCGCCCCGCGGCTGCGGTAGTACAATCCGCATCTGCGCGGACAGGCGCTGTTACCGCGCGTGAGAGACAGTCCGCTACTACATTGAGCTTACTGGCTATGTGCTGAATATCAGTGGTAAATTCCGAAATAGCGGCCAGCTGTCTCTGCTGCCGTCCTGACCACGGTTCTGAAAGTTTGGACATTGCAAAAGTGAGCGGTTTGTGGTCGACAAAAGCGGTGAAACGCCGCCCTTCCAGCCAGAACTGGAAATGGCGAATGGCCAGGTGGAGCGCTAGCAGCTCCCTGTCAAACGCGCTGTATTTCCGCTCAGCATCGCGCAAGGATCTGCTGAAAAAAGCGAGCGGCTGCCAAACCCTGGCGACCTGCTGCTCCACAACGGCCCCTATGGCCACATCTGACGCGTCGGTGGTTAGCGCTATGCGGGCTGATGGGTCTGAGTGAGCCAGCAGTGCTGCGTCTGCAAGTGCTTTTTTAACCTCCGTGAATGCGCGCTCCCGCTCCGGGGACCACTCGATCACATTGGAGGGCTTCTGCTTTTTAAGCGCGGCGTATAACGGTTGCATAAGCTGCGCTGCGTGGGGTATGAAACGGTTATAAAAATTTACCATTTCTAAAAATTCTTGCAACGCTTTGACCGTTTGTGGCTGGGGAAACTCTGCCACTGCGCGTACTTTGGCCGGTAGCGGGACTGCTCCCTCTGGGGAGACGCGGTGTCCTAAAAAATCGATTTGCGCTACGCCAAAATGGCACTTGGCCGGGTTAATTATCAACCCGTGCGCTCCCAACCCCTGAAAAACCGTCGTGAGGTGTTTTTCGTGTTCCTCCTCGGAGGCATTGGCGACTAAAATGTTGTCCAAGTAGACAAAAACAAAAGGGAGGTCGCGCAACACGGCATCCATCATTCGTTGGAAGGTTTGTGCGCCGCCTTTAAGGCCAAAAGGCATGCGTAAAAATTCAAAAAGTCCGAACGGGGTTATTACCGCTGTTTTGGGAATGTCCTCTGGTCGGACCGGGACCTGATGATAACTGCGGACCAGGTCTATTTTAGAAAAAATGCGCGCCTTCGCCAAATGCACTGAAAAATCCTGGATGTGCGGAATTGGGTAGCGGTCCTGCGCTGTGGCATTGTTTAACCTGCGGTAATCGCCACAAGGTCTCCACGAGCCGTCAGCCTTAGGAACCATATGCAGCGGGGAGGCCCAAGGGCTCTTCGAGCGGTGAATTATGCCCAACCTTTCCAGGTTGGCGAACTCCTTGCGCACAATGGAGAGCTTAGTTGCATCCAAGCGCCGAGCTTTCGCAAAAACTGGTGGGCCAACTGTGGTGATAAAGTGCTCCACCCCGTGCTTCGCAATCTTAGCTGAAAATGTGGGAACTGTGAGTGCTGGGAACTGGGTTAGAAGAGTGTGAAACTTACCGCCTGCTGTGGCGGCGTCGGTCTGTACTGGCTGCGGGGACACTCGAGCTGCACAAGGGATAGAGCAAAAAGAGAGTGCATTTACTAGGCGTCTATTAACCAGATCCACTAACAAGCCATGTGAGCACAAAAAGTCAGCGCCTAACATGTTGAAACTCACCGCCGCTACTATGAAAGTCCATTCATAGGTGCGGCCGTGCAAGGACAGGCGCAGAGTCCTTTCCCCGAAAGTTTTGATAGACGAGCCGTTCGCCGCCGTTGCCCCCTCTCCGCGGGGCCCAGCCACACGGTCTGCATAGGTCGCGGTGATGAAACTCCTCTGGGCTCCGGTGTCCACGAGGAATTGCCGCCCGGAGCCCGCATTTGTCAGATAAAGCAGCTTGTTCTGTTCACCGAGAGTCGAAGCTGCTAACGACCCCCGGCCCGGGCGTTTCCCTGTTTCTTGAAACTGCACGGCGGGATGCATCTGTACGCCTTCTCAGCGAAGCGTCGATGGTAAAAACAGAGGCCGTCCCCTCCTCTGCTTCGGGACCGTGCCACTGCCGTCGTCGCTGGGGTTGCTTCTGCTGCCTCCGGCTCCTCACTGCCCCCGGCCGGCACGCCGAGGTCTGCTGCTGCCACGGAAGTCTCCTGCTCGTCGCAGGCGTCGAGGAGCCGCTGTGCTTCCTTGGCCAGCGCGCGGAAGTCTTGCTGGGTCACACACCTCATGCCGGACAGGGTACCTCTCAGGGTACCTCTCAGGGTACCCAGGGTACCTCTGGGAGGGTCCTCAAGAAGATGTGTTTGAACAGAAATGCATCGTTGTCTGTCCCGATCAGCTGCAGCATGTCCTCCATGAGGTCGGTCGGCCTGCGTCCTCCTCTGTCTCGCAGGTCCAGAAGCCGCCTGGCCCTCACCTCGGCTGATGGCACAAAACTCTTGATGAGGGCAGCTTTCAGAGTGTCGTACTTGCCAGCAGCGGGCGGCTGCTGCACCAGGCTCCGCACACATCGAGCTGTGCGGCTGTCGAGTCTTGCGATGACATTATGAAACTTGGTGTCATCTGCTGATATTCCCCCAAGCACGAACCGCGATTCTGCGTGTTGGAACCATGAGTGCGGGTCGTCTTGCCAGAACTCGGGGAGCTTAATCGAGCCTGCACTCGTGTGGGCGGTCTCCGGTGAATACGGGTCAGGGTAACGTTCCCCCGGCATCTTACGTCTTGGTCACCAATGTGGGGATCACGAAATGATGAGACTGGATTATTTCTCAGTATTGGTTTATTGCATTTCACGTCCCCAGCTCTCGCTCTCAGTCAGGAAAAAAGAGGGAGAGCTGCGGTAAACCCCCACACATTTATACCAGCACATCAAAGACAGAATCACACACTCAAGTCAAATCCTTCTATTTACAATTAATCACTTCAGAGTCCTCTTTGTTCTTCCGTCTGACCCCAGGGGGTCAGACAACCCTTTCAGGATCTCGGCCCCGATTCTCTGTCCTCCTTCCAAGTCCGCAGGTGGTCCAGACCCCTTGTCCATCTGAGGCGTGATATCAATACACACTGCAAGCTTAAAGTCTTTCTGTGTTTGAGCCTATACAGTCAAATATGTGAGCTACATAAGGTTACAGTTGTGTGCATGCGTCAACCGCTTTGCCTGGGTAGATGAAAAAAGTGAGCATGAGCAGCGCCACGTGCGTGCCAGGGTCATCCAGAGGGTACGCGGACCACAGTGGACTAGAGGGAAATGTAGCATGAAGCAGGCTTAACAGCTTCTAGATGCCTCCTGTATGGAGAAACTAAGCACAGACATTGCTCAGGAGTGATTTTAGCCCATTTTGCCACACAAACTGTCTTCAGATCTTGAAGGTTCCGTGGGTGTCTTCTATGAACTCTGATCTTTAGTTCGTTCCATAGACTTTCAATTAGATTCAGGTCAGGTGACTGACTGGGCCATTCTGGCAGCTTTATTGTCCTTCTCTGGAGCCATTTGAGAGTTTCCTTGGCTGTGCGTTTGGGATCATTGTCTTGCTGAAATGTCCACCCTCGTTTCATCTTCAGCATCTTGGCAGATGGCAACAGGTTCTTATCAAGGATGTCTCTGTACATTTGTCCATTCATCTTTCCTTCAATTATATGAAGACTGCCGGTACCATGTGCTGACCCCCCCCCCCCCCCCCCCAGACCATCATACTCCCACCTTCAAGCCTCTGTTGGTATGGTGTTTTTGGGCTGATGTGCAGTGCCATTTCTCCTCCAAACATGCTGTGTGTTGTGACCAGTGTTAGGCAAGTTACTAAAAAATAGTAACTAATTAGTTACTAGTTACTTCTTTTCAAAGAACAAGTACATATTCAGTCTGCTTTATCCTGGCTTGAGAGCTCTTATTGTGGGAAAAATTTGAAGAAAATCAACATAATATTGCCAGTAATTTCCTCATTTTGGAGTGAGAATTGGCAATACTGCATAAAGCTGTCCATGTTTAACTTACTTTTATGATATGGATTTCATCCGATGTGCAGTGATCCAAAGAAAATGTCCATTATCCACAGTCCAAATGTCTGGTGTGACAGAGACATGATCCAGTCCCTCAAATTCTTTTTGGAGATCAAAATCCATTTGTGAATAATCTTTATCCAGGTAGCAAGTAAAAGTGTTTTAACTTTGGTGGATCACAGTCTCAGCTGTCTGATGGAAAGTCACTGTTTATATTGTGGTGACACTAGACACTGCGGGTGTACATTATCTCACACCCAGAAGCAGACAGAGGGGCTGAACAATGGACTGAGGGGGGTATCCCCCCACAGGGGTAATTAGACCAGACTATAAGGCGCCTTTGCCACCTGCTGCTCTAAGCTGCAGCGCAGGGAGGTGAATGTATTGTTATGAAGGTAACATGTGTTATGATAACACAGGGTTACAAAAATAATTTTTTTGTAAGTTGTCTGTGTTTTTTCAACTGATTTAAGACAATTTTGCACTGCTGAATCCGAAAATGACATCCATTTCTCTCGGTCAGGGGCTAAGTAAAAACCTGTACTTACTTAGTACTTACTTAGTACATGTAAATTGAATGTTACGTCATCATTGTTCAAAATTCGGAGAATTTCAAGACATAAAAAAGAATTTTGCATCATTTAAAGCGAAAATACCCGTACATGTAAACAAAAACGTATAAAACAACATGTGGCCATAATTCAAAAAGTTGACCTGATTGAACAAAACCAATGTGATTTTTGGATTCAGCACATCAAAATTGTCCTAAATCAGTAAAAAAAAACTTAGACAATAAATTTGGCATTGACCAGTGCAATCGTGCCACACATTGCCTTTGTATGTAACATTCACTCATCTTCCTCCGCTTAATCCTTTTCGGGTCGCGGGGGGCTGGAGCCTATCCCAGCATCTTTGGGCGAGAGGCAGGGTACACCCTGGACGGATCGCCAGTTCATCGCAGGGCCAACACAGAGAGACAAACAACCATTCACTCTCACAGTCATACCTAAGGACAATTTAGAATCCCCAATTTTGATGCCAATTAACCTAACTTGCATGTTTTTGGCATGTGGAAGGAAACCGGAGAAATCCCGGAGTAAACCCACGCAGACACGGGGAGAACATGCAAACTCCACACAGATCACTGTTGGTCGGGGGCTGGGATTGAACCGAGGATCCCCAGACCAAGGGTGAGTTGCTGTTCTGCCACAGTGCTAACCACTCCGCCACCGCGCCGCCCTGTATGCAATATGTGTTATGATAATCGTGCCGCACATTGCCTTTGTCAAACCCCATGCAATATGTGCCAGCCCCAGTCTCTACGCGAGGTCAATAAAGTTGTATAAAGAGAACGCAGAGAGACTGGGGAGGCTCCTTTACAGAGACTCGGCCCCAGCGGCCACGCTGGGGCACACAGGCTATACATTTACATTAGAGGGTTTAATAGTCTGTGTCAACCTACACTTGTGCCTCGCCTCCACATCCTTCCCTTTTACCCTCTACACTAGCGACCTGACGTGAGATGGACTGTCTCTCCCTGTTGCAGTGCTGTGGATTCCTTTTTCTCCACATTGGTGACCTGATGGGAGACCGACTGTCTACTCCCTTTCACCGTGCTGTGGACTCCAGAGTACCAGGGATCGCCGGTATCCTTCTCATCCACACTGGAGCACACGCGCCTCCCTCTCTCCACAATGGCGACCTCAAGTGCTGGAGGGAGGGAGCGGGGCGGGGACCGAGATGCACGAGGATCAGCGAGACGAGCATCACGCAGAAACAGCCTGAAAGGGGAAGATTGGCACCGTCTGCGCGATTGAATCAAGCTCCCCGACCCTGACTCACCTCCTGACAGCGGAGTTTCGGCGCACAGAAGCCCTGTGCGCACACAGCAGGATTGCGAGGACAGCGCAACATACAGCTACGTGGTCACTGCGCCAGAGCGCGTGCCACGCACCAGGGACAAACCGGCTCCAAAGACTTATACATCGTCCTCAGCCGCTGCACATTCCCGGGAAACACGGCCGATCGCCATCCTCGGATACTTTAGGCTTCGCGCATTGCCCCTAAAGCAGCTGGGCCACCTCGCCCACAGGACATGTATTTGTTTCTCAGCCGCTGCGCATCAACGGGAAAATAGCCGATTGCTTTCCCCAGAAACTTTAGGACTGTCCCCGCACCTAAAGCAGAATCGCCAGTTTCCCTGACACAGCTTAAGTTTTTTCACAGCCGCTATGCATCCTCGGGGAATTGGGCCGATCACCTTCCCCACATCCTCGCAGGACCGGGCCACATGAGGAGTCAGAGACTTAATTTTTTTCCAGCCGCTGCGGATCACTGAACAATGGACTGAGGGGGGTAGCCCCCCACGGGGTAATTAGACCAGACTATAAGGCACCTTCGCCACCTGCTGCTCTAAGCTGCAGCGCAGGGAGGTGAATGTATTGTTATGAAGGTAACATGTGTTATGATAATCGTGCCACACTGCCTTTGTCAAACCCCATGCAATATGTGCCAGCCCCCGTCTCTACGTGAGGTCAATAAAGTTATATAAAGAGAATGCAGAGAGACTGGGGAGGCTCCTTTACAGAGACTCGGCCCCAGCGGCCACGCTGGGGCACACAGGCTATACATTTATGTTACAGGGTTTAATAAAGAATCTGTGTCGACCTACGCTGATGCCTTGCCTCCACATCCTTCCCTTTTACCCTCTACAATATCACATCTTCAGTCTGTAACAGCGCATCTGGCAATCAGTTGGTTTAATTCTTGCTGGGTCACAAAATGTCCAGATGCATACCTGTGCTTGAAATCCAGCCATGGCTGTTGAGACAAGAGTATTTCCACTTTACATCCAGCAGTGGCTGTTCAGATAGTGTAGCTCCACTAACATGGTGTTGTTAACATAGCTAGCCGTTACTTAGCACTAGCTTTGTCGGAGCTTTGTTGCTGTTTTCAAGCACTTCTCAAGATTGCAGTAGGTCTCAACCGGCACTTTAGCTTGCAACCCACCAATATGCTTTTGTCCTTAACCGCGACAAAGAAAAAATAATCTGTCTATTTCCACAAAAACAAAGTAGCTTCATCTCTTCCTCCACTCAGTAGTGAAGGTTCAGCTCTCTGCAACAGGTCATGTCGACTGACGGCTACATCTCAGCTACGGTAGGGTCAGTTTGTATATTCATTTATTTGCGCTAAAAATATCTATCCATATTAATAAAATGAGTAACACATCTGATCAAATTTCAGTAACTGTAATGCATTACTGAATTTTTAAACAGTAATTTCGTTACCCCAAAAAGCCAGTTTAGGAAGCTTGGGATCTGACCGCCAAGGTCTCTGCCTTTGAACGGCACCTGATCCACATAGCACTGGACCCCTGTGGACTCTCCTGAAGGTGGTGAGCCCACTGGAGGGCGGACCCATGTAACTCCTTCGGGCTGAGCCCGGCCGGGTCCCATGGGCAGAAACCCGACCACCAGGTGCTAACCACTGAACCCCTCCCCCAGGCCTGGCTCCAGAGTGGGGCCCTAGTCAAACCTCGGATTCAGGAGGAGCAATGTGGTTTTTGGCCTGCCCGTGGCACAGCGGACCAACTCTTTACCCTCTCGAGAATCTTTGAGGATTTGTGGGAGTTTACCCAACCAGTTCACTTGTGTTTTGTGGACTTGGAGAAGGCATTTGGCCGGATCCCTCACGGTTTGTTGTGGGGGGTGCTTCGGGAGTATGGGGTATCAGGCTTGTTGTTGCGAGCTATCCGGTCTCTATATGACCATTGTCAAAGTTTGGTTCGTATTGCCAACACTCGGTCAGACTGCTAGTGAGAGTTGGACTCCGCCAGGTCTGCCCTTTGTCACCAATCCTCTTCATAATTTTATGTACAGGATTTCTGGGTGCAGCCAGGGAATGGAGGGTGTCATGCTTGGTGACCACAGGATCTCTTCTGTTGGTGGATGATGTTGTCCATTTGGCTTCATCCAGAAATAACCTACAGGTCTTACTGAGATGGTTTGCTGCTGAGTGTGAAGCGGCTGGGATGAGAATCAACATCTCCAAGCCCGAGTCCATAGTCCTCAGCTGGAAAAAGGTGGATTGTCCTCTCCGGGTTGGGGACAAGCTCCTGCTCCAAGTGGAGGAGTTTAAGTATCTCGGGGTCTTATTCACAAGTGAGGGGAGAATGGAGCGAGAGATTGACAGATGGATCAGAACAGTATATGCAGTGATGCGAATGTTGTACCGATCTGTCATGGTGAAGAGGGAGCTGAGCTCTAAGGCAAAGCTGTTGATTTACCAGTCAATCTACGATCCTACCCCCACCTATGGTCATGAGCTTTGGGTAATGACGAAAAGAATGAGATCGTGGATACAAGCGGCTGAACTGAGCTTTCTTCATAGGATTGCTGACTCACCCTTAGAGATAGGGTGAGTAGCTCATTCACCCGGGAGAGGCTCAGAGTAAAATCTCTGCTCCTCCACATTGAAAGGAGCCATTTGAGGTGATTTGGGCATCTGATCAGGATACCTCCTGGATGCCTCCCACTTGAGGTGTTTTGGGCATGTCCCACTGGGAGGAGACCCTGGGGCAGACCCAGGACTCGCTGGAGAGACTATGTATCCCAGTTGGTCTGGGAATGCCTTGATATTCTCTCTGAAGAGCTGGAGATGGATGGATGGAGAAAAATGTTGGCATGTTCAATACTTATTTTCCCTGCTGTATATGAAAAAGAAGATATTTCAGGATACATCAAAACTTGTTATTGCTTATATATGGAGGGTGTCAGATGAAAAAAAATGCAAACATCTCACCTATAGCTACTGTATGCAATCGGAACATTTAACTGAAATTCAGAATGGAGAATGAATGTTCTTCATTTTTTTTTCATAAATAAGAAATTTGGGTAAATTCTCTGCTTATTTATTCATTTCGTGGTTTTGGTGAAAATGTAATTTACGTACACCGCATCTGCACATGTGAGTTCTTAAATTCATTGTAATTCCATGTATAAATATGGAAAAGAGAAGAAGATGGAAAATTGCAACATACAAACAAAACAATCAAAAATGTTATTATAGAATTAGAGAGAAAGTAATATTTCATATGAACAGACTGATGAACAGTAATAACAATAAGCTGGTTAAAGGAACTACAATAATACAATGATTAATGTTGTAAGATTAAAGTCTCAGTACACCGGGCCTGAAGTGCATCAGCGGAGGTTCAGCTCTTATCTGCTGATGGAACTGGCTGTCTGGGATGGGTAGTTTCTTATCTTCCATGGCCCACTAATATCCACAGGGGACCAAGTCTGTTTGGCACCCTGAAATCCTTTTTCCTACAGCGAATGGGAAATCAGCCTGGGTGGATCATGGAGGCTTCAGACATGGATGCCATATGCCATATGGCCCGGTTTTTATTCCCTGGAGGTCAAGCCGGTGGGGTACCCAGCTTCTAAACACATAAGTGATTTTGACAATATGTGCCATGTGACAGTGGCAGTTTGTGTTGTAGTGCGTCATTACTGGGACATCACATGATTAATTTGAAGTTTTCAGCCATAAAAAGGTGATTATACTTAATATACTGATGGAAATATGTTTTAATAAAAGGAAAACAAAAACCAAACATAACAGAGTATGTTTTGATTAACATTCTAAATCCAGACGTTAAGATTTTGCTTATACTTTATTCTAAATATTGTGGGAATGTGGTTTCCATTGCACTTTTGAGACCAAACTCAAAGGAGTTTTAGAATGAGATTTCAGTTGATGTGACACTTTCTTGTGCTGTGGTTAAACTATTAACTGATTGGTTAATTCTCTGAAACAGTCACAAAGATCACAATATTTACTGCTTGGGTCATAGATTATTAGATTTTTTTTAGATAGTTATTATCAAGTTTTAATTGATGGTCGTATCTATATTCACTCCAGAGGTTGTGTTACCTGAAAATTGTCTGTTATTTGCAGATTTTTGTAGCCGTGACAGAAAATCTATAGATTGCCTGTCATTTTGACTATTGCAGTTTTCACTTCCAGATCCCACCTGTCCACATTATAGCACATATTAAATAGTGATTGTTTAGTATTGCCTCCCCTTTGATTTTAGTGTTTTAAGTCTTTATGACAGTTCACTTTTCTCTGTCTGTGTGCAGCTACATATGGTATTTACTCTACTACAACTGCAAAAATAGTCAAAACAGCAGAGTGTGAAACTAAATACTGGAAACGTCTGCCCGCAGGCGAACTCGAGCAAGGAGAACACTCTAACCCTAACCTAGAAAACTTTAATTAAAATACATTTTCTTCATCCAACACTGATTTTTCATATTTACATTTGACCAGGAAAAAAAAGAAAAAAAGAAGAAAAAAAAGGGAAAAAGGAAAAAAACAACAGTCAAAAAAAACCAAAAAAACCAAAACCAAAACAAAAAACATTTGACCAGAATGTTAATTTCTAAAAAATTTGGAGTCACAATGCCAACTTTTCACCGGGGCCAACTTGTCCAGCTGGCGTGAAAACCTTTCTTTAAACAGCCAAACAGTTGAGATGTTGTTGATGGGATTAGTTAAAAAAAGAGCCACTGATGTGGTGGAGAATGAAGGACAAATACACATGGCTGCTGGTGTATCATGTGAACAAAAACACAAGCTACCTGCCGTCTTATATGAAAATTAAAATGAGAGGTAATAACAGAGCGGTGGGCGGTGCGGTGGCGCAGTGGTTAGCACTGCACCAGCACAGCAACTCACCCTTGGCCATGGGATCCTGGGTTCGATCCCAGCCCCTGACCAACAGTGATCTGTGTGGAGTTTGCATGTTCTCCCCATATCTGTGTGGGTTTACTCCGGGATTTCTCCGGTTTCCTCCCACAGGCCAAAAACATGCAGGTTAGGTTAATTGGAGACTCTAAAGTGGCCCTAGGTGTGAATGTGTGTGTGAATGGTTAAGGGATAGCGCTGTATCGTGGCTGCTTCATCCATCCAGGTGGATGCCCTCAATTTCCCCTCTGGGGATCAATAAAGTACACAAAATACAAATATAAAAAGAGCATGACAGAATTTTTACAACCCTGTCTGTCAAAATGATAACAAAAAAAAAAAATCTAATGCAGCCTTCTGAATCACGTTTAGCTGGTTGTTATAAAATCACCTATTTCACAACATTGTGAACCCAGTGATAAAGTTCACTTTTATGTTTTTGATTAAGCTTAGGCATGATGAGAAATAAGGAGTAAATACATAAATAGTTTAGTAAACTTAATATAATATTATTAGAATAAGCTTCTCTCTTATCAGTGACAACTGTAGATATAAACAATTATGTATATGTATTTCTTATTGCAAAAAACTGCATACATAAAACAATGTGAACAGTTTTAAGAATTTTTATTAAAAATATATAAAAGAGTACTAAGGAAAGCATCTACCAACTATTTTAAGGCACATTGCTCAAACTATTTCTTAAGTCAGAAGTGAACTGAAATATGATGTTAAAATTATTTCAGTTTCTTATTTAGGTTTTTTTTTTTTGCATTTTCTGACAGATTTTTTTTCCACTTACTGTATTTAAAAAAACATCTTGAAATTTTATAAGATGCTAAATGAAAGTGTTCAATATAAAAGCAAAGATACAACACAGCTTGTATTTCAGGTTTGATTGATGGGCCTGTTAAAGGGAAAAATGGCGGTGCACTACAGTATCTGGCCAGCTGAGGACATGCTTTCCTCAGATTGGAAAATGGAAACTTGCCTTTTTATATACCGTCTCCTCTCCCCACTGTAATAAAATATTTACATTAGAATAGATGTGGTTTTTTGATGACAAGGTATGAAACTAATATATATAATCATATAATAAATATTCTGATGATGCAAACAACAGCAGAAATAAGTATTGAATATTAAACAGATGAGGACATTATGATTATAGGATGCCAATGGAAGAACAAAGCTTAAATGAAATGTATATTAATCTATAGCTACATGTGGCTGTCTCACTTGTTACTGTAATACAGTCATTGTTTTGTGGACCAGTCAACTCTTGTTTTTGGACATTTTGCCACCAAGCCCATTAGTAGAACACATTAGGACTCTGGAAAGTTGACCCCTCTCTGAAATAACCAACGTTTCCCACGCTGGTCCACAGTGAGCTGAACCAACCACAACATGGTATGTTTGACAGCCTGAGAGACCTCCATCGAACATCTTTATGAAGTAGATTGAGGACAATTTTCCTGCTGAAAGGTGGCCTACCTGGAAGGCCGGGGCACCCCGCCAGCTGCATGTCATTTCTATCAAATGTGGACGGGGTCTGTCAATTAAGAAAACACAGGGCAATCTGTGGCTGCTGAAAGAGATCCCCTTGGCCCACTCCCAGGCTGAGAGACGGCCTTTTGTTCCCAGGCATGTCTCACATACTTTTAGAGCCCAGATAAGCTCGGGCTTCATGAAACCCTGCTTTATATTTGCCCACTGTAATGTCTCCGTGGGGTCAGGGAATATGGAGAAGCACTGTCTGTGAAAAGGTAATATCCCTCCTCCCACACACACAATATAGGGTCAAGAATAGAAGCTACAGGTTAGGTGGTCCTGAGGCTCGGCCAAAGGGAGTTCTTTTTTTCCTGAATGATCCTCTCCGCCCATGTGCCCACCCTTGATCCCTTTCCCCCTTTCTCTCATACCACTGACATCAACTGCAAAACAAGCAGGCAGCTTTAGCTGTTTCCTGAAATCGGATAAACAGGTACTCCACGCTTGGATCTGCCTGAGTTGGGGGAAGGGAATTTGTTTTAGTACCAACTGGACCACCCACACACAAGAACACAGGTACATCAATGTGGGTTGAAATATAAGTAGAGGGCAGGTGGGGGGGGGGTGCAGCAGGTAGGAGGTTCAGAGGGGACTCGTCCTCTCCATGACTTGGCATCATTGTGAAAAAAGTATGTCCTGTCACTGAACAAAGCTGAAGGAAATACCTGGAATTCTTTTTATATTTTACACCTGAAAAGGTTTACTACTACCCAAGAGAAAATTGCTAAGAAATTGAATGCATTTTAAGAACTGCTTCATATCTCCATCATGGCCACTAAGTTTAAAACCCCTTACCATTCCAAACAGTGTCCAGCCAATGTAAAACGTCCCACGGGCGGGACGCCGGAATGGTAAGAGGATTTATGACTCTGATCAGTGCATTTATTGAAAATAACTGGATTGTCAGTGGTTTTGGTAGGGCTATACTATGTTTCAACAGGTCAGCATTACATCTCCATTAATGAATAATTTAACAGTTTGGTGATGTAAAGCTGCAAGGAATAGCCAGTTAATCTATTCACTAATATTTGCTCATTCCAGTATGCTTTTCCTTTTTTAAATGTAATCATAACTTGAATAATTTGATATAGTTGCATTATCAGAAGACTAATCAATAATGAAAACTAGAAAAGCACCCAGAGAGCACATACCTCCGCTAAGGCTCCATCCATCTCTCATGGATCACCTCCAAAATGTAATGGGTTTGTGTGCAGGCCTAGAGCCACTTGTGGTGAAAATTGCATTGAAGTCTGTCCATTAGTTTTGGAGTACTGTTGCTAAGACACTGTGACAAGATAAGAGCCTTGGCTGAGGTATGCATTCTCAGATCATCACCAAAATGTAATGGGTTCCTCTCTAGCCCAAGAACCACTTCTGGTGAAAATTTCATCCAAATCCATCCAGTAGTTTTTGTGTAATCCTGCTGCACAAAAACAATCAAAGCCCTTGGTGGAGGTATGCACTCTCAGGATCATCACCAAAATCTAATCTTCTCTTCCCCATGTCATTGCACACCTTTCCTGAAAATTTCATCAAAATCTGTTCATAATTTTTTGAGTAATGTTGGTAACAGACAAACCAACAAACAAACCAGCGCCACTGAAAACATTACCTCCTTCCTCAGTGGAGGTAAATATTAGTGGTAGAGCATCCGCCCCACAACTGGGAGGTCATGGGTTCAAGGCCGGGTCATACCAAAGACCATATAAAAATGGTACTTTCTGCCTTCTAGCTTGGTGCTCAGCATAATAGAACGGGGAAAGGAAAGTTAACGCACAGAGCTACCAGAGGACTGACCTCTCACTGTAGCTTTCACTGCTCACAGTAGCTGTGTGGCCTAAGGTCAGAGAAACAGAGATAGGCGCCGCCCCTAAACACCAAATGGTGTCCCACATGCTGTGGAAGGGAATTAACTTAACTCCTACATCAGTACTATTATACATCAGGAACAGATTAACCAGAATAGTCTTCTTCTACAGCACTCAGTTTAACGGAACAGTAGTTAGACACTCGTGTTACTAATGTCACAGTGCCTGAGGGTCTACTGTGCAAGGAGTACATTTTTTAAAGTGGCTAAAGATTTTTCACCCCCTTTGGATGTCGTAGCTCCAAAAGGGGTGAAAGCTCCAAGCAGGGGTGTGCTTGCCCACACCTCTGAACACCTCTCCGTAATTCACTGCCAATGATAACATTTACTCCCCATAATGCTGTCCATCTATGGAAAACCATATTTATTCATATTTGTGATTTCGCTTTTTCTGCAAGCCTTCTCATTGTTGAACATTGTTTTGTCGTAGGTGGAAACCAAGAAGGTCTCCTCCACCTGGCTGGGAAATTAAAGACGCCACTGATTCCATGAGTTAAGCATAGGGTGAAACCACGCCTTCTTTATATACCAGAGTAGTCAGTGGGACCAGCAGTGTAAGCAAGAGTTGGGAAATCGGCACAAGGAGAGGGTGGGAGAGTCGGCTCTAAGTAGTCGCTGACAACACTCACCACTACCAGTACATAGAAGCCGTTCATTTGTTTTAATACAAAAGTGTAACATGTTTTTAATAGCATCTTTAAAGAATTCCAGCAACATCAGCTGTTATGGATGAGATGAAAATGTGTTTTGACCGTTAAAGCATCCCTCAGACAGTCAGCTGATCTCCTCCATGCACCCAGTATGTGTAGTTCTTTGCTGTGACCTCAGGACCTTTCAATCGCCAGCCAGCCCTGGTCAGTTGTAGCTTTCACAGTTGGACAGTTCACATTTTTTGTTATAAATGTCAAAACACACCCCCTTTCTGGGGAACAGAAGTTGGTTAAGATAGCAGCTACTCCAGCAGCTGTGTGCTTCCTTTATCTCAGACTGACCAGCTCTAAAAACCTGTGACCAGCACTCAGTCAGTTTGCTGGACTGCCAGTAAACCATACCCCCCACATATCATGTGACAGCCAAACGTTACGAATGGAAATAAATATCAATGTAACGCTAAGCAAATTAGTTAATGGTCTGTACCTATAACCTACTGGGGTTTTTTTGTTTTTTTTTTTCTCAAAAGAGCTGCTGTAAAAACAGCCTATTGCTATTCACCCAGGGATATAACTGCTCACAATCTTTTGACCATAGTCTATAGGCTATTTTGCATATCAAACAATGCCAGCCATTAAAATATACTGTTATTTGCATTATTTCTGAATTTCCCCTTAAATGCCAACAGGCTACATGGTCATTTCCTTCATCATTGTCAGCAAATTGCCCTTGCAGGAGTGAAGTATTTAATGTCCAGTAGAGGTGTGGTTCCATTAGACAGCTTTAAGACCATGCTGAGTGCTCTTGAAAATTAGTTTTTGGCAACTTCCTGGGATGCACACTCTCCCAGCAAGCCACCAAGGCTTTGTCAAGACTGTGCTGGTTTAAGCTTGCAGCTTTTCAAGCCTCCCATTATGCCTAACTCAGTCGGGCAGAAAGGGAAAGAGCCTTTTCTGCAGTCATGTGAGCATACTGGCATTATACACAGTTCAGTATTAGATATTTGTGAGTCATATAAACAGAAGGGAGGGCATTGAGGCTTCTTGAAGGAAAAAAAACTTTATAATTGGGGAGTTATATAAGTGTCTAAATCCTTTTCTCGGATTTAATTCCCCCCCCCCCCACCCCCATTGTGTATTTGCAAAAGCAGGAAGACCTCACAGCAACGGTGACAAATCCTCTGACAGAAATCATTGCGGTACACTTTAAAGACAGTAAATGAAGTCTTTCAGGGTCCAGGCAAGGGACAGTTAACTGTCATATGGTGACTTTTTATTAAAGATGTTAAAGAGTTTACCAATACAGCTATTATTTGTATATGAAACTCAATAGAATTCTCATTGTTCTTTAGCATGCAGGAAACAAAAAACTGAAATACAAAAAGTTTAGAATTAATGTAGCCTACCGATGAAACTTAGCTGAAACATTCAAAATCATAGCTGTTTAAATATATTTACTATATTTACTGATAGCATGTCTCCAAATGCCTTTCTCTTTGGAAAGCATCCCATTTTTCAGGTCTTCTTTTAGACATTCAGGTCTATTTAGCCTCCTGCACCCTTGTGTAGATTTGTTATGGTTCTCTTCTTCCTTCTGAAGCCTCCACCAATTATAAACTGTCTAGATTTCCCAGCGGTGAGTCCCTGTCCTCTCTTCACATCTACAGTGTGCATGTGTATCTGTGAGCTAGTTCTCTCTGCGTGCGTGCGTGCGTGCGTGTGTGTGTGTGTGTGCGTGCGTGCGTGCGCACGTCTCCCTGTTGGCCCAGATGTTGGGGTGTGTACAGTGTGTAAATCTGGGGCTAGTCAGGTCACTCAGGCATGACCTGGACTGTGTCGAGCCTTGTCTTCCGAGTGCCTCAAGCAGTGTTCCCCTCCTCAGTTCTGACCAGCCAGCCTCACAAACAAGGATTTAGGTCACCCCCCCACCCCCCCAGCATTGCCCATGAATTCGTGAGCCACTGGCTCTGATGATCTGTGGTTGTAGATTTCCACATAAACTTTTTTTTTTTTTTAGCAAATCCATAATTTTGCACACAAAAAGATTTACTGCATACAGCAAATGTGCTCTGTAATATCAGTCGATAGACAGTAAGTGAGGATGTGTTGGATCCTGGGTTGAAATCTACTGCAGCCTATGGTCGCTTTGATAGTCTGTTGTACAGTCTCTGTAAAAGTAACTGAAGCAATAAGCCCATTTCATTTATAAGCCAAAGGCTGTAAAAATATGAGAAAAATGTTGTAGATTTATTATAAGCAAATCCCAAATTTACTGGAAAAAAGGTTCTTATTTGTAAGAAAGAAATCCATGCAAATTTATACAAAAACTAGTACATTTCTGACTTAAAAAACAGTTGCAATTTCATAATATTCCCAAATTTAAGATGAAAAGGTTGTAAATTTATGCAAAAAGCTCACACATTTGTCGGAATAAAGTCACAGATTTAAAAGAATAAAGAAACAATTTTACATTAAAAAACTTATAAGAAAAATTGCTGCAAATTTAAGTGTTAAAACATGCAAAACATATTCATATTAATGTATTTATTGTTTGTACAGAAAACAGAAAAATGTAGAAATTTTTGACATTCAGTGTAATGTCAGATACCGTATGTTTGTCTGTTTTTATAGTTCAAAATTGCAACAAATCTCTCTTTTCATAGTTGAGGTTTCCTACTAGTGAAAGAGTGAGTGGCTGTTAACTCACAAAAAAATCTTTGCATCACAATAGCTGGCAAGGAGAAATGTTCACATCAATACCTGGTTGTATTGCTTTTACTATGAAGGTACTAGATTTGATCCCTGTGATCAACAGTGTAGAAGCAAATATAATCTAATTCAATCAAGATTTTTTGCAGACAGATTAATCTTGAGAAAGTCTTGGGAACCAACACCTTCAACACCCCCCCTCAAAAAAAAAAAAAAAAACCTCAAATGTTTTTGTCTATAATGAAAGAACTATAAATTCAGTGAGTGATATGAATGACTTCATCTTGTGTATTTAATGTAATTAATAGTTGCATGTTTGATGATGTTGCTTCTGTTATGCGCTTTCTTTGTTATTGCTGTCCAAACTAGAGGGCACTCAGAGAGCACATACTTCTTCCAAGGATTGTCTGTCCATCTGTCTGTCTGTCTGTCTTTGAGCAGGATTACACAAAAACTACTGGACATAATTTGATGAAAATATCAGCCAAGGTGGCCCTACAGTGGATATAAAAAGTCTACACACCCCTGTTCAAATGCCAGATTTTTGTGATGTAAAAAAATGAGACCAGGATAAATCATTTTAAAACTTTTTCCACCATTAATGTGACCTATAACCTGTACAACCCAATTGAAAAACAAACTGAAATCTTTTAAGGGGAAAAATAAAAAATAAAAAACATGCACACCCTCTTATAACTGGGGATGTGGCTGGGTTCAGAATTAACCAATCACATTCAAACTCATGTTAAATGGGAGTCAGCACACACCTGCCACTAATTAAAGTGCCTCTGATTAACCTCAAATAAAGTTCAGTTGTTCAAGAAGGCTTTTCCTGACATTTTTGTAGTCACATCTTACAGCACAAGCCATGGTCCGCAAAGGGCTTCCAAAGCATCAGAGGGATCTCATTGTTCAAAGGTATCAGTCAGGAGAAGGGTGCAAAAGAATTTTCAAGGCATTAAATATACCATGGAACACAGTGAGGACAGTCATCATCAAGTGGCGAAAATATGGCACAACAGTGACATTACCAAGAACTGGACATCCCTCCAAAATTGATGAAACGACAAGAAGAAAACTGGTCAGGGGGGCTGCCAAGAGGCCGACAGCAACACTGAAGGAGATGCAAGAATTTCTGGCAAGTACTGGCTGTTTAGTACATGTGACAACAATCTCCCGTCTAGGGTGGCAAGACGGAAGCCTTATCTTACGAAGAAAAACATCCAAGCCCAGCTACATTTTGCAAAAACACATTTTTGAAATCTCCCAAACACATGTGGGAAAATGTGTTATGGTCTGATGAAACCAAGGTTGAACTTTATAGCCATAATTCCAAAAGGTATATTTGGCGCAAACGCAACACTGCTCATAACCAAAAGAGTGTGAGCGGGAGAGCACGAATGGATGTGAGTAGGTAGGAGTGTGAGTGAGAGTGCGTGCATGGGTGAACGTGAGTGGGTGTGGGTGACCCTGAGGACGAGTGGGAGTGAGATTGAACGGGTACAGGAGTGAGAGAGAATGGGTGGGTCTGAGAGTGTGAGAGTGGGTGAATGAGAGTGAGGGAGTGCATGTGGGTGCGTATGAGAGCATGAGAGTGAGAAGGTGTGGGGATGGGTGTGTCTGTGAGTCGGGAGGGGCTGGATTGAGGGGGGTAGTGCCTCTTGGCTGTGTGGGCTCCCCTGGGCGGGGGGGACTTCTTTGGGCATGGGGGTCCCCGGGGTGTGCGGCGGTGGTGCTGGGGGGGGGGAGGAACCCACTGTGGGGGTGCCTGGGGGGGACTCGCAGTGGGGGGCGCAGGCCGGGAGGCCAGGGACTAACGTTGGCCTTGCTGGGGGGGGGGGGGGCACGGGGTTGGCAGGCCCAGGGGTGTAGGCCAGCCGTGCCAGCCGCTTGGCCTCCCTCAATCATCCCTCTGGGGGTGGATGCCTGGCTTTCCTGGGGCTTGCTGACCTTGGGCATTTGTGCCCTGTGGGGGTTTGGCGGTGCTGCCTTGCCTGCTCAGGGTTCCTGGGTGGGTGGTGGGGGGGGCGGGTTTGCTGCGACTGGCCCTCCTCTTTGTATGTTTCCTGACAAACCACTCACATGCACACTTATTTTGCACGCGCTCTCATACATGTATATACGCACACGGACACACATGCACAAATGTCTCTCCTTTAACAGGTGTGGATACCAGACTCATGTTGAGACATCTTCGGTGGAAGAAGCAGTTTGTCTTGTGTTTGTTTTAGTTGTTGGTTTGTTTGTCTTTTTGTCTGTTCCCCTCCCTTTTCTTTCCCCCTCCACACACTTCCTTTCCCCATTTCCCATCCTATCGGGTGCTCCATGGGTAAAATAATTTAAATAAAGTATTAAAAGTTATTACAGAAGTAGTTTACAAAAATATACAGTATATAGTTAGGTACTGTATAAAGCTCCTTTTGGCAAAGTAAATCTGTTTTGGCACAATAAGGGTAACACCTAGCTGCCTGACAGGACAAGGGGGAAAAAAAAAGAAAAGAAAAACACCCAAGCCTGGCTACATTTTGCAAAAACACATTTGAAATCTCCCAAACACATGTAGGAAAATGTACTATGGGCTGATGAAACCAAGGTTGAACTTTATGGCCATAATTCCAAAAGGTATATTTGGTGTAAACGCAACACTGCTCATAACCAAAAGAACACCATACTTACAGTAAAACATGGTAGTGGTACCATCATGTTTTGGGGCTGTTTTTTTTCAGCTGCTCCACTGTAATTCCCTCCACTTTGGCCTTAGCCAAAGTGGAGGGAATTACAGTGGGGCAAAAAAGTATTTAGTCAGCCACCAATTGTGCAAGTTCTCCCACTTAAAAGATGAGAGAGGTCTCCAATTTTCATCATAGGTATACCTCAACTATGAGAGACAAAATAAGAAAAAAAAATCCAGAAAATCACATTGAAGGATTTTTTAATGAATTAATTGGTAAATTCCTCTGTAAAATAAGTATTTGGTCAATAACAAAAGTTCATCTCAATACTTTGTTATATACCCTTTGTTGGCAATGACAGAGGTCAAACGTTTTCTGTAAGTTTTCACAAGGTTTTCACACACTGTTGCTGGTATTTTGGCCCATTCCTCCATGCAGATCTCCTCTAGAGCAGTGATGTTTTGGGGCTGTCGCTGGGCAACACAGACTTTCAACTCCCTCCAAAGATTTTCTATGGGGTTGAGATCTGGAGACTGGCTAGGCCACTCCAGGACCTTGAAATGCTTCTTATGAAGCCACTCCTTCGTTGCCCGGGCGGTGTGTTTGGGATCATTGTCATGCTGAAAGACCCAGCCACGTTTCATCTTCAATGCCCTTGCTGATGGAAGGAGGTTTTCACTCAAAATTTCACGATACATGGTCCCATTCATTCTTTCCTTTACACGGATCAGTCATCCTGGTCCCTTTGCAGAAAAACAGCCCCAAAGTATGATGTTTCCATCCCCATGCTTCACAGTAGGTATGGTGTTCTTTCTCCTCCAAACACGACAAGTTGAATTTTTACCAATAAGTTCTACTTTGGTTTCATCTGACCATATGACATTCTCCCAATCCTCTTCTGGATCATCCAAATGCTCTCTAGCAAACTTCAGACGGGCCTGGACATGTACTGGCTTAAGCAGGGGGACACGTCTGGCACTGCAGGATTTGAGTCCCTTGCAGCGTAGTGTGTTTCTGATGTAGCCTTTGTTACTTTGGTCCCAGCTCTCTGCAGGTCATTCACTAGGTCCCCCCATGTGGTTCTGGGATTTTTGCTCACCGTTCTCGTAATAATTTTGACCCCACGGGGTGAGATCTTGCGTGGAGCCTCAGATCGAGGGAGATTATCAGTGGTCTTGTATGTCTTCCATTTTCTAATAATTGCTCCCACAGTTGATTTCTTCACACCAAGCTGCTAGTAGTGTATATATACACACAGTGCGGTAGTGTGTGTATATATATATATATATACACAGTATATATATATATACTGTATACGGTAGTGTATATATACACACAGTGCGGAGCATTGTAGCTAGATGGAATAAACAGCATAACCGTCTACTTAGTTATCCTACATAGTATGAATATGTACCCATACATATTGTCACCCTCCGTAGCGACCAATATTGTCCTAGTTGTATACTGGAGGGGACCATTGTGTAAGTCTATTGAGTCTTTTGCATTCAATACTATTAGGTCGTCACATTTTTTTTGCTATCTCTGCGAGCAGCCCTGCTTAGGTTATACAGTCTGACAGCCATAGGTAGGAAGGACCTGCGAAACCTCTCGGTTGCACACCTAGGATGATGTAGTCTGCTGCTAAATGAGCTCCTCAGTGCGCTCAGTATGTCCTGCATAGGGTGGGACTCGGACTCCAGCAGAGATGACA
The DNA here is from genome assembly GCA_020510985.1 of Pholidichthys leucotaenia. NCBI lineage: Eukaryota > Metazoa > Chordata > Actinopteri > Cichliformes > Pholidichthyidae > Pholidichthys > Pholidichthys leucotaenia. Next base: position 385,279,670 of record CM035836.1, on the reverse strand, counting down.
GTTTAGCCACCATCCTTCTCTCTCCTATCTCCTCCACTGGGTCAAGGCGCTGCCCCAGGACAGAGCTAGCTTTCTTGATCAGTTTGTTCAGTCTCTTCGTATTGGCTGCTGTAATGCCACTGCCCCAGCAGACCACTCCAAAAGTGATGGCTGATGCCACCACCGTGTCGTAGAAGCCAATTAGAAGCCAAAGGTGCTGCAACAAAGTATTAGTTTAAGGGTGTGCATATTTAGGCAAACAGGTTATTGTAAATTCATTATTAATTTTTCCCCTAAAATTTTTTTCAGTTTTTCAATTGGGTTGTACAGGTTATAGGTCATATTAAGGCTGTGTGTCCACAAAATGTGTTTTTTCCACTCTGGGGGCTATTTTCCATTCATTCTCCATGTAGTCCAGTGTTTACAGTGCTTAAAACCCTCGGCGCTGAAACGCTCTCAGCGGCGCTCTGGGCGCTCAGAGTTGAAAAAAGTTCAATTTTTCAGAGACTGCAGCTGAGCTCGTCAATGTCAGACCTAAGCAGCCAATCAGAACTGCTGCGTGGGCGGGACATAGGACACTGGTACTAGTCTGTACTCAAACTCCTACTTTCCATGTCATCATATTTCACATCCAGAGCTGCTAAAACATGTTTTCTGTCCATTGTTATTTAGAGACTGCCATTAAAAAAATCAGTAGAAAGTCTGACCATAGGAAAGTGGAAGTGCTGAGCTGAGAGTGACAAGCTGTTGCTGGGATACAAGGCACAGGCTTTTTTTCCCCAGAGCGTCACGCACAAACGCTGAAAAAAAAAAAAAAATGCTCAGGGCGGTCGGGTGACAAAAAACGCGTTTGGTGGACATGCAGCCTAATGGTGGAAAAAGTTTTGAAATGATTTATCTTGATCTCATTTTTTTACATCACAAAAACCTGGCATTTGAACAGGGGTGTGTAAACTTTTTATATCCACTGTATATGAACCCCTTAAATTTTGGGGGTTATCTGGTTCAGGATGCAAATATTGGATGAGTTTTTCCACTTTCTTTAACATCGCGAAATAGGGCCTTGGTGGAGGGATGTGCTGTCAGATCACCTCCAAAATCTAATGGGTTCATCAGTGGTTTGATGGCCACCTCTTGTGAAAATTTCATCAAAATCCATTTATTAGTTTTTGCGCAATCCTGCTAACAAACAGATTAACAAACTGACCCAGTCACATTACCTCCTTGATGGAGGTAGCAATGAACAAGACAGATTTGAACCTGCCTTTATAGGAAAAAAAATCTGAATAATTGAGACTTTCATATGCTGCCCCAGTTCAGTTCCATAACAGAACTGAAAATGATTATATATAATTAATGTAGGCATTTAAATAAAGCAGTCTGGTTGTTTGTATACTGCCACACAAATTATTCTTTATTCCATGATATTGTTTACAGCTCTGAAACAAATTTATTTAAATAGAAAAAATGTTCAGTGTCTGAACCAAATGCAGTTTTGCAGATTGCCTTTGTTGGAACAGTCACCAATGATCAAATCTCCAAGCACATTTTGACTTGAGTTTTGTTTGAATCTATCAAGTAATGTTGACATTTTAACCAAACCAAATTTTTACTTTTCCCAAGCCCTGCGTACTTGGTAGTAGGTACAGTAAAGGTAAAAATAAAAAAGAGACATTCCCAACATCTCTCAAGTGAATGATTACACAGAGCTAGAGCATTGTCATTTCCTCTTGCAAATTATTGTTTGAGAAAGCAATAGAATTTATGTCTGACAAATTGCTCATCAGATTATCCAAAAGCCAGTGTTTGGGTTTAAGTAGTTAATATTGTGTAAATAAACACAAATCAGTAGATTACATACTGTATTCATAAACACTGACCCATTTGTTAGTATTACTGTATACTGTATCTCTATCTGCACAGACTGATAGGGTAACCAGGACACAAAGTTACAGTTTTACAATGGTTACATAAATGTGGTTAATATGGCTTTATTTTACACAAATCTAGATTTAATTGTTTTTGTCTTGTATTATATTACATGCTTGTAGTAGACAAATGAAAATACACAGTTGAAACCCCTACATACTGTACACGGTATAAAAAGATACATAAACTTTTTTCTCCCACTGTCTGGCATTAAATCAGATGAAACTTTTCCAGTTTTAGGTCAGTTAAGATTACCAAAATTACTTCTATTTGCAAAATAATTTTTATATTTACTAAATAGCTTTTAAGAGAATTTTTTATGACTTCAAAATCAGAAGTTTACATACATTTCCTTAGTATTTGGTAGCATTGCTAATATTTTGGGTATCCTTCCACAAGCTTCTCACAATAGTTTGCTGGAATTTTGGCCCATTCCTCCTGACAGAACTGGTGTAACTGAATCAGGTTTGTATGCCGCACACATCTTTTCAGCTCTGACCACAAATTTTCTATGAGACTGAAATCAGGGTTTGTGATGACCACTCCAAAACATTTACTTTATTGTCCTTAAACCACTTTGTAACTAATTTGACAGTATGCTTAGGGTTATTGCCCATTTGGAAGACCCATCTGTGCCTGAGCTTGAACTTCCTGGCTGATGTCTTGAGATATTACTCCTATATTTCCATATAATGTTCTTTCCTCATGATGCCATCTATTATGTGACATGCACCAGTCTCTCCTGCAGCAAAACACCCCTACAACATGATGCTGCCACCCCCATACTTCACATTTGGGATGGTGTCCAGGCTTGCCAGCTTCCTCCTTTTTCCTCCAAATGTAATGATGGTCATTTTAGTCAAAAAGATGTATTTTAGTTTCATCACATCACAGGACATGTTTCCAAAAATTAAGGTCTTTGTCCCTGAATCTGGAGGAGGTGCAGTTTGTTGATCAGGATGCCCAGGACAGTGGTGTTGAAAGCTGAGCTGTAGTCCACAAAGAGCATCCTCACATAGCTCCTTGGGTTCTCCAAGTGGCTCAGCGCTCTGTGGAGTATGGTGGCCATGGCATCTTCCGTAGACCGGTTCTCCCTGTAGGCAAACTGGTGGGGGTTGAAGGAGGGGGAAAGACAGTCCCTGATGTGCTGGGACACCAGTCGCTCAAAACACTTCATGACTGCAGACATGAGTGCTATGGGTCTGTAGTCATTCAGGCTGTCAATTGCAGACTTTTTGGGGATGGGGATGATGGTGGAGGCCTTGAGGCAGGAGGGGATGGTGGTGTGCGTCAGGGAGAGGTTGAACAGCTTGGTGAGGATCTCTGCCAGCTGGCCAGCACATGCTTTGACCACTGCTCCTGGAGTCCCGTCAGGACCAGTAGCTCTGCGGGAGTTCACTGCTCTCAGTTGCCTCCTCACCTCATAAACCTGTAGAGAGGGGAGGGTGGGAGAGAGAAAGTGGAGGGGGGGAGTTGGGGGGAGGTGTGCTCAAACTGGGCAAGGAGGTTGTTAAGCTCTTCTGCCAGAGTGAGGCTGCTGTCCAATGTTGGGCGGCACTAGCCCCTGTAGTTGGTCTGGGCCTGGATGGCTCTCTACATCTGTCTGGGGTTGTTGTCTGTGAGGAAGCCCTCCACCTTCCCCCTGTAGGCATTCTTGGGGTGTTTTATGCCTCTCCTCAGGTTGACTCTGGCGGTGCTGTACAGAGAGCTGTCCCTCTGCCTAAAGGCTGAGTTGCGGGCTCTGATCAGAGCCTGGCACTCACTGGTCATCCAGGGATTGCAGTTTGGAAATACCCGGATGTGTTTGGTGACCGTCACATTTTCTACACAGCATTTAATGTAGAAAAGGACAGACTCAGTGTAGGAGTCCAGGTCCTGCTATTCAAAGATGTTCCAATCTGTGCAGCTAAAGCAGTCCTGTAGCTGGCGGAGAGTATTTTCAGGCCATGTTTTAATTGTTTTTTTTAGTTGAGCGGGAACTCTTCCTAAGTGAGGTGTAAGCAGGTATTAGAAGCAGGAAGAGATGGTTTGATTGTCCAAGGTGAGGGAGGAGGTGGCTCTGTAGGCATACTTAACGTTGCTGTAAACATGATCCAGTGTTCTTTCCCCTCTTGTGGGACACTTAACATGTTGGTGGAATTTGGAGAGCACAGTCTGTAGTGTATAGATATGGGCATATTTGGAGTGGTACGCAGCCTGCGGCTGACGTCACCACGTCGCTATATATTTGGGCAGTCCGCCATCTCAGGGCAGAGAGGTTGGTTGGAGTTATGAGAGTCAGTTGGGAGCCGGCTATATTAAGACACACTACACACGTGCTTTGTATTATTGACTTTATTGTAATAAAGTTCAGTTCAATGGCAGCATCCTCGTCGGTCGTCATTGCCAGGTTTGTGGACATAACATGTGGCGATGAGAGATAAAACCATGGAGGTGTGCTTGAGACCGCTACGTCCCTTTCTTGAGTCCCTGGGTGAACCAACGGTCCCGTGGCCATGATGGCTTAATGCATTTGAGACCTACGTTGCATCATTCGACCTGGGAAAACTCGACAAAGCATGGAAACGAGCACTTCTTGTCCACAACCTCGGCACAGAAGGGCAGAAAATTTTCCACATGCTGGGTACGACAAAGCTGTATGTGGATGCTGTTGAACTGTTTGCTAGCTACTTTGTTACACCAGACAACATGATAGCATGACAAATTTGTTTTCGCCAGAGACGACAGAGAGTCAGTGAGACAGTTCAACAATTCGTCGTTGACCTGAGACGTTTGGCTAGCATGTGTCGTTTTGGACTGTTAAAAGATGAGATGGCGCAGGACCAGTTAGCCAAGCACACGTGCGACAAATGACATGACACTAGCTAGCACGATAGAGCTAGAGTTCCAGCTTGAGGCATCAGAGAAGTTAGCCACAAAGCTAAGTGGGTGCCAAACATAGAAGCTACCCAGACAGACGACGCTGGCTAACGCGGAGGGCACGTCGGAAGAGGTGGACACGGCAGAAGAGTACGAGATGAACACCGTTAACCGAAGGTCCACTCCGAGAGGCCCCGTCTGTGGTAGCTATGGGTCCCTGACGCACCAGGACAGAGCGCATTTTTGCCAGCAAGAGGACAAGAGTGTAACAAGTGTGGACGCTTAAATCATTTCACTAGAGCAGGGGTCACCAACGCGGTGCCCGCGGGCACCATGTCGCCCGCAAGGACCACATGAGTCACCCGCAGGCCTGTTCTAAAAATAGCACAACTCGCAAGTGAGCTGCGTCTAAGATGTAATTTTTTCTACCGCTATTTTTTAAAATCACACTTGTATTTATATAGATTTTAAAATGACAATGTCTTAAAAATAAAAAAAAATGAAAATATGTTTATTATACGTAAAGTTAAGGTGAACTCTGACCTAGTTCAAAAGTCAGTATTGTGCGCATGACAAAACCTTCGCGCTTGTGGAGAGTAAGCTAGCGGCCAGTGAAGATGGTGGTCGCAGAGCAGTTTCCTAGCCCAAAAACGTGGCAAAAAAAAAAAAGACAGAAAATTTATCATTTTCAAAGTGAGCGGGAGGAAGAGTTCTTTTTTCCTACCGTGAAAGGAAGCTGCGTGTGTTTCATTTGCGGGGCGACGGCGAAGCGGTACTATGTGGACCTCGTTCTCAATAAAGTTTTGGGAAAAAAAAAAAAACCTTCAATACGCGTCATGAAACTGCTGCCCACTCTTTTTTTTTTTTTTTTTTTTGTACCCGTAGGTAGATTTGTTCTGCAGTCCGGTGACAAGCCTCAACTCCCTAACCTGCATGTCTTTGGCATGCGGGAGGAAACCCACGCAAACACGGGGAGGACATGCAAACTCCACACAGATCACTGTTGGCCGGGGGCAGGGATCGAACCCACGATCCCCACGATCCCCGCGATCCCGCGGCCGAGTGTAAACTGCTGCCGCGGTGCTGGTTATTACTCCAGCATGATTCTTGGCAAGAACTGTATGGATGTAATTCCAGTGAAGAAGAACACACAAAAGTGTGTTTATTAAATGTAACAGATTTTGAGCAGAATTGCAGCAGATTTGTTCAGTTAAAAATGTGATAAGATTTATTTAATATGAAAGTTGATTTTTCTTAAATGTTGCATAACTTTTTCAAACATGGTTCAACATAGTTCATGAATTAAAAGGGTTTAGTTTTTTATGGTTAAAAGGGACTGGTGAAAACGACATTTTTTTAATGAAATGTAGAAGTGATCATCTGAACAATTGCTGAGATTAATAAAAATAAAGTGTTGAATATTGATCTTGTCTGTTACCCACTGTAAGTTATTGATAATTATTTATATATATATACAATTTGTTATTTTAGAGGAGTGTGTCAAGTTGGTGCCCTTCACATGATACTGTAACGTCGGGGCCATTTTAAGGGGGCCAGGGATTTCCCAGCATGCTTTGCCAGTTTGAAACGTTACTGTGTGTGTTAAATGTGTTATTTCTGGGTTATACTGCTGTGTCATTATAACTGCATTATAATGACCCAGCAGTGTTTAGCAGGATTAGGGCAAGATGTATCATGTGTGTGTAACCGTAATGTAAACAGAGGTCTGTGGGAATGACCTCCACTGCTCTGCGTACTAAGTGGAGGTTGGGGGTTGGTGGTGTGTAAATAAAGCCTGTTCATCACAACCATCTTGCTCCTCTTTCTTTGTGTGAACCCTGCTACGTCACACTGGTGTCAGAAGTGGGATGGAGCAAATGGAAGCGATCAGAATGGAGGTCCAGCAGCTGGAGCAGGCCATTGCTCAGCTGATGATGGATGATGAGACCGAGGCATCACCACCGGGAGCCCGGAGCCGGGACGAACGGAGCGGCGGACCTGACGGGGCCAGCGCACCCCGCCTTCTGTCTTTTTCAAGACAGAGCGGGCAGAACAGAGCAAACGTTTCACCCTTCTTAGGACAGCACGGGCTGGCGACCCCACGGCGATCAAGGGTGGCGATCGATCAGGAAACGACCACCCCACCTGTTCGGCAGCGGGCCAAGATTCCCCGTTTCAACGGCGAAGCCACATTAGATGACTACCTGACACAGGTCGAGCTGACTGCGGCGCTGAACGGCTGGTCACCAGAGGAAACCGCCGTACAGGTCGCGCTGGCCTTGGAAGGGAAAGCCCTCTGCACGCTCTCTGATCTCCGGCCCGGGGAGCACCACAGCTGGCCAGCACTACAAGGGGCGCTCCAGAGACGATTTGGGAGAATAGCGGACGCTGAGCACGCCCAAGAACAGCTGACCCGCCGCCGCCGGAACCACCAGGAAAAATTAGGAGCCTATGCTGCAGATATATGGCTGTTAACCCGGCACAGCTACCCAGAGTTCGCGCCGGAGGCAGTAGAGAAGCTCGCCCTCCGGAGCTTCATCCAAGGTCTCCGCCCGGCCCAGCTCCAGAGCCACGTACGGCTCCATGCCGCGAGCGACTGGAAGACTGCAGTGGCAGAAGCAGAGCGGGCAGAGCCGCTAATAAGTCGCACCGCTGAAGCAGCAACGCACAGCCGGAGAACCTACCAGGCTACGATGGAGAGCGAGGGGGAGGAGGAGGAATTACGGCAGACCACAGCGGCGTGTCCACGGAGAAGATGGCCTCGGCGGCGCAAGGAAGGGTGCTTCCGCTGCGGAGAGATGGGACACATCGCGCGATACTGCCCCGCACCCACCCCACGACAAACCGGCCCCTCGCCGGCGTTAAACTAGAGCGAGGTGGCGTGAACGGGGACAGGCCACCTCCAGCAGATGTTTCCCCCGAGGAGCCGGCACCGCGCGTGGGCCGAGTTGGACACTCTCCAGGGATCTATCTACAGTGCAGCTTGGGGAAGACGTCGATCCGGGCCCTGATTGACACCGGCTCTACAATCTCTTTGGTTCGACCGGGCGTACTGCCGGGCACGAGCAAGACAGCTCCGCGGGGGTGGGAACCCACCGAGCGCTGCGTCACCACAGCTACCGGTGAGCGCGCCCGACTGAAGGGGCGGAGAGTGCTGGTGGTGGGGGTGGCCGGTCAGAACATAAGACACCCGTTCTGGCTGGCTGACATCCAAGACCCCTGTATTATTGGACTAGACCTGCTCACAGCCTGGCGTGCCAAGATCGACACCACTGGACCTTCCCTCCAGCTGGGAAACCGGACCATCACGCTCCACAGCAGAACCCAGAGAAGGGACACGGGGGCACGCACGATCGAGGGATCGCCAAGACAGACCGGACCAGGCAGGTCACCGCGAGGACTGGACACGATGACGTCACCAGCGCGGACAGAGGGAGCACGAGCACACACAGGGACAGCAAGGGGAGGGGTCAACGTGTCAGCGGAGACGCAGCAGGCAGTGGAGGAATTATTTCAGAGGAGCTGCAGCGGGCTGGACCCGGAACAGAGACGCCAGCTGCGGGAGCTATTGGACTATTACGTGGGTGTTTTTGCTGCGAAGGATGAGGAATGCGGCCGGACCGGGTTGGTGCAGCACGAGATCGACACCGGTGAGGCCAGGCCGATTCGACTCCACCCACGCCGGCTGCCCTTTTCAAGGCGGGCAGCGGCGGAACAAAAAGTGCGAGAAATGCTGGAGGCAGATGTTATTGAGCCCTCTAACAGCCCCTGGGCAGCGCCTGTGGTGCTGGTCAAGAAGAAGGACGGGTCGTGGCGGTTCTGTGTGGATTACCGACGCCTGAACGATGCCACCAGGAAAGATTCCTACCCCCTGCCCCGCATCGATGACGCACTGGACCACATCGCCGGCTCCAGCTGGTTCAGCTCGCTGGATCTACGCAGCGGCTATTGGCAGGTAGAGCTGTCACCCGAGGCCTGCCAAAAAACAGCCTTCTCCATCGGGCAGGGACTGTACCAGTTTAAAGTGATGCCGTTTGGACTCTGCAACGCTCCGGCCACCTTTGAACGCTTGATGGAGCGAGTGCTGGCTCACGTGCCGCGGAGTCGCTGCGTTGTTTACCTGGATGACCTGCTGGTGCATGCAGCTGATTTTGACAGCGCCCTGTCAAATCTCCGAGAGGTGCTGGGAGCCATCCAGCAGGCAGGGCTACGGTTACACCCTAGGAAATGCCACCTGTTCCGGCGAGAGACCACCTTTTTGGGCCACGTCGTCAGCGCAGCGGGGGTCGCCACTGACCCGGAAAAAGTGGCAACAGTGAGAGACTGGCCGGTGCCGCGGAACGTTGGAGAACTGAGGAGTTTTCTTGGATTGGCCTCCTATTATAGGAAGTTTGTGAAAGACTTCGCCACCATTGCCAGCCCGCTGCATCAGCTGACGCAGAAAGGACGCCTGTTCCAGTGGAGTGACAGCTGCGCTGCTGCTTTCTGCCAGCTTCGCGCAGCGCTCATCAGAGCCCCCGTCCTGCGGTATCCTGACCCGAGCCGCCCTTTCATTGTGGACACGGACGCCAGCAACCAGGGCATCGGGGCGGTGCTATCCCAGGAGGGAGAACACGGAGAGCAGGCAGTCGCTTTCTTCAGCCGCACTCTCAGCAGAGCCGAGAGAAATTACTGTGTGACCCGCAGAGAGCTGCTGGCTGTCATTCAAGGACTGCGTCACTTCCGCCCGTATGTGTACGGGGGGAGGTTCCAGCTCAGGACGGACCACGCTTCCCTGACCTGGTTGTTAAATTTCAAAGAACCGGATGGACAGTTGGCGAGGTGGCTGGAGGCACTGCAGGATTATAATTTCCAGATTGTGCATCGGGCAGGCCGCCTCCATGCCAACGCTGACGCGCTGTCTCGGCGCCCCTGCGCGACAGAGGAGTGTCGTCACTGTCAACGGGCTGAAGATCGGGACCAAATCGCCCCACGGGCTGCCGCTCTCCGAGCCGCTGTGAGCAGGAATCACGCAGCGACGCACAGCCCCTCCTCAGATGATCAGGCAGTTTTCCCCAGCGATGACGTCACAGAGGTTCTTGGCACGCAGCAGCTGCAGAGCGAGCAGGACAGAGACCCGGTCATTTCGCGGGTTCGGCAGTGGCTGGACGCAGGACAGCGGCCCGCCTGGGAGGTTGTGTCACCGCTGGACCCAGAGACTAAGGCCCTGCACTCCCAGTGGGCCAACCTCCGCTGTCACGAGGGCGTGGTGTATAGACAGTGGCAGACTCCAGCTGGGCAGCGGCACATTTGGCAGCTGCTGGTTCCTCGTCGACTCCGGCCCAAAGTACTCCAGCTGGTTCATGGGGCGGTAGGAGCGGGCCACTTCGGGGTGACAAAGACGCTGCAGCGCCTTCGGGCCCGGTTCTACTGGCCTGGCTGTCATCAGGACGTGGAGCTCCACGTTCATCGCTGCGACACATGCACAGCTCAGAAGGGACCAACTCAGCGATCCCACGCTCCCCTGCAGCAGTACCGGGTGGGAGCACCGATGGAGCGAGTGGGAGTGGACATCCTGGGCCCTTTCCCGACCACGGACCGGGGGAACCGCTACGTGCTGGTCGCGATGGATTATTTCACTAAGTGGCCAGAGGCGTACGCGGTCCCGGATCAGAGCGCCACTACGACGGCATCAAAGCTGGTGGATGAAATGTTCTGTCGTTTTGGCGCACCGGAGGAGCTGCACAGCGATCAGGGTCGGAACTTCGAGGCGGAGGTCTTCGGAGAGGTCTGCAAACGGCTGGGCATCCGGAAGACCCGGACCACCCCACTGCATCCACAGAGCGACGGCCTGGTCGAACGATTCAACCGGACCCTCACCACCCAGCTCGCTATCCTAGTGGACCAGCGACAGCGAGACTGGGACCTGCACCTGCCTTTTGTTTTGTGGGCGTACCGGACGGCAGCTCAGGAATCTACCCGGTGCACCCCTGCGGCGCTCATGTTTGGACGCGAGCTGCGCACACCGGTGGATTTGGTATTCGGTTGCCCCCCCGAGCCGGAGGTGGAAGGAAAACCCGGATTGGATTATTTTTTTTGTTTGAAAGAACGTCTCCACACGGTGCACGAGCTGGCTCGAGAGGCCCTGGCAGCAGCAGGGGGTCGGCAGAAGCGGGCATACGACTCCCGCTGCCAGGGGAGGGACTTTGCACCGGGGGATCGAGTCTGGGTTTTCTGCCCTGAGAGGAAGAGAGGACGATCACCGAAGCTGGCGAGCCAGTGGTCGGGGCCATGCGTGGTCCTGGAGAGACTGTCAGATGTGGTGTACAGGGTGAGGCTTAGAAAAAGGGACCGGGTTGTGGTCCTTCATCGTGACCGTCTCGCCCCGTATCGGCCATCTGCACCGCTGGTGGACGGACCGGAGCTTCCATCCCGGCCCGATACCCCGACCGAGACCCGGATGGACACTAGGGGGCCTGTACGTGTTGGCCACCGGCGCCGAAGACCGCCCCGACACCTGGATGAGTTTGTATTGGACTTTTAAATTGGACTTTAATTTTTCTGGGGACAGAAACCAGTCCAGGGGGGGGGGCAGTGTAACGTCGGGGCCATTTTAAGGGGGCCAGGGATTTCCCAGCATGCTTTGCCAGTTTGAAACGTTACTGTGTGTGTTAAATGTGTTATTTCTGGGTTATACTGCTGTGTCATTATAACTGCATTATAATGACCCAGCAGTGTTTAGCAGGATTAGGGCAAGATGTATCATGTGTGTGTAACCGTAATGTAAACAGAGGTCTGTGGGAATGACCTCCACTGCTCTGCGTACTAAGTGGAGGTTGGGGGTTGGTGGTGTGTAAATAAAGCCTGTTCATCACAACCATCTTGCTCCTCTTTCTTTGTGTGAACCCTGCTACGTCACAATACGATACCCATGGAGTAGCTCTTGGTTTCAAAAAGGTTGGTGACCCCTGCACTAGAGTGTGCCGGTCGCCAACCGTGGAGGCCACCAAGTAAGCCAGCCCACCCGCCAACAACAACCATTCATGCGGTAAGCCCCGACAATAACGGTTATTCATACAGCATGGTTGAGTTAGACGGGGTAGCCGTACTGCTCCTGCTTGACACGGTGGCGGTGAAGTCGATGTTAAACTGGGCCACGGTGAAGAAGTTTTTCCCCAACCACAAAATCAAGAAGAACCCAACACCGCTGTACGGATATGGAGGTCACAGACCATGCAATGTGGGAACAGTGGAGCTGACGGTTTACTACAAGTCCAAAATTGTGTACGACTTCATGTTCCAAGTTGCAGCGCACGGTGGCAACATTATGGGATGTGACCTGTTCTACAGACTGGACTTCACTATCAGAGTCAGCACTGAGTTCGAATGGTGAGGCAACTGGAGCACGACGGACCTCAACAATGACGACGTGGTGTGAGATAAGGTAATTCAGAACGGCACCAACACCAAAGCGTCCGCCCCACGCTCTCAGGAGGAGAGCCACACGAGAGGGGGGCAACTGGACTCGCCTCCGTCCCTCGCTCAGCCAGAACCGCAGCCACAGGAGAGGGAGCCCGAGCATACAGAGCGCCCCGAAGCACAGCAACAACAACCGGGCACAAACACAGCTCATGACACAGCACAACAGAGCACTTCAGACAGGACAGAAGAGGAACTGGACTGCTTCTGTACCCACGCTCAACAAGCTACAGAGGATACGACTGAGCTGAAGGGTGAAGAATCTGCTTCAACGAGCAACACCGGAGAGACACCGGACGCCTTCCATACCCACAACCAGTTTCAACCTACGACAGAGACAACGGGTGAAGAGTCCACAACAAACACAGTGACAATGGAACCACCACAGCACGACGGAGGTCCAAAACCGGATGAGCATGCAGAAGCACTGGGATCACGACAACGCATGAAACCGAGCAAGTTGCCGCTCCGAGTTATGGGCTGGGTTCGGATTTGCACTGATAAGAGACCGGGATGGCGACTGACTGGCCCACAGCCGACGAGACAACTAGCGCCGCTGAGGATTGTAGCGAAACTGGGATCAGTGTGCTTTCAGCTGACAGACAGTTCGGTTCGGCACGCAAACCAAGTATGGCGTGTCCAGGTAGCTGCTCCGGACGGTGACGCTTCGTGGGAGTCAGCTGCCACAGTGTGGGACCTGGGCCCCAGCATCATGAAGATTGGCCCTGGCACCGGGGGTCTGAAAGCTCCAGGGATGCGGCTGCCATGGGCTCACTACAATTTCCCAGTTTGGGATCAATAAAGTACATCTATCTATCTACAAAGCCCCTCAGGCAGAACTGCTTTCCCCATTGAAGACTGTTAGAAAAAAGAAAAAGACTGTTGTGTTCCTGCCTGGCAACTCCATCTTCAACACGTTTTATCCAATATTTCCACTATCCCTCCTCTACACATGTCCAAACCATCTCAGCCTTGCCTCTCTTACTTTGTCTCCAAACTGCTTAACCTGAGCTGTCACTCTGATATACTCATTTCTAATTCTGTCCCTCCTAGTAACTCCCACTGAGAATCTTAAGCTGGATTCATGCTGCACCTCTGCTGTCCACATACGTGTAACCCGATACCTCGTGTGACGAAATTTACGTCATCGTCTCTACTCTGCTAGTGTCTGCATTGCTCGACCGCGGGTGACCGCGTGCAGCCCAAATTTGTCTGTCTGCCCACGGCCTGAATGCATTGAAAAGCACATGCGCAAGACTGAATGTCTCATTCACAAGGTGGCGATATCGACACAGCATACCAAGACAAAGTAGACGAAGAAGACAGCGAGGAAGCGAAAGAAGAGAATAAACATACATGAATCATACATGCATACTTCAGCAGCAGCGTCTTCGTAGAAAAGGAGTGAAAACTGGGAAGTCAAGCAGCAGAAAGCAAGCAGCGTTTCTTTGTTGGTGAAAATTCTAGCACGTCAGTGCATTGGCAATACCTATAGGGCGGGAGTGAAACTACAAACGATGGTTGTGCGCATGCGTCAACCAGTTGGCCTGGGTGGATGAAAAAAGTGAGTGCCGCGTGCATGCTGGACTCATCCAAAGTGCACGTGGCCCAAAGCAGCCTAGAAGGGAAATGGAGCATGAATAAGGCTTTAGCATCTTCAAATCTGCCACCTCCAGCTCCACCTCCTGTCTTTTTGTCAGTGCCACCATCTCCAAACCATACATCACAGCAGGTCTCACTACTGTCTTTTAAATCTTCCCTTTCACTCTTGCTGCTATCCTTTTGTCACAGATCACCCCTGATTTTCATCTCCACCCACTCCACCCTGCCCGCATTCTCTTCTTCATCTCTTGTGCATTTTCCATTACTTTAGAAAGGAACCCTGCACTACTTAGTGTAAAAATAGACATGTGCCCATGTAGCTCAATAAGTCTAGTTTCACAGGCAAAAAATATTGTGTTGAATCACTATGGTCTGACAGCTATGAAGAAGACAACAGATTTTCCAAAAAAAATTACTCAGAGGGCTTGTAATTCATTTATTCATCCTTTCTCGTGCAGAGAGATCCATATGCATGACTTGTGTGCAGCAGGGAAGCATAGAGTGGATTACACAAACATGGGCAGGAGGGGATGTAACAACCTGCCCCGTGTAACTTTTTGCCCTGGCTTACCCTAATAACGGATTTAAAAAAAGTTGGAATATGATGCATTTGATAGTCCTTCTTTGTGCAATGGGATGATTCATGTGTTTATACAGGTCATCATATATTAAGCTATGATGTATTGTATATAGGTTCTATAGTCGTGTTAGTTTTTACTGTCCATGGGTAATCCCTTTGTCTGTCATGTGTGTGTTTCTGTTGTTTGGCTGCCAACTGTCATGCTGCTGTTACACTGTAATTTCCCAGTTTGGGATCAATAAAGTACATCTATCTATCTATCTATCTATCTATCTATCTACAGTATCTATCTATCTATCTATCTATCGAAGTTCAGTTCAACTTTATAAAATGTGCAAAAATTGCTTTGTTTACATACAAACAACACATTACATGCATTACTGCTGCATCACTATCATTTTGCCACCCACACGACAAATATCAACACACCTTGGCACTTAAGAAAGTGCAAAGGCCTGTCCTGGAGCAGGCGTATCACTAACATTTACATGGTGCCTCCGAAATCAGATTATGTATGGGTTCAATTGACTTAATGGATTTGAAGAGACTAGATCCTATTAATGAATAGGCTGCCCTACGGCGCTGCCCCGACCAATAGCAAGCTAATCTGGCATGCAAATTAAATCCTGCCTCAATATGCCTGCCTGTTTAATGCAATCCATTACACAGTTTCACTTATTTATATATACTATTATAAAAGATTAGGCTCATAAACAAACGGAGGGAGGGGTTTGGTTTATAAATGGCACTGTGCTGTTTTCCCCATGTGGAGCCCCAGGGGCTGGTGGAGGCAGCATGATTATTCACTGTGTCATCTGCTGACACTGAGGCTGCTAGTGTTGTAGAAAATATGGAATTACACCCACAGCTACCTTAAACTGTGAATGATCAGTCCACCTTTCAGGGTTTTTTTTTTTTTTTTTTTCATTTCACAATGCAATATGTTTTCCCTTCCTTGTATGACTGAATTTACTGTGATTTACACAGCGGGACATAAAGTTTTTTTGGTGAGGTTATACCATACAACATATCATGGAAATATGTTTAGGGGGATGATTTGATCTGTTTCAGATTTGATTATATTTGAAGTGTTTAACCCCCTGTGTCTTTTTCTCGCTCTAAACTCCCACTTTTGGCCCATGGTGCTGTTGGGAGATAAATGATTGGGAAGACTGTGGCGTGTATTCAGACTCATAATCGGGCATGTGATCACACTGGACGGCTGCTGAGGATCTTCGGCATTTTCCAGCCTCTTTGGTGTGCTAGGCTTTTCATGCCTGGTTACCTCAGAGCCCGGTTTGTTAGTGTTGGAAGGAATGGGGGTCAGGGGGAGGCCAGATTTCACCTGACCCTTATTGAAATGTTGCAGCCAGAGAAACAGCCTCTGAAAACCAAAGGGCCGCAGAAGGAAAGAGAAGGTAGAAAGTGAGATTATCGTCAGGATCTAACAAGGGTATTTCCGTAATGAGGTTGAAATCATTACTGTGCTGGTATAATTTCACTCAGTCCTCCACACTGTATTACCTCAACATCTTCCCCCCATAGCCTCTAGTCTTGTGTAGCACTGGCCTTATTGAGGATCAAAGTCTTATTCAATCTGGTTCAACCACTTTCGGAGCATACTTCAGCACAACTGCCTTTTTTGAGCAAAACCGCATAAGACGTGAATTGAATATTTGCTGTTTATCTGACAAGTGTTCCCTCACAAATATAAATAAATAAAGCCTTCCCAATGCAGGTATGCTTGAGTGTGTGCACCTCATTTCAAGCACAATTAACTTGAAATGGAGTGCTGCAGGATCAATAGTCCCCATTTGATCTGGGGGGGGGGGGGGGGTCTGTCACTCCATGGAAATGGCACACATATGGTAATACAGCCAGCTTAACAACAACTTGGAGGATTTACTGTTGCCTTTTTCAGGCCAACATGAATAACAAACAGTGGGCTACTCTTGGGAGCCATCTTCTTTTATCCCAGCTTCAATTAATCTTAAAGAGAGATGCCATTTAAAGCTAATGAACAGGGGGTAAAACTAATGCATTTTGATACCAAAAGGTGAAAGCATCAGATTGTATAATATTCAGAACCATGGGAGGGAAGTGGTGCCACAGAATTCACTCCTGCAAACATCTTAGCCATAGCAGCTTACCTCAGAACATAGCATATAAAGATAAATGAACACTGAACGACCCTGATGTAGCCCTGTTCCTTCATCATATAAATAACAAAAAAGGAGAGCGAATAAAGCAGACTGTGCAGGGGCCAATTCCCCGATGGGTGCTTATATGAAATGCAACTTTGAGGCATTCTCCTTGCTCAGAATGTGGCATTTATTTGCAGGACTCTGTTTCAATTTAAAGGGAATGGCAGCTGAAGGAGGCACAGGGGACAGTGTCTCATCACCGCCACTTACCACTCTTATAGGCCTGCTGTCGGCGAGGAAAACCTCAGCAGGCAGCTCCACTTAAACAGTGAAGACCTCCACCAGTCAATGTAATGTACAAAGCTCTGATAGCCCCATATTCTCAGTCCTGTTTGTGTGTGGGTGGTTGTTTGAGTGAACTTGTATGTTTGTTGCTAAGGCATCGCTGAAAGGTTGGCACTGTTTTTTAAGGCACAACGTTTTTTTTTTTTTCTCTGATATGCTAGAGGGGTTTTCCTCATATTAAGTCTGTAACAACACCAAAAATTAATTAGTTCACTTGTCAAATAAGAAAAGACAGGATGTTTATTCAGAAAATTAGTTTTGCAATTACTTCCTGTAGCAGTTTATTCGACATGTGGTAAGTTGTTGCTAACCTTTAAAGGAATAACATTTGTTTTCTTGTCAGACGTCAATTTTGGTGACTGAGACCACTCATGCACTGATGTTTGCTAAAGGCTAAGAGCTTGCAGTTTCTGCCAAGCTTACCAAAAAGATTTGTATATCCTGTTTTTACTTTTCTCAAAGTCATTCAGATTGCACCATAAACATTCTTTATCCTTCTAACTGCTAATAGACAATTGGTGAGATGTTTGATTGAGGCATGTGAGAATAAAGTAATTCTCTGTGGGCATAAATCAATCCTGTTCTGTTCTGGGGAGTCAAATGGTGATGTTCTGCCAGGGCTGCTGACATGTCTCCTCTATGAATACTATTAGTGCTGCTTACCAAGCATTAGTTAAGACGTTCCAAAATCATTGCTCAACAACCACTAGGGTTGCTATGGTAAAAGGTAGGGGTGGGAAAAAAGATCGATTCAGTGATGGATCGCGATACTTGGCACTGGCGACAATGCATTGATCCATAAACGCACGGATCGATCTTTTATTTTAAAAAAATGTGCACACGTACTTTTGGGTTATCAGTTAATCAGTGGTGTTTTCAGTCCACTAGATGGCGCAAAGCAAACACCCAGTCAAGTGAAGTCATAGCTTGTCTCCTGATTTGCAACCAGCTTTGAAAGTTAGGAAGCAGTTAGCTCCAAGTGTTGGGCCTTTTTTGGATTTCATAACAAAGATGGAAGGAAAGACCTTGACATGACACACAACCAGCAAAAAGCGCTGCATGAAAAAAAGAAAAAAAAACACTCGGAAGAGCTTTTTCTTCGACCGTCAAGTAAGTAAAGTTTATTTATGAAGCGCTTTTCAGAGACATATAGTCACAGAGCACTGCACAATAAAATGGAATAAAAGGAAATTGGTAGATAAAAATAATTTTAAAAATACAAAAACAAGTAAAAATTGAAGATTAAAATAATTTTAAAATATCAGACTTACCATTACTGCGATGGACTGGCGATCTGTCCAGGGTGGACCCTGCCTCTTGCCCAAAGATGCTGGGATAGGCTCCAGCCCCCCCGCGACCCGAAAGGATTAAGCGGTAGAAGATGGATGGATGGATGGATGGACTTACCATTAAAAAGCAGTTGAAACTCAGTGGAAATCCTCATTAAATGAGTTTTCAGCTGCTTTTTAAAAGAGTCCATAGAGTCAGCTAAACCTATCTGGAGTGGGAGTCTATTCCAGACAGCACCGTCCACCACCCTCCCTGTGTGCAAAGACGTGTCTCTGTGCAAAATAAAGCTCCGAGAACACTTTATTATATGAAAGAGATATCAAGAGTTTTACTTTGGGATATGATTTGAGGTTGAATAAGATGAAAAAATTTGAAATATATGGGATTGTGATACTCAATTATCGCAATATCGTGATTATCGTTGAATCGTGATAGAATCAAATCGTGACCCAAGAATCGCAATCCGAATCAAATTGAGAGGTCCCTTGCGATTCCCACCCCTAGTAAAAGGGCTTGTTTTAACTCAATCTATGTCATTTTCTTTTAGTTCCTAACATAAACTGTGTATAAGAGATGGATGTAGCTACCATGATGCCACCCATAAGGCTGATTCATGGTGTCCACACACATGAAACAGATGTGGACTGTATGGTGGTGTACAGCACTGTTCAAAGTAGTTTTCAGACACTGAAGCTGTTTGTTATGTGCAAGGTGCATTAAAAAGTAACGCATTACTGTAATGCCACTACTTTTGCTGCAGTTGTTGTGCAACTAAAATTTCTTTTTCAAATTAACGCCCTCTCATTTATTGAAATTTTAGCAGACTCAGTACTCATTGCATTACCCATTATTTTTACATAACAGACAAATGGGGGTTTTAGGAGGACTAGTGATGTAACACTTACGAATGAGTCTATTGAATTTACTAGTTTTTATGGCTGAACGCACTGCACTGAATCACTTATGGGAACTGTACTGGAAGCCAGGGATCACCAGCTGAATCATCTTTGAACAGTAAATGAGCCCTGCCACCTCTGTTCAGCCTATTCTCAGTTCACCGAGTGGGAGGAAGTTGGAGTGCCAGTACAGCACTGAGTACGAATATTTATCTTATGGATCTTTTTAGCGAACAAAGTGACAGTACTTTTTAGTGAGCTGTGTATCCCATCGCTAATGAGGACCTGATATAAAGCCCTAAGTTGAACACTGTCACCATCTTTTTTGGAGGTGAAGTGAGAACACTGCGTGCTTATTGGCTCTTGGCTTGGCAAGCAGATAGGCAGCAATCAAATGTAGCATGAACAGCTGGACTCCAAATTGTAAAATTATTCTTTGCTGAGGAGAAATTGTTTCACTCAAAAGTCTGGTCATAAACCGCTCCTCTTCACCCAAGACTGGAGCTGTGAAACCCTATGCCATCGGCCATAAAGTTCATTCATTCATTCATCTTCTTCTGCTTAGTCCTTTTCGGGTGGCGGGGGGCTGGAGCCTATCCCAGCATCTTTGGGCAAGAGGCAGGGTACACCCTGGACAGATCGCCAGTCCATCGCAGGGCCAACACAGAGAGACAGACAACCATTCACTCTCACAGTCATACCTAAGGACAATTTAGAATCCCCAGTTTGATGCCAATTAACCTAACTTACGGCCTAACCTAACGGCCATAAAGTAGATAAGTTAATCCCTGCTCAAGAGCTGGAGTCACCCCCCCCCCCCGCCAAATCCATTTACCAAAGGAATGTGAAAATGACAGGTTTATGGCTTGATGTTCCACAGACTCGACCGCTAAGGTTCCTCATTGAAACTCAAAAGTCCAACATTGCCCTCCGGTGGATAACACAGGAATATTTCTTAAATCATGTGTCTTAAATCATGCTGCTTCTTATATGGATGCCGAGAGAAATGCAATTTCATCTTGCCTGCACTACAGTTGTATGTACAGCAATATGACAATAAAGTTTGATTTGATTTCAGGACTGGATGTTTTCTCTCTCAAGTTAAGCTATCAATTGTGGACAATGAAATAACTTATTCTTCTCCAGAACCTCCACTATTGAAGATATGGCAGGACCCTGTGATGGACAATTATGGTCTGAAATGATTTTATTGATATGATTTGATATATATTTCTTTATTTTCAGGAAGAATTAATTTTGCATGCCAACTATAAAGAAATTATCACATTTACAATTTAGACACACTGTTCCTTTATTAAGTAGAATATCTTAGTCACTGAAGTTTTGAAGAATTTATGCTCTCATAGTCAGCATATATGTTTAGGAGGATTTCATTTTTCATATCAAAGCCTCTCTCCTTCTCTTCTGGGTAAGGCAACGTTCCAAAAACTGTGAACTGACCAATCAGCTTCCAAGTCTCCACGCATCTCTTTTTTAGTCAGTTTTATGACCTCTGCTGAACAAAGAAACTCAGTGCAATTGGTGAAAAGTTTACGCTAATGGGCAGGTCCAATCCTGATCTTTGAATGTAGTTGGGCAAAACTTTCCTTTGTCTCCAGTTTCAAGCAGTAGCAAGTTGGGAGTGGACTCCTGAAGAAGCGGTTCCTGCTCTTCCCTTTTTTTCTAAGAAGGCCCAGAGCTACAGTGGGGAAAAAAAGTATTTAGTCAGCCACCAATTGTGCAAGTTCTCCCACTTAAAAGATGAGAGAGGTCTCCAATTTTCATCATAGGTATACCTCAACTATGAGAGACAAAATGAGAAAAAAAAATCCAGAAAATCACATTGAAGGATTTTTAATGAATTAATTGGTAAATTCCTCGGTAAAATGAGTATTTGGTCAATAACAAAAGTTCATCTCAATACTTTGTTATATACCCTTTGTTGGCAATGACAGAGGTCAAACATTTTCTGTAAGTCTTCACAAGGTTTCCACACACTGTTGCTGGTATTTTGGCCCATTCCTCCATGCAGATCTCCTCTAGAGCAGTGATGTTTTGGGGCTGCTGCTGGGCAACACAGACTTTCAACTCCCTCCAAAGATTTTCTATGGGGTTGAGATCTGGAGACTGGCTAGGCCACTCCAGGACCTTGAAATGCTTCTTACGAAGCCACTCCTTCGTTGCCCGGGCAGTGTGTTTGGGATCATTGTCATGCTGAAAGACCCAGCTATGTTTCATCTTCAATGCCCTTGCTGATGGAAGGAGGTTTTCACTCAAAATCTCACGATACATGGCCCCATTCATTCTTTCCTTTACACGGATCAGTCGTCCTGGTCCCTTTGCAGAAAAACAGCCCCAAAGTATGATGTTTCCACCCCCATGCTTCACAGTAGGTATGGTGTTCTTTCTCCTCCAAACACGACAAGTTGAGTTTTTACCAAAAAGTTCTATTTTGGTTTCATCTGACCATATGACATTCTCCCAATCCTCTTCTGGATCATCCAAATGCTCTCTAGCAAACTTCAGACGGGCCTGGACATGTACTGGCTTAAGCAAGGGGACACGTCTGGCACTGCAGGATTTGAGTCCCTGGCGGCGTAGTGTGTTACTGATGTAGCCTTTGTTACTTTGGTCCCAGCTCTCTGCAGGCCATTCACTAGGACCCCCCGTGTGGTTCTGGGATTTTTGCTCACCGTTCTCGTGATCATTTTGACCTCACGGGGTGAGATCTTGCGTGGAGCCCCAGATCGAGGGAGATTATCAGTGGTCTTGTATGTCTTCCATTTTCTAATAATTGCTCCCACAGTTGATTTCTTCACACCAAGCTGCTTACCTATTGCAAATTCAGTCTTCCCAGCCTGGTGCAGGTCTACAATTTTGTTTCTGGTGTCCTTTGACAGCTCTTTGGTCTTGGCCATAGTGGAGTTTGGAGTCTGACTGTTTGAGGTTGTGGACAGGTGTCTTTTATACTGATAATGAGTTCAAACAGGTGCCATTAATACAGGTAATGAGTGGAGGACAGAGGCACCTCTTCAAGAAGAAGTTACAGGTCTGTGAGAGCCATAAATCTTGCTTGTTTGTAGGTGACCAAATACTCATTTTACCAAGGAATTTACCAATTAATTCATTAAAAATCCTTCAATGTAATTTTCTGGATTTTTTTTTCTCATTTTGTCTCTCATAGTTGAGGTATACCTATGATGGAAATTGGAGACCTCTCTCATCTTTTAAGTGTGAGAACTTGCACAATTGGTGGTTGACTAAATACTTTTTTGCCCCACTGTATGCTCTGTGTAAACTTTTTCTTTAAAATTCACTTTCTCCTGTTTTACTCCTTTTTCTTAAATTACTGTGTTAAGATTTTGTTTGATTTTTACCAAGCTTGAATCAACTGTATTCTCACCACAACACATCGGAAGAAACAGATTTGTGGTATGTTTTTTTTAATTTACCAAGTTTGATTTTCTGATCAGACTTTGAACTATAAACAAATATTATCTGAAATTTGACAACCTGGCCAAATTCCTTTTTCTGTGCATAAAAAGACATTGGCCAGCGTGCTGAACACCCTGCTCACGTTTGTGATTCAAGGAGTAGGCCTGTAGCGTGGGGAACAACCTGCCTGCCATTTTCTCTCAACAGAATCCACGCCCGTCCAGATGGACCAAAATCCAACTGGACTGCCTGCTACTACCAGGAAACACAATCTGACTCTGCTGTGCTGAAGGTCTGTTGTCCAAATTAAACTTAATTCTTCAGAATATCCCCAGTATAAGTTCTATAAACCTAGCATCTTTGAACTGCTTTCAGAACTTCAAATGCATTTGTCTTTTCATTCATCTCCGTTCCTTTTCAGAGTAACACAAATTTTCCTTTTTATGAAATAGTTTAATCATCATTTTCCTCATAAAATTGTATCCATTTTTCTTAACAAATGCTATTTTATGGTTCCTCATTTTTCATTACAGTGCCAATTTAAGCTATGGTTTTCCTTGGTTCCACAAATATTTGATAATACACTTTATGCTCAGTCACCCATTACCAGTCTAATAATCTCATAATACATGTTGAATTCATTGTTTTGACGTCATCTCAATGTGTTCCTCTGGTCTGAAATTTCTTATTAAACTATTAAAAAAAGACATGGGAGTTATTGTTTGATTTCATGTCCATTTGATTAAAAGCAGACAAGAACTCACAGGGTTTTTGAGACTGATTCATTATTGGTACAAATACAGAATTATTAATAAAACTGTCCATTCTTTTGGACTGGTGCCCCACGAGCTTATGTGTGTTTGTAATGAAGAGAAACCTCATTTCTACTCACATGCATATTTACATTAATACTTGTACCAACAATAAACTACACATATAAAACCCTCCACAAATGTATTTCTTCCAATATAATGCAATGCCAATAATTAAAAGAATTAGGTAATGTGAAAGTTATTTGGTTACCTATAGACTTCTACACCAAGGCACTTTCTGCAGCCAGGCATACTGCTATTGCTGGAATTTTAGAGGAAATGCAGGATTAAATATGTTCTCATTTGAGTCACATCTGAGTCTGGAACATCGACCCAATCTTACTAAAAAAATGTATCTAATTATGGCTGTGTTGTTAGACATGTATATGTTGGACACTGCATATGTGATTTAACCTCACGATGAAGGAGAGCCACAGAGCTGCAGCCCCCTGCGGTGCTGAGCCGCAGAGACTGGACCCCCTGCGGAGGACATGGGACAGAAGACTTCCTGACCGCTGAGGCTCGAGAGGAGAGAAGGGGGAGTTATGTAAATAAAAGGTTAATGAATGTGAATAAAGGGATTTTGATATAGATGTGTGATTTCCCCTGCGAGGGAAATGGTTTGATGTGAGAATGTTTAAAAGGGAGAACTTTGGTGTGTTCACCCTCTTTGTTCGCTGCTCAGGAATGAGAGCAGACAGTGGAATGGTTACTTGAAATAAACTGGAATTAAAGACAATTCGGTTTCGTTATTCAAGTCTCCCCACATTGGTGACTGACGACGTTGAGAATGAACGAAGAAGGCCTCAGGGTCCCGGACTCACAGCGCTCAGAGCTGGCGAACGCAGTGGCCGTTAAGCTGCCTGATTTTTGGCAGGATAACCCACGGTCGTGGTTTCTGCAAGCAGAGTCGCAGTTCGCGCTCGCCGGAGTAACGGTGGATGACACTAAGTTCCACCATGTCATCGCTAAACTGGACAACAGCATAGCTCGGTGCGTGCAGAGCTTGGTGGAGCAGCCACCTGCGACCGACAGGTACGGCAAGCTGAAATCCACCCTCATCAAGTTTTTCACCCCCTCGGCTGAAGTGAGGGCGAGGAGGATCCTGTCTTTGCTAGACCAAGGAGGACACAGGCCGAGCGCCCTGATGGAGGAGATGATACAGCTGAGAGGGTTGGACAACGATGACTTCATTTTTCAGTTCATCTTCCTCTCCAACCTCCCGGCGCATGCGAGAAGCACGCTGGCCGGCAAAAAGTGTCACACCCTGGAGGAGTTCCGGGAGCTGGCCCAGGAAGCAGATGGGATCCTGGACGCCTGCGGCGGGCAAGCAACCACAGCGGCGACCCGAGACAGCGGGGAGCCAGAGGCGGCAGACCCAGACTGGCCGACGACGGCGGCAGCACGGCCGCGATGAGGTGGAGCCAATGGCCCGGTGGCAGAGGCGCGGACACGACACAGCGGAGGAGAAGATCTCTGCTTTTACCATCGGAGGTTCGCAGAGAAGGCACGCAGGTGTGTGCGCCCCTGCAACTTCAGGAGTTTGGGAAACGGCAAGACCGGGGGTCGCTAGCAGCTTCGACCCTCGGAGAACGCAGCAAGCTGCTCTACATCACGGATGCGCGCTCCGGACGAGAGTTCCTCATCGACACCGGAGCACAAGTGAGCTTCATCACCCCAACATACGCGGACCGGGTGGCTGGACCCCACGGTAACGGAGCTACGGCGGCAAATGGCTCGAACATCACCACCTACGGGAGAAGGACCTTGCCTTTGTGCTTACATGGCCGCACATATGAATGGACTTTTGTAATAGCGGTGGTGAGTTTCAACATGTTGGGCGCGGATTTTTTGTGTTCACACAATCTGTTAGTTGATCTTGCTAATAGACGGCTGGTAAATGCACTCTCTTTTTACTCTCTCCCCTGTTCAGCTCGAGTGTCCCCGCCACCAGTACAGACCCACGTCGCTACAGCAGGTGGTAAGTTTCACACACTCCTCACCCAATTTCCAGCGCTCACTGTGCCCACTTTTTCAGCGACGGTCGCGAAGCACGGGGTGAAACACTTTATCCCCACGTCTGGTCCTCCCGTGTTTGCAAAAGCTCGGCGCTTGGATGCAGTTAAGCTCGCCATTGCACGCGAGAAGTTCGCCAGCCTGGAGAGGCTAGGCATCGTTCGTAGGTCGAAGAGCCCGTGGGCTTCGGCGCTGCACATGGTACCGAAAGCCGATGGCTCCTGGAGACCGTGCGGAGATTACCGCAGGCTAAACAACGCTACGGCGCACGATCGTTATCCCATCCTGCACATTCAGGACTTTTCGGTGCACCTGGCGGGGGCGCGCATTTTTTCAAAGATTGATCTAGTTCGCGGCTATCACCAAGTCCCAGTCCAACCGGAGGACATTCCTAAAACAGCGGTAATAACCCTGTTCGGACTTTTCGAATTTTTACGCATGCCGTTTGGTCTCAAAGGGGCGGCCCAAACATTTCAGCGGATGATGGATGCCGTGTTACGCGATCTCCCTTTCGTGTTTGTGTACCTCGACGACATTTTGGTCGCGAGTACTTCAGAGGACGAACACGAAACGCACCTCACAGCAGTTTTTAGGAGGCTGGGAGAGCACGGCTTAATAGTTAACCCAGCCAAGTGCCAGTTCGGCGTCGAGCAGATCGATTTTTTGGGTCACCGCGTCTCCCCGGAGGGAGCGGTTCCGTTACCAGATAAAGTATGCGCGGTAGCGGATTTTCCCCGTCCACAAACGGTCAAATCACTACAGGAATTCTTGGGGATGGTGAATTTTTATAACCGATTCCTGCCCCACGCAGCTCAAATCATGCAACCGTTATATGCCACGCTCAAAAAACAAAAACCGACCCAGGCGGTCGAATGGTCCCCGGAGCGGGAGCGCGCGTTCACAGAGGTTAAAAAAGCCTTGGCTGACGCTGCGCTCCTGGCCCACCCAGACCCTGCAGCACGTATCGTGCTGACGACAGACGCTTCAGATTTAGCCATAGGGGCCGTTATTGAGCAACAGGTAGCCGGAGTTTGGCAGCCTTTGGCTTTCTTTAGCAAATCTTTAAGCGCGGCTGAACGAAAATACAGCGCGTTCGACAGAGAACTGTTAGCGCTGCATTTGGCTATTCGTCATTTCCAGTTCTGGCTGGAAGGACGGTGCTTCACCGCTTATGTGGACCACAAGCCGCTCACATACGCCATGGCCAAAATTTCAGATCCGTGGTCCGGCAGGCAGCAGAGGCAGCTGGCCGCAATCTCGGAATTTACCACTGACATTAGGCACGTCGCGGGCAAATTCAATGTAGTAGCAGATTGTCTCTCGCGCGCGTTCACGACTCCAACACGCGCAGAGGCAGAACGGGCCACCGTGACCGCGCCGCAGGAGAGCGGCACGGTGGCGCGCGCAGCCCCGGTGCACGTGGGTATAGATTACGCAGCCATGGCAGCGGACCAGGGGGCGGACGCAGATGTGCGCGCGCTCCAGTCTGGACCAACAGGGTTGAGGCTGGAGAGCAAGTGTTTACAAACCGGTATGCCCCCCCTGATCTGCGACATGTCGACGGGGCGCCCGCGTCCGGTGGTTCCGGCCACGTGGCGCCGCCGTGTTTTTGACTCGGTCCACTCACTGGCGCACCCGGGGGTGCGCGCGTCGGTGAAACTAGTGGCGGAAAAGTTTGTTTGGCCGTGCCTGCGTAAGCACGTGAAGGAATGGGCAAAAACCTGCATTTCCTGTCAACGGGCCAAAATTCACAAGCACACAAGAGCCCCGTTAGAACCGTTCCGCATTCCGGCCAGAAGGTTCGACCATGTGCACGTCGACCTGGTGGGCCCCCTACCGGCATCACAGGGGTTCACGCATCTTTTGACAATGGTGGACCGCACCACACGTTGGCCGGAAGTGGTCCCACTTGCGACGACCACGGCCACGGAGGTGGCTCGCGTTTTTTTAACGGCTTGGGTGGCGCGCTTCGGGGTTCCGTCGGACATTACGTCCGATAGAGGACCGCAATTCATCTCTGAGCTGTGGTCAGCGATGGCCAACGGCTTAGGAGCCAAAATTCACCGCACTACGGTTTACCACCCTCAGGCTAATGGTTTATGCGAGCGTTTTCATAGGTCTTTGAAGGCAGCACTCAGAGCGTCGCTCACGGATGCAGATTGGGTAAATAAACTGCCATGGGTTTTATTAGGGTTGCGTTCTGCGCCTAAAGAGGACTTAGACGCCTCCCCAGCGGAGCTGGTATTCGCACAAACTCTGAGGCTGCCGGGCGAGTTTTTACCAGAGCACCCAGAGCCCCCACCTCTCTCTGCTCTGAGACCGTTAGTTGGCACGGGAGCAGACACGCTCCCGGGTCCGGTTCATCACGCTTTTCCACGAGTTTTCGTCCCCAAGGCTTTGACAAATGCTGACTTTGTTTTTGTCAGGCGCGAAGCCCTAAAAGCAACGCTCAAACCACCTTACGAAGGGCCATTTCGAGTGCTGGAGGCAGGTGATAAGCAATTTGTGCTAGATTTTGGAGACAGAAAAGAGACAGTCATTATTGACAGACTAAAACCTGCTTTTGTCATGAAGGACGTGTCTGTACCGGTCGCAGCGGCGCCTCGACGAGGCAGGCCCCCGCAAAGAGCAAATAATCACTCTCTTCCTCAGTCAACAGAGCTGAAGCAGAAAGGCGCCGCAGGCAAGGCGGGGCCAACTCACAGCAGATTCGGCAGACGGCTGAAGCCCAAGCGGCGCACAGACTGAATGTTGGTGTTGATTATTCAGTAGTGAGTAAGGTGCTATTAAATTTTAGGAATTAGTCTGTTCTTCATCGTTTGGGGGGGGTTATATGGCTGTGTTGTTAGACATATATATGTTGGACACTGCATATGTGATTTAACCTCACGATGAAGGAGAGCCACAGAGCTGCAGCCCCCTGCGGTGCGGAGCCGCAGAGACTGGACCCCCTGCGGAGGACATGGGACAGAAGACTTCCTGACCGCTGAGGCTAGAGAGGAGAGAAGGGGGAGTTATGTAAATAAAAGGTTAATGAATGTGAATAAAGGGATTTTGATATAGATGTGTGATTTCCCCTGCGAGGGAAATGGTTTGATGTGAGAATGTTTAAAAGGGAGAACTTTGGTGTGTTCACCCTCTTTGTTCGCTGCTCAGGAATGAGAGCAGACAGTGGAATGGTTACTTGAAATAAACTGGAATTAAAGACAATTCGGTTTCGTTATTCAAGTCTCCCCACACTAATGAACATTTTCCACCCCTCTAAAAACAAACATTTGTACATAAAACAAACAAAACAAAAACGCACCTGGATACGTTTTACAAACAGAATCCATTCACTCATTCACTGCAGATGTGCAAATGCATAGAAAAAGAACACACCATACTCACTGGGCATGAGCAGAACAACATCTGTTTTAGGCAGCCTTCCAACACTCATTCAGTTGGTGGGTGGGGGGCAGACGGTTACTTGTTTCAACCAATGAAACCAACTAGATGTGAGTGTGAGTCCTATGCTGATCTGTGAATGACTTTTTTCCATTTGTTTTTCACTCCATTAATGGTTAAGGTTAGCATAAGGTTAGGTTTAGGCATCACCTCCTGTAATGGTTAGAGTTCGGAAAAAGAGTTTTGGTTAGGTGTCACCTCTGATGGTTACAGAGAATGAAAGGGAAAGAAAAAGAAAGCGGCATACAAACATTAGGGTTCCGGGAGACATGTTTCTTAAAGCTGTAAACACCATGTATCCACTGCACGTAAAAAGAAAAGTTTTTTCTGTGTCGATGCACATTTTCTCAGAGTGAAAAAGCATGCAATTTTACATTATTATTTTTTTTTTTTTTTGGTGAGACTGGGCTGGGAACATATCTGTTTTTGCAGTCATCACCATCATATCTTAATGCACCATTCATATATCCATAGAAGAGCTCTGTCATTCACCTGTCTCAATGGGCAGTCACAGAGGATGCAGTCCGTGGCTTGGATTGGTTCACCCCGGGGGTAATCAGCATGAGCGACATATCACCACTTGTGGAGTCTGTCTCCTGTCTTCACCACTTTGCATCTTGCTCTGTTCTGGGTGATCCATTCTTTTCTGTCAAAGAATGATCTGTGAGGCAGGTCTTCAGTAGGACTGAGTAGAGCTCCATTGGGTGGGGGGGGGGCAGCAGTTACTCTCTCTCCACTTCTCCAGTCTGTAAGCCACAGGGTTTAGGTGTTCAAGACACTCCATGGTGATCATACTTTTTCATGATTTTAGTCGTCGTCTCCTGATGCCCATTTAGTGGATGTCTTAGACCATTAAGCTGTTTGACCGTTTTGTTTTTGGTGATGGTATCTTGTTGAATATGAGGTGTTGTGGAGGCACGGTGTTGGACTTCTCCACCCAGGGAACAATAGACCAAAAGAGGAGGTGTCACCGGGGGGTTCAGAGGGGACAGTAAGGACTATGCGCCCCCTGGGGAGAGGAGTAAATGCTGGAGAGAAGAAGTGTGTTGGAGCGGAGCCGGCATTGTGTTATGTTAATGTGCCACACAATCCTTTGTTAAACAACAATGTATGATGGTCGGAAGCTCCTGGTCTCCATGCATGGGAATAAAGATATAAAAAGAGGAATGCACGGAGACCGGGGGGCTGTTCGCTGTAGCGCTGCTTGCTGTTATGTTGTTGGAGAAGGAATAAAGCCTTGTGTCGTTCAGCTTGTTGCCTCGCCTATTCCTTTCTCCACACTGGTGACCCTGATGTGCCATGGAGAGCGAGCTACACTGGTGACCCAAGATGTGCCATGGAGAGTGAGCTGAGCACCACCTCGGAGACTGCCTGGAAGGAGAGCACCAGCATCGCAAGTGCTGGTTCAGTCAAGCTCCCAGACTTCTGACTTCACGACCTGGCAGCGTGGGTTTCGCACAGAGAAGCCCAGTTCGCACTCCGCGGGATAACAATGGATGACTGAAAACGCTACTACGTGGTCACGGCGCTGGACGCACGCGCCACACAACAGGCGACAAGCCTGCTCCAGGAACCGCCGGCCCTGGGTTCTTTTAGGGCTGCGCTCCGCACCTAAGGAGGATTTGGAAGCCTCCACAACTTAGGGCTGTGCTCCGCACCTAAGAAGGATTTGGCAGCCGCCCCCCACAGAACTCATTTTTTCTCAGCCGTTGCTGATCCCCGAAAAGTTTTTTCTGGAAAACCCCGTGCCGAGGCTGATCCACCTGCACAATTTTTACACAGACAGAGGCTGGGAGCGACCCGACCCGGCCCACAGTTATTTTCCCTGCACATTTGTCCCAAGAAGCTTGCAGAAGGCTGGTTTTGTTTTTGGCAGGCATGATGAGCACCAGACCCCGGCGCGGACACCCACCGTTAGTGGCTCTGCAAGTTGGCGATCCCTCGGCAGGGACCTGCGCTCACAGAGCTGATATGTCCCCCCCCCTTCCCTCCACACACTGAGGTGCCCTCCGGTACACCCCGCCAGCACGGCAGTTCGACTGGATCAGCAGCCCCTCGCTACACCCACTGTGGGCACCAGCTCAAGCCCAAAGGACAGGGGGAGGGCTGTGTGGGGGCATGGTGTTGGACTTCTCCACCCAGGGAGCAATGGACCAAAAGAGAAGGTGTCACCGGGGGGTTCAAATGGGACAGTAAGGACTATGCGCCCCCCGGGTAGAGGAGTAAATGCCGGAGAGAAGAAGTGTGTTGGAGCAGAGCTGGCGTTGTGTTATGTTAATGTGCCATACAATCCTTTGTTAAACAACAAAGGATGATGGTCGGAAGCTCCTGGTCTCCATGCATGGGAATAAAGATATAATAGGGGGAACGCACGGAGACCGGGGGGCTGTTTGCTGTAGCGCTGCAGCACTGTTTGATGTTATGTTGTTGGAGAAAGAATAAAGCCTTGTGTCGCTCAGCTCGTTGCCTCGCCTATTCCTTTCTCCACAGTGGTGCGATACTGGCCATTCTATAAAGAGATGGTAGGGGCATTACCTTTAGTGTGTCAATGATTTTTTTCTCTTTTTTTGCAGTCTACGGTCCCTAAACCTAACCACTGAGTGACAAAAGTAAATAAAAGAATCAGTGACAAGAAAAAAGGTAACAAAATGGGCCCCAAACATATATGCTCCTTGACAACAAACCTGTGACATAAGACCATACTGCTCAAACTTCCTAAGATAGACATTTGCGAGTCTTTCCAAATGCACCAGTTCTTATTGTCTCTATATGGACCATGTGCGGCAACATCCCGGTTAAAGGTCAAGCTGTTGTTGCTGCCATTTTGGATATCACACTATCAGCCCTGTATGTGACAACCAATGCTTAAACTATCCAGATTTGTGTGTTGTTTTTTAACATTTTTATATTATTATCATGTCTTGTTATATTTTTTTAATCATTCTAGCACCAAGGGAATTTCATTTTATTGCTTTCTGTTGAAAGAAGAAAGCTCTGGATTGCTGCTGTCTAATGTGAGAACTACATAACTGCTGAGCATCAAGAATTCATAGTCAGTATTTCATATCTGGTAAGTGTGCTTATTTAAGCTTATATGCTTTAGATGGAAAGTTTGAATTCATCCCCTTCACAGTGTATGGCTGCGTGTCCACCGAGCATGTTTTTTCTGCTCTATTTTCTGTTCATTTTCTGTGTAATCCATCATTTAATGTGCTCAGTGCCCATGGCGCAAAAATTCTCTCAGCGGTGAGCGCTTTTTTTTTTTTTTTGTCGCTCCACTCACAGCACTGAAAGTTGAAAAAAGTTCAGCTTTTCAGCAGCACACCTCTCTAATTAGCTGATCAGAAGTAGGCTGAAAGGATGCCATGATCAATATTCAACAGCAAAAGCTTGGAGTGATGCAGGTTTTCTTACTTATTTGATGCAGTTTAGTGCAGTTAGTAGAGAGCTTCAGGGCAACCTGTGAAACCCCAGAGGCAAGCTTTGACTGACAGGTCAAGCGGTTGCTAGGGTACAGGGCGGAGGGGTTTACAGTGTTTTTATGCACTTGGTGGGCACGCAGCCTAAATGAAGTTGCCGGGCAACTCCTGTTTTGTGTTACCTACAGTGGTGAACAAATAAAGTCATGTGTGCAGTGAAACAGGTCTAAGTCTTAAAAGGAGCCACACTGATAATTGCTGCATTAAGTCAAATACACTAATTACAAAATTAAAATTAAAAGATAAGCCATGTCTTGCTATATACAGTGCTGTGGAAAAAATATTTGCCCCATTCCCGTTTCTTATATTTTAGCATATTTGTCACAATTAAATATTTCAGATCGTCAAACTAACTTTAATATTAGACAAAGATAACTCAAGTAAAAACAAAATGCACTTTTTAAATGGTGATTTCATTTATTAAAAGGACAAAAAGCTATCCAAACCTACCTGACCCTATGTGAAAAAGCAATTGCCCCCTAAATTTAATAACTGGTTGTGCCACCTTTGGCAGCATCAACTGCAATCAAGTGTTTGCCATTACGAGCAATGAGTCTTTTACATCTCTGTTGAAGAATTTTGGCCCACTCTTCTTTGCAAACTTGTTTTAAATATCAGTGCAGGAATGTGAGCCTTCACCACACATACAGTGAAATATTCATCAAGCCATTTTAATTTATTTGTGATAATTATGGTTATCCTGTTTTAATTAAATTACAAATCATGGTATTCTAATTTACTGAGATGCACTAATATTCAGAATGAGGGCTTATATTACTGCGACAATAATAGAGAATACAAAAAAGAGAAAGTTGCTTATGTAATTCACCCATTTACTGTAGTTAATATATTAGTCAGCATAACTGAAGCAGCTCAGTTGCCAGCAACCATCGTCAGAGAGATTATTGTCTGATAGCAGGTAAACTATTTAAACAGCTTACACTAATAGTGTTGCCAGTTTTCTAAAGCTGAGAGAGTCGCTCATTGAAAATAAGAAGCGCTAACGTTACTTGCTAACCTTACCAGTGCAGTCTGCTGACAGGTGGCCAGAGACGGAGGAACGGAGAGGAGGAGGGAATGGATGCATCGCTGTAGTGCAGCTGTGATATGACATCTCTGCTTTACAGTCTACATTTAGCTGTTTCATTTATTAATTTTTGGTAAAATCCTCCCATACTTTGAAAACCTTTGGCCTTCTCAGTGATTTTCTCTCCGTGTCACCATGATGCACTCCTCTTCTTTTTCGCTGGAACACTTAAATTGAACAGTCCCGCAGCGTGCATATAAACTTTAAAATTAAGCAACTCGTCGACAATAAAAATCTGCACCGACAAATTTTTATGATTGACATTATTGACAACGTTGACTAATTGTTGCAGCCCTACTTATCAACATGTACAGCACGTTCCAAATTATTATGCCATAGGATTTTAGTGTCATAATCACTCAATTTTTTGTTTTTCAATTAAACTCATGGATGGTATTGTGTCTCAGGGCTCTTTGGAGCACTGATCTCATTCTCAGACATCTGTGAGACACCTAATCAGACACCTAATTGCTCACCTGGCAATTAGCTTGCCAGGTGAGCCCAATTAAAGGACAGCTACTTAAGAAGAATTAGTTTTTTGTTTTTCTTATTTAAGACAAGAATAAAAAGGAGATGTTTTTACCTTTTACATGTTTCGCCTGTCCAACTGCAGTCTTCCTCAGAAGTGTCAGCTGATTGCTGTGAAATGTCGTTTATTAGCTGCCTTTCCAAGTCAACAAACAACACTTCACAGCAATCAACTTACACTTCTGAGGAAGACTGCAGCTGGACAGTCAGAACATGTAAAAGGTAAAAACATCTCCTTTTTATTCTTGTCTTAAATAAGAAAAAAAAAACCCTAGTAATTAAAAAGAAGACAAAATGAACCTACTTGAGCTACTTAAGAAGGATGTTCCACATTATTAAGCATGCCACAGGTTTCAAGCAATATGGGGGAAAAAAAGGATCTCTCTGCTGCCAAAAAGTGTCAAATAATGCAATGCCTTGGACAAGGTATGAAAATATTAGATATTTCACAAAAACTTAAGCGTGCTCATCATACTGTGAAGAAATTTGTGGCTGATTCAGAGCACAGACAGGTTTGTGCAGATAAAGGCATAATGAGGAAAGTTTCTGCCAGACAAATTCATTGGATTAAGAGAGCAGCTGCTAAAATGCCATTACAAAGCAGCAAACAGGTATTTGAAGCTGCTGGTGTCTCTGGAGTCCCACGAACCTCAAGGTGAAGGATCCTCCAGAGGCTTACAGTTGTGCATAAGCCTACTATTCAGCCACCCCTAACCAATGCTCACAAGCAGAAATGGTTGCAGTGGGTCCAGAAATACATGAAGACTAATTTTCAAACAGTCTTGTTTACTAATGAGTGCTGTGCAACCCTGGATGGTCCAGGTGGATTGAGTAGTGGATGGTTAGTGGATGGCCACCATGTCCCAACAAGGCTGTGACGTCAGCAAGGAGGTGGCAGAGTCATGTTTTGGGCCGGAATCATGGGCTGGTAGGCCCCTTTAGGGTCCCTGAAGGTGTGAAAATGACCTTGACAAAGTATATAGAATTTCTGTTTGACCACTTTCTTCCATGGTACAAAAAGAAGAACCATGCCTTCCATAGCAAAATTATTTCCATGCATGTCAGTGCACCACCTCACGCTGCAAAGAATACCTCTGTGTCATTGGCTGCTATGGGCATAAAAGGAGAGAAACTCATGGTGTGGCCCCATCCTCCCCTCACCTCAACCCTATTGAGAACCTGTGGAGCATCCTCAAGCAAAAGATCTATGAGGATGGGAGGCAGTTCACATCAAAACAGCAGCTGTGGGAGGCTATTCTGACATCTTGCAAAGAAATTCAAGCAAAAACTCTCCAAAAATTCACAAGTTCAATGGATGCAAGAATTGTGAAGGTTATATCAAAGAAGGGGTCCTATGTTAACATGTAACTTGGCCTGTTAAGATGTTTTTGATTGAAATAGCTTTTGCTTTCAGTAATGAAAGCACCAAGGTGCTGATGCTTCGGTGCCAGAGCCTTGGTGGAGGTATGCATTCTCAGATCATCACCAAAATGTTATGGGTTCCTCTCTAGCCCAAGGACCACCTCTGGTAAAAATTTCATCCAAATCCATCCAGTAGTTTTGTCGACGGCAGCCAAGCGCCACCAAACTGATTCGAATAGCTGCAATTCAAACACAAAAGAAGAGTACGATGGCAAACGTTTTAAATGGCGGAAGTGATGGCAGTACGTGAAAACAATGACAATCAAGACAAACAGGAGCTTTTGCCATTTAGTGGCAGAGGAAGAAAACAGACGGGCAAAAAGACAGACATTTGTTCACCCAGTATTGGTGGATTGCTCAGTACTTCCCTCTGGCGGGAGTCTCTGGGCACATTTGCAGTTCACTGCGACTATTTGCAGGTGAGGAATGTTGAGACTTGTACTTCCGCCTCTTGTGACCTGATATAGTTATTACAATACCATTCCATTGACGGTAGAAGTAAATTATTTTTGTGTTTATTTCAAAAACAAAGCCTTATCTTGAAATTCTGGCAAATTAAAAGTCGATAAAATATGGCCATACAATGATACAAGCCTTTAGTTGCACTTAATTTTGACTAGGCAAGCTGAAAAGCTGGTAACAGATGGACAGATAACCCCCCCCCCCACACACACACACACACTGACTGATTACCGTATGCCTTCGTTTTCACCGAGGCATAAATATGACCTCCTAATGCTGCAAATTGACCATTTCAGTTCTTTACAATCAATAAAATGTTTTGAAACTGTGTTGTGCATAATAATTTGGAACAGTGCATTTTGAGTTTTTTTTTTATTTTTGCAAGAAATTGTTATAGTTGGGAGGTTTGTTCAATAAAATTTGAATTATGCTCTAACGGTTGATGACTTGAAAATTATACTGACTGTCATTTGCATCGACTATTTAGGAAAATCACAGGCAACTAGAGGGTACTCAGAAAGTGCATACCTCTGCCAAGGCTCCGTCCCTCCCCCCCTTTGTCCTCCCCTCTGTCCCTTTGTCCTTCCATATCACCATCCATCTACATTGTGAGACAGGACCTTGGCGGAGGTATGCACTCACGGTTCACCTCCAACATCTAATGAGTTCATCTTTGGCCAAGGGCCACCTCCGGTGAAAATTTCATCCAAATCCATCCAGTAGTTTTGGAGTATTGTTGCAAACACTCTGTGAGAAGGTAAGAGCCTTGGCAAAGGTATGCATTTTGAGATTGTCACCAAAATCTAATCATGTGTTCAGTGTACCATTACACACCTTTCCTGAAAATCTGAATGAAAGGTGCTATATAAATGCAATCCATTATTATTATTATTATTATTATTATTATTATTATTATTATTATTATTATTAACAGACAGAGAAACAACAGCAAAAACAAGACTACATTATATGACTAAATAATAATAATAATGATAACAAGACTGTTATTAATAACAACTAGTGCATACCCGTAGAAAGCAAGTCTTCTTGTCTGAAAACAGGTAGCCCAATTAGGCTTTACAGACCCAAATGTAGGCTGTTTGAATGTGGACAATACAAAGAGGTGTAGCCTATATATAGGCAATCACACATTTGACTTTGACAAATATGAAAAGGACTGAACACTAAGATTTATTTGATTGTCAGAATATTAATTACAGAATTATTGAAAATGAATTGGACATCTAATATTAGCGCCTGTTTAAGAACCCTTGTTTATTTGTTTGTCAGACTTAGTTGTGTGTTCTTTTATGAGTTATATTCATATGTGTTGTATCTTGCACTTTGGGGAATGGGAGTTGTTCAGTCATCATTAAAATTGTTTTAGTTAATATGTGTAGTTTACAGTGTATCATCAATAAACAAATGTAGCACTATAACATGACACATTTACAAATATTTGAGACCCATTGTAGTGCATCCTTTTATATTTTAGAAATATTATAAGTACAAAACACCGAATATTATTAAACTCAGCAGAATGACCCGTTGCAACTGATGCATCAGTGTTGCCCATTTGTCAGTAAATAAACAAATAAATTTATTAAAGTAAATAAAGTATTATTATTATACTTTATTATTATTATTATTATTATTTATTAAAGTAAATAAATTTATTTCGTTATTTGAGCGGTTTTTGTCACGGTCGTCATTTAGTCAAAGTGATCTGGCCATTCCACTCCACAATCATGGTGGTATATTATTATTATTCACTTTTAATTTTTAGATAGCCGTGCACCAGGAGGAGCGTCATGTTGAACCTGCTGTGCTGCAAAGGACAGTGGTGGCGCACGGATGAAGCAGTAGCCAAGACTCCATCCCGTTAACTGGGCAAGCTGGGCTTGGCTCCCTGGGAAGGACTGTGATAAGCCAGTCCGGTGGCTGCCCCACCCTCCCGTGCACCTCGTGTTCTCTACATATTGATGGCCGAAATACAAAATGTCCTAACTGAAAAATGCACTTTTTTGAGACAACTTAAAAAAAAAAAAACTTTTTGTTTTCTTGCAGAATGCTATGCTATTTTTTTTTCATCAGAATAATTTTCTGGGTGGAACTGTCTTGCAGATATGAGCAGCCTTCCTTGTTCTCATCATCCAAAGTGAAATCCGCAAATCAGAAAATCCTGCAGGTAGGAGGTTTTGCATTTCAGCCATCGATATGCTGAATTATCCTTTAGAGCAGGGGTCACCAACGAAAAGTGCAAGAGGTCTGATAAGTCAGTCCTCCTCCCCACCTGAGGTCCGAATTAGAGCTGGGGATCTTTAGGCACCTCACGATACAATTATGATTCAGGGCCTCTGATTTGATTCTAAAACGATTCTCCATGCATTTTTTTTTTGCAGGATTTTTCCTCACTGTGACAGCTTGATACTTTTAAAGCCAAGTGTTTGCAACGACCCATCAATTTACTTCAAACATCTTTTAATAAATGAAATGGAAGAGAAATGTGACAAGTCACATGGACAAATTTAACTGAAAATGTGCTTTTAAGAACTGTCATCTTTTCATGGATGACCACAGCTAAGTGACATGGGCAGCGAGAGCGCGCCCCTCCCGTCCCGTCTCACTTTCACCAATTCATCACTGCGCCTGAGGCAGAAGACGCACCTGCTCCCGCTCATCAGCCAGCGTTCTTAAGGAGGCTCTCCCAGCACATTCACCGCTGGCTCGTCTGGGTATACTGCTCCGTCAAGGACAAGCAAGTGTAATTGACAAACTTAGACACATCATCTAATGTTGTTTCTCTTTCTTCCTCAGGTTGCTGCCACCGTGCAGGTGTGTCTCCAGGACTGCGTGCGCTCTCCTGCCACATCTCCACCATTCCTCAGCTTCCTACCTCCACCCGGTCAGGCACCACCAGCTCATCCCCCTCACCCTACTGGTTCGTCTGTTCCCCGCTGGGGCCCTGCCGGATCTCCCTCGGAACCCAAGTAAGTGGCTGTTTGGCTCGTCCATTTCCCCTTACTCCGTTCCTCCTCTCACAGCTCTCGTCTTCTCTCCGCACGTTGATTCCTCTGGCGAGTGACTGTTTCCATAGCTGTGCGTTTATTTTTGAAATTCAATCAACTCTCAAACGTGCCTCCTCATGTGGTTGTTCTCCTGTGCTGTTGTATCGTGCACATGAGCTGTCAGCTTATTAACCATGACACTAAGAAGACCACAGCCATCTCCAGCAGGCCAATATCATTTGCTTTTACACATTATTTTATTAAGCAGATGTTTTAGCTGCTTTTAATTCTGTATTTTTTTTAAACAAAAATCAAATAAATTTACAGGAGAACACAAACTAAATTACATGCATTTAAAAAAAGATTAATATTTAAAAAAAACAATCTCACAAAGTCTGCCTCTATACTATATTTTCAGTATTAAAATGTTTCAAACTGTAAGTCTAAAAAGGACAGAAAATATAATTAATTCCACACTACAGAATTCCTTTGGAGGTTTTTTAATGTCAACAATGTTTTTTTATTTATCTTTTTCACCTCGTCTGGTCTGCCAAAAACATGCAAGTTAGGTTAATTGGCATCAAACTGTGGATTCTAAATTGTCCTTAGGTATGACTGTGAGAGTGAATGGCTGTCTGTCTCTCTGTGTTGGTCCTGCAATGGACTGGCGATCTGTCCAGGGTGTACCCTGCCTCTCGCCCAAAGATGTTGGGATAGGCTCCAGCCCCCCCCCCCCGCGACCCGAAAAGGATTAAGCAGAATAAGATGGATGGATGGACGGGTCTGTCTGGGTAACACTCTGTCACAGGGAGCAAGGAGGTGGATGTGTGGTGTTTTTCATGTTCAGTAACACGCAGGGCAAATTATTGTTTGACATGATCAAGGGTCGTGGAAATTACCTCCATAACCGTTACGCTGGCTCAATAGAGATGCAGTCCCAGGAAGGAGGAGCTGTGGGGAACTTCAGTGACCAAACCCCCAGGTGGAAACATACTTTTGGAGGCAGTCAGCATGATGGTGGATATAATTTCACAGCAGTGTTTTATTCCACAGGTACACACTGGGAAGGAAGCGTGGCTGTCCACCCGCAGCCCATGGTCCCATGCCATAAAATGTCCGGGTGGCCGCCACGATACAGCAGTTCCACTTTTTTGTTTGGTTAAAACTAAACGGTATAATTTTTCCACAAATTATATTAAAAAGCTTCGGAATCCAGACGGAGGACTCTCGAGGTCCAAATCCGGACCAGAGTCCGCCAGTTGGTGACCCTTGCTTTAGAGCCACGCATTCACGGCAACATTATAGTATAATTTTTTTAAGCATTAAATCTTCAGTATTATCTTTTTCTGGTTAAATTTGTCATTTTTAACTGTGGTCCACTGTGGTGACTGTCTGGTCGTGATGCTGTGTATTAGCCAGTCAGCATGGCCGTGATACCACGTATTATCCGGTTCCGGTTCCGCCGGACCGGTGGCGCCACACGAGTAGGCTGCCCGTTGCAACAGCCTTTTTTTTTTTATCTTCCTTCTTCTTTCTACACCTTTCACTCTGTATATATATCACGGACGCACGGATTGCCCCGGGGGTCTCCCGGGTCGGCGGACGGAGCCACGGTTTGCAGCGGGAGACGCTACAGCGGGGAGGAGCTAGTGCTAGCTAGCACTTGGCCGCCGCCCGGTGCTAATGGGAAACTCGACATACCGGGAGCTGTAGCGAAAACGACGCGGGTGCCGGGCTGGAGTTTAGGCGGCGTGCAAGAAATATAAGACAGAATAATAAAGAGCGATGGCAAGAACCAAGCAGACTGCCCGTAAAATCTACTGGAGGAAGAAGCCCCCCAGGAGACAGCTAGCCACCAGGGCTGCTCGGAGAGGCGCTCCGGCCACTGGCAGAGAGAAGAGGCCTCGCCGTCACAGGCTCGTGGCTCTGAGAGATCCATCGCTGCCAGAAATCCACGGAGCTGCTCATCCGTAAGCTGCCCGTCCAGCGCCTGGTGAGGGAGATCGCTCAGGACTTCAAGACCGTCCTGCGTTTCCTGAGCTTCGCCGTCATGGCTCTGCAGGAGACCAGCGAGGCCCACCTGGTGGTCTCTTCTTCGCTAAGGGGGTCACCATCATGCCCAAAGACTTCCAGCTGGCCCGCCGCATCCGCGGAGAGAGAGCTTAGACTTTCTGCTGCACATTCACCAACCAACCATAATGCTCTGCACTGTGTGTCTATATATATACATTTATAGTAATATGGACATATGTTTACTAGATGTTGTTTTTTCTTGCCTTCTGATTGTTGCTCTGAGTGTTGCTATCCCTGTGCTGTTGCAATCCTGGAATTTCCCCGTTGTGGGACTAATAAAGGCTTATCTTATCTTATCTTATCCAGTCAGCACAGAGCCAATCCGAAACCCCGCCCACACTTCAGGGCATAAAGAGACAGAGCGATGACAGAGCAGTGGCTAAACTTTTATTGATAAAAATTACATATTTTCACTGAGCAACTCCATACTCTGGGATGCACACCCTCGTAACCTCAGCAATGCACTTATAAAATCTGAGGTCAGTCTGACGAACGGTTTGACAGATATCTGAGGAACACACACACAGACAGACACACACACTCACAGACACACAAACAGACAGAGATTTTGTGTATTTATAGACAGATAACAAGACGCCGACATATGCAAACATGTTCCTCCAAGCGTTTGCTTTCAAATTTTGATCATGATATCCTTTTAGTGTCAGATCAATGAGAACCCGGTTGTTTGATGCAACAAAGTTCAGCCTCCACTGTCCGTCACCTACCGTTGTCGTCTTCCTGTACTGGTGTCCTATGTTCTTCCTTAATTCTGATTGGCTGCTTAGAAAGGTCTGACATTGACGAGCGCAGCCGTACAGTAGTCTGACAAGAACTTTTTTCAGCTCTGAGCGCTGTGACAAAAAGCGGCCACCACTCAAAGCGTTTCAGAACTGAGTAAATGCTGGACTACATAGAGAATGAAAAGAAAATAGTCGTCCACAGCAGAAAAAATGAGTTTGGTGGACACGCCCTCTAATACTTTTTCTGTAGCGTTTGGCTTCTGGGTTGCCGAAATGTGTGACCCTATGGCGTGATCATGCACGTAACTCAGTGGACACGTCTTAAAGGGGCAATACATGAAAAGCACCATATTAATATATAAAAATAATATTCAAAAAACTCCTGCATCCACATCGTGATCTCAATCACCACAAAAATCTAATCATCTGTTCCCCATGCCATTACACGCCTTTCCTGAAAATTTCTTCAAAATCCGTTCATAACTTTTTCAGTTCTGTTGCTAAAAGACCAATCAACCAACCAACCAACAGACAAACCAACCAACACTACTAAAAACATTACCTCCATCCTCCCTTGGCGAAGGTAAATATCATTTGCATAATCATTTGGAACGCAGTGTGTTATTTGTTCATACTACACCAGTAGGTTGTATTAGCACTTCAACAAATCTAAATAGTACAATATCTTTTCCTTACACTGATGAACTGTGCAACACTGATGAACTGTGCAACAACTTTACCCCCTTTTCAGTTTGTACTGAGGATTCTAAAGTGATCTCTGCTCAAGAGTTTTTTCAAATTAAAACTAGAGGGCATTCAGAGAGCACATACCGCCGCCAAGGCTGTGTCCCTCCCTCCCTTTGTCCTCCCCTCCGTCCCTTTGTCCGTCCATATCGCCATCCATCTGTACATTGCGAGATAGGGTCTTGGCGGAGGTATACACTCACGGATCACCTCCAGCATCTAATGAGTTCATCTTTGGGTCAAGAGCCACCTCTGGTGAAAATGTCATCCAAATCCATCTATGAGTTTTTGTGTGATCCTGCTAACAGATAGAGAAAAGGCAGCCAAAACAATATGGCTACATTATATATTATAATAACAAGACCGTCATAAGACTGTCATTCTTGGCCAGGTCTCCCTTGGAAAAGAGGTTTTTTAATCTCACTGGGAATTTTACCTGGTTAAATAAAGGTGAAATAAAAAAAAATTAAAAACTAGAAAAGGACTCAGAGAGCGCATACCTCCACCAAGGCTCCTTCCGTCCCTCATGCATCATCTCCAAAGTGTAATAGGTTTGTGTGTAGGCCACAAGTCAGTTCTGGTGAAAACTGCATCAAAGTCTATCCAGTATTGTTTTGGAGAATTGTTGCTAACACACTGTGAGAAGATAAGAGCCTTGATAGAGGTATGCGTAACGGATCACGTCACCAGTGTAACGGATCTCGTCACAAGCGTAACGGTTCTTCTTTCTGGGGCACCCTTAAGTGGCCGTGATCGGGAACATCAAAACAAGTGTGTGCAGCATAGGGACCACGATGACACCAGACTGCTGTTTCCACAATTTATTTCTGTTAGAGAAATAAAACAAAATGTATCACGCTCCGTCTGTACCTCGATCCCACACAGGCTCCCACAGCAAAGCAACGCGATACTGTGGGGAAAGACTAACTACCGGAGCCTCAGAAGTACAGAAAGAGCGGATGTGAGAAGTGCACTGCCAAAATAAAACACTCAAGTAAAATAAAATTCACAACAACATAAAGAAAAACATAACTGATAAAAAGAAATACTTAAAGTGCATTTTTGACTCTGTTACACCCACCCCACTGAATTTTACTGAACTTGAGCCATAGCTACACAGAATTCACTATAATACACAAAACACCCGGGGTTAGATAAAGAACACCATTTTACAGAATATCCCACACAAGGATGAAGTGGCATGAGAGCAGCGCTTATCTCTCAACCCAACCACTGGTAATGGAGTGCCTTGTACACCCCACCAAAAACCCCAACTATAAGTGTAGCAAATGCTCTTGAACAATAAAATAAAATAAAATAACCGAACATTAAAAAAAACAAAGCTAAGTCCACAAAAACATAGTCCACACATGTGACATTTAATCAGTCAGTGTCTGAAATATAAACCTACAAACAGCCTTAACATTAAACTTGTCACGAACCACATCTTGCCTGGACATTGTCTGCACTAGTCTATTAACAGGTTTAATCAGGCGACCAAATCTTGACCTGATTTGAGGTTGTGCATTCGGACGGTGACAATGTGCACGTGACGTCTGGTCAACAGTACAGCGAGCAAGGGGAGTGCCTGTCTGTCTCTCGGAGTCAGGAACAGAAACTAGTTGACTGTCAAGTGTTTGTCCACCATGAGTATCAGTAGCAGCTGTAGTCACAGGTCTAGAGTCAGAGGACATGGGATGATCTACACCTTGAGCAACATGCGCAACTGACGAGTTCTGGGGGTCAGAGGACACACTTGTCACATCAGAAACGTCTACCTGTGACACAGATGGTTCAGTGAGCTGCGTGATCCACTCAACAGTTCTCCTTTCAGAGTCAACAGGTTCTGGATCAACTAATGGTTCACGTGTTTCTCCACATGAAGACGGCTCACCTGTACCAGCCTCACTCTCTCCCTCGAAGAGGTCCACAGATGTGTCTCCCTCATCACCAACGTCTGTAGCTAAGATGGATGAACCATGGTTGGACACATCGCACACATCCGCCACAGGAAGAAAATTTACCAGCATCAACAGATTCCTGTGGACCACTTTTGTCCGTCCAGTAAGAGTGTCACAAATTCTGTATGTATGTGTCTGTGGGTTCACATCCATTACAGTGTAAACAGTTGATTCCCACTTATCAGCAGTTTTCTTTTTGCCTCTCTCCTTTCTGTTGGCCAAAAGCACCCTGTCACCAATCTCAATCCTGGA
Source organism: Pholidichthys leucotaenia (assembly GCA_020510985.1). NCBI lineage: Eukaryota > Metazoa > Chordata > Actinopteri > Cichliformes > Pholidichthyidae > Pholidichthys > Pholidichthys leucotaenia. The sequence goes on along the minus strand of CM035836.1, from coordinate 385,235,119 downwards.
TCCTTTCACTTTCCTGTTGTAAAGATTAGCATGTCTGTGTTGCTCCTTAGCAGCACGGTCCTGAGCAACCATCATTGCTTCTTTTAGCTCACAGGTGAGAGTTGCCACATACTTGTCATAACTGGTTACATCATTATCGCGAAGAACAGAACGAAACATGACATCTACTGGCAAACGGGGCACACGACCATACATGAGGTAAAAAGGAGGAAAGCCAGTCGTCTCATGGGCTGTACAGTTGTACATAAATGTCAAAGTCTGCAACTGTCGTGGCCAATTAGCTTTCACCTCAGGGGACAGTGCACGAATCATCCCACCCAGTGTCCTGTTAAACCGTTGGACACTCCCATTTCCCATTGGGTGGTAAGGGGTAGTGTGAGATTTCCTGACACCGGACACTTTGAGGAGTTCACTGATTAACTGACTTTCAAAATTAGGTCCTTGGTCACTGTGGATTCTTTCTGGGAATCCAAAGACACAAAAGTACTTGTTCCACAGAACATTTGCCACTTGCTTAGCTGTTTGATCCTTACAAGGAAAGGCCTGAGCCATCCTGGTAAAGTGATCTGTTATCACTAGGACATCAATAGACTTGTTCCTAGAGTCTTCAGCTGACCAAAAGTCAATGCAGACCAGCTCCAGCGGTCTAGATGACAAGATGCTCTCTAAAGGAGCTCGTCCCTCAGGTTCAGCTGACTTGCTGAGGACACAACGCTGGCAGTGTCTGACATGGTCTCTAACATCTCTCTCAAGGGTCAGCCAGAAAAATCTCTGTCTGGATAAACTGAGGGTTCGCGACTGGGCTTGATGACCAGCATCATTGTGCACGCCTTTCAACACCTCATCCTTAAGTGAGTCCGGGACAACATACTGAAGCCATTTGGACTTGGTTCTCTGGTCTCTTGAAACTCTGTACAGAACACCATTACTCACAGATAGCTTATCCCAGTGTTTCAGATATTTAATCACTGAAAATGATTCTTTCACCCTTTCTCTCCTTGAGGGTCTCCGATGTCTTTCAACATAAAACAGGACGCGAGAAAGAGTTCCATCCTCCAACTGTTTGTCACGCAAAGCCTTTTCAGAATAGGCAGGCAACGGGTCTTGACCTGGTGGAACTAACTGGGGCAAAAACTGCAAGGCTTCAATTGCCCGGGCCCTTGGACCAGCATCCCACTCAATGTGTGACTGCATCACAGCAGACACTTCTTCTGAATTCACAATCTGAGTGTGTACCCGGGAGGTATGAGCATTGTCACACATCGCATCCACGTGACCACTGGATGAACGAAAAGCATCCTGAACAGAGGCAGTAGACACATTTTTGACTTCACTGAGGAGTTTCACATATGGCTCATTGAACAGTCTGTGACCAATATTCTCCTTGACAAAAGGCACACGGCTTAATGCATCAGCCACAATGTTCTGCCGCCCTGGAACATACTTTATGTCAAAGTCATATGCAGCCAACTTGTCTACCCAGCGTTGTTCACAACAGTCTAACTTGGGCTTTGTCAATATGTGAGTCAAAGGATTGTTGTCAGTCCAAACAGTGAATTTGTGACCTTTTAGCCAATGACTAAACTTGTCAGTGATGGACCATTTCAAAGCCAAAAATTCCAGTCGGTGCGCTGGATAGTTTTTCTGAGACTGCGTCAGTGACTTACTGGCAAAAGCAATGGGTCTGGCATGACTTTCACCTTCCTGGACTTGGGACAGAACGGCACCTATCCCATCCAGAGACGCATCAGTTGAAAGCATGAAGGGACGGTCAAAGTTAGGATGAGCCAAGACCACAGTGTTAAAAAGTGCAGATTTGAGACTTTCAAAGGCATGTATGTGCTCTTGGGTCCAATCAGAAGCAAAAAGCTTTCTGCAAACCATCCTGGTTTTCTTACATCTGCCTTTAAATTTTCCACCTTTCAACAGGCTGAACAATGGCTTGGCAATGGCAGAATATCCTGGCACAAAATGCTGATAGTAATTAACCATCCCCAAGAAGGATCTAAGTCTTTTTTGGGACGGTGTCACACCATCAGTGTCCATAAGGTCAGCACAAGTCATTTTTGCGATGTTCTCAACCTTACTCGGGTCGGTTGAAACACCATTCTCATCAATTACGTGACCAAGAAACCTCACAGACCTCCTGAGGAAAAAACACTTTTTGGGTGCCAACTTCAAGTTGTGCCTACGCAGCCTGCTGAACACCATCTCAAGGCGCTGCAATGCACTCTCCTCATCAGATGCAAAAATCAGCAGATCATCCAAATAGCACAACAAAGTCAAATAATTCTGGTCACCAAAAATGGCAGTCATCATGCGCATAAAACTAGCAGGACTATTGCATAATCCCTGGGGCAGGCGATTGTACTCATACAAGCCCATCGGAGTGGTAAAAGCAGAATACTTCCTGTCATCCTCATGAAGCGGCATGTTGTAGAAGCCGGACGTTAAATCCACTGTGCTGAAGAGGCAGTTACCTCCCAGTGCTGCCAGACAATCTGCCTGGTGAGGGAGAGGGTGAGCGTCTTTCAGAGTCCTCTTATTCAGCCAGCGAAAATCTGTGCAGATGCGGAGGTCGCCATTCTTTTTCCACACAAGAACCAAGGGAGATGCATACTCGCTAGTCGATTTCCTGATAATGTCTTTTTCCTCCATTTCATTTAGCACCTGTCTTAATTTCTGATACTGACTAGGGGGTACACGCCTGTATGGGAGTCTGAATGGTTTATCATCAGATAAATGTATGCGGTGTACAAAGCCCTTAGCTTCTCCACAGTCTAGGTGGTGGCGTGAAAAGACATCCTCGTACTGAAGTACCAAGTCAGCCATTCTCTTTTTGCAGTCCTCTGACACTTGGCATGAATTAATGTCTATGTCACAAAGCCCCACTGACTTGAGTTTTTCTTTTACAGACTCCATACCAGCATTACATGCCGTTGTAGACTGTGTGTAGCAGGTCACTGGTACACTAGACTGCTCAGCTGCGTCCATGTCTTCAAGGGCTACACATGTATAGACGTCAGCTAGCTTTGCATTGCGCCGTAACAACACAGGCTTGTTGGACGTGCTGATGAGTTTGAGCGGGACCCACCTGTCACCCCACATAGGAGTTACAATCTTAGCTACTAGGACACCCCTAGGAGCTGAACGAGAAGATGTGGGCTCCGTCATGACTGTACTGCCTGGAGATACAACAGTGTCTTTAGGCAATTTACCCCAAACAAGGTACTCACGCCCAGGTTCAAGGTAGGTGGCTGAGTTACATCTGACAGTACCAACTTTGTCAGGAATGTCATTTCCTTTCCAGGGGTTCAAACCAGCGAGCATAGACAAGAACTGCTCAGCTTCTGGTTCTGCAGTTGGGCAGGGGCTAGACACTGTTTTCCAATAGGACTTGCATTGTTTTGAATGGTGTAGGATGTGCTTTATGACATTGGTACCAATAATCAACTCATCATGCTGACCACAGACAACCAGAGTGGGAACTAGCATTTTACAACCATACACCTCCATCACAATGTCAAAAGCACTCTTTGGCCTGACACGCTGTCCACCACACCCAACCAGCATCACATCCACATCAATCTGGTTCTCATTTGTTATCACTCCAGCAGTTCTCAGCTTCTTCTCTGCATCCTCGTTGATACTGCAGGCCATGGAGCCACTGTCCAGCATGCCATCAATTATTACTGCACCACCAAAAGCTACTGGTGTGTAGAAAAGGCTGGAACTATTGCCAGTTATGTGAATGTTCTGATACACAACAACTACATCATCGCATGAGCTTCTCACCGATGCAAAAATTGACTCAGCATCAGATGAGCCACTGCAGTGGGAGCTTGAGTTGAGACCTGCACTGCCTCCCTCCAAGTACAGGTCAGTTAGTTTCCCTGAGACTGAGAAGGAGGCTGACAGTTGTTGTTGGGACAGGCCAGTCTGGTATGACCAGGGGAAAGACAGCTAAAACACAGTTTCTCAGACATGCAATGTGAAATGGTGGAGTGACGTGTGTCATTACAGACCATACAAGTTGCTTCTCTGGGGCGTCTCTGACGAGGGGCATGTCTAAATCTGTTGCTCTCAGTCGGGTGAGGAATCGTACACTGCTGCAACTTCTCCATCATTTCCTGAAACATATTAACCACGCGACTGAGGAGCCTCTCCTCTGACTGTTGGAGATTTTGAGCAACAACCGGCACACTAGCACAATCTGAGCCGAGTGTGTTTGGGGTAGGGTCAGAAATGGGGAATGGGGAGGGGCCCTGACACGTAAACTGTCGGGTTTGAGGAAGTGAAGAGGGAATGACTGAGGTGTGGCACTGTTCTGGCATGGTCATGGCTGAAGATGGTAACCTGGGTTTGTCAGATGTTACAGTAGCTGTGTGACTCATTAGCTGTGGACCATCAGGTGCTCTGGCACTAGCTCTAACCTCTCTCTGATAATCGTCAATTCTCAACTGAACATCACGTGAGGTCCATTCATGAGGTGGTTTCCACTTCAAGGTGCAAGACAGATCAGGATCAGGACAATTTTTAACAAACATGATAGCAACCTCTTTGCTCATGTCCTCAGTCTGCTTGCCTTGTCTACGCAGGCCCTCGAGAGCCAGGTCTGCTGCTTTATTCAGCCTTATCCAGTAGTCCACTGGGTTTTCTCTGTGCCTGGGCAGGGTTGCATAAAAATCTGCGAGCGGAAGACATGAGGAGGCATCACAGAAGTAACGGAGAAGAACATCATATATTATCTCAGGTTCTTTTTTAGCATCTAGCTCCAGGTCACTACGCAGGGCAACTTTCACAACATCTTTAGCTTTGCCCAATAAATGACTCATTATCTCTCCTGCTTGCTCACACACAGGAATCTCTCTCTTCTTGAGTTCAGTCTTAGTCAAGTCAATCCAGTCCCGAACTGAATATTTGTCCGTACCGTCACCTCTAAATATACGTAGTTCTCTGTCTGACTTAACATGAACAGTCACATGTGGGGGGTCACATTTGGTAACATCACAATGTGCTGTTCGATCTGTAGGAGAAGTCTGGTTGTCATTGGTCATCTTCACAACACCAGCAGACATTAATTTAGTAATTATAGACTCACCAATTTGAGCACCAAGCTGCCCCACCATGTCTGTAAATTGTTCAATGGCACCAACATTACTGCAGGGTGTGGAAACATGAGGACCCTCACTCATGAACTCACCAACAGGAATACAACCTGGGCTCTGACCTAACCCCGTTTCCCCACCACTGTTCATAAATTTTGAATATCCCACATCTCTACTAACAGTAATATCACTGCGCCAAACACCTCTTCCTTTTGGCAAAACCGGTGTTGTATAATTATCCATGTCTCTCTTTTTTTTTTTTTGAACTATTTTACACAGTGAAATTTTCTTGCGTTGTGACTAACTCCAAAATAAAGTGGCATATGACAGTTAAAATGTATTTCAACAGTCCTGTATATGCCTGACCACATATACGTCCCAGCGTAGACCTAAGTAGGTGATGCAGCATCCACGGTGACCGGCGTCGAGCTGATCTGAAGATCCAAGGGTCACTGGCACCAGTGTAATGGATCTCGTCACAAGCGTAACGGTTCTTCTTTCTGGGGCACCCTTAAGCGGCCGTGATCGGGAACATCAAAACAAGTGTGTGCAGCATAGGGACCACGATGACACCAGACTGCTGTTTCCACAATTTATTTCTGTTAGAGAAATAAAACAAAATGTATCACGCTCCGTCTGTACCTCGATCCCACACAGGCTCCCACAGCAAAGCAACGCGATACTGTGGGGAAAGACTAACTACCGGAGCCTCAGAAGTACAGAAAGAGCGGATGTGAGAAGTGCACTGCCAAAATAAAACACTCAAGTAAAATAAAATTCACAACATAAAGAAAAACATAACTGATAAAAAGAAATACTTAAAGTGCATTTTTGACTCTTACATATGCATTCTCAGATCATCACCAAAATGTTATGGGTTTCTCTGTAAGCCAAGGACCACCTCTGGTGGCGGGCCTATGGCGTGGCGATGCATGTAACTCAGTGGACACGTCTTAAAGGGGCAGTACATGAAAAGCGCCATATTAATATATAAAATAATTTTCAAAACATTCCTGGATCCAGGATCATGACCAAAATCTAATCATTTGTTCCTCTTGCCATTACATACCTTTCTTGAAAATTTCATCAAAATCCATTTAGAACTTTCTGAGTAATGTCGCTAACAGGCATACAAACTGACCAACAAACAAATCAACCAACGCTTCCAAAAACATTACATCCTCCCTTGGTGGAGGTAATAATTGTATTGACCATACACTGGGGCTGGGCAGTTCCACATTAAATCAGCATCATGGTTTATTGAATCTGTCTGGTCGGTTTTTTTCCCCTCCTCTCTTCTCCCTTACAATTCACTGACAAGGTTCATAATTATTAAGCAACACTACACAACAGTGCGGTATCATATCACTGCTGTGAGTAGTAAACGAGCATAATAGAATAGGCCTATTGTGATTTCACAAACAAAAAAAATTAAACATTGCCCACTGCTGAAGTTTACTGTGTTTACATACCGTGTGGGTCATCTGGCTCGCATCTTTGTCTGCCAGTGTTCTGTCGATTTGTGCTACCCTATCGAAAAATGCTACCAGTAGCACCGATTGACAGCAGAGTCAATTGATTTATGCTACTTTGTCAAAAACTGCTACTGTTGCTTATCGGTACAATTTGTGTATATTCTGCAGATCATATAACTGTTTAATGTGTTTAATTAGTCCATAATATTCAGTTAATTATTTTATTTTCCTTAATTTCTTTGCTCTGTCTGATTGCCAAATTATCATAAACTTTAAACATTTCCATTTCTGCATGTGAAACATTATTTCCCAAACTACAAACAATATCATTTATTTATTGTTTAATTTCCAGTACCCCCTTATCGTAAATTACTTTTCTGTTGATTAGTTTCCATCAAAACTATGGGGTATAATTTGTGATCAGAAAGTGAAGAATATTATGAGAAGACCAGCTGAAGACTGGAACCAAGGAGTTTAAAAAGGAAGAGGGAAATGAAGATCACCTTTTACCTTGTGGGAGTAAGTCAGTAGTACTCTGCTCTATGCGGCTGTGGTGTAAAACTCTTATCAAATATAGAAAAGAAATTTCTCCAAGCTTTCTCCTGAAACTAACTGTACACAAGAGGGCGATATGAGCCATAAATCAATCCGAGATTGTAAGAAATAGTTGGTGTTGCTCCATGTAGATTCTGAACATTTTAATATACCGGTATTCCCCATCAGCTAATGCTCCCAGTTAAAAATACTCCCAGTTATAAGCAAATACTTTCTCCAACATTAGGCTATAGATTGTCCATGAGCTTGAGGCTCCTTTGTTTCAAAAATGCACATAAATGCGGGGCTGCGTGGCCCTATGATGTGGCCATGCACGTAACTCCGTGGACAAGTGTTCAAGGGGCAGTATATGAAAAGCACAATACAAATATATAAAATAATTTTTAAAAATTCCTAGATCCAAATTGTGATCCGGTTCACCACCAAAATCTAATCTTCTGTTCTCCGTGCCATTACACACCTTTCCTGAAAATTTCATCAAAATCTGTTCATAACTTTTGGAGTAATGTTGCTAAAAGTCAAACCAACTAACCAACCAACAAAGAAACCAACCAATAAACCAACCCATACCACCAAAAACATTATCTCCTCCCTTGGCAGAGGTAAAAAAATTAAAGCATAAATAAGTTTTTGGGTGTGGATTGGTCATTATCACATAACAGAGACAGCACCTGATCATGTTACCTATGATGGTAGGATGACCTCAAAATGCCACCTAATGGGAAGGTGATCCGAACAATCGTATAAGTCACACAATACTGAAAACAGCATTAATTATCTTATATTTACACCACAGGAGTCACTGAGAAACCAGACGAACTAAAACAGTGTGACTTCATGCCCAAGGACATTCCTAGGAGTGCACTTGAAAAGACAGCATACGGACGTTACTCGCCCAAAGGGTTAATATTGATGAAAAGCAAACAAACAGGTCCATAAATAGGTGCTTTCCCTGGAAGAAAGACTTTATACGCTACAAGCTCATTTGGAATTCAGTTGAATGTCTCACACAATGGTCGAACATACAGGGCTGACGATGGGGGGTAAATTAGAGCTTGGAGATGAATTATCAAACAATTAAAAAAAAGTGAGGCTGAGCCAAAGGGAAACAGAGCACAGATTATATTGGCATTGGTGTCTTCTGGGTTAAATCAGTTTTTGTATTGCTTTTGGCTGCTGTACTGTATCATGTCTAAGATGCAAACATAAAAGATTTTTTTCATATTTGATTTCTCGCCAATGAACAAATCAAACATGAAATCACATGAGCTGACGGGGAGACCAGTGAAATGGCAAAGGATGTGTCCATCCCCTCCCCCACCCTCACTCCACCCTGCCCTCAGTGTTCCACCGATATTCATTTTGATTTCAATTAAAGATCCTGAGTGTGACTCTCGGAGAGAAATTGCCTGCCTTTAATTAGGTAGTCTAAGTTCATGGAAGCAATTGTTGTTTCCCCAGCACTTCCAATTTGATGAGCCAAGGACTTCCATTTTATAGCTATGAATGAATATAGTTTCATACCCCTCAGGTTCCTTGTCCTGCTAACTGTTTTGCAGCCATACAGGGAATATTAGTTGTGTGTTTGTCATTAGGCACTGAGGGGTTTCCTGCTATGTGTGAGTGAGAGTGTATGTGTGTCCTCTTGTCTTATTATGGACTGGTGGGCTGCTCCATCTGTGATGAAGAGGTCAGTATAGCTGGCTAGGACCACATGGCGCTGTGCATGCCACTGCCCGCTGGTCAATAATCTATTACAGCACATCCCTCCTCCTCTTCTATGTGACTAATGCACTTCACAGAGATGGCCTTTTAGAGGTTAATGCTGCTCGCCTGACCCCAGTCCCCTCTGACAAATACTGTCAATGCTTGATTGGGAAAAGCACTTCCTTAGCTGAAGATCAGGTTATGTTGTGAATGAAGCAGAATGTCTAAAAAATATATATTTTAATAGCATACCACTGACAGAAATTTACTTTGTCTTCCTTCAGCTTGGAGCAGTGCTGATTTGGCCCATAGGTACTTCCGGATGCTGAAGTCATCTTTTGCTGCTGAGGCTAGCCAAGCTTCTTCAGTTAACATAGTCATTGACTGAAAAATTTTGTTTTCTTTAGGCTTTAACCTTCAGAAATGCATCTATTGGTCATGTGATTATTGAAAAAATATCAAAAGGCTAACTTCTCTTAAAAAAACACACAGCCGTTACATTGCTTTTGTGTCCGATTAACCATTTTAACTCTTCGGGGTTTGCCACACGACATCATAAAATGGTAAACCCAGCCTCAGCGCTATCCTTGATACCCGCCCACTGCTCTATTAGTGGTCAGCCTAGCTTTCTGCCATGTAGTGAACAGATGGTGTTAAAAGAAGTTCACCTAACAAGCGCAGTTTATATTGTTATTTTCTTTAGATTTCAGTCACAATAATAAACATCCGTGTTTCCACCTGGCTCACTAAACCACAGTTGCTAATATATGTTCCATCATTGTGGCTTATTTTGTTATATATTCGCTGTGATGCTACATCAGGCTTTAAGCCTGATGTAACATTGGCATGGAGATAATATGCCATTGGCATATTATCATATGCCAATGTTACAGCAGGAATGAGAGGTGAGGAGGCTCCCTTAAGCGAATCAGTCTCCCTGGAAAACCAAGTGCTTCAGTTCCTTGAAAGCAGAAATATAAAGGTTGAAGTAAATGCAATTTCAGCCTGTCATACTTTACCCAGAGAAGATAATAAAACAAAGAAATCAATCGTGATGCACTTTGTGAACAGAAGGGTAAAGACTGACATACTGAGGCAGGCCAGAAAGCTACGGGGAACAGAAGTTTACCTAAATGGACATTTAACAAAGGCTAATGCTGAAGTAGCACGGCAAGCACGGATGTTGAAAAGACAAAATAAGATACAGGCAACACGGACAAGAAACTGTAGAGTTTGGATCAAACTAAATGGAACACCTGAGGAAGCAAAGGCCATAGTAATCAGAGATCTCACTGATTTTAATAAATATAGATGAACACTGATTAAGAAAATTAAGAGACTATGATAATCCATATCCACACACACGGCAAGAATAGTTCTTTTGTGACATACCATGTCAATGTACTTAAAAAAAACCAAAAACTAAACAAAACAAAAAAACTTATGACTGACTTGAGTAGACATCAATTATCGTCAGTTGGAGGAAGTCATTTGACAGAGTGAGGAAATTCAAACTCTGAAAATATGCCATTATGCTGAACATAAACTACAAGAGATGGAGAATGATACTGATCCTGATAACCACTTTTTATTCATAATCATTGTGAATATTATACTGAAAAGCAATTCAAAAGTCAAGTGCAATTAGATGGTAAACTATCAATAATACACTTCAACAGCAGAAGTCTTAACAAAAACTTTCCACAGATACAGGACTATTTAAAACAGCTAGACAGAAAATTTACAGCTATCGCAGTCTCTGAAACTTGGCTTAATGAAGAGCAGGCTCCTCTGATGGCAATAGAGGGATATCAGATGTTTCAGATCAACAGATCTCAAAAAAAGGGTGGTGGTGTTGCACTGTATATTGATGAACAGTATAGGTGTAAGCTTGTAAATGGAATGTCCTTTGCACTACCAGGGATTCTGGAATGTGTTACTGTTGAGATTGACCAAGATAAAACAAAAAATCTAATTATAAGTTGTATATATAGAATGCCAGGAACTTGCATTGAGACATTCAGAGACAAATTAGTTGAGCTGTACAATAATATTACTAGTAAGAAAATGGTTGTAATTTGTGGAGATTTCAATATTGATTTACTAAATCCATTTCAACAAAATGTAATTACAGAGTTCATGAATTCTATGTACAGTATGAGTCTATATCCCACAATAACACATCCCAGTAGAATCACAGTTCACACTGCTACACTTATTGATAACCTGTTTGTTAATATTATTGATAAGAGAATAGAAAGTGGATTATTGATAAATGATATAAGTGACCATTTGCCAGTCTTTGCACTTATCCATGGCCACACGGCGGCCAATACAAAAAAACCCCAACTTTAAAATCTTTCAGATACAAATCACAAAATGCAATCAGTTCTTTTAAAGAAGACTTGCTGAAGCAAGACTGGACAAAAGTCTATATATCAGATGTAAATGAAGCCTATGACACATTCATGAACATTGTAACCACTCTTTATGAAAAAATTTGTCCATTAGTAAAGAAAAAGCTTAAACAGAAATTTGTTGACAAGCCATGGTTAACCAAAGGATTACAAAAGGCATGTAAAAAGAAAAATTCATTATATAAAGCTTTTCTAAAGAAAAGGACAAAAGAAGCAGAGCAGTGGTATAAAACATACAAAAATAAGTTAACATATATAATGAGATGTAGTAAAAGAGACTATTACAGTAAAGAACTGGAGGAAAAACAGAAACAATATTAAAAATCCATGGATAATACTTAACAATATTCTTGGAAATAAAAACAGAAATACAAGCTACCCAACCAATCTTTCAAAAACAAATAATAAAATGACTCAGAGTGTGAATGCAGTCTCACCTGCAGATGAATTTAATAACTTTTTTGTTAACATTGGTCCTAATTTGGCTTGAGAAATACCCATTATGGCACCTACAGGTGTTACAATAAGCAAAAACATTGCTATAAAAGACTCCATTTTCAAAAAGAACAGACGAGAGAGGTCATTGAAATTGTTAAATCGCTTAAAAATAAAACATCTACGGATTGTGATGGTATTGACATGCTCTTAGTCAAAACTATCATTGAATGCTTAGTGAAGCCACTGACACATATTTGTAACCTGTCTCTCCAACAGGTATATTTCCCAATGCAATGAAAATAGCTAAAGTAATTCCGATATACAAGACGAGTGACAGAGGGGAATTTTCAAACTATAGACCAATTTCACTATTGCCGCAATTTTCCAAGATACTTGAAAAAATACTCTGTGTGAGAAACGATATCTTCATAATAAAGAATAATTTACTGTGTGAGCAGCAATATGGGTTCAGACACAAGAGGACAACTGCATTTGCTCTAATGGAACTTATAGAAAAAATATCAACTGCCGTTGAAAATAAAGAGTATTCAGTTGGGGGTATTCCTGGATCTTAAAAAAGCATTTGATACAGTGGATCATGATTTATTATTAAAGAAACTACATAATTGTGGTATTGGGGGGTAGCACTGTCCTGGTTATGTAGTTACTTAAAGAATAGATATCAGTATGTATTTGTTGGTAACAAAAACTTAGAGTAACTAAAGGTTACTTGTGGAGTCCCACAGGGTTCAGTTTTGGGGCCACTGTTATTCAATATGTACATAAATGATACATGTAAAGTTTCGGAAAAAATGGATTTAATATTGTTTGCCGATGACACTAATTTATTATGCAGTGGAAGCAATTTGGAACAACTTTTGGATACACTCGGAAAGGAATTAGGAAAGCTTAAAGTAGAACTGAACTGAACGGCATTGAACGGCACTGGGTGATAGTACATACAATTATAAAGATAATTTATCATTGGCACCCCCTCCACAAATCCCGGAATCTTGGAGAAAATCGCGATTTTGAATTTCCCGCCCTGAAAAATCAGACAAATCCGCCGAAGCGCAGCCGGAGTTCCGCGTGACGTCACGAGTGTGACCCAGTCCTCATGTTTACCATTGCGAGCACGTCGACACTGGTTGTTTTTGGTGCATTTTGTCGTGATAGTCGACTACAAAACACTTCCAACACCTGGGAAGATCTGTTCAGTGGCCAAGGAAAGCTGTCATGGCAACGAAAGAAAAGAAAGGGGGAGGAAAAGCGACCGGGAAGCGATGCGTTTCTAGATATACAGTGATCACTCACTTATCGCGTTTAATGGGGACCAGAACCGACCGCGAAAAGTGAAAAACCGCGAAGTAGCGTCACCCCCCCCCCCAAGGGCGTCACAAGCACTATTTTGCACAAAAAGGCACAAGAGAACAGCGAAAAGTGCCACTAAGCAACACAAGCGATAAAGAACAATGAATGCGGTCTTCCTTCGCTGGGTAAAACGTCTCGGCCAATCAGCTTGCGAGGTAAAACGTCTCGGCCAATCAGCTTGTGAGATTCCCGAGCGGTGAAGAGGTGGGCAGAGAGGAGTGGAGCGGTGGTCAGAGAGGTAGATTTTGAGCTGTGCGGGCTCTCCGTGTTGATACCTGATGTTCTAATGAGAAGGCAGGGAGACTACATTAGAACATCAGGTATCAACACGGAGAGTCCGCTCTCCCTGGCTCCCCAGCCCGCTCGGAAATCTCGCAAGCTGATTGGCCGAGACGTTTTACCTCGCAAGCTGATTGGCCGAGACGTTTTATCTCGCAAGCTGATTGGCGGAGACGTTTTACCCAGCTTTGCTCCCTACCGAGTGCCTATACCCAGCAAAGGAAGACCGCATTAAACGCAATAAGTGAGGGATAACTGTAATAAGTTGGAAAAATGCTGATGTTTTTTTTCCCCTTTCTTTTTTATTGTTAATTTTCCTTATCCTGACACCCCAAACATGCCAAAGTAAAGACTCACCATTCTGTATTCAATAAGCGACTCTCCTCCCCATCACTGCTGCGGTCTGAGTCGGTGCTGGAATCCCCCGAAAATTCTGGCTCTAATCTGTACGGTTCGATGCCTCCCTCGCTCTCTTCCTGTTCACTTGACACTCCTGCATCCTCCTCTGTCTTGTCACCGATCCTGAATGCCTCTTCACTCTGAAAACTCTGGTGTTCTTGACTGCTGGAACTGCTATCATCTGCCATTGTTGTTTTGATAAGGCTCACACTCGTGACGTCACGCAGCGTCGTCTGCACTACTTTCGGTTTGTTTGGCACTGCCAGCCAGAGGCAAAAGTTTATCGGCTTATAGCTTGGCCATCGCACGGCCTAAAAATTTCTTGTATGTGTTGAAAAATACAATAGGTAATAAGGAATTAATCTGCTATTCTACTTTTTTGGCAAAAAGGTGAGTTCAGTTCTACTTTAAACTGTGGTTTGATTCAAACAAATTAACGCTAAATTTAAGTAAGACAAAATTTATAGTTTTTAACAATCATCACAACAACTTAGTATTTAAACTCAGTGTAAATGGTGTAGAGATTGAAAGGGTATCCGAAATTAAATTTCTTGGAGTGATAATTGATAATAAACTGTGTTGGAAGTCACATATTAATTATATTAAAGGTAAAATATCTAAATCAATGGCAATGCTACACAGAGTGAAATATTTGCTGAATCAACCCACATTATATACTTTGTATCATTCATTAATACTTCCATACATGACATATTGTACTGAAGTATGGGGAAATACATATAAAACAAACATATATTCAATTTTTATGCTCCAGAAGAGAGCTATTAGAATAATAAACAAAGCTGCTTACAGGGAACCAACAAACTCACTTTTTCTTAAAATAAAAGCTCTCAAGTTGAAAGATCTGGCTGACTTTAAAACTGCAGTAATAATGTTTAAAGTGAAGAATCTATCACTGCCCTCAAATATCCAAAAGTTGTTCCAAATAAGGGAGAAACAATATCATTTCAGAGGAACATGTATATTTCAAAAACCTTCAGTGAGAGCTACCACCAATCAACAGTGTCTCAGTGCAAGGAGTCAGATTGTGGAATGCTTTTGGACCTGAATTAAAATCATGTACAACGCTTGGACAATTTAAACAAAAACTAAAGGAAGAAATACTCCAAACATATATACAAGATGACATGTAAAATCACATAAGGACTGTCATATCCAGTCTGCGTTGTGTTGTTGCTTAGTTTTTTGTCACGTTTTGTCTTAGCTTTGTTCTGAATTGTAATCGCTCTTGTTTTGTTTTTCTTATGAATTCTTGGATGGAATATGGGTGGGCAATATAAGCTGCGGCTTCAGCCATCACCCATTTCAGATAACTTATGTTGAACTGTATGATCAGAGGAGTTATTGTTTTATTTGACCTTGTAAGATGTTTTTTTTCCCCTTTGTTGTATTACTCTGTTCCTTTCTTTTAATCTCTACTTTTATTCTATCCGAAATAAATAAAGATTCATTCATTCATTCATTCAAGCATTAACTAGGTGGTCAGACAGGCTGCCTGGGGTTAGCTTAACTGCCAGTCTGGCTGGTTTTGATTACTATTTTCTATAAATTCTATTCATCCACCACTGGAATCCTTGTTCATCTACCAACATCTGACCATATACTGCATCACTCTTAGACATTAATTTTGCTAGGCAGGTATTAACCTCTTGCACTCCGGGATACCGTGGGCGGTCACGTCTCTGCGCCTAGGGCGCACTGAAAAAAAAAAGATGCATTTCCGTTCTTCCACTACAGACACAGCCGCGAACAGAAAGCCAAAGGAGTGCTTTGATTGGTTTAGATTTGACTGACCTCTCATTCGACTAATAAGAGCCTTGAATTGGGTTTCTGAAACCTTGAAGAACCAATGACTGAAAACCTAGCAAGAAGGACCCGCCTACCAACGGCTGCGAATGCAGCGAGCCGATTGAAGCAGAGAAGTTCGACAATTGAAAGCGTACGTCCCGTGCGTAAAATCTGTTTTGTGTAAGCTGCTGGGTGACACACATGCGTTCGCCAGTGTTTTTTTCTTACTACTGTTCTTATTTGTTTTGAAAAATCGTTCGCCAAAACCGCAATCATGGAAGCGCAAAACCGCAATAATGGAATCATGGTTTGACCGGGTCGCGTGACCAGAACCACGAGTCGTAACAAGCGGACCAGCGTCATGTTCATCTGACAATGAGGAAGAGAAGTTCACCAGCGACACTGCTTTTGTGGACAGGTGTTATAAGCTAAATTATTCTTTATCCCTGAAAATTGTAATCAAAATGACTTTTGACCGATCGGTAAATTACAACTGTGCGTCATCGCCACATGACGGACCCGTGCGCCGCGTCCAGACCGTGAACGCCCCCCACCCCACCCCACCCGCTACTCTTCTGTAGCGGATTGCAGATATATTGCAGATATTTTAGTACAACTGTGCGTAGTAGACCACGGCGCACCGTCACCGCGGTCCATCATGTAGCGATGAGCGATGTCCATCCTCTGTAGCGGGGGGGTGGGTGGGAGTTATTATCTTCTACATTACAGATATTTTAGTATAATTTTTAGTGCACTGTAGGTTATTTTTTCTTGTAAAAAAAAGCCACACATTTTTTACGTGGCATGCTTCTTTGTGTGTAGGGGCTTGTTTGTTCATTCATTCATTCATGAATGAATAAACAACACCCCCCCCCACACACACAGCCCTGAGTGTTACCTTTCATTAGAGCCCAAGATGAAACTTCTATATTGAATCATTCAAAAGTTACAGATGTTTTTCCAAACTGTGCCATTTGGGATTCCAAAACGTGCCAAAACGTGATGGGATTCCAAAACGTGCCGCCCATGTCGTCAAAAAAGCGCGCGCCACATCCGCGGATGTGGTTGCCGCCAGCGGGACTGCTTCTGGCCAGCGTGTGGTGCGGTCCACCACTGTCAGAAGGTGCGTGCACCCCTGCGATGGCGGGAGGGGGCCCACGAGGTCCACGTGAACATGGTTGAACCTCTTAGCTGGGATAAGAAACGGCTCCAAAGGAGCCTTGGCTCGTTGGCACACTACGCAGGCTGCAGCCCACTCTTTCACTTGTTTGCGCAGGCCTGACCACATGAACTTCGTTCCCACCATTTTGACTGACACGCACACCCCTGGGTGCGCCAGAACGTGAACTGACTCAAACACGCGGTGGTGCCAAGTGACTGGGACCACCTGGTGCGGGTGTCCCGTGGAGACGTCGCAGATTAGCGGGGGCTTGCTGTCTTGCAGTACTCTGCTCTTCAGCCTTAACCCTGTTGGTCCAGACTGGAGCACGCGCACATCCGTATCGCCAATCTGCTCTGCGGCCATGGCTGTATAATCTATCCCCACGCAGACCGGGGCCACTACTGCGCGCGAGAAGCAGTCCGCTACCACATTCAGTTTACCCGACACATGCTGAATATCGGTCGTAAACTCCGAGATCGCGGCCAGCTGTCTCTGCTGCCGGCCCGACCATGGTTCCGAAACCTTGGCCATCGCGAACGTTAGTGGCTTGTGGTCCACGAACACGGTGAAGCTGCACCCTTCCAGCCATAACTGGAAGTGGCGTATGGCTAGGTGGACAGCCAGCATCTCTCTGTCGAACGCGCTGTATTTATGCTCACTGTCGCGCAAAGCCCTGCTGAAAAAAGCGAGCGGACTTCCAGGAACCAGCGACACATTGCTCCAAGACGGCCCCTATGGCCACATCCGAGGCGTTGGTAGTGAGCGCTATCCAGGCTGCCGGGTCCGGGTGCGCCAACATTGCGACGTTTGCCAGGGCTGTTTTAACCTCAGAGAACACCTGCTCTCGCTCCGGGGTCCATTCGACTCTATCCGCGGGTTTCCATTTCTTGAGCGCGGCAAGAAATGGCCGCATGCCATGCATGCAATGCATGCATGCAATATAATGCATGCATGCATTATATTGCCCATGCAATATAATGCATGCATTATATTGGCATGCATTATATGCCTGCATGCCAACTCATGCAGGCATATAATGACTGCATGAGTTGAGCTGCGCGGGGGAGGAACCGGTTATAAAAGTTAACCATCCCCAAAAATTCTTGCAGCGCCCTGACCATCTGAAGCCGGGGAAAATTTGCCACGGCGCACACTTTGTCGGGCAAGGGTATCGCTCCCTCCGGTGAGACGCGGTGCACCCAAAAATCAATCCCCGTCAGGCCGAACTGGCATTTTTCCTGGTTGATTATTAACCCGTGCTCCTCCAACCTCCGGAAAACCATCCTGAGGTGGGTTACGTGTTCATCCTCGGACGCACTGGCCACCAGGATATCATCCAGGTAGACGAACACAAATGGGAGATCGCGCAACACCGCATCCATCATGCGTTGGAATGTCTGTGCTGCTCCTTTTAATCCGAAGGGCATGCATAAAAACTCAAACAAGCCAAACGGAGTTATTACCGCTGTTTTGGGTATGTCCTCCGAGCGCACTGGGACCTGGTGTAACCGCGGACCAGGTCTATTTTAGAAAAAATGCGTGCTCCGGCGAGGTGAACGGAAAAATCCTGAATATGGGGAATCGGGTAGCGGTCGTGCGCTGTGGCGTTATTCAGTCTGCGGAAATCTCCGCACGGTCGCCACAATCCCTCGGCCTTAGGGACCATGTGTAGCGGGGATGCCCATGGGCTGTTCGATTGCCTGATGATGCCCAACCTTTCCAGGTTGGCAAACTCCTTGTGCGCTATGGCCAGTTTAGCTGCGTCCAAGCGCCGAGGACGTGTGAAAACGGGCGGCCCGGTGGTGGTGATAAAGAGTTCCACCCCATGTTTAGCAATGGCCGCCGAAAACGTCGGGACCATGAGTGCTGGGAACTGAGTGAGCAGTGTGTGGAGCTTACCGCCTGGAGCTGTGACGTTGGCTTGCGTTATTGGCCCGGCCCCTCGAGCTGTACTGGGGAGAGAATCAAAAGACAGTGCATTAACCAGGCGCCTGTTAGCAACATCGACTAGCAACCCATGTGCACACAGAAAATCAGCTCTCAGGATTGGGAAACTCAGTGCCACAATGATAAAAGTCCACTCGTACATACGGCCGTGTAGGGATAAAGTCAGTGTTCTCTCACCAAAAGTCTTAATACCCGAGCCGTTTACTGCTACCAGCCCGGGGCCGCTAGGTCCTGCTAGCCGGTTGGCGTAGGATGGCAGGATGATGCTCCTCTGGGCTCCAGTGTTTATGAGGAACCGTCTCCCCGAGCGCGGGTCCGTCATGTAGAGCAGCTTGTTCTCTTCACCGGCGGTCGCAGCTGCTACCGACTGCCGGCCTTGGCATTTCCCGAGCACTTGAATTGGCACGGTGGCACACATCTGAGTGCGTTCTCTCCAAAGCGGCGGTGGTAGAAGCAGAGCGTGTCTCTCTGGCGCTTCCTGGCCTCCGCTACCGCTACCGTCGGTGGCTCCTTGCCTCCGCTGGTCGTCTCGCTGGTTTCCGACGCCACCACGTTCACTGTGAGGGCTCTGGTGGTGAGGATGATCCAGTCTGCCTCCTGGGCTAGCGCATGGTAGTCACACGCGGCCAGCAATGGCGAATTGGCAAGAACTGCTCTCGCCTCTGTTGGGAGGTTCCGGAGGAAAAGGTGGGCAAACAGAAAATGCCCGTCGTCCGTGCCCATTAATGCCAACATCTTCTCCATCAGCTCGACCACCGAATCGTCTCCTAACTCGGAGTGCCTCAGGAGCTTCTCTGCTCTCTCACAGTCCGAGAGCGTGTAGCGCCGGGTCAGCGCAGCCTTGAGAGCCTCGTATTTGTCATGGGCTGGAGGCTGTTGGAGCAGGCTCGCTACCTGCTGAGATGTGCGAGCATCCAGCGCTGCGACCACATTGTAATATTTGGTGTCGTCTGCTGTTATTCCCCGGAGGGCGAACTGAGCCTCGGTGTGGTGGAACCAAGACCGCTGGTCGTGCAGCCAAAAGTCCGGTTTTTTGACCGAAACAGCGCACGCGTTGCTGGGGGGTCCCATCCGGGCCGTCTCTGGGATGCTTGCCGCATCGCTGGGGCTCCCCGTCCAGGCCAACTCCGAGGTTCTTGCCTCGTGTTCCATAATTTGTCAAGGGGTCACCAGTGTGGAGAGTGTAAATAACGAGACTGGTTCATACAGCAGACGACTTTATTCACTCTCACATCAGTCACACACAGAAAAAGCATGTCTCAATACACCATGGGTTCTCCTTTTATACCAACCACCCATCTCACATCTGCATGACATCTCACATCACAATACATTCATCCCTTCTTCCCCCACCTCCTTCTTCCTGCTACCTCACCATAATCTCCATAGCCATTGTCCTTCTCTGTTTACCCTCTACATCCAGTCTGAGATGATTCACCCAGTCTGTACAACACATTTATTTTTTTTCCTTGAAATTTTGCTGGTATGTAAATGAAACTTTGCAAGAAGAATATAAAGATTTATAACATATCTGCATTTATATGAAAATGGACATTAAAAAAGCCAAATAAAACATAATGCAATTTAAACTTAAAGTGACATTCCAATTTCCTGTTAAGGTAGAGATTAACATCATTCCAAAAGATCTGGCTATAGGAGCAGTCCCAAAAAAGATGACGTATAGTTTCCTCTGCTTGATGACAGAAAGAACAAGAAGACTCCACATTTAAAAGAAACTTTGACAGAAACTTGTTGACCGGATAACACCTGTGCAAAATTTTTATTGAAACTTCTCTAATCTTGTTGGTGATGAATAATTTTCTTGGCAGTGCCCAAACATTTTTCCAATTTGCATAACCAAAATCATTACTCCAAACAAAGACAGATGCAGGTTTACATGTCACTTCCCTCTGAAGCAATTCTTTTATACATCTGTTATTTTTTTTAACATCAAGAAATGGTTCTGTGTTACCAATAAAAAGTTGTGGCAAAACATCAGGTAGAGCAGTCCTGGGTGCAGAAGAAACTAGAAGTTTGCTCCCTGAGGGAATAGCATCCATAACAATAGCAAATTCTCGAGGAGTAACAGGAAAATTAAAAGTTCAAGAAACTCAAGATATGAAAATAAATGACCGTCCTTATTAAGTAACTGACTAACAAGCAAAATATTCTTATCCACCCATTTATTAAAAAATAAAGATCTGTACGTAAAACAAATGTCTTCATTATTCCAAATGTAATGTGTATGAGGTGTAAAATTGTGCTTGTATACCAGCCTTCAGCAAAGTAGCATTTGCCTGTGAAAGTCTGACAATTTAATCGGCATTTTATCTATGTTACAGTTGCACCTAAAAAGAAAATTTAGACCTCCCAAAGGTTCAAAGACACGATGCGGTATGAATGTCCACAAGGAATTTTGATTTAACAAATACCTTTTGATCCATTTAATTTTGAAGGAATGTAACGTATGGAAAACTAAGGCATTAAAGCCATTAGAGTTCAGCTTATTAATCGTTACATTTTTACGGAATAAATGGAGCTTTCTTTTCCAAATAAAGTCAAACAAGGCTTTATCAACTGTATTACATAACTCTTTAGGATCATAAGATAAGATAAGATAAGCCTTTATTAGTTCCACAATGGGGAAATTCCAGGATTGCAACAGCACAGGGATAGCAACACTCAGAGCAATAATTTAGAAGATAAGAAAATAAGAGCAGTGAGTATACATACTGTATGTACACATAAATATATAAATATACAGTATATCCACAGTGCGGAGCATTGTAGCTAGATGGACGAAACAGCATAACCGTCTATTTAGTTACCCTTCATGGTATGACTATGTACCCATAAATATTGTCACCCTCCATCGTGACTGATATTGTCCTAGTTGTATACTGGAGGGGACCCTTTGTGTAAGTTTGTTGCGTCTTTTGCATTCAATACTATTAGGTTGTCACATTTTTTTGGCTATCTCTGCGAGCAGCCCTGCTTAGGTTATATAGTCTGACAGCCGTAGGTAGGAAGGACCTGCGAAACCTCTCGGTCACTCATCTAGGATGATGTAGTCTACTGCTAAATGAGCTCCTCAGTGCATCCAGTATGTCCTGCATAGGGTGGGACTCGGACTTCAGCAGAGATGACAGTTTAGCCACCATCCTTCTCTCTCCTACCTCCTCCACTGGGTCAAGGCGCTGCCCCAGGACAGAGCTAGCTTTCTCGATCAGTTTGTTCAGTCTCTTCCTATCGGCTGCTGTAATGCCGTTGCCCCAGCAGACCACTCCAAAAGTGATGGCTGATGCCACCACTGTCTCGTAGAATGTCTTCAAGAGCACCCCTTGTACACCAAAAGACCTGAGCCTCCTCAGTAGGAACAGCCTGCGCTGGCCCTTCTTGTAGAGTGCGTCAGTATTGTGTGACCAGTCTAGGTTATTGTTCAGATGAACACCCAGGTACTTGTAGGATGTCACCATCTCGATGTCTGTTCCCTGTATGTTTACTGGTGCTGTGAAGGGTTGTCCTTGCCTGCGGCAGTCCACCACCAGCTTCTTAGTTTTCCTCGCGTTGATTTGGAGGCAGTTCCGATGGCACCAGTCCACAAAGTCCTGGATAAGTCCTCTGTACTCAGCTTCATCTCCGTTGGAGATGAGGCCGACAATCGCAGAGTCGTCAGAGAACTTCTGTAGATGGCAGTGTCTTGTGTTGTGTGAGAAGTCCGCAGTATAAAGGGTGAACAGGAAGGGAGCCAAAACCGTTCCCTGGGGGGCCCCCGTGCTCCCGATGATCGTGTCGGACACACAATCCCAGGTTCTCACAAACTGTGGCCGGTTAGTGAGGTAGTCCAGGATCCATGATGACAGGTGCTGGTCCACCCCTGCGCAGGGCTTCTCCAGGTGGGACAGGGAACGGTGAAGGAGGAAGATCACTGCATCCTCCACCCCAATGCCATGCTGGTAGGCGAACTGGAGTGGATCCATTGCTGGTCCCACCAGGGGGCGGAGGTGAGCAAGGAGCAGTCTCTCCAGGGTCTTCATCATGTGAGACGTCAGGGCCACTGGCCTGTAGCTGTTCAGGTCTTTGGGGTGGGAAGTCTTTGGTACAGGTACCACACAAGATGTTTTCCACAACTGTGGTACCCTCCCCAGCTTCAGGCTCAGGTTTAAGATGTGCTCCACAATCCCACACAGCTGGTCTGCGCAGGACTTGAGGAGCTTCACGCTGATGCCGTCCGGTCCCGAGGCCTTCCTCGCCTTGATCTTCCTCAGCTCCGTCCTCACCTGGGTCTTAGTGAGGGTCAGGTTGGGGGTGTGTGTGCTGGGAGTGGGGGGGTGTTGGTGGAGTGGGGTGCGAACAGCAGGTCTCGATGACTTTAGAGGCAGCAGTGGTTGGTGTGCAGTCGGGGGGGGAGGGCGGTTGGTCAAACCTATTAAAAAACAGGTTCAGATTGTTTGCTCACTCCCTGCACCTCGTGGCCTGGGAGGAGGTATTCTGGAGCCCAGAGATTGTTTTAAGGTTTCTCCAGACCCTGCTGATGTTGCTCTTTTGCAGCTTGTTCTCCATCTTCTTCCTGAAGCTGTCCTTGCCTTCTCTGATCTTCCTCCTCAGCTCCCTCTGTGTGGACTTCAGCATCTCCCTGTTCCCCGACCTGAAGATCCTCTTCTCTCTCAGAAGTGTTTTTATCTCAGGGTTGATCTAGGGTTTGTTGTTCGAGCAACAACGTATGATCTTGGTGGGTACGGTGTTGTCCACACAGAAGTTGATGTAGTCCGTGATGGTGTGAGTGAGGCCATCGATGTCCTCACTATGTGGATCACAGAGCTGCTCCCAGGCAGTGGTTCAAGACAGTCCTTTAGAGCATCCATTGCCTCAGACCATATCTTCACTGTGCGCATGACCGGAGGTTGTCTGTGTACTAGGGTTTTGTACACCGGCAGGAGATGAACCAAGTTGTGATCCGATCTTTGTAGCACCTGCGTAGCACCCCGATAGGATCGCGGCTGCTCCCGTGACGGACCCCGATTGGGTCTCGGTAGAACCCACGTCGGACCCCGATTGGGTCTGCGCCGCACCAGAACCGACCTCCGATCCCAAACCAGGAACCTCTGGCACCGCGGGCGATAGCAGCTCCTCGCCGGCGACCCTGGGAGAAGGCTCAGGAGAGAGAAAAGAACAGGGATCAGGATCACCGGCATCACCAGAACCCAGCGAGACAAGCTCGGACGCAGCGGACGGCTGCACCCGGCTCATCTCCCCTAGAGACAGGCTAAAGTGCTCTAACATGAGAAGGAGAAAGGTAAGGTAGAGCACTTGCCTGATCTCGGGTTCTGACGCCGTCCAGGACTGCGAAGATCCAGGTTCAAGCGTCAGGAGGTCATCTTCAGGCTCCCTCTCAGCTGCGTCGGGCTCCGCAGCTGGCATGATGGTATGTGCAGCTTGTGAGTCCTCCGGCACTGATGCCCACGCCGATGGCCCACACGGCGTGGTGGCAGGAGAACCTCGACCCGCTGGACCAGACCGCTCCTCCGTGGAGACCCGGGGATGTTTCATTGTCGGCGCTGGTTCCACGCTGCAGTTCGCTCTCCTCCTCCGCCCACGGCATAGCTGCGGAACCGGAACCAGGCTCTCCAGAACCACAGGCCCCCTCCTCATCCCGCAATGTTGGCCTGGCGTCGAGGACCGCTCAGCGGAGGGAGACACAGAGGGTACGGGGTTAATAATCACAGCCACAGCAGGTGGTGGGAGCTCGGGGAGCTGCGAACCCCGAACTCCACCTCCAGGAGTCTGACTGAGCAAATCACAAGGAGAGTGTGAATGAACTGGGACTTGCCTGTCTCCTGGAGGCTGGATGGTGACCGCTGTGGCGGACGTTGCTCCTCCCTTTCCCCGCTGGATGGTAACAGAGGACCCCCTGGGAGGACGTCGGGGAGCCGCTCGCGATGATTCTGGGACGGCGCTCGCCAGGTCAGGACTCTGGGTGCACACAGCAGCTGGGGAATGCGTCGAGGAGGAGGGGGCGACAGCCGAGATGAGCTGTTCCCGGAGCACTGACGTAACAGCGGGGGAAGATGGCTCGGGAGACGAGGCTGCGGGATTTCCCCTCTGATGAGGCGCAGGAGTGGCAGCTGTGTGGGGAATTGAGACCTTGCGGCGGCCCGGAACAGGATCCGGACGGGATTCGTGCTGAGGTGGACAGGCAGTGTGACGACGGCTACTTGCAGGGGGCGAAGCGAAGGTGAGACCTGGAAATTGCCGCTCCTGTGCAGAGACAGAGGTGAGGAGGGCGTCGAATTCGGGAAAATCATGCAGCCCTGGATTCCTCTCCACCAGTCTAACTGCCGCCGTCACATGCTTAATGATTATAGAGGGATGCACAGCGGCGCGAGCAGCAGCCACTCAGTCCCGGACCTTGATTGCTGTCAGCTGCAGCTCCTCCGGGGGAATCCTGAGTGACGTCGTGCTGAATGGGGAAAGACCTCTGGATGGTGCGAATTCCCGGGCCGGAACGGAGGCAGGAGCGGGATCCCGAAGCGAGGGACGGCGTTTCCTCCTCTTCGGCTTCCTGCTGGGATTTCCTTCCAGCCCGCGGAGTATCTCGCACTGTGCAGCAATGTCCAACCTCCTCGTGCTCACCTCAGGATGGTCTGCGAAGTGGAGAAGATAGTCGAGGACCTCCTCAGCTTGGTCCAGGTACCGGTGCACGTCGCTGCTGAAGTCGAGGAGGGAGGTGGTGTTAAGGATTTCGTCCACGCACCCGAGGGCGTCTGCGAGGACATCACTCGGACTCTGAGTGCGGGACCTCCGCGACGGCATGTTTCAGCAACGGTACCCAGACAGGTAAGAGCAACAGTCCAAAAACAGCAAACTCACGGCCGCCGGCAACTCAATCGGCTGTGACCTACTGTTACGTATGGCTCTGCGAGCCATACAATGAGAGCCAAGGGCAGACCAGTGAGTTTGCGATGTTTATTATAATAAGGGAAAAGGAACAAAGGAACAGGGCCTCGTGGGGCCAAAACACAAATGATCATACGAGGATTAAACACTTACACACAATGCTGAATGATGAGCGGGTGGCTGGCGCCAGACGAAGGGGTTCTAGCCTTACCCACGCCGGAGAAGAGCGTGGATAATGGTGCGAGGTCACAGCCCCGAATGATCGGAGCTGCTCCCTTTTATACTGGTTGACAGCGCCTCAGCTGATGAGAGGTAATTGGGCTCCAGCCGTCCCGTAGAACTTGACAGCTGGGAGACCGCTGAGACGCTGTCACAATAAGAGCTGGGCTGAGGAGGAATATGGCCTGAGCGCCGGATAACACGGCGTCTCACCCATATGGCAGTTTAACCGTGATATGTCCCGGTCTGCACCAGCTGTTATTGACATACATTATCACTCCTCTGCCCCTTGCCTTCCCACTGTCTGGTGTCCGGTCTGCCCGTATTGCGTGGAAACCCTCCAGTTCGATGTTAGCATCTGTTGCTAGTTCTGTTAGCCACGTCTCAGTAAACAACATCAAGCTAATCTCTCTGAAGACGCTCTCATAGCGGGAGATAGCCGCTAGCTCATCTGTCTTATTGAGTAGCGATCGAACGTTCCCCATAATAATGGATGGAAGGACGGTTCTGTACCTTATATTTCTCGCCCACCATCTTGCTCCAGCACGGCATCCACGTCGTTTCTGTCTTATTTCAGCCGGTATGTTGAGGTCTTGCGCTAGCATCTTGGTCCGGTTAAGTGCTAACAGCTAGTCTCTGCTGTAACGTATCCTGCTAAAAACAGTGGCTCCGTCTGCCAGTTCAGGAGACATTTGGGCGATCCGTGTGTCCGTCCGATGTATAAGGTGTCGCCGGATCAGAAAGATTAGCAAGAAAAGCCAGATAGTAAATAGAAATAGGAAGAAATTGATCCGCTGTTGCAAAAAGGTAGCCTACTCGTGTGGCGCCGGAAGTCAAGAAAAATCTAGTGTCATCTAGATCTACATCTAGATCTAATCATCTAGTGCAGAGCTGGCATACACAAGCCTAGATAGGCCTTCTGTTTTAGACCGAAGGATGTGCCCAGTTACACTAAGATCTCTTTGAAGCCACATATTGAATTTTTGTTTCACATTTGAAACTAGAAAAGCACTCGGAGAGCGCAGACCTCCGCCAAGCGGCACAGTTCCCCCCATAGAGTGTTTGTGTGTACGTTTTCAGATTCCCTGAGCATGAAAAGATATGAGTAGCAATTGGATTCACAATGATTATTTGTTTATTTGACATGGACAGTGCAATAAACAGACAATTAATGAATGACAATCAATGTGATAGTGATAGGATTAGTGGTTCAGTAGTGTAAAATGGGGCTATAAGGGACGGCGGGTTAATAAGGGACACTTTTGTGGGAAATGTTTTAAATGTAATTCTGCTTTTTTTATTTTGAGCAGGACGCTGAGTTGTGTTGTTATTGTCAAATATCCATGAATCCTTCATCAAATCTAGGCGGAAGCAAAATTAAAAAAAGCAGAATTACATTTAGAAGAGTGTCCCATATTACCCCGCCATCCCTTATAGCCCCGTTTTACGGTTGTAAAAGCATTGCCTCCTTGGCGGAGGTAATGAACTGAAGTGTTGGTGTGTCCATCTCCTCCACTGACGGATGCAGATTGGTTAGACAGGTTGCCGTGGGTTTTATATTATATTGGGGTTGCGCTCCGCGGCAAAACCGAATTTAGAGTCTTCCCCGGCAGAGAGGTCGTTTTTAAGCAGCGCCTATAGCTGGGTGGGGAATTTGTGGCAAATAATGGGGCGGCGGACAAGTGTCCGTGTCAGGTTTTGCAGCGTGGCGCAAAAACACGCACGCTGGCGGGCCCAGGGCAGCAGTGTTTTCCGCGTGCTTTTGTGCCTAAAACGTTGAAGAACGCGGAGTTTGTGTTGGTCAGACACGACGACCAGCGCAATGTGCGCAGCGCCTATGGCTGGCACAAGCACGCTGGGGGTCCGAGGCCAGCAGTGTTTTCCGCATGCTTTTGTGGCTAAAACGTTGAAGAAGGCGGAGTTTGTGTTGGTCAGACACGACGCCCAGCGCCCCCCATTGCGCCTGCGCACATGTTGAAAATGGCCCTATGTCACAGTGTTGAAAAATGCTTTAAAAAAATTCCTGTATCCAGACGGTGAACCGGATCACCCCCAAAATTTAATCAGTTCTTCCTTGTACCATTTCCAACAACGCCTGAAAGTTTCATGCAAATCCGTCCAAGACTTTTTGAGTTATCTTGCTAACCAACAGACAAACAGACAGACAGACAAACAGACAGACAGACAAACACACAAACCCTGGCAAAAACATAACCTCCTCCTGGCCTTTTCGGCCTGGCGGAGGTAACTAAAGGCTTAAAATTTTCAGTAATTCTTAAGCTTTGATATTTAACAATAATAACGCCTAAATATTTTACTTTGGACTTTACAGGAATTCCTGCAATTTCTATTTCACTATACTATTTTATAGGAAACAAATCACACTTGGGACAAGTTTAACTTAGGACCAGAAGCATTTGAAAAATAATTTAGTGTTTCAATAGCAATAGCAATTTGGGACTTAGCTCTCCAAAACAAAGTGGTGTCATCTGCTAGCTGACTAAGGGTGATTGTTCTTTCTGCAAAAGTGATACCTTCTAAGTCACTGTTTTTAATACAGTTTACTAAAATTAGCATTGGAAGTAAGAACAAATAAGGGGACACTAGACATCCCTGACGTATTCCTCTCTCCAAATCAACCTTTTTGGTTGTACCCTGCGGCACCTTAACTGAACGATTCCCCGAAGCATAGAGGGTACGTACAGAATTTATGAAATGTTCCTTAAAGTCAAGCAAATCAAGAGCTGCAAACATGAATTCATGCTCCACATAATCAAATGCTTTATGGAAGTCTAGAAAGAGGCTAAACCCATCATCTTGTATCAAATCTGAATAATCGAGTAAATCCAGTTCCAACCTAATATTGTCTATTATAAATCTGATAGCCATAAAGCCATTTTGAGAGTCCTCTATAATGTCACCTAAAACTGCTTTCAGTTTGAGTGCTAAGCAAATTGCAAATATTTTGTAATCGTTGTTTAAAAGTGAAACAGGACGCCAATTATCTAACAGCAAAGTATCGTGGTTTTGGGATTAAAGTGATTAAACCCTGGCGAAGGAAGGGTGGAAGCTTCCCAATTTCAATACTTTCTAAAAACACATTTAGGAGAAAAGGGGTTAATTCTTCTGAGAACTGTTTGCAAAATTCAGAAGATAGGCTATCAACCCCAGGAGACTTGTTTACTTGAAGTTTCTTAATTGTTTGCCTCACCTCTGCAATAGTGATTGGGCTATCACACAAAGTTTTATCTTCATTACTTATAGTAGTGATATTGCCCACAGAATTGAGAAAAACATTTAAATTGGATTTGTACACAGATTTAAAATAATTTTCACATATTTTCACTATTTCTTTTGGATTCTCTTTAATATTACCATTATGACATACTGTAATTTAGTTATACAATTCTTAGTTTGTCTTTGTTTTTCTAATTTGAAGAAATAGCTTGAATTCTGTTCGCCTTTTTCAATCCACTTAGCCCTTGAATGCACAAAAGCGCCTTTTGCCTTGTGCATATAAAGTTGGTCCAGTTTCAGCTGTAAATCGTTTAATCGTGTTATTTGTTCTTCAGATAAATTTTCAGGTTGAATAGACGATAGAGCAATTAAATCAGCTGTCAGGGCATTTTCCTCTTTCTTTCCTTCCTTCTTAAGAGCAGTGTCAATTTCTCTTAAAAGTTTCTGCAATTCAAATTTCAGAAGTTCCCAAAACTTGCCATAGGATTTGTTATGATTTGCCATATTCCAAAATTGAGAGATCAATTTCTTAATCTTGAGTGTTAGTTCTTTATTGTTTAAAATCTGATTATTTAATTTCCAGTAACATGGGTTTAATTTAGTCACACTACGGGATGATAAATTTAAGGAAAGTATGATGGCTTTAAGGGCTGTTAAAGGTGTTGGAAAAATTTTAGCTTTATATGGCAAACTTAACAAGGAATCAGAAACCAACCAGAAATCTATTCTCGATTGTAGTGCGCCAGTTTTTTTTGCTCCATGTGTATATCTTGCAGTTAGGGTTGCTCATTCTCCATGCATCACCCAAGCCTTTTTCTGACATAAAGTCAATTAAAAACCTGTTTTCCTTCTGTTTGTTAGGGAATCTATCAACCTCATTATTTATTGTAGCATTAAAATCACCCCCCAAAATTATTTTGACATCTGAGAATTGCTTCCCTGCAGCATCAATACATGAACTTAAAGCCTCTAACAATTCCTTGTTTTCCTTGTCATTGTTAAACCCATATATATTACCCAGGAGCAAAAACTGATTGGATAAAACCACAGTCAAAAGTACAAAGTGTCCATTTTTGTCTGTAACATTTGAAATAACTTTTCCTCCGAACCTGTGCTTTAAAGTCATTGTACCTGCTGAACACTGATTTCCATGTGATAGCCAGAGATCTTTTCCCCATTGTGATTTCCCAAAACAAAAGTCAGTGTCAACCGAGTGACTTTCCTGAATCAAACAAAAATCTGCAGCAAATTTTTTTGCATAAACAGAGCCTTTCTTTTTGTGATGTCTCAACCCCCAAGCATTAATAGAAAGTAATCTTAAATCAGAAATTATACAATTAAAAAAAAACAGTCAATACTGCTAGAAATAAGCAGCTAACAAATAACCAAATGCTTCCTCTTAAGTAAGGAGATATTTTTAGCATCATAACAGGCCATGCAATTACAATTTACCCATCCAGATGACTGTCTGGAGTGGTGATCATCGTTGTCAACTCCATGGCAGTGTGGGTCAGTCTCTTGAGCCAAATCATCTTAAACTTGCCAACATAAAAGAGAACTTAAAACATGATTTATTCTGGATAAAGGGAGAGTTCAACCAAAACTTCTGACACCTTAATAGGGTTTCAGTGAATTTCCTTATTATCCACGAAGGCTCTCCCTCCGACAAAGAAGGCCATCTTCTTATCCTCACGTGCCTTCTTCACCTGTGGCAACAGCCGTTTTCACCTCTCTCGGTCCTCCAGAGTCAGGTCTTCTTTAAAGCGGATTTTCCTCTGCCTCAGGTAGTCAGAGTTTTTGTAAAGTTTCCACACTATGTCTTGAAAATGTCTCATTGAAAACTGCAAGATGAGATCTCGAGGAAGCGCTGCAGCTGGAACTTTTCTGCCAAGCCTGTGTACAGAATCTATCACTTCTGGAAACATCTTGGTCGTCAGGGACCAATTTCTGACAGATTGCAATCACCTGCCCTCTCACGTTCTCCCCCTCAGACTCCAGCAGCCCTCTCAGACGCAAATTCCATCTCTGCTTGTAACGGGATAGCTCTGTAATTTTGTTCTCTAACTGCAAAATTTTCTCTTCAGCTTTGCTCACTCTCTCGACAGTGTGTTGCATTGTACCTTTGATGTCTTGGATATCTGCAGCAAGGAAATTTATAGCGGCTTTAAGTTCCTCTATGGATTTTCCAATAGTATTGCCTTGCTCCTTGATAGGTAGCTTTAGCTCTGCTATGATGGCACCTGCAGTTTCTTGCTCCATCTTTCCTTTCTTTATCTCAGGAGTCTTTCTTGGAGAAACAGCAGGGACACTTTCATGTTTACATTTAAGATGCTGGGTAGTTTGACATTACCACTTTTTGTCACAGCCGATGTAGATGCTGTAGTCGCTAAAAGTTAGAGGAGAGTTTAGAAATGTGTCTATTCATCAGCCACCATCTTGGGTCCACCCTGACTCGAGCAATATAACACGGAAGTGTTGTGAACAGAGTGTCGAGCACTGAGTCAACATGTCCACAGTCATGTGACCGTAGCAAGCAAAACCTTGTTATGTCGGTCATATCATGTGACTTGAGGGCTCGTGGGAAATTTGAGAGGGAATTAGGTTTTTTTTGTTTGCTTTGTATTGTTTGTTTCTGCCATCCAATTCTGAATAGACCTCGGATGGCCAAATGCTAAAAAAAAAGTAGAGACTTTTTTCAGGTTTTTCATCTGTGATGCAGTCGGGATGGGTGATACCAGCATTTTTCCTTTCAGTACGATACCATTAATTTATGGGGCTTTTTCTTAGTTATCGATACTTTTTGCCCAAAATAACGATTGCAGTTTCATTAACAACTGTATTGCAAGGGCAATATGAAATATGAATAAAACTTATGAACATAAACACTTGAAAGAAATGCTTATAAAATGATAATAAAATAGAACAATAAGCACAGTAAATAAAAATAAAATGATTTTTTTCCAATTATAATAAAAATAATAAAGACTTAAAATGAATGCAAAATTAATTCAATTTCTTAATTTGATGAAGATTCTCAACTGGATTCAAGTATTTTTTACTTCTGAAATGTTTCACCATTCATGTATGTGTATTTTCTTCCACAATGCAACATTGTTTTATTTTATTATTTATTTTATTTTTACACTATTGTAATAGTGCTTATTTTGTTTGTTTTTCAAATTTTATGCTGCTTGGTATAACCGTAGAATTTGGATAAATGGTGTAACATTTCTGCCACCCCTGACGTTGCTCAGCTCACTCTGCACAGGAATAAGTGCTTGGCTGTGCAGTGCGCTGAGTCTTTGACTCTGACATCTGATAGGCTGCCATAATCACGTGACACAGCAGACCAGCTTTAAAATATGATTGGGCTGGTTTTTCACAGGTTTTCACACATAAATTTAATGCCTAAAACTCTCATAAGTGAAAACAAATTGCACGCTTTGTTTTAACATAGTGGTATTGCGATATTTTAAAAAGTATCAACCAGCTAGTATCGCTTTGGGATGATGAGAGGCTCATGGTAGCACCCGCTGCTTGTTGAGGACAGTAAGTGCAGACTAAGAGCAATAGTGCTTTCATGTCAGAGTCTCCAGAACAGCAAAAGCGTCTCCAATAATGCCAGAAAAAGTCTCTAGATTTGTTGCTAGTCGCTTTTGACCAAAGTCATCAAGAAGAGTTGAAAAGTCGCCAGATATAGCAAGAAAGTAACCAAGTTGACAACACTGCACACATGTGTTGCCAGATGGGAAATGTTAAAGTATCGTATCAGCGGCTTAAAATTATCACATTTTGAGGAAAATTATCATACACACCCAGTTTTCATTCTGACGGGGCTCAGGACCATCTGCTTCAGTAACATCACAGATTGTGCATATTATGGCCTATAACGCAGTTTTACCTTTAAATAATCGTGAACGTCACTTGTGGTAACGTATCATCACTTCCTGTATTGCTGTCTGTCCGTGTGGCTAGCTCTCCTCACTCTCCTGAGGTTTTTGCTTTTAATTGTATTTTAACCACTTTTTTCCATCTACCGTTAGTTCTCATTTCTGTTTTTCAAGCCTCTTGCACCTGTGTGCGCACTCCATGTCGCCTAATGACCCTCTTTAGCCTTCTGTTCACCTTTCATCTGTGTTTTTGTTAGCTTCAGTTTAGCCACTAGCTATGGCTACAAGCTCTCCTTCCTCTCCTCCTCTGGTGTGCTCTCTCTGTCAGATGTTTAGCTACACCTCTGCCTCTTTTAGTGATAATGGTAAATGTAATAAATGTTGTCTTTTTGAGGCGCTCGAGGCGAGGTTGTCTGATTTGGAATCCCGGCTCTGCTGCATTGAAACACCGTCTGCGCCAGTTACTCTTGACGGACGTCCCCTAGCTGCAGCGGAGCTCGCTAGCATAGGCCCCGTTAGCGGTCCTCCGGCCCTCCTCAGCAGCGAGGAGACTGGGTGGGTGACGGTGAGAAGGAAGCCTAGTCGCAAAGCCCCGGTACACCACCAACCTGTTCACGTTTCTAATCATTTTTCCCCGCTCAGCGACACACCTGCTGAGGAAAAAACTGATCATTGGCGACTCTGTAGTGAGAAACGTGAACCTACAGACTCCAGCAGCCATAGTTAAATGCATTCCTGGGGCCAGAGCAGACGACATCGAGTCAAATTTGAAAATGCTGGCCAAAAGTATCTGTAAATACTCCACAATTGTTATCCACACCGGCATTAATGACATCAGTCTCCGGCAGTCGAAAGTCACGAAACTTAATGTAGAATCGGTGTGTGACTTTGCCAAAACAATGTCGGACTCTGTAGTGTTCTCTGGGCCCCTCCCCAATCTGACCAGTGATGACATGTTTAGCCGCTCGTCATCCTTCAACCGCTGGCTGTCTCTGTGGTGTCCTGCAAACAACGTGGGCTACATTGACAATTGGAACTCATTTTGGGGAAAACCTGGTCTTATGAGATGAGACAGCGTCCATCCCACTTTGGATGGTGCGTCTCATTTATCTAACAGTCTGGCATCTTTTTTATCCAAATTTCCAAAATCTTGACAACTCAGAGTTGGGACCAGGAAGCAGAGTCGCAGTCTTACACGCCTCTCTGCAGCTCCTCTTCATCCGCCACCCCTCAACTTAGCCCCTGTCTTCCCCATCAGAGAATCATTGTCTGCTCCCTCCAAAGTAAATAACAATATAATGTATAAGCATCCCAAAGTGATTAAACAAAAAGTTGGTAAAACTCAAATTAAACATGAAGCCTCTAAACTGAATGATTTGGCCTCTGTTCCTCCTCATAATTTAAATGCGGTTTGTTAAATATTAGGTCTCTAACTCCCAAGTCTCTGTTAGTCCATGATCTGTTAATTGATCATCAGACTGATTTAATATCCGTTACAGAGACTTGGTTAGGACAAGAGGATTATGTTGGTTTAAATGAATCAACTCCCTCTGGTTATTTAAACTGTCAAAATCCCAGAAGTTCTGGTCGTGGAGGAGGAGTAGCAACAATTTACCATTCCAAATTACTAGTTAATACAAAGCAAAAAACATGCTATAATTCCTTTGAGGGCCTGGTCCTCAGTATTGGGCACTTTAGCAATTTTAGGCTAAACCCAATTTTATTTGCCATAGTTTATTGTCTTCCATCAACCTACTCAGAATTTTTATCCGAATTTGCTGAATTCTTAGCTGATTTAGTGCTGAAATCAGATAGAATAATTATAGTAGGGGACTTTAATAT
This sequence comes from Pholidichthys leucotaenia, assembly GCA_020510985.1. Lineage (NCBI taxonomy): Eukaryota > Metazoa > Chordata > Actinopteri > Cichliformes > Pholidichthyidae > Pholidichthys > Pholidichthys leucotaenia. The sequence goes on along the minus strand of CM035836.1, from coordinate 385,200,367 downwards.
ACAGTACATGTAGATGTAGATAGTGACTGCCTTAATGTGGCATTTAATTCAATATTAGACTTGATGGGGTTTTCTCAGAAAGTAGGAAATTCTACTCATTATCTCCACCATACATTGGACCTTGTTCTGACATACAGTGGGGCAAAAAAGTATTTAGTCAGCCACTAATTGTGCAAGTTCTCCCACTTAAAAGATGAGAGAGGTCTCCAATTTTCATCATAGGTATACCTCAACTATGAGAGACAAAATGAGAAAAAAAAATCCAGAAAATCAGATTGAAGGATTTTTAATGAATTAATTGGTAAATTCCTCAGTAAAATAAGTATTTGGTCACCAACAAACAAGCAAGATTTCTGGCTCTCACAGACCTGTAACTTCTTCTTTAAGAGGCTCCTCTGTCCTCCACTCGTTACCTGTATTAATGGCACCTGTTTGAACTCGTTATCAGTATAAAAGACACCTGTCCACAACCTCAAACAGTCAGACTCCAAACTCCACTATGGCCAAGAGCTGTCAAAAGAGCTGTCAAAGGACACCAGAAACAAAATTGTAGACCTGCACCAGGCTGGGAAAACTGAATCTGCAATAGGTAAGCAGCTTGGTGTGAAGAAATCAACTGTGGGAGCAATTATTAGAAAATGGAAGACATACAAGACCACTGATAATCTCCCTCAATCTGGGGCTCCATGCAAGATCTCACCCCGTGGGGTCAAAATTATCACGAGAACGGTGAGCAAAAATCCCAGAACCACACGGGGGGACCTAGTGAATGACCTGCAGAGAGCTGGGACCAAAGTAACAAAGGCTACATCAGAAACACACTACGCTGCCAGGGACTCAAATCCTGCAGTGCCAGACGTGTCCCCTTGCTTAAGCCAGTACATGTCCAGGCCCGTCTGAAGTTTGCTAGAGAGCATTTGGATGATCCAGAAGAGGACTGGGAGAATGTCATATGGTCAGATGAAACCAAAAGAGAACTTTTTGGTAAAAACTCAACTTGTTGTGTTTGGAGGAGAAAGAACACCATACCTACTGTGAAGCATGGGGGTGGAAACATGATACTTTGAGGCTGTTTTTCTGCAAAGGGACCAGGACGACTGATCCGTGTAAAGGAAAGAATGAATGGGGCCATGTATCGTGAGATTTTGAGTGAAAACCTCCTTCCACCAGCAAGGGCATTGAAGATGAAATGTGGCTGGGTCTTTCAGCATGACAATGATCCCAAACACACCGCCCGGGCAACAAAGGAGTGGCTTCGTAAGAAGCATTTCAAGGTCCTGGAGTGGCCTAGCCAGTCTCCAGATCTCAACCCCATAGAAAATCTTTGGAGGGAGTTGAAAGTCTGTGTTGCCCAGCGACAGCCCCAAAACATCACTGCTCTAGAGGAGATCTGCATGGAGGAATGGGCCAAAATACCAGCAACAGTGTGTGAAAACCTTGTGAAGACTTACAGAAAACGTTTGACCTCTGTCATTGCCAACAAAGGGTATATAACAAAGTATTGAGATGAACTTTTGTTATTGACCAAATACTTATTTTACAGAGGAATTTACCAATTAATTCATTAAAAATCCTTCAATGTGATTTTCTGGATTTTTTTTTTCTCATTTTGTCTCTCATAGTTGAGGTATACCTATGATGAAAATTGGAGACCTCTCTCATCTTTTAAGTGGGAGAACTTGCACAATTGGTGACTGACTAAATACTTTTTTACCCCACTGTATGGCATAGAAATAGAAAATCTGGTAGTGCCTCCTCATAACCCTGTACTGTCAGACCATTGTCTGTTAACCTCTGATTTTACTATTTCTGACTATTTGGCTCCTAAAGAAAAATATTACTACAGTAGATGTCTCTCAGATGATGCTGTTACCAAATTTATGCAGATTGTTTCCTCTATGCCATGTGTCAATACAATGGAAATAAGCTATAGACAGCTTGCCCCTTCTGTAATTGATAGCATGGTAGATAGTGTTACAGCTTCTCTGCATCAGACTCTAGACTTGGTGGCCCCCTTAAAAAAGAAAAAGTCTAATCAGAGATTTCTGACTCCTTGGTTCAACACAGAAACTCGTAGCTTAAAACAGAAGACTCGTCAATTAGAAAGAAAATGGCACTCCACTAATTTAGATGAAATCTATTTAGCTTGGAGAAATCATCTTTTAATTTATAAAAAATCTCTTAGAAAAGCTAGAACGAGTTATTATTCTGCATTAATAGAAGAGAACAAGAATAATCCCAGGTTTCTTTTCAGTACTGCAGCCAGGTTGACAAAGAGTCAGGACTCTGTCAATCCTAGCATTCCCTTAGAGCTTACTAGTCAGGACTTTATGAACTTTTTCAATAATAAAATTTCATCCATCAGAGATAAAATCAATCAGATTCTTCCCACCGTTAACTTAAATACAGTAACTTCTACAACTCCTTCAATTGATGTCTGTCTTGATGAGTTTACTCCAATTGACCTCTGTGAGTTAGACAAAATAGTTTCCTCATCCAAACCTTCAACTTGTCTTTTAGACCCTATTCCTACCAGGTTATTTAAAGAAGTCTTCCCACTTATTGATAGCTTTATTCTTCATATAATCAATTCTTCATTAACTTTAGGCCATGAACCACAGGCTCTTAAAACGGCTGTAAATAAACCCTTACTCAAAAAGCCAATGCTAGATCCAGGAGCTTTAGCTAACTATAGACCAATCTCTAATCTCCCTTTCATTTCAAAAATCTTAGAAAGAGTTGTTGCTACGCAATTATTTGACCACCTGCAGGGAAATGGTTTACTTGAAGAGTTTCAATCTGGGTTTAGAATCCATCATAGTACTGAAACAGCCTTAGCGAAGGTCACTAACGACCTCCTCATCGCATCTGATAATGGACTGGTTTCTGTACTTGTCCTTTTAGACCTTAGTGCAGCTTTTGATACTGTCGATCATAATATTCTACTTGATAGATTAGAACACTATGTTGGACTTAATGGAACTTTGTTGCCGTGGTTTAGGTCTTATTTATCTGATAGGTTCCAGTTTGTTCATGTCAATAATGAGTTTTCTTTCAGCTCAAAGCTGAGTCATGGAGTTCCACAGGGATTTGTGCTAGGCCCTACTCTTTTTAGTTTATATATGCTTCCGTTAGGCAACATTATTAGAAAACACTTTATACATTTTCATTGTTATGCAGATGACACAATTATACCTGTCAATGAAGCTAGATGATAGTAATCAATTAGCCAAGTTAGAAGCCTGTCTTAAGGAAATCAAAGCTTGGATGACTTGTAATTTCCTGCTATTAAATTCAGATAAGACTGAAGTAATTGTTGTTGGTCCAGAAAACCTTAGAAATACCTTTCCAAATCAAACTTTCAGTTTGGATGCGGTTACTCTTTCTCTTAATAGCTCTGTGAGGAACCTTGGAATTATTTTTGATCAAGATCTGTCCTTCAATTCACATATTAAATTTGTTTCTAAGACTGCCTTTTATCATTTGCGTAATATTGCCAAGATTAGGAGCATCTTGTCTCAGAGTGATGCTGAGAAACTGATCCATGCTTTTGTTAGCTCGAGATTAGATTATTGTAATTCTTTATCATCAGGTTGTCCTAAAACATCTTTAAAAAGTCTTCAGCTGATCCAAAATGCTGCAGCAAGAGTTTTAACAGGTACTAGAATGAGAGATTGTATCTCTCCGGTTCTAGCCTCCCTTCACTGGCTTCCCATAGAGTTTAGAATTAAGTTTAAAATCCTTCTTCTTACTTACAAAGCTTTAAACAATCAGGCTCCTTTTTATTTAAAAGATCTGATACTACCGTATTGTCCTAACAGAGCACTACGCTCCCAAAATGCAGGATTACTTGTAATACCTAGAATCTCCAAAAGTACAATGGGAGGCAGAGCCTTCAGTTATCAAGCTCCTCTCCTGTGGAACCAGCTGCCAATCTGGATTCGGGAGTCAGACTCGATCTCTGTTTTTAAGAATAGGGTTAAAACCTTCCTTTTTGATATAGCCTACAATTAGGGAGGGCTCATGTGTTTCTGAACCCTCCCTTAGTTATGCTGCTAATAGGTTTAGTCAGCCGGGGGACCTCCAATAATGCACTGGGCCTCACTCCTTTCTTCACTCTCAATGAAATATTTTTTCTTTTGCTGGTCATTAACATCTGTTTGTTCTCTCCCATAGATTGAGTCCCCATCGTGCTGTTTGCTCTCTACATGCCTGTTCTTTTCATCTTCTCTGTCCCCTCACCCCCAGCCAGTCGCAGCAGATGACTGCCCCTCCCTGAGCCTGGTTCTGCTGGAGGTTTCTTCCTGTTAAAAGGGAGTTTTTCCTCTCCACCGTCGCCAAGTGCTTGCTCACAGGGGATCGCCTGATTGCTGGGGTCTTTCTGCAACTGTGGGGGTTCTCCCTACAGTTGAAAGTGCTATGAGATGACTGTTGTTGTGAAATGGCGCTATATAAATAAAGTTGAATTGAAATTGAATTGAATAATCAAACAGATCGGTGGAAAAAAAGCACCTCTTGAAGACCAGCGCTTCTACCTGTGTGGAGTACAGGATGAGCCCCTGGCCTGCACTGAACAGCCCAAAATATCAGTCATAATTAACTATCTTTGATATGTCTTCTGTTGAATCATCATATATCAAGGTCTTGCCTCATAAATATTTTGAGAAGTAATCCGTTTATACATTAGGGATAAACATCAAAATCAATCCACCTAAACTACTGCTAAAATGCTTCAGATAATTTAAGTAGAAACCTGTTTCAGTTTTATTGAGAACCACAATCCAGAAACATTTTTGCACAGACATTTGCACGTTGCACCAGCAACAGAAAACTTTATTGCTAATGCCAACAACAGGTTTGAACTACCCAGTAAAACTGGGGTCTCCCCTTGCCCACCTTTTCGTTTCTCAACCTGTTGGTGATGTTGCTTACTTAGCTGTGCCTGCATTAATCGAGTGAACTAGTTTTTATGGGTGAACGTACTGTATGAATTACTCACCATAACTGTAGTGGAAGCCAGGAATCACCAGCTGATTCACCCACCTGAGCAGCAAATGAGCCCCGTCCGCTTGGTTCATCTGACTCTCAGTCTCAGAGCTCTTGTACAGCACCGAGTGATTCGGTGTACCACAGATCTTTTTAGCTTGACTCAGTACGTTCAGTGAACTGTGGATCCCATCACTAGCCTCCATGAGGCTGCCTTTCTGCTCTGCTACCGTGACGCGTCTTCTTTTCCACGTATCCCGCGCATGTGAGACGATGCATTAAAAACAAGCGTAGTGTGTATGCGCAGGATCCGTATTCTGATTGTGTTTCCTGTTAACTTAGCCACCTAGTGAAGGGGTCAAATTATCATACATTATGGGATTTTTGGAGTTATTGTTTGTACATCGTACACAGGGCAAAACTATCATACAAATACGATAATTATCATACGTCTGGCAACACTGAAGGTGTGTTCACTCCAAACGTGAATGGGCGGCGCAAATCCATACAAAATGAATGGGAAGACATGAGTACGTGCGCAGTTGCGCGTTCGCGTTCACTAGCTAGCTAGCTGCTAGCTGCTAGCTTTGAGATTCTGCTGTCATCATTGCAGAGTAAACTAGTTAGAAAACTCACTCACTCACCGGGAGACAGGAGGACCGGGAACTCTTCAGCTGAATTGGGATTTTGGAGTTATTTACCCACGGTTTCCGGCCTCGGACATCCTAGTAAGCTAGCAACATAAACACCCATCATCTGTGAAGCTTTGGAGGCTTGAGACGACATTTTCAGGTGAGCCCCCGGTTGGATTAATGTAAACCTAAGCATGACATTATTTTGGGAATTTCCACAGCAGGTTGAACACAGCTGCAGAAGTTTTAAAGACAACTTCACCTGTCTGCATCTCACTATTCATGTATGTTGGCGTGTTTACATTGATTTATAATGTAATCGTGCCGCACGAAAAATTTGCCTGTTCGCGTTTGGTGAGAAGGCACCTTAACACATTCACACAGTGTTGCCAACTCCTTAGCAAGGAAAGTAGCTATTGGCTGTCCTAAAAGTTGCTAGAAGTTACTAAATGATGTCATTGCCTCATTTGCATAATTGGTCATTTGCATGTAATTGTAATGGACACTGTAGGAGAGAAAAATAATGTTGTGGGAGCGACAAAACGTGAGTAAAAAACACTAAATATGTTTAGAACTCCAAATTAACTTTCTTCTGTTGATTCTTGGTTTATTTGTTTTAATTTTGCCATTTAAATAGGCCATCGCTTCTCAAAATAACTCCATGACTTTAATGGTTTGTCTAAACTCACATTACATAAATCAGTTTTGTCCTTCATTATTAAATGTTTGAGTATCAAATTTAATCAAAAGACTGTTATGCGGGGTGGAATTGCTAGCTCTGCGTCCAACCTGCCTCCTTTATCCGGGCTTGGGACAGTACAGGCAGGGTTTGATTCCCACTCCTTTCTGTATTTTTGAGCATATTGCGACAGGATGAGCTAGCTAGCTAGATGTTTAGCTTATGTCATAGAGAGACATACACACAGTGGATGAGGTGCGTATGTGACTGAGGCTGTAAGTCAAATGTAGTGATTTATTAGTGTGACACTGACAGTGGAGAAACATTTACATCCCACTCTGTAAAACATGGCAGGATTGGTGGGGGGTTTATGCATGCACAATTCATTTGCGATCTGGACATGAGTGGCCTGGGTCTCATCTCTGACTGCAGCTAACTGCTGCATGGGGCTACTGTGAGACTGACTGCCTGTGATTGCTTTGGGATGGGGAGAGACTCACAGTAGCACCTGCTGCTTGTTGAGGACAGTAACTGCTGAGCAATAGCGCTTTCATGTCAGTCTCCAAAACACCAGAAAAGTCTTCGATAACACTAGAAAAAGTCACGAGATTTGTCGCTAGTTGCTTTTGACCAAAAAAAAAAAATCGCCAAGAGGATCTGAAAAGTTGCCAGATTTAGAGAGAAAGTTGCCAACACTGCATTCACACCAAGAAACTGCCCAGCACAATCACAAACTGACCTGTGGCCACTGAGCAGCTGGGGTTAAGGGCCTTGCTCAAGAGCACCACAGTGGGGTTAAGGAGGGTGGGGCAAACACTGCTATGTTATCTGTCCCACCCAGATCTGCCAGGCCGGGGATTGAGCCTGTGACCTTTCACTCACCAGTCCACATCACTAACCATTAGGCTACCACTGCCCCCTAAACAGCGTAGGAAAAAGGGCACAAGATACCATTTTAGAAAATGTAGATTTGTTTTTATAGGGGATTTATATCCACGGAAGCGTCTTTAAGAAATAGTTACATTTGTTGGCTCAGGCTTATTAGCCAGCTAAGGTTAGCAATAGTGACGTAAGAGGTGGAGTCAACAGCTGTTGATGACTGTCTCTGCCAACCAATTAGTGCAAGAGTAACTGCAACACCTAGTGGCCAGGAGGTCATACATAATGTTGTCGCAATCACTTATCACCTAGCGTTGCAACTAAGGATTATTTTGGTAGTTGACTAATCTAATGACTATTTTTTTCAATTAGTCGACTAATCGTGATTATTGCTGTTATGTCCGCCAGCTCAACTTCCTGCTGGCACAGCTCCTGTTTGGGGCTCTAGGTCATGTTTTACCTCACCTGTTTAAGCCTGCACCCTGTGAAAATCACTTTGTTGTCAGTCTCTGCCTGAATATAATGTAGCCTAATTATAAAAACTTCCCATAGCTAAATAAAATAATGACCCATCAAACATGAGTTGGAAACTTGAACTTGACAGCTTAATCGGAAGTGCTTGTAGCAACACAATTAAATAATAAAAAAACGTCTGGCTCTGCTGGCAAAAGTTGTTCAAAGTTGTTCCTGAGTGGAACCTATTTGTCACTCCTAGTTAGCGGAGCTAACCACTAACTAGCCTCAGAGCTAACGCTACAGCTAGTCATAGCTAACACCAACACGAAGGAGCGTCTCTGCCTCCGGTTCGTCTCACCGACCCGGCATCGTCCCAGTAGATGATGGCTGAGCCTCCCGCACAGATTCTTAGAATCTTGTGGTTGGGGCTCGGTGAAGGAGCTAACCGAGGCCCCAGCTGGATAGGAGCTGGATCAGAGCTCAACTACAGCGGCAGTAGGCAGAGGAGCTCAGCGGAGGAGCTAACTGAGGCCCCAGCCGGATCAGAGCTCAAGTGCAGCGGCGGGGCTTGGCGGAGGAGCTAACCAAGGCCCCAGCTGGTCAGGAGCCGGATCGGAGCTCAACTACAGCGGCGGAGTTCAGTGGAGGAGCTAACCGAGCCCCCAGCTGGATCAGAGCTCGACTACAGTGGCGGTAAGTGGTGGGGCTAGCAGCGGAGGGGCTAGCTGAGGCTCCAGCCGGATCCGAGGTCTGCTGGACCAGATACTGGCAACACCAGCAGAAATAATCCTGCTATCATCAGGTCAGTAAAAAATGCCACCAAAGAAAGAGGAAATGGAAGAGATTAAAAAAATCTCTGAACTTCATGTCAGAAGAACTTACAAAAATCAGCAGTCCAAATTATTAGGGCTAGTGGAGGAAGTCCTAGAGCTGAAATTAACAATTAAGGAAAGAGACAAAAAAAATTGCAGACTTGGACCGACGCATTGAGGATCTTGAACAGTGTACTCGTATGGATGATTTAATCATTAGTGGACTAGACATTAAATATCAATCATATGCTCATGCTACAGCAGGAATGAGAGGTGAGGAGGCTCCCCCAAGTGAATCAGTGTCCTTGGAAAACCAGGTGCTTCAGTTCCTTGAAAACAGAAACATAAAGGTTGATGTAAATGAAATTTCAGCCTGCCATACTCTACGCAGAAAGGATAATAAAACAAAGAAATCAATTGTGATGTGCTTTGTGAACAGAAGAGTAAAAAATGACATATTGAGTCAGGCCAGAAAGTTGCGGGGAACAGAAGTTTACCTAAATGAACATTTAACAAAGATTAATGCTGAAATAGCATGGCAAGCACGGATGTTGAAAAGACAAAACAAGATACAGGCAACATGAACAAGAAACTGTAGAGTCTGGATTAAACTAAATGGAACACCTGTAGAAGCAAAGGCCATAATAATAATAAGAGATCTCACTGACTTAAATATTGATGAACACTGATTAACAAAATTAAGAGAATCATCATCATCCATATCCACACACACAGCAAGAACAGTCCTTCTGTGACGTAGCATGATAATGTACTTTAAAAAACAAAACAAAACAAAAAAACTCATGACTGAATTTAGTAGACATTAATCATCCCCAGCTGGAGGAAGTCATTTGACACAGAGAGAGGAAATTCACACTCTGAAAATATGTCATTATGCCGAACATAAACTACAAGAGATGGACAATGATACAGATCCTGACAACTACTTCTTCAATAATATTCGTACTTGCTGTGAATATTACACTGAAACGCAATTCAGAAGTCAAGTGCAGGTAGATGGTAAACTATCAATAATACATTTTAACAGCAGAAGTCTTAACAAAAACTTTCCACAGATTCAGGACTATTTAAAACAGCTAGATAGAAAATTTACAGCTACCGCAGTCTCTAAAACTTGGCTCAATGAAGAGCAGGCTTCTTTGATAGCAATAGAGGGATATCAGATGTTTCATATTAACAGATCTCAAAAAAAGGGTGGTGGTGTTGCACTGTATATTATATAACAGTATAATATACAGTGCAACTATACTATAACTGTATAGGTGTAAACTTGTAAATGAAATGTCCTTTGCACTACCAGGGATTCTCGAATGTGTTACTGTTGAGATTGACCAAAATAAAACAAAAAATCTAATTATAAGTTGTATATATAGAATGCCGGGAACTTGCGTTGAGACATTCAGAGATAAGTTAGTCGAGCTGTACAATAATATAACTAATAGGAAAATGGTTGTAATTTGTGGAGACTTCAATATTGATTTACTAAATCCATTTCAACAAAATGTAATTACAGAGTTCATGAATTCTATGTACAGTATGAGTCTATATCCTACAATAACACATCCCAGTAGAATCACAGTCCACACTGCTACACTTACTGACAACCTGTTTGTTAATATTATTGATAAGAAAATAGAAAGTGGATTATTGATAAATGACATAAGTGACCATCTGCCAGTCTTTGCACTTACCCATGGCCACACGGGGGCCAATACAGAAAAAACTTTAAAATCTTTCAGATACAAATCACAAAATGCAATCATTTCTTTTAAAGAAGACCTGCTGAAGCAAGACTGGACAAAAGCCTATGTATCAGATGTAAATGAAGCCTACAATACATTCATGAACATTGTAACCACTCTTTATGAAAAAAATTGTCCATTAGTAAAGAAAAAGCTTAAACAGAAATTTGTTGACAAGCCATGGTTAACCAAGGGATTACAAAAAGTGTGTAAAAAGAAAAATTCACTATATAAAGCTTTTCTAAAGAAAAGGACAAAAGAAGCAGAGCAGCGGTATAAAACATACAAAAATAACTTAATATATATAATGAGATGTAGTAAAAGAGACTATTACAGTAAAGAACTGGAGAAAAACAGAGAACACTAAACATACATGGACAATACTTAACAATATTCTTGGAAATAAAAACAGAAATACAAGCTACCCAACCAATCTCTCTCTCTCAAAAAAAAAAAAACCAACAGCAACAACAAAAAAACTGAGTGTGAATGCAGTCTCACCTGCAGATGAATTTAATAATTTTTTTTTGTTAACACTGGTCCTAATTTGGCACGAGAAATACCCATTACGGCACCTACAGGTGATACAATAAGCAAAAACATTGCTATAAAAGATTCCATCTTCATAAAGAACACAGATGAGAGAGAGGTCATTGAAATTGTGAAATCATTTAAAAATAAAACATCTACGGATTGTGATGGTATTGACATGCTTTTAGTCAAAACTATCATTGAATGCTTAGTGAAGCCACTGATGTAACAGGTACAGTATATTTCCCAATGCAATGAAAATAGCCAAAGTAATTCCGATATACAAGACAGGTGACAGAGGGGAATTTTCAAACTATAGGCCTATTTCACTGTTGCCGCAATTTTCTAAGATACTCGAAAAAATATTCTGTGAGAGAATTGACAACTTTATAATGAAGAATAATTTATTGTGTGAGCAACAATATGGGTTCAGACACAAGAGGACAACTGCGTTTGCTCTAATGGAATTTATAGAAAAAATATCAACTGCTGTAGAAAATAAAGAGTATTCAGTTGGGGTATTTTTGGATCTTAAAAAAGCATTTGATACAGTGGATCATAAATTATTGTTAAAAAAACTACAAAATTGTGGTATTGGGGGGTAGCACTGTCCTGGTTATGTAGTTACTTAAAGAACAGATATCAGTATGTATGTGTTGGTAGCAAAAACTTGCAGTTACTGAAGGTTACTTGTGGAGTCCCACAAGGTACAGTTTTGGGGCCATTGTTATTCAATATGTATATAAATGATATATGTAAAGTTTCGGAAAAAATGGATTTAATATTGTTTGCAGATGACACTAATTTATTATGCAGTGGAAGCAATTTGGAACAACTTTTGGATACACTCGGAAATGAACCAGGAAAGCTTAAACTGTGGTTTGATTCAAACAAATTAACGCTCAATTTAAGTAAGACAAACTTTATAATTTTTAACAACCAACAAACAAACAACCATGCTCAATTTAATTAAGACAAAATTTATACAGTAATTCACAACAACTCAGTATCTAAACTCAGTGTAAATGGTGTAGAGATTGAAAGGGTATCCGAAATTAAATTTCTTGGAGTAGTAATTGATAATAAACTGTGTTGGAAGTCACATATTAATTATATTAAAGGTAAAATATCCAAATCAATGGCAATTCTACACAGAGTGAAATATTTGCTGAATCAACCCACATTATATACTTTTTATCATTCATTAATACTCCCATACATGACATATTGTATTGAAGTATGGGGAAATACATATAAAACAAACATATATCCAGTCTTTATGCTTCAGAAGAGAGCTATTAGAATAATAAACAAAGCTGCTTACAGGGATCCAACAAACCCACTTTTTCTTAATTAAAAGCTCTCAAATTGAAAGATCTGGTTGATTTTAAAACTGCAGTAATAATGTTTAATGTGAAGAAGCTATCACTGCCCGCAAATATCCAAAAGTTGTTCCAAATAAGGGACAAACAATATCATTTCAGAGGAACATGTATATTTCAAAAACCTTCAGTGAGAACTACCACCAAGCAACACTATGTCTCAGTACAAGGAGTCAGACTGTGGAACGCTTTTGGACCTGAATTAAAATCATGTACAACGCTTGGACAATTTAAACAAAAACTAAAGGAAAAAATATTCCAAACATATATACAAAACGACATGTAAAATCACATAAGGATTATCATATCCAGTCTGTGTTGTGCTGTTGCTTAGTTTTTTGTCACGTTTTGTCTTGGCTTTGTTCTGATTTGTAATCACTTTTATTTTTTTTTATTTTGAATTCTTAGATGGAACATGGGTGGGCAATATAAGCTGCGACTTCAGCCATCACCCATTTCGGATAACTTACGTTGAATTGTATAATCTGAGGAGTTATTGTTTAATTTGACCTTGTTGGATTTTTTTTCCCCCTTTGTTATATTATTTTGTTCCTTTCTTTTTTTTTTATGTAAGTTTTTGTAAAGGGTATACATGTCATTACAGCATTGCATTGTTTACATTTTCATCACATATTCCCCCTTTTTTTGTTTTTTGACAACATTGGAAAAAAATTATTACAACACCCTTTTTTTTAAGTGAAAGAAAAAGAGAAATTAAAAAAGAACACAAAAAACCCCCCAAAAGAGCAGAAAAATAAAAGAGCATCTGAGTAGTGTTGGAACAAAGAGAGGTGCCATTATTGAAATGGTGTTTGTCAAAGATTAGATCTGATGGAAGACACATATGCGTTCCAGGGTTGCCAAAAGTTCAAGAACCCATCCATGTCTTGTCTCAGTGCAAATGTCAACTTTTCCATCAAATAAATGTCCCGAATCACGCTAATCCAATCTTCAGGTGTAGGACAGTTTTCAACATCCATTTTTTTGTTAGAGCTTTTTTACTTGCCAATATTAAAACAGTGAATAAGTATTTTTCTCCTCGTCTTTGCAGTGATTCCGGTAGTAAACCCAAATACAAAGTTACAAAAGAAAAGGGAACTGTTACTTTGAATATTTTCCCCAATATTGTCTCTACATTGGTCCAATATTGGTGGATAACTGGGCATGACCAAAACACATGAAAATGATTTGCAGTCTTACTCACCACACAAGCGCCAACAATTCAACCCTTTATGAGTAAATTTGTTTTGATAAGATAAGATAAGCCTTTATTAGTCCCACAACGGGGAAATTCCAGGATTGCAACAGCACAGGGATAGCAACACTCAGAGCAACAATCAGAAGGTAAGAAAAAAAAAACAACAAGCAAGCAAGAGCAGCTAATATACATATGTACATATTACTATAAAATATATATATACACACACACACACACAGACACACAGTGCAGAGCATTGTAGCTGGATGGAATAAATATATGAATATATGAACACACAGTGCAGAGCATTGTAGCTAGATGGAATAAATATGTAAATATATAAACACCCACAGTACGGAGCATTGCAGCTAGGTGGAATAAATATGCAAGTATATAAACACACACAGTGCGGAGCAATGTAGCTAGATGGAATAATATGTAGATATATAAAAACACAGTGCGGAGCATTGTAGCTAGATGGAATAAATATATAGATATATAAATATAAACACACCCAGTGCTGAGCATTGTAGCTAGATGGAATAAATATGTAAATATATAAACACACACAGTGCAGAGCATTGTTGCTAGGTGGGATGAAACAGCATAACCGTCTACTAAGTTATCCTACATGGTATGATTATGTGCCCATACATATTCTCACCCTCCATAGCGACCGGTATGTTCCTAGTTGTATGCTGGAGAGGACCATTGTGTAAGTCTATTGCATCTTTTGCATTCAAAAAAAACTATTAGTTTGTTACGTCTTTTTGCTATCTCTGCGAGCAGCCCTGCTTAGGTTGTACAGTCTGACAGCCGTTGGTAGGAAGGACCTACGAAACCTCTCGGTTGTGCACCTGGGATGATGTAGTCTGCTGCTAAATGAGCTCCTCAGTGCATCCAGTATGTCCTGCATAGGGTGGAACTCGGACTCCAGCAGAGATGACAGTTTAGCCACCGTCCTTCTCTCTCCTATCTCCTCCATCGGATCAAGGCGCTGCCCCAGGACAGAGCTAGCTTTCTTAATCAGTTTGTTCAGTCTCTTCCTATCGGCTGCAGTAATGCCACTGCCCCAGCAGACCACTCCAAAAGTGATGGCTGATGCCACCACCGTGTCATAGAATGACTTCAGCAGCGCCCCTTGTACACCAAAAGAGGTGTTCTGTGCAGGTGTTCTGAAAAATCTTACCAAATTTTTCCATCCAAATTCTGTTCACAGCAGGGATGAAGTACTTTTCCATTGTTGTTTACTTAGCTTTTCCCATATTTCCAGTTGTAAAGTGAAATTCCCCTCTTTTTCCCATTTCTCTTTTATATATGATGTGCTGTCTCCTTTTAAGTCTTGAAGACCCTGGTATATTTTAAAAAAATGTATCTGATCCCTGGGATCCCTTTATATGCCATTAAGAAAACCTTCAGAACACCTGACTGGGCCCTTTCCAAATCCTCCTTTTTAAGTATTTTGTTTATGTGGTGTCTAAGCTGAAAGAACCTGTAAAGGTCTTGTTTTACTAGACCTTGTTTTTTCAAATCTTCAAAACTTCTTAAAGTTTGCCCTTTAAAAAAATCGTAATATTTTATCAGTCTGTTCTCTTTCAACTTTTTAAATCTAGCGTCTTTTTTATTAGGAGTAAAGTCCTGATCATAGGAAATCCATTGCAATGATCGATAGGGTTCTTTAGTTTGATTCTCTCTGACTATCTTAAACCAAATTTTTAGCGGGGTCTCTATCCACGGGTTAGTGTTATTCAAAAGTTTAGGTAAGGCATTGTTCCCTATTATCGCCTGTAGGGGAATGTCGCTTGTTATTTGGCATTCTATCTCCTTCCATTGTGCAGTGTAGACTGGGTTACATATCTCTACTAAAGTTTTAATTTGCACGGCTTTAAAATAGTCCCTGATATTTGGCAGCGCGAGCCCACCTTTGTCTTTGTTTAGCTGTAGGGTTCTATATTTGATTCTAGGTCTCTTGCCCTGCCATATGAATCTTGAGATCCTTCTGTCCAGTTCTTGCCATGTTTTTTTGGGAGGTTCTACCGGTGTTGTTTGGAAAAGGTGTAGAAGACATGGAAGTATATTCATTTTGACTGCTTCAATTCTTTGTGCAGTACCCAAGAATGGTATCATATTCCATCTTGCTAGATCAGATTTTATTTTTGCCATCAGTGGATCATAGTTTAGTGTTATAATTTTGTTGAGTTGTTTCGGGATATTGACCCCCAGATATTTCATAGATTCCATCTCCCAGTTAGTTTTGAATTTGCTTAGTAAATATTGATTTGGGTCATAGTTGAATGTTAAAATTTGGGTTTTATGCATGTTTAATTCATACCCCAATAACTCTCCATACTCTGAAAAAACTGAGATTAGTTCTGGAAAAGAGGTGTCCGGCTGCCCCAGGTATATTAAAATGTCATCAGCAAAGAGTGCTATTTTATGTTCCTTCTGACCAAGTGTAATACCTTGAACTTTTTGATTCTGTCTTATCCATTGTCTTAGAGGTTCTATGAAGATTGCAAAGAGCAGTGGAGACAAGGGGCAGCCCTGACGACATCCTCTTTCCAGTTCAAAAGATGATGATAATTTACCATTAATCCTTATTTTAGCTGTTGGTTTTTTATATAATGCCTGGATAGTTCTAATGAAGTTGTTATGAAAATTGAAACTGGATAAGATTCTATATAGGAAAGACCAGTCAACCAAATCAAATGCTTTTTCAGCATCTAATCCCAATATGGCTGCATTTAAATTATATTTTTTTATATGATGAATTATGTGTAAAGTGCGTCTAATGCTATCTTGTGTCTGTCTTTGTTTTATAAAACCTGTTTGGTCTAAATGAATTAAGTCTGTCAGTATATTTTCTAACCTTTTGGCAAGGATAGTGGTAAAAAGTTTATAGTCCTGATTTAACACACTGATTGGTCTGTAGTTGGAGCAGTCTAGTTTATCCTTTTCAGGTTTAGGTATGACTGCAATGACCCCTTCTCTCCAGGAGGGGGGGATTTCCCCTGTGTGGAGGACATAGTTAAATGTTTTCAGGAGGAGAGGAGATACTGTAGTTGCTGTTTAAAGGTTTTGTACCACTCTGCTGTATAGCCATCTGCCCCTGGGGATTTGTTAGCTTTAAGTTTCATAATTGCCTTTTCTAATTCTTTAGGTTGTATTTCTGACAGTAGTTTTTTATTTTGTGACTCAGTAAGTTGGGGAAGATTTAATGTATTTAGGAAGGCTTTGGATGCATTTTTGTGTTTTTTGCGGGAGTACAAGTTCTTGTAGTAATTCTTGAAGCTTTTAAGAATTTCCTGAATTCTAAATTTTATTTCCTTTGATACTGGGTCTCTGATTTTGTAGATTGCTCTCTCTGTTTGTTGTTTCCTCAATTTATAGGCTAGTAATTTTGCTGATTTGCTACCTGTTTCATAGTATTTTTGTTTCAGAAATGTAAGTTTCTTCTGGATTTCTATTGTGTAGATCTCATTTATTTGTTTTTTAATTTCCTTAATTTTGAGCGAGTCATTAGAATGAGTGTTGTCTTTGTGCTCTTTTTTTAGTTTCTTAAGTTCTGACTCTAATGTGATTATTTTTCCTTGTCTCAGTTTCTTTTGGAGTGCCAGTTTTGCGATTATCTTTTCCCTTATTACAGCTTTGCATGCGTCCCACATTATTAAAGGGGTTACTTCTCCATTATCATTTTCTTCCAAATATCTGAGAATATCTGATTCCAGTTCATCTTTCAGTGGTCCTTTCAGCACATTTGAATTTAACCTCCAAGAAAATGTATTATTTGTGTATTTTTGGATATTTAAGTCCATATAGATCGGACTGTGGTCAGAGAGATCCATCTGACATGGTTAGGGACCCAGGAGACAGACACTGACACGAGCAGATAGTGAAAATAATCTTTATTTAATAGTGAGTGAGTGTAATGCGAGTGTGAGTGCGAGGATATCGTTCTGGTCACTGGAGCTGAGCGACCTGGACGGAGACCCGGCAACCCTGGAACATATAAGCAGAAAACAATTACTAATGTTCCACACTCGTGAAGAACTACAGGTAATGAGGCTTACATGAGTGCAGCACAGGCTTCGCCCTGCTGAGTTCCAGCGGCCGTGCAGCGTGGAGGTCAAGGTGTCCGTGAACGTGCTGGGGTTACCACCCGTGGCTGTGACAATGGCAATCCTGGTGATGACGCCGGCTGTGACTCCACAGACCGGGATGACGATGATGCAGACAATGACGAGGTTAGTGACTCCACAGAAAGTGACAACGATGATACAGCTGATGCTGATGACAGAGATTCCACCGATAGCGTAGGCCAATACTCCTGCAACTGATATAACAACAGTTCTGGCAACTGAGGAGCAAGACGTACCGGTAGTCGTGGTGGTAGCGAACCGCTACGTGTGCGTGATGGCGTTACCCCGTCAGCTGGGGACGCAGGTCCGCCGCCAAGGAGGTCCACCTGTGCACAGGGGTATAGATTCGGAGTTGAATAACAAATAGTTCTCTTACTTGCTTGTTGCTGGGAAGAAGTCCTAGATGAAGCAAGCGAGGTTCTTGACGAGACAAACGAGGTTCCAGACGAGACAGACAAAGTTCCAGACGAGACAGACAAAGCTCCAGACGAGACAAGAGAGATTCTTGACGAGACCAGAGAGCGGAGTTCAGGCTCATTCTCCTTTGAGGAAGACAGACGACTCCGTGCCGGGCTGTCAGCGACACTGGCTTTTAACAGCCGTTGATTCACACCTGTTGGTCTGTGTGCAGCTGGAGCTAATGACGCCAATGACGGCCCAGAGGCCACCATGACACCATCAGTCCTATTTTACATGTTTTTACTCTTACAATGTCTCTATTAAACATAAAAAATAGTCAATCCTTGAATATGATGAATGTGGTGCTGAGTAAAATGTATAATCTTTTACACTAGGGTTGAATTCCCTCCACACGTCAGATTCCCATTTCTTTTAGTAGCATCCGAGTTTTTCTACTTTGAGTGTTATTTTGATGTGGAGAATTACCTGATGCATCCCAGTATGGATTCAGTCTTAGATTGAAGTCGCCACCACATATCACTAAACCTTGGGCTTTAGTTATCATTAGGTCAAATACATTTTTATAAAATTTCCAGTTAGCCTCTGGAGGTGCATATACATTCAGGAGGGTGATATCTTCTCCCTCTAACCGACCAAGTACCATGCTAAATCTCCCTTCTTTATCAGAATCAGAATGAGATTTATTGCCATTGTTCATGTAGTACACAAACTAGGAATTTAGTAGTAAATAATTTTGGTTGAGATCAATGTCGCTACCCCATCCTCCTCCCTGACTTATATGAAGATGAAGAGATCAGTTTAAACCCTTGTCTATTAAGTTTAGTGTGCTCCAAGTCTGTTAGGTGGGTTTCCTGTAAAAATATTATTCCTGCTTTGTCTTTTTCATTTTGCCTAGAATCTTGGATCTTTTAACTGGATTCAGGATCCCTTTTACATTATATGAGATTATTTTGGTTACACCCTGTTTCTCCATTGTATTGTCTTATTTAGTATAACAGTGTAGTGGCCCTCTTTTATGCTACTCAGAAACTGAAAGAACATTAAGAACATAAAAAACATTTAAAACATAGTATATAAAACTTTAAAACAAAAAACTGTCAAAAGATCTTCCTGAGCTGAGGTCTTTTTAGTGACCTTAGAAGAGCTTTGATGGGGCGTTAGCTCTGAGGGAAATTCCTCAAACTTTGTTACGTGTTGAGGGCCCTCTCTTACCCCTGTAAGTTGTCCCATGTTTTTAACGTGAATTTCAGATCCCAATCCAAACTTGAAATGATTTTTTTTTTTTTATGCCTATACCCTATGAAATTGTGCGCAACCTCCCACCACCGTCACAGCAAACAATCACGTTAATACAATATTTGTTAGTATGGAAGGTTCATGTGGTTC
Organism: Pholidichthys leucotaenia; assembly: GCA_020510985.1. NCBI lineage: Eukaryota > Metazoa > Chordata > Actinopteri > Cichliformes > Pholidichthyidae > Pholidichthys > Pholidichthys leucotaenia. Next base: position 385,181,104 of record CM035836.1, on the reverse strand, counting down.
ATTGTCACATTTCTATTTTAACAAGTTTTCTTTTTTTTTAAAGACTTATTTGTTTCTAATATTATGACTGTTCCATGAAGTGTTTTATCACTTCATACTTGCTGATTCTGCATCTCCTTTAATGTTTGTTACCTTGTAGGAGGAGGTTTGGATGCGCAGATTGATTAAAAATATCGTTATTTCCTTCTGAAAGCGTCTAGTTTTTCCTTATAGCCCTGGCGCTGGGTTTCCCGCTGCTGGCCCGTGGATTTTGCGGGTCTCTGTGTGCACCACGTTTGAGCCTTGAGTCTTTCGATCGGGTCTGCTGCGGATTTATACACCGTTACAGGGAGCCCTCTTCTCGCCATATCCCTGGTTGCTTCTTCCGCCGAGTTGTAGAGACACGTCTCTTCCCCGTAAAAAACCTTCAGCTTCGCCGGAAATGGAGTTTGAAAGCGCAGTTTCTTCTCTCTTAGTACCTTTTTAGCGTCATTGTATTCCCAATGCTTTTTAAGGACCTCCGGGGCGTAGTCATGCTCCACAAAAACTTTTCTTTCTTGGTGCATAAATCCTTTTTTCTGCCAAGCCAGTCTCAAAACCTCTTCTTTTGTTCTGAAGTTGGAAAACTTCACCACCACCAATCGCGGGGGAGCTTCCGCCAACGGCCTTGGGGCTAATGAACGGTGCGCCCTTTCTATTTTCAAATCGGTGGATTGGGGAATTTCCAACTTCTCTCTCAGTATGGTTTCCACGCATGCAGCCATTGTGGTGAAACCGTCCTCGACTCCTTCTTTCAGACCATGAATTCTTATGTTGTCCCTTCTTAGTCTTCCTTCCTGGTCGGTTAGCTTAGCCTCCAGTCTTGTCTGTCGTTTGAGTAATTCCAGCGTGGTTTCTTCCAGCCCTTTTTATTCTTTCCTCTGTTTCCATGATTCGGGCCTCAGCCTGGTCCACTCTGTTGTTTGTCCTTTTTATTTCGTCTTTAATTTCACGAAATTTGGCCCAACACTCGCGGCAAAATTCTCTTAATTCTTGAAGTACCGTTTTTAAGCTAACCATGTTGCTAGCCTCATTCTGCTCCTCTATTTTCGAGTGGTTGTTGTCCTCCAGGTCAGATTCTCCGGCCGATGCGCGTCTTGGCCTGGTAAATGGCGATCTCTTCTGTTTTCCTTTAGGCATAATGACTTTGTCTTTTGATTTTCACTCTTCCATAAATCCGTAAAATCTGATTTTCATGGTATTTTCACGGATGGGGTCTGGGAGCTTCAGCGTTAAGCTGCTACCACCATGTTGTCCAGACCGGAAGTCCTCTTGTTCCTTTCTTTTAATTTTTTAATCTAATCTATCCAAAATAAAGGTTCATTCATTCTTTCATAATAGATGGTAAAGTGTAAAAATTCAAATAGCAGCTGTGCTGCTCCATAAAGGCTATTGTAACTGTGTGTTAAAAACAAACAAGTGTAATAGTCAACTTTTTTACTAAAGTAAAAAAAAGAAAATAAGCTAGTCCATCCTGTTTGAAACCTTGCTGGGTCTAGAAGTTTAAAAGTTTAATTAGGCTTCTGATGAAAATTAAAAGAACTTCTTCCAGACCAAAATAAATTAAAAAAAAACAAAACACTTTAAATATCAGTGCAGGAATGTGAGCCTCCACTACACATACAGTGAAATATTCAAGCCGTTTTAAATTTATTTGTCATGATGATGGGTGAGCCAGTTTAGAAAGCTTGGCAGAGCTGTCATCTGATCACCACCTGGTGGTGAGTTGGATCCGATGGCAGGGGAGGATGCCATTCAGACCTGGTAGACCCAAATATATAGTGAAAGGTGTGCTGGGGACGTCTGGCTGAGGCTCCTGTCCGGGAGGTCTTCAGCTCCCACCTCCGGAAGAACTTCGATCACATTCCGCGGGAGTCTGGAGACATTGAGTCTGAATGGACAATGTTCTCCAACTCCATTGTTGAAGCGGCTGCCAAGAGCTATGGCCCCAAGGTCGTTGGTGCATCTCGTGGTGGCAGCCCCTGAACCAAGTGGTGGACACCAGTGGTGAGGGGGACCATCAAGATGAAGAAGGTGTCCTATTGAGCTTGGTTGGCTTGTGGGACTTCTGAAGCAGCTGAGGTGTACCGGCAGGTCAAGCGGAGTGTGGCTCTGGTGATTGCTGAAGCAAAAACTCGGGTGTGGGAGGAGTTCAGTGAGGCCATGGAACAAGACTTTCGGTCAGCCTCGAAGAGATTCTGGCAAACTGTCCGGCGACTCAGGAGGGGGAAGAAGCTCCCTGTCCATATTGTGTGTGGTGTGGAAGGGGACCTGCTGACTTCGACTGGGGATATCATTGGGTGGTGGAAGGAATATTTCGAGGATTTCCTCAATCCCACTGACACGCCTTCCACAAAGGAAGCAGGCGTTGTGGATGAGGGGACGACTCGCCCATCACAGGGGCTGAGGTCACCAAAGAGGTTAAAAAACTCTTTGGTGGCCGGGCCCCAGGGGTGGACGAGATTTGCTCTGAATACCGTAAGGCCCTGGATGTTGTAGGGCTGTCATGGTTGACACGCCTCTGCAACATTGTGTGGAGATCGGCGACAGTGTCTTTGGCATGGCAAACCGGGGTGGTGGTTCCTGTCTTCAAGAAAGGGGACCAGAGGGTTTGTTCCAACTTTAGAGGACTCACACTCCTCAGCCTCCCTGGGAAGGTCTACGCCAAGGTGCTGGAGAGGAGAGTCCGACCATTGGTTTAGCCTCGGATTCAGGAGGAGCAATGTAGTTTTCGTCCTGGCCATGGCACATCAGACCAGCTGTTTACCCTCTTGAGAATCCTTGAGGGTTCGTGGGAGTTTGCCCAACCAGTTTACATGTGTTTTGTGGACTTGAAGAAGGCACTCAACCACATCCCTCACGGTTTTTTGTGGGGGGTGCTTCAGGAGTATGGGGTATTGGGCTTGTTGTTACGAGCTGTCCTGTTTCTATATAACCATTGTGAGAATTTGGTTCGTATTGCCAGCACCCAGTCGGACTCATTCCCAGTGAGAGTTGGACTCCGCCAGGGCTGCCCTTTGTCACCAATCCTGTTTATAATTTTTATGGACAGGATTTTTAGGCGCAGACAAGGTACAGAGGGTGTCATGCTTGGTGACCACAGCATTTCATCTCTGTTGTTTGCAGGTGATGTTGTCCTGTTGGCTTCATCGAGCAATGACCTACAGGTCTTATTAGGATGGTTTGCTGCTGAGTGTGAAGTGGCTGGGATGAGAATCAGCACCTCCAAGTCCATGGTCCTCAGGTGGAAAAAGGTGGATTGTCCTCTCTGGGTTGGGGACAAGTTCCTGCCCCAAGTGGAGGAGTTTAAGTATCTCAGGGTCTTATTCATGAGTGAGGGGAGAATGGAGCGAGAGATTGGCAGATGGATCAGAGCAGCATCTGCAGTGATGCGGACGTTGTACCGGTCTGTCTTGGTGAAGAGGAAGCTGAGCTCTAAGGCAAAACTGTCGATTTACTGGTCAGTCTACATTACTACCCTCACCTGTGGTCATGAGCTTTGGATAATGACTGAAAGAATGAGATTGCAGATACAAGCGGCTGAAATGAGCTTTCTCTGGATAATTGCTGGACTCACCCTTCGAGATAGGGTGAGTCTGGGAGTCATCTGGGAGAGGCTCAGAGTAAAACCACTGCTTCTCCACATTGAAAGAAGCCAGTTGAGGTGGTTTGGGCATCTTATCAGGATGCCTCCTGGACGCCTCCCATTTGAGGTGTTTCGGGCACGTCCCACTGGGAGGAGAGCCCGGGGGAGACCCAGGACTTGCTGGAGAGACTATACCTCCCAGCTGGTCTGGGAACACCTCGGTATCCCCTTGAAGAGCTGGAGCAGGTGGCTGGGGAGACGGAAGTTTGGGCTTCTCTGCTTGAACTGCTGCCTCCGCGACCCGGAACTCCGGAAAAGCGGTAGAAGATGCATGGATGGATGATTATGGTTATCCTTTTTTAATTAAATTACAAATCATGCTATTCTAATTTACAGATGCACTAATATTCAGAATGAAGGATGATATTACTGTGACAATAATAGATAGGGGTGGGTTCAAAAGATTGATATAACGATCTGGATCGATCCATGTTTGACAGCCGATATCGATCCACAAAATCTGCAGATCAATCTTTAAATATAATGCTTTTACGTCTGTGAACGTCTGCTGAGTCCGATCGGGTCGAAATTGGGTCAGTGAGCCGGAACAGCGGTGAAGAACCAGAAACATCCGAAGCACTAACGGAGCTAACAGCTAACAAGCTAACGGATATGCTTGTTCTTCTTCTATGGTGTTAAAATGGTTCTCATCCGGGAAGAGTTCCCTGCGGTGCACATCTTTACTTCTGTGTTTACTTGAGCGAAGTTGATGTGCGTGTCTCTTAATTTATCAGCAAAAGTCACCATAAAGACTATCCTCAACAGTTTTCTATTATTTTTCATAAAGCGGGGATAAACGGTTTTGTATTACGTATAGCACTGTGTTGGAACATAAAGTCTATGATTGATAAACACTTAAAACAGAAAGTGCAGAGAGACTGGCTGAAACTCATGAACAGAGAGACTTGGAGCTGCTGAGATTGTAAGTGAAATATCATTTGTTTTAACATTTGTGTCGTAAATTAATAATTCATCAAGCATCATGGTGTTTTCTTTTACAAACTATGGATACAGTAGTTAACTTGTAGCTGTCACAGTGAAAAGGTTTATGTATTTTTGGTTCTTTTTCTGAAATAATGTTTGTTTATGGGTGTGTGCGCCAGTGTGTGGACGTTAGCGGTGTCCTTTTCTCCGCCTTCAGTCCCTCCATATCGCGGCGCATATGCGCTCGTGCTGCCAAGCTCGCGGGTGAGTCAGAGAGCTCGTGAAGGGGGCTCGTGCAGGTGTCTCGCCCCGCCTATCAGCGCCATTGTGTGAGCGAGTGTCGGAGAGAGGACGGAGTGTTTTTCCTGCAGGCTGCCGGACTGTTAAATGTTCTCCATGTTTGTGAGGAAACAGCGGCGGACCCGGACGATATGCAAATATGGGTGGTAGGCATGCGCTGTTCACATGCCTGATTAGAAGAGTCACACGGCTGCTGGAGGCTGTCCACAATCAGATACGGAGAGAGGACTTTGGAGAGAGGTCTTTGGGAAATTTGTGACTTGACTAACAACTCCTAAATTCTAGGCAGAAGGCGCACACGGTATGTGATTATTTTTGTTTATGAACATTTGTTAAGTGTTATAATTTATTTTGTATTCATGTTTTTTTTATGTCTGTATTTTTAGTTTTTCACGGTGTTTAAGGGTGAAGATTTGCTGTGGCAAAATAAACAAAAAACTTGTCAACATCAGTTGGAGCGTGGTTTTCTGACCTAGAAGAAGACTTTGGGAGCGGTTATATAACTGTTGATTGAGCGCTGTGAATAAATGCAGAATAAAGGTATATTTTATGAGATTATGGACTTCTAGCACTTAAATGAGAGATTTCAAGATAATAATAAATCCCAATAAAATGAAAATGGCAGAATTAATAAAGGCTTCAGTACGAGCCATTTTACCCAATAGAACTAAACTGAAATGAACAAATCCTTCCAGGAAATGAGTTGAAACCCTTTTCAAAAATGGAAAGTTAATTTGTAGTTAAAATATAAACAACAAAAAATAAAAGAAAGTAAATTATTAAACCCTACTGTGGTGTGGGGATTTTTATTTTAATTATTTTATTTTTATTTATTTATTTATGCAGGGACATGCACAATATACATTGACCTTAAAGAGGAAAGATGCATTGTACCAGGTTATAGCACAAGTGCTAAATCATTATTAATCATATTTAAAAATATGATTAATTTTACTTTGAAATATATTCTCCTTTTCATCTCCCCCTTCAGATCTGTGAAGCCTGGGTTTCCACTCTAAGATCCATCCTGCACTGAGACCTTCTGAAGGGAAGAGGTTGTCAGTGGAGGAGCCATCCCTGCTTCCTTGTGGATTTCAGCACAGAAAAAGAGCTCAAATTTTTCAGAGGTCTTAGTTTTCAAATTCAAGATTAAAGAAGGTGCTGCCATAATTTTTTCCATACTCTAACATGCATTCAGTGCAATTTAGTTGTAATGACTAATTCTTTTATTTCTTTTTTTTAATTTAAGTTCTCAGCAAGAATACAATATTGGTCATTTTTTGACAACTTTACTGAGCATTTAATTCTACATAAATCACTGTTTAACAGGACATTTTGGGCAATCCTGTGCTTTTCTTGTGGTGTTTCATAGAATAGCATCACTGTAAACTATGGAAAAAGCAACTACTTTAAAATCTGTACTTCCTCACACAACTTTCAGTGCAAAAAACCCTCTAAAAGTGTCACAACTTTTGGGAAAAGCTCTCACAAATTCAGGCTTTTTGGGCCACAGCAGTCACAAAAACAGCTGACGAAGTCCTGGAGTGACTGAAATACAGTGAGATTATGTCTACATGCTTCATGCATCGAATTTGTTTACTGACTCTGGGTTGTTAACTTGACACTACACACCCTTTGCACTAAAGAAAGCACTTGTGAGCACTTTGTGAAATCATAAGTTAAATAATAAAAAGTGCATTATTGTAACTGATTTTGGGTCAGTTCTTTATGTGATAATTTATGTATTAACAAAGTTAGAGTATTCTTGGTACAATTTGCAGCATTAGGTCTCGGAAGATTTTTTTTCCTGGCAAGTAAAATAGCTATTAAAATGGTAATTTCCCAGATCAGATCGGATTGAATGAAATCGGAATTGAATCGATTCAGAATGTCAAGAATTGGAATCAAATCGATTCTGGAAATTAAGGATCGTTCCCAGCCCTAAATTAATAGAGAATATGAAAGAGTAAGTAGCTCATATAATTCACCCATTTACTGCAGTTAACATATAGCTAGCATAATGGAAGCAGCTCGGCTGTCGGCAACTATCGTAAGAGAGATTACTGTCCGACAACAGGTAAACTATTTAAACGGCACACACTGATAGTGTGGTCAGTTCTCTAAAGCTGAGCGAGTTGCTCATTGAAAGTAAGAAGTGCTAACATTACTTGCTAACCTTACCGGTCCAGTCCACTGACAGGTAGTCTGAGACGGAGGAATGGAGAGGAGGAGGGAATGGATACATTGCTGTAGTGCAGTTGTTGTTGTGTTGGGTTCTTTTATAAATAAAGACTGCTGCTCTGGGTGAACACGGAGCCTCCTTTATTAACTGGCTGGAACACATTATCACACGAACTCCGCCATATTAATATCCGTCCTGTTGTACACCTGACAACATCCGGTCTGTGTCGCCCCCTAGTGGCTCCACATATGTAATACTTAGATTACACCACATCCCCCTTACTGAAGCCAGGTTGACCCCTTTTAGCTGAAAACACAAAATACATTCTTATTTCCGTTCCCTTTTGTCAGCTAACTATGACAGCATAAATTTAACACATCACCCCCTTTTACAAATCTATAACATTTCTTTTTTTTTTTTTCCCAACACTGTTGCCATGTAAGAACATATTATGCAAAGGCCTCTTATTTTCTATTTAAAGAAGGCATTTTCAGAACTCAACTCTGTTTTCACAAATATTAGCATGCAACTCTACAGATCCAGTCTCTTTGGTTTAATCACTTCTCTACCAGACCTGGTTCTAACAACACCTGGTGTTCCCTGTGCATTGGGCTCAGAAACAGTTTCTGTAGGAGTGTCTTTTCCATTTGACTGGGTCCGTTGTGGTTCCATCTCAGTCTCTGGTATCGACATAGGCACAAGATGAGTGCGATTCCTCCTGATTGTCCCTTGTGGTCCACTAATGACATAGGACCGTGGAGTTTTGTGGACAGATGTCACTGTGCCCTGTGCTTTTGCATCTGTAATCCAAACAAAGTTTCCGGGTAACAGTTTATCCAAATCTCTCGTTCTGTGTCTTTTGTTGAAACATTCTGTTTGTCTCATCCGTCCCTCCTTTTCCATGTGACGAATTTGTTGCAGATTTGGCACGCATGGCTGCAAGGCCTCTGGAAGCATTGGCAGGGTGGTACGAAGCCTACGCCCCATGAGAAGCTGTGCTGGGCTGTAGCCATTTGCCAACGCTGTGGTTCTGTAGGCTAACAGTGCTCTGTATGGATCACTGGCTTTCTTGATAAGATTTTTGACTGTTCTGACAGCTCTTTCTGCCTCACCGTTACTTTGGGGGTACCTGGGACTATTGGTCACGTGCTCAAAACAGTACTCCTTTGCAAAGTCTTCCATTTCCTGACTTGCGAACTGCGGGCCGTTATCCGTGATCAGTATCTCTGGTATTCCGTGACGTGCAAACATAGACTTTAAATGCACAATGACATTGGCAGAGCGAGTTGGGCTGAGCTGGGCAATCTCTATATACCTAGAGAAGTAGTCCACTAATAACAGGTAGTTTTTGTCTTGTAGCGTGAACAAATCAGCTCCCAACTTCTGCCATGGCCTTTCTGGTAAATCTGTGGGCATTAAAGGCTCTCTCACATTAACTCTTTCCTGTATGCACTGTCTGCATTTGAGTACAACTTCACTGATCTGGTTGCTTAAACCTGGCCACCATACAGCCTGACGGGCGCGCTCTCTGCATTTAACCACCCCCTGGTGGCCCTCATGTATCTTGTCCAAAACTGCATTTCTCATATTAGCAGGGATAACTAACCTCGTGCCTCTCAGTAGTAGTCCGTTATGCACACTCAAAACGGCTCTCTCAGACCAGTAGTGCTTCACCGCTCCCTGTAGCTGGTTACAATCTGGCCAGCCTTCTGTGCAGTATTTCATGACTTGTGAACAGACGCTGTCGGACTGCAGTTGCTCTTGGAGATCTGCCAGATATTTGCTGCTTGTAGGGAGTCCCTCTAGCACAGAGTCAACATAAATGTTAGTGTCCTCCATAAGATCTGTGTCTGTGTGAGTAACACTGTTTGTGAGCGGTAAGCGTGAGAGCGTGTCGGCAGTGGTTAGACTTTTGCCAGGGATGTGCTTTATAGTGTATGAGTACCTCATTAGGCGCATACGAAATCTCTGTATACGCGGTGGAAGCGCATCCAAAGCTTGTCCTCCCAGTAGGCTCACTAGTGGCTTATGATCAGTTTCTAGTTCAAAGTGCAGACCCAGGATAAAGTCATTGAATCTTTCACAGGCCCACGTGAGAGCCAGCGCTTCTTTTTCCAGCTGTGCGTAGCGCTGCTCTGTAGGTGTCAATGATCGAGAAGCGTAAGCAACTGGTGACCACACGTCTCTCTCCTTCTGTAGCATGACTGCCCCCAATCCGTATGAAGAGGCATCTGCAGATATTTTCTGTGGTTTGTTTGGGTCATAGAGCTGCAATACAGGAGCAGAGGACAGTTCTTGTTTGAGATTACAAAACGCATTTTGTTGTTCATGCCCCCAGTACCACATGTTCTTTGTTGAAAGCAAGTCTCTCAATGGTTTGTCCTTTTCAGAAAGGTTCGGAATGAACTTCCCCAGCTGGTTCACCATTCCGAGAAAGCTCCTGAGCTCACTCACGTTGCTTGGCTCTTTCATGTCCTGAACAGCTTGGGTTTTGTCTGGATCTGGCCTCATTCCTTCTGCTGAAACAATAAACCCAAGAAATTTAACCTCTCTTTTGCCAAACTCACATTTTGACATATTCAGCGTAACGCCGGCTTTCTCCGCGTGCTTCAAGACAGCGTGCAGTCTTGCGTCATGCTGCTCCTTGGTGGATCCCCAGACCAGGATATCGTCCATGTGACAGACGACTCCGTCGAGACCCGCTGTAACCTCTGTTACCATCATGTTTTGGAAATGTTCAGGAGCACTGGAAATACCAAATGGCAAACGGTTGAAGTGGTATCTGCCAAATGGCGTAATGAATGTGGTGAGAAAGGCCGACTCTTTAGACAGTGGTATTTGCCAAAATCCCATATTTGCATCAAGCTTTGAAAAATACTGAGCACCTGTGAGCATGCCTAGCGTTTGGTCCACAGATGGGAGGATGTATCTTTCGCGACACACTGACTCGTTTAAAGGTGTCATGTCCACACAGATACGCACCTTTTCTTTGTCCTTTTTGGGAGCTACAACCGTGCCACAGCACCAATCTGTTGGCTGCTCCACGCGACTAATGACTCCCAACTTTTCCATCCTCTCGAGCTCTTCTTTCACTTTACCCATGAGCGGCAGTGGCACACGCCTTGGCACCTTGAGCGAAAAGGGCTTAGCATCAGGTTTCAGTTTAATTGTGTATGGCTTTTGAACAAGCCCAAGTCCATCGCATAACTTGGGGTACGCTTTTCTCACTGTCTCTTGGTCTATAGTGTCAATTCTGGTAATTAGTTTCAGTCTCACGGAAGCTGTTCTACTCAGTAGTGCCATGCGCAGATTTTTGACAATATAGATTTTCTCAGTAGCGCTCTTGTCACCGTATGTAATAGTCTCTGTCATAGACCCTAACACAGTTAGTGCAGTTCCACCCGGTCCGTAGAGTGGTTTTTGTGCCTTTTCCAACTGTTCATTTTTCTTCTTGAAGATTTCAAATGTTTGGTCAGAAACCGCTGTGACGTCCGCTCCGGAATCTAACTTAAAAGTCACTTTATTTCCTCTCACGTTTATGTCTGCCAGCCATGGATCCTCCCCTAGATCCACTTCACCCAGAAAAAGTCTGTCTGCATTGTCAGCGACCTCATTCACAGTTGGGTTGGACCTACAGACTCTACTATAGTGTCCACGTTTCCTACAGTTATGGCATTCCACGTTTTTAGCTGGGCACTGTACTGCTGCATGTGCTGGTGCTTTGCCACACTTGGAACAAACTTTACTGTCTTGTTTTGTCTGCTGAGGCCTTGAGGACTTAATCTGTTTTTGTTCCTTGATTATGAACTTGTTTGGCTTGGCTTTTCTGATGTGTAGCGCATCCACGGCTGTTCTGTTAATGCTAGTTTCACCTCTTAGGTCAGTTTGTTGTCGTTTTATTTCTTCAGATTGTCTTGCCATTGTTATAGCTTTAGCTAGGGTAAGATCTTTGTCAAGCTGCATTCTTTCTGACAGCGACGAATCTTTTAGACCCACTACAATCCTGTCTCTCAAAAGGTCATCATGAAGTGCACCGTACTCACAGTTTTCTGCCAGTGCGTAGACTGCTGTTATGAACAAGTCTACTGGTTCTGCCGGCTGTTGCACTCGCTTGTTGAATTTTGCTCGTTCATAAATCACGTTCTTTCTGGGAACGAAATGTCTATCAAAGGCTGTTTTAACGGCCTCGTACTGCTGGCGCTGCACACTCGTTAGCTCGAGCCCTCTTAGCACGTCGTCAGCCTCATCTCCCATGCAATAAACCAGTGTATTTACTTGGTTCGCCTCAGCTGAGTTATTCAGGTTACTTGCCAGTCTAAAACACTCAAAACGTCTTATCCACTTTTCCCACTCTTGGGGTCTCGCAAAGTCGAAGGGCTCCGGTGGTTTAATGGTGAAGGCTGCCGCTGGAGTAGCCGCCGCCATTACCGGATCAATTGGCGCAGCTGCAGCCCTTTGAACTTCGTCTGGCATAGCCGCTAGCCGGTTGCAAAGCTGACTTTTCTCACCTCAAAGCCCACCATCTTCTGACACCATGTTGTGTTGGGTTCTTTTATAAATAAAGACTGCTGCTTTGGGTGAACACGGAGCCTCCTTTATTAACTGGCTGGAACACATTATCAAACGAACTCCGCCATATTAATATCCGTCCTGTTGTACACCTGACAACATCTGGTCTGTGTCGCCCCCTAGAGGCTCCACATATGTAATACTTAGATTACACCACAGTTGTGATATGACAACACTGCTTTACAGTCTACATTTACAGCCGTGGACAAAATTGTTGGTACCCCTTTGTTAATGAAAGAAAAACCCACAATGGTCATAGAAATACTGTAACTTGAATCTGACAAAAGTGGTAATAAATAAAAATTCTATGAAAATTAACCAATGAAAATCACACAATGCTTTTGAATTGTGGTTCAACAAGAATTACTTAAAAAAAAAAATAAACTCATGAAACAGGCCTGGACAAAAATGATGGTACCCCTAGAAAAGATTGAAAATAATGTGACCATAGGGACATGTTCAACCAAGATGTGCCCTTTAATTAACATCACAGGTATCTACAAACTTGTAATCAGTCAGTCGGCCTATTTAAAGGGTGACAAGTAGTCACTGTGCTGTTTGGTGACATGGTGTGTACCACACTAAACATGGACCAGAGGAAGCAAAGGAGAGAGTTGTCTCAGGAGATTAGAAAGAAAATTATAGACAAGCATGTTAAAGGTAAAGGCTGTAAGACCATCTCCAAGCAGCTTGATGTTCCTGTGACTACAGTTGCTCATATTATTCAGAAATTTAAGATCCATGGGACTGTAGCCAACCTCCCTGGACGTGGCTGCAGGAGGAGACAGATAATATGAATGGTAACAAAAGAGCCCAGAACAACCTCTAAACACATTCATGGTGAACTCCAAGGTCAAGGTACATCAGTGTCAGATCGCACCATCCATTGTTGTTTGAGCCAAAGTGGACTTCATGGGAGACGACCAATGAGGACACCACTGTTGAAAACAAATCATAAAAAAGCCAGACTGGAATTTGCCAAACTGCATGTTGACAAGCCACAAAGCTTCTGGGAGAATGTCCTATGGACAGACGAGACAAAACTGGAACTTTCTGGCAAGGCATATCAGCTCTATGTTCACAGACACAAAAATGAAGCATACCAAGAAAAGAACACTGTCCCTACTGTGAAACATGGAGGAGGTTCTGTTATGTTGTGGGGCTGCTTTGCTGCATCTGGCACAGGGTGTCTTGAATCTGTGCAGGGTACGATGAAATCTCAAGACTATCAAGGTATTCTAGAGAGAAATGTGCTGCCCAGTGTCAGAAAGCTTGGTCTCAGTCGCAGGTCATGGGTCTTGCAACAGGATAATGAGCCAAAACACACAGCTAAAAACACCCAAGAATGGCTAAGAGCAAAACATTGGACTATTCTAAAGTGGCCTTCTATGAGCCCTGATCTAAATCCTATTGAACATCTGTGGAAGGAGCTGAAACATGCCGTCTGGAGAAGGCACCCTTCAAACCTGAGACAACTGGAGCAGTTTGCTCATGAGGAGTGGGCCAAAATACCTGCTGAGAGGTGTAGAAGTCTCATTGACAGTTACAGAAATCATTTGATTGCAGTGATTGCCTCAAAAGGTTGTGCAACAAAATATTAAGGGTACCATCATTTTTGTCCAGGCCTGTTTCATGAGTTTGTTTTTTTAAAATAATTCTGTTGAACCACAGTTCAAAAGCATTGTCTGATTTTCATTGGCTAATTTTCATAGAATTTTTATTTATTACCACTTTTGTCAGATTCAAGTTATTTCTGTGACCACTGTGGGTTTTTCTTTCATTAACAGAGGGGTACCAACAATTTTGCCCACGTGTGTAACTTGTTTCATTTATTAATTTTCAGCAAAATCCTCCCACACTATGGAAACTTTTGGCCTTCTCCCTGATTTTCTCTCTATGTCGCCATGATGCATTACTCTTCTTCTTCGCTGGAACAGTTAAACTGAACATTCCCCCGGTATGCATATAAACTTTAAAATTAAACGATTTGTCGACAATAAAAATCTGCGTCGATGAATTTTTATGACCAATTTTATCAACAGCATTGACTAATCGTTTCAGCCCTACTATCACCTAAATTGTGAAAATGTCTCATATTGCTCAGTAAATTGGGACACAGTTTCTCATGCTGCCTAACTTATGTATTTTTTTAATCTCAAAGATGAGAACTTCAGTTTTGCTCAAGACTTCTTTTTTTTTTTTTCTTAGACTTTGAAAGCCATTTTTTGTGAATGAAACTTCTGGTCAGACGCTACGTAAAGTGTGACCTTGTATTTAGGGTGTCAGTTTGGGCTGGGCGATATGAAAAAATTCTCGTCACGATGAAAAAATTGTCACATTGATCAGTATATACAGTGGATCTAAAAAGTTTACACACCCCTGTTCAAATGCCAGGTTTTTGTGATGTAAAAAATGAGACCAAGATAAATCATTTGACTATAACCTGTACAACCCAATTAAAAAACAAACTGAAATCTTTTAAGGGCAAAAATAAAAAAACTTACAATAACCTGGTTACATAAATATGCACACCCTGTTATAACTGGGGATGTGGTTGTGTTCAGAATTAACCAGTCACATTCAAACTCATGTTAAATGGGAGTCAGCACACACCTGCCACCAATTAAAGTGCCTCTGATTAACCCCAAGTAAAGTTCAGCTGTTTTAGTAGGCTTTTCTTGACATTTTTGTAGTCAAATCTTACAGCACAAGCCATAGTCCGCAGAGAGCTTCCAAAGCATCAGAGGGATCTCATTGTTCAAAGGTATCAGTCAGGAGAAGGGTACAAAAGAATTTCCAAGGCATTAAATATACCATGGAACACAGTGAAGACAGTCATCATCAAGTGGAGAAAATATGGCACAATAGTGACCAGTGTTTCCTCTGGCTTAAAGACCTTGGCGCGGTGGCAACATATTTTTCCCCGGGGAAGGGGGGGGGCAGTAAACATACCGGAATGTTAATTTTATACTATTTATTTCTTTTTAAAATTTTACACAGTAATGTTGCATATAGAACTTACCATTTGAAGTATTGTCCAACTGAGGCTTGAATATTGGGCCAGTTGGGGTCTCACCCAGACATCCTATGTTTAGACTTTTTAGTGGTGTTGTGGAGAATGTGGAAATGACGAGGCTGAGTTTATCTCACGAGTCAGGTTTATTCCATTCTCCAACATCATCAAAAACAGAAAGAGAAAGAAACCCCCAGACATTCGTCCCTTTATACCCCAGGACATCAAAGCACACAGTTACATTGTATTTAATCCCAAGTCACAATGCGTCTTCTTCCAGGTCTTCTCACCTCCACCTAAAGTCACCGGTGGCCAGGAAATCCCCCAAGGCCATCTCTTTGCATACAAAAGGCCACATTTCACATCCTCCTGTTATCTCCTAGAAGGCTCAGTCCTTTTGTTCATCTGAGACGTGAAGCATACAGTAAGCATACAGTAATATACATGTGAAGCATATGAAACCCACATATGTGTCCCACATGACCCCCCCCAAACGTCTAAGACGGAACAACGTAATAACAGTCTGCATGTCATGATAAAATCACACACATCAGTCCACATGCTGCTTGGGCCTCAGTCTTCTCCCGTATCTGCTGTAAGCGGGCTTAACCACCTCCGCGGCGCCTCCTGCTGGGGAGCTGCTGTCTGAGGATGAGAACTGTTAGTCAATCCCTGTGGGTGTTCTGGGGAATGCTCCCTAGGGGGTCTGCCACGCCAAGGAGCCCTGGCCAACTGCACACCTTTGTCAGCTACCACAAAAGTGGGTTTGAGCCTGTTTATGCCAATAATTTCTTTTCTGCCCCCCAAATCTAGCAAAAAATGCTTATCTCCTGTCTCCAGCACTCTAAATGGTCCATCATAAGGTGGTCGCAACGGTGGGCGATGGGCATCGTGTCTGACAAAAACAAACTCCGCATTTTTTAAAGCCTTAGGCACAAATAATACTTGATACTCAAGATGGCGACCGGGATGGTCACACTTTTTCAGTGCTGAGACAAAGTCACTGATTTTGCCATTAAAAGTGGCTGGCCTGCAGCGATCGGCGCTCGTGGCGAACACGCACGGGCTGAATTGCCACCTCCGCTGGATTGCCCTTTAATCGCCTTTCTCCAGCGACTTCCTGCGCCTTCCTGAAGCGATTGCTAAGCTAACACTAGTTAGCTTAATGCTACCTGAAGCGATTGCTAAGCTAACACTAGTTAGCTTAATGCTGGCGCCAGTCTCTAAATAACTAACCTACAGCGATCGGATATACCTCCGGTGGATTACCCCTTTGATCACTTTTATCCGGCCACTGTGAGTAAACTGACCAGCGATTCCAGCGCTTCCTTGTGATTCACTGATGTGCCCTACCTGAAGCGATTGCTAAGCTAACGCTAGTTAGCTTAATGCTGGCGCCAGCCATTCCACCTAACACCAGCCTGAATCAAAGCCCAGCTGCGAGGCCCAGCGGAGACACTACCAGGCAGGCGGCTATTTGTTGACGGAGCTCAGCAGAGATTTCACCCAGGCAGACGGCGGTAGGCGGCGGTGCCCAGCGGAGGACTTACCGTGACTGCAGCGGCGGTGTGCGACGAGACTACCCGAAGCGATTGCTAAGCTAACGCTAGTTAGCTTAATGCTGGCGCCAGTCATTCCACCTTACACCAGCCTGAATCGAAGCCCAGCTGCGAGGCCCAGCGGAGATACTACCAGGCAAGCGGCTATTTGTTGACGGGGCTCAGCAGAGATTTCACCCAGGCAGACGACGGTAGGTGGCGGTGCCTAGCGGAGGACTTACCGTGACCTCAGCGGAGCTCGGTGGCAGCGGCGGTGTGTGACGAGACTCGGTTGGAGGAGCGGGACGGGAGACCAGTTACGGCGACTATGAGCAACGAGACCAGCAACGGAAGGGGCTAGTTGGCTAGCTGAGGCCCAGCTGGATTCGAGGACGATCGGATCAGATTCTGGCGATATAAGCAGAATTTATTTTACTATCCACAGATTTTCTTTTTCCTTCTTTCCAAGAAAGACTGAAGATGGCTGCCACCGGATTAAAAAGTGGGCTGATGGGCACCACTAATAAGCCGCCTCTACTTCTCTACTTCCTCTTCGTTTTGTCTTTGTGTGTCTGGACCTGCAACAAGAAGGATTTTCCGACAAACTCAACCAAAGGTGAAGTTAAAAAGTTTTATCTGTATGGTTTTGGGCTTGGACATCTCACCCTACACTCTATGTGGTCTTTAAAAGCCCTGAGCAAAAACTTCCAAATTAAGGCAAACATGGCTGTTAAGCAAAAATCACAATATGGCAGAGGATATACAATTAAAGTTCTGTTAGTTCTGCTACTTCTGGCAGGAGACATTCACCTTAACCCTGGACCTGCCACTATTAAACAGCAGACCACTGGGTTAGCACAAAACCGAGCTGTACAAAAGCAAAAACAACATTTATTTTTCCAAACTGTTAATCATGCACGAGTTCTTTGGGACACCAAGGCTAAACCAAAGGGGATCCTCGGCGGTCATTTAAACATACGGAGCATAATCCCCAAAAGAGATGAGATTTCGGTGTTGCTGTTGGACTCAAATCTGGACTACCTTTGTCTCTCAGAAAGCTGGCTACACAGGAACATAGACACTAATATGATCGATATTGTGGGCTACCAGTGTTTTAGAAAAGACAGGCAGGTAGGGAGGGGAGGAGGTGTTTTAATTTACATCAAAGAGAAATATAAATGTCAACTGGTTGATTTGAATACTTCACTTGAATGTTTAGCTGTTAATGTATGTCTCTCTCCGGTAATGAATTTCAACATTGCAGTAGTGTACAACCCACCGTCACACAACTCTTCCTTTTATAATGAATTAAGTGATCTGGTTAAACAACTTGAGAAGAACAGAGAAACGATAATTCATGGTGACTTTAATATCAACTGGTCTGATAAAAAAGACAAACAAAAACTGAAAAGCCTCATGACTAAATTTAATTACCAGCAAATCATCAAAGGACCCACCAGGATAACCAAACAATCCAGAACACTTATTGACATGGTATTTACTAATAAACCAGAACGAATAACCAGAACCTATAATCTTGTAACTGGTCTCTCAGATCATAACATGGTTCTTGCTGTCAGGAAACTTACTAAAAAGCGACTACAGTATTTTGGGGGAGTCGATATTGACAAATCAAATTTTATTATCCCCAAATCAAAAAATGAGGAGTTTGAACATTACTTAGAGAATCAAAATTGGGAGCAGCTCATGTCAACATGTGAAGTAGATGATTGTTGTAATTTTATAACTGCAACAATCACAAAGTCTATAGAAAAATTTTCAAAGCAAATTAAAAGTAGACAACAGAAGATTAGCCTACCATGGTTAAATAATGAAATAAGAAAACTTATGAAGAGGCGAGACTATGCACTGAAAACATCACTAACCTCCAAACTACAAAATGATCACCTTGTGTACAAAAGTTTAAGAAATAAAGTGGTACATGAGCTGTGAAAATCAAAAATATCTTATTACAATAAACTGATAGATCATGCAAAGGGTAACAACAGTTCCCTATGGAGGCATTTAAATAACTTAACTAATAAAAAAAACGATCAGAAGGGGGTAAAGGAACTTAGAATCAATGGCAAGACCGTCAGTGACAAGGCTACTTTGGCAAATGAATTTAATTCACACTTTGTGGGCTCTGTGGAAGACTTAACAAAAAATTTTGTGCTGCCAAATGTGCTCAACAACACAAATTCCATACTTCCAACAGATACTTTTCACATCGATGAGGTAAATGAGAAGTTAATTGCTGGTATTGTTAAAACACTGTCAAACTCAAAAACTAATGATATCTACAATATGAGCACCTCCTTTCTCAAAATGCACAGCAAAATATTAATCAAACCACTGACTCATCTCATTAATCTCTCCATTAGGTCTAGTACATTTCCATCTGGCTGGAAAAAAGCTGTCGTCATACCAGTTCATAAATCAGGCAGTAAAGACGATATATGCAATTACCGCCCAATCTCTATTTTACCAGTCCTATCTAAGGTTCTTGAAAAAGTTGTAGCTACACAGCTGATAGACTACTTACAAGACAGTCAACTTCTTCATCCACATCAATTTGGTTTTAGACCAGGATACTCAACAGAAACAGCAAATTGTTGCCTTATTGAAAACGTCAAACAGTCCTTGGACAGGGGTAATGTGGTAGGAGCTGTTTTTCTAGATCTCAAAAAGGCTTTCGATACTGTAAACCACAGTTTGCTTTTATCCAAAATGGTATCTTTTAACTTCTCCCCAAATACATTAGAATGGTTTGCATCTTATCTCCAGAATAGAGAACAGTGTGTAAAAGTTCACCAGGATAAATCCTCATTTTTAAACAACCGCATGGGTATCCCACAAGGGTCCATTCTTGGTCCTTTACTTTTCAGCATTTTTATTAATGACTTGCCGTTACACTGCTCAGCTGCAACATGCCAACTTTATGCAGATGATGCAGTTATTTACACAGCTGCCAAGACTCCAGCACAGGCTGCAGATGTACTGTCTACAAGTATGGTTGATGTCCAAGAGTGGCTCCTCAAGAACCATCTATTGCTGAACCTTCAGAAAACAGTCTCAATGTGCTTTTCAATCAAAAAATGTAACCTGCAACATTTTAAAGTTAATATACATGATCATGACATCAGTTTAGCTACAGAATTCAAATACCTTGGCATTGTACTAGATCCTCAACTCAAATTTAATCTTCATATAAAGAAAATTTCAAAAACAGTAAAAAAAAATCTGAACTGCTTTAAATTAATTAGATATTACATACCTTACGAAGCAGCTGCACTGTATATGCATTCTATGGTTTTTTCTCATATATCATACTGTTTGACAGTCTGGGCTCAAGCAGCCCCTTCCACAATAAGACATATAGGTTCATTATATAATCAAACCCTAAAAATCTTGGACAAAACGCCCATTAGGTGGCATCACTGTAATGTTTTAAAAAAATACAACCTATTGAGTTTTGAGAGCTTCATTGACCTCTGTCTTCTGAAATTAACGTTCAAATGTTTCCATAAATCAGCACCCGAGCCACTTGCTGGTTTCGTCCAAAGACAGGACAGCAGCAGAGCCACCAGGAGTTCTGTTAACAATAACTGTAAAATATTCCACCGCAGAACCACATTTGGACAAACAGCTTTCTCTATAAAGGGCAGTCACATCTGGAACACAATGCCAAATGAAATTAAAATAATAACGGACTTTAAAACATTCACTAAAAATGTTAAAAACTGGCTGAAAAATAAACAAGAATGTACTCATGTATGAATTAATTGTCTGCAAAGTGAGAGTGAATGAAGGGAAGGAATAAATGTGTTTGTTTATAGTGAGTGACGGAGGGAGGAAGGCCTGAAATAGGCAAATGTGAGTTATGTTATATGTGTTAAATGTGAGTCAGGCTGTTATATTTGTGTATTTATAATATTTATAATATTTATGTTAAATGTGAGTCAGGCTGTTATATTTGTGTATTTATAATATTTATAATATTTATAATTGTGTTTTTATAATTTTTCTGCATTGATGTATGTGGTTATTGTGTATATTTTTTATCTTGATTCTTTTTTCTAAAGCCCATCCAGGGACAAGAGTTGCAAATTAGCTAATAGCTATACACTCTATGTGCAACACATCAGATTGATTGTCTTTGATTAATTGTCTATGTTTATTGCACTGTCCCTGTCAAATAAACTAATCTACTACTACTACAAAAACGCGCGGAAAACTGTGGTGAATGGGGCCAGGCAGCGTGCTCGATTCCGTGCTACTCTGCAACCGCTGAGCTGGGGAGTGCTCTGGCGCCGGATTATCTGGGAGAAATTCCCCGGGCAGCCGAAGTGGCTGTGCGAAAACTAGCTCAGCCGGGGAGGCTTCTAAATCCTCTTTGGGTGCAGAACGCAACCCCAATAAAACCCATGGTAGCTTGTCCACCCAATTTGCATCCGTAAGCGACGCTCTGAGAGCCGCCTTCAATGACCTGTGAAAACATTTGCATAACCCGTTAGCCTGCGAATTGTACGCGGTCGTGCGGTGGATCGTTGCCCCCAGGCTGCGGGCCATCGCTGACCAAAGTTCGGAAACAAATTGACAGCCTCTTTCGGACGTAATGTCCGACGGGACTCCAAAACGCGCTACCCAAGCCGTTAAAAACGCGCGCGCCACCTCCTTGGCTGTGGTTGATGACAGTGGGACCACTTCCGGCCAGCGCGTGGTGCGGTCAACCATTGTCAGAAGATGTGTGCACCCCTGTGAGGGCGGAAGGGGGCCTACGAGGTCCACGTGAACATGATCAAACCTCTTAGCCGGGATTTGAAACGGCTCCAAGGGAGCTCTCGTGTGTCTGTGTACCTTGGCTCGTTGACAAGCCATGCAGGCTGCCGCCCACTCTCTAACTTGTTTGCGCAGGTTCGGCCATACAAATTTCTCTCCCACCATTTTGACCGACGCGCGTGCTCCCGGGTGCACCAGAGAATGGATCGAGTCAAAAACGCGGCGGCGCCACGCGACCGGTGCCACAGGACGCGGTCGCCCAGTGGAGACATCGCAGATTGGGGGGGCATACCGTCTTGCAGCACCCTGCTCTCCAGCCTTAACCCTGTTGGTCCAGACTGGAGCGCGCACACGTCCGCGTCGCTAACCTGATCCGCAGCCATGGCTGCATAATCTATCCCTACGCGGACTGGGGCCGCGCGCACTTCTGCGTCGCTAACCCGATCCGCGGGCTGGAGCCGCCACGGCGCGCGAGAGGCAGTCTGCCACTACATTAAGTTTACCCGCCACATGCTGGATATCGGTAGTAAACTCTGAGATCGCGGCCAGCTGTCTCTGCTGCCGGCCCGACCATGGTTCTGAAACCTTGGCCATTGCGAAAGTCAGCGGCTTGTGATCCACAAACGCGGTGAAACGGCGTCCTTCTAGCCAGAACTGGAAGTGGCGAATGGCCAAGTGGAGAGCTAACAATTCCCTGTCGAATGTGCTGTATTTTCGTTCACTATCACGCAAGATCCTGCTGAAAAAGGCGAGTGGTTGCCAAGCTCCGGCTACATACTGCTCCACGACTGCCCCTATGGCCACATCTGACGCGTCAGTAGTGAGCGCTATGCGGGCCGTTGGGACTGGATGTGCTAACAACGCAGCATTTGCTAGGGCTGTTTTAACTTCTGAGAATGCGCGCTCTCGCTCCGGAGACCATTCGATTTTATTTGTGGGTTTTTGTTTTTTTAGTGCAGCATACAATGGTTGCATGAGCTGCGTTGCGCGGGGGAGGAAACGGTTATAAAAATTTACCATTCCCAAAAACTCCTGTAACACTTTGACCGTTTGTGGCTGGGGAAAATTTGTTACTGCGCGCACTTTGTCAGGCAGAGCAGCTGCTCCTTCTGGAGAGATGCGATGCCCCAAAAAATCAATCTGCGTCACCCCGAACTGACACTTCGCTGGGTTGATTATTAACCCGTGCTCTCCCAACCTCCGGAAAACTGCCGTGAGGTGGTTTTCGTGTTCGTCTTTGGACGCACTGGCTACCAATATGTCGTCCAGGTAGACGAACACGAAGGGGAGATCGCGCAACACCGCGCCCATCATGCGTTGGAACGTCTGCGCCGCGCCTTTAAGCCCAAACGGCATGCGCAAAAACTCGAATAGCCCGAACGGAGTTATTACCGCTGTTTTGGGTATGTCTTCAGCGCGCACTGGGACCTGGTGGTAACCGTGTACCAAGTCTATCTTAGAAAAAACGCGCGCCCCTGCCAAATGAACTGAAAAATCTTGGATATGCGGGATTGGGTAGCAGTCGTGCGCTGTAGCGTTGTTCAACCTGTGGAAATCTCCGCAAGGTCGCCACGAGCCATCAGCTTTCGGTACCATGTGAAGCGGTGAAGCCCATGGGTTTTTCGAACGCCTGATGATGCCCAACTTTTCCAGGTTGGCGAACTCCTCGTGCGCTATGTTCAGTTTAGCTGAATCCAAGCGCCGAGCTTTTGCAAAAACGGGCGGTCCGGTGGTAGTAATAAAGTGTTCCACCCCGTGTTTAGCCACGGTCGCCGAAAATGTTGGGACCGTGAGTGCTGGGAACTGAGTGAGCAGTGTGTGGATCTTACCACTTGCAGCTGTGACATTGGCTTGTGCTGATGGCGGGGCCACTCGAGCTGTACAGGGAATAGAATAAAAAGAGAGTGCATTAACCAGGCGCCTGTTAGCAAGATCAACCAACAAACCATGTGAGCACAGAAAATCAGCCCCTAACATATTGAAATTGACTGCAGCTATGACGAAAGTCCACTCAAATGTACGGCCGTGTAGGGACAGAAGCAGAGTCCTCTCACCAAAGGTCTTAATCGCCGAGCCGTTCACTGCTGACACCCCGGGACCACTGGAAGGCGCCAGCTGGTCAGCGGAGGAAGGTGTGATGAAACTCAGCTGGGAGCCTGTGTCCACGAGGAAATGCCTCCCCGAGCGCGCATCCTTCAAGTAGAGCAGCTTGTTCTCCTCCCCGAGGGCCGCAGCTGCTACCGACCCCCGGTCTTGGCGTTTCCCGAGCGCTTGAACTGGCATGGTGGTATACATTTGTGTGCCCTCTCTGCGAAGTGGCGATGGTAGAAACAAAGGACGTCGTCTGCTCCGTGTTTCTTGGCCCCTGCCGCCGCCGTCGTCGGTGAGTCTGGTACTGCTGCCTCTGGCCCCCTGCCAACTCGCGCGCCGTTTGGTGGCATTAACGAGTCGTTGCGCCTCCTGGCCCAGCTTGCGGTAGTCTCGTCGGGCCAACAGTGGCGAACTGGCCAGGGTCACTCTCACCGCTGACGGTAGGGTCCTGAGGAAAAGGTGGGCGAAGATGAAGTGATCATCGTCAGAGTCTTTCAACCTTAACAGCTTCTCCATCAGGTCCGCAGGCCTGTTGCTTTCAAATTCAGTCAGCGCCAGGAGCCCCTCTGCTTGCTCCTCCACCGAGGGGGTGGAGTACCGGATGAGTGCAGCCTTCAACGCGCCGTACCTGTCGCTGTCCGGCGGCTGGTTGATCAGGCTCTCCACATGCTGGGCTGTGTGGTTGTCCAGTTTTGCAACCACATGGTAGAACTTTGTGGCGTCTACCGAAATCCTCCGGAGGTTGAACTGCGCCTCGACCGCGTTAAACCAGGAGCGCGGATTGTTCTGCCAGAAGTCCGGTAGCTGAACTGTGGCTGCATTCGTTTGGCTGGCTCCTGACGAGTCTGGCTCGGGAGAATTTCTTTCACTCATGATACGTCTTAGGGTCACCAGTGTGGAGAATGTGGAAATGACGAGGCTGAGTTTATCTCACGAGTCAGGTTTATTCCATTCTCCAACATCATCAAAAACAGAAAGAGAAAGAAACCCCCTGACATTCGTCCCTTTTTACCCCAGGACATCAAAGCACACAGTTACATTGTATTTAATCCCAAGTCACAATGCGTCTTCTTCCAGGTCTTCTCACCTCCACCTAAAGTCACCGGTGGCCAGGAAATCCCCCAAGGCCATCTCTTTGCATACAAAAGGCCACATTTCACATCCTCCTGTTATCTCCTAGGAGGCTCAGTCCTTTTGTTCATCTGAGACGTGTTTTGTCCTGCAGGATTTTTTTTGTCATGGTTTACATAAATGACAAAAATATGTGTATTTTTTTGTATTTTTATTCAAGTGTTTCTTTTTTCCATTGAGAGAGTAGGGAAGGGAAAGAAACATTCACAATAGTAATGTACTCATGCGTACTTAAATTATATGATCAGGTGGGTATAGTAACCAGAAATTCTACTCATGTAAAAGCAGTGCTTTGAAATTAATAATTAAAAGCAGACAACCAAAAATTTCTAGTTGAGTTAAGGGTGCAAAGAGCACCCACTTAAAAACTTGAGCAATGACTTGTCTTGAAGGTTTGAGGTTTTTCTCAAAAATTTATAATGTGGCGGACACACATACGGGACCTGTTTTGTGACTCACATTTTAGGTCAGAACAAAGGCAGGGCAGCTCCCTTAGTGATTACAGGAAGCTGCAAGAATCTTAGAATCTATGCAAGGCTCGAGACTGTGGGGGGTTTAATTAAAGGATTAAAAAGGGGATGCATTGGAGACAGTGGAAGTGATATCATCCATCTTCTACCGCTTTTCCGGAGGTCCGGGTCGCGGAGGCAGCAGTTCAAGCAGAGAAGCCCAGACTTCCCTCTCCCCAGCCACCTGCTCCAGCTCTTCAGAGGGGATACCAAGGCGTTCCCAGACCAGCTGGGAGACATAGTCTCTCCACCGAGTCCTGGGTCTGCCCCGGGGTCTCCTCCCAGTGGGACGTGCCTGAAACACCTCAAGTGGGAGGCGTCCAGAAGGCATCCTAATCAGATGCCCATACCACCTCAACTGACTCCTTTCAATGTGGAGGAGCAGCGGTTCTACTCTGAGCCTCTCCCGGATGACTGAGCTCCTCACCCTATCTCTGAGGGTGAGTCCAGCAATCCTACGGAGAAAGCTCATTTCAGCCGCTTGTATCCGCGATCTCGTTCTTTCGGTCATTACCCAAAGCTCGTGACCATAGGTGAGAGTAGGAACGTAGATTGACTGATAAATTGACAGCTTTGCCTTAGAACTAAGCTCCCTCTTCACCGCAACAGACTGGTACAAGGTCCGCATCACTGCAGATGCTGCTCCAATCCGTCTGTCGATCTCTCGCTCCATTCTCCCCTCACTCGTGAACAAGACCCCAAGATACTTAAACTCCTCCACTTGGGGCAGGAGCCTGTCCCCAACCCGGAGAGGACAATCCACCTTTTTCCGGCTGAGGACCATGGATTCGGACTTGGAGGTGCTGATTCTCATCCCAGCCGCTTCACACTCAGCGGCAAAACGTCCCAGCAAGAGCTGTAGGTCATTGCTGGATGAAGCCAACAGGACAACATCATCTGCAAACAACAGAGATGAGATCCTGTGGTCACCAAGCATGACACCCTCCATTCCCTGGCTGCGCCTAGAAATCCTGTCCATAAAAATTATGAACAGGATCGGTGACAAAGGGCAGCCCTGGCGGAGTCCAACTCTCACTGGGAATGACTCCGACCGAGTGTTGGCAATACGAACCAAACTCTCACAACGGTCGTACAGAGACCGAATAGCTCGTAACAACAAGCCCGATACTCCATACTCCCGAAGCACCCCCCACAAAAATCCACGAGGGACGTGGTCAAATGCCTTCTCCAAGTCCACAAAACACATGTAAACTGGTTGGGCAAACTCCCACGAACCCTCGAGAATTCTCAAGAGGGTAAAGAGCTGGTCCGATGTGCCACGGCCAGGACGAAAACCACATTGCTCCTCCTGAATCCGAGGTTCGACCAACGGCCGGACTCTCCTCTCCAGTACCTTGGCATAGACCTTCCCAGGGAGGCTGAGGAGTGTGATCCCTCTAAAGTTGGAGCACACCCTCCGGTCCCCTTTTTTAAAGAGAGGAACCACCACTCCGGTTTGCCATGCCAAAGGCACTGCCCCCGACCTCCACGCAATGTTGCAGAGGCGTGTCAACCATGACAACCCAACAACATCCAGGGCCTTGAGGTACTCGGGGCGAATCTCGTCCACCCCTGGGGCCCGGCCACCAAGGAGATTTTTAACCACCTTGGCGACCTCAGCCCCTGTGATAGGCGAGTCATCCCCCTCGTCCCCAAACCCTGCTTCCTCTGTGGAAGGCGTATCAGTGGGATTGAGGAGATCCTCGAAGTATTCCTTCCACCGCCCGACGATGTCCCCAGTCGAAGTCAACAGTGTCCCATCCACACCATACACAGTGTGGACGGGGAGCTGCTTTCCCCTCCTGAGCCGCCGGACAGTTTGCCAGAATCTCTTTGAGGCCGACCGAAAGTCTTGTTCCATGGCCTCACCGAACTCCTCCCATACCCGGGTTTTTGCTTCAGCAACCACCCGAACTGCACTCCGCTTGGCCTGCCGGTACACCTCAGCTGCTTCGGGAGTCCCACAAGCCAACCAAGCTTGATAGGACTCCTTCTTCAGCTTAATGGCCCCCCTCACCACTGGTGTCCACCACTTGGTTCGGGGGTTGCCACCACGAGATGCACCGACCACCTTGCGGCCGCAGCTCTGGGCCGCCGCTTCAACAACAGAGGTGGAGAACATGGCCCATTCAGACTCCATGTCTCCAGACTCCCTCGGAATGTGGTTGAAGTTCTTCCGGAGGTGGGAGTTGAAGACCTCCCGGACAGGGGCCTCAGCCAGACGCTCCCAGCACACCCTCACTATACGTTTGGGTCTACCAGGTCTGAATGGCTTCCTCCCCTGCCATCGGATCCAACTCACCACCAGGTGGTGATCAGTTGACAGCTCTGCACCTCTCTTTACTCGGGTGTCCAAGACATATGGTCGCAGGTCTGATGACACGATAACAAAATCGATCATTGACCTGCGACCTAGGGTGTCCTGGTGCCAGGTGCACATATGGACACCCTTATGCTTGAACATAGAAGTGATATCATGGAGAGAAAATGCATTGTGACTTTCTTTATAATGCAAGGTGGTTTGTGAGACATGTGACTTGTGAAGTGTAGGAGTCCTGATATTTAAGGACGAGAGTTTACTGTGTGAATCTCTTTTTTTCTGCTTTGAGATGATGGTGTTGTGAATAAAGCTGACTTGAGAGAGAACTCTGCCTCATCATTTTCACATCACCACAATAACAGCTTTCTTATAGTTTTCTACTTTCATCATCTTCTTTCATCTTCTTCCGCTTAATCCTTTTCGGGTCGCGGGGGGGCTGGAGCCTATCCCAGCATCTTTGGACGAGAGGCAGGGTACACCCTGGACAGATCGCCAGTCCATCGCAGAGTTTTCTACTTTTCTCTGTAAATCTATCTAAAGTTGAAACCATGTTCCTCAAATTTGTAATTTCCTCTTGTAAAATTGACTTTTCTTGAACATTTGAAACTTTATTATAAATTTGTGGATTATTTTATGACAAATTTTTGTCTTTTTTTAAAATAAAATTACTGTTTGTTTTTTTTTTAGATAAATTTGAAACAGACTGTGGTATTTTTTTTACTCTTTCCTCATAACAATTTACATTTTTGACCATAATTTTGCAGTCAGAACAGAACAATAATTTAACTCTGATTACAAAGAAAAAATATTAATAAAATTGTATTTAATGAAATAAATTAACTTAACCTATTGAACTCTGCTCAACTTCCCTAAAAACGCCTAAAAATAACATGCCCAAAGTAAATCAGAAGCTGTTCTTCAACCCTTTGCAGCATCTTCATGGGGTTGGTCTCATTTAAAAGAAAACACTCTGAATTTTTTGGCAAAACAGTCATAATCTCTCTAAGTGCTCCTGCCACTTAGTAACAAGAAAGTTCGCCTGGGTGTTTTTTTTAGATATAAATGCTTGCAAATAACATACAGCTGTCAGATACTGGCTGGAAAACACAACAGAAATGTAGAACCAAGTGTTTTCAAGCTCAGGTCAAAATTTTGTAAAAATACCACAAAAAATGAATATATTACACAGCTTTTTTCTCAGGTTGTAACAAGGCTGTGTCTGTACTGGAAGACCGGAAATACAGCTTTTTTTTTCAGTGCGCACTGATATGCACTAAGACGCAGAGATGTGACCGCCCGTGGAATTCACAGAGTTCAACAGGTTAAATGACCAAGGATGCTGTTATTTCTGTTATAATATTTCTTTATATTTATAGTTTTTTTTTTTTTTTTTTTTTTTTTAGAAATCTCACCACCCAGACAGCAGGAAAAACCTTCCTTATTTTGAAATCAAATGTTGGCACGTTTAGTTTGTCTGAAGGCTGCTGACAGATTAAAGTCATTGACTTTGTGAATTTCGGTCATCTTAACCTGCCAGGTACATAATAGGGAACTGTAGCGGACTCTAAAGACATAATTCACCACAATATGTGTTCATGTACAGAATGATCTGTTTAGGCAGTTATAGTTGTGCTCTCAGGCTTTCTCATCAGGCACCTCTCTAGGCAGCTGCTGAAGGACCTCAGTTTAGAGTGAAAAGAGAGCTGGTGTATTTAGCTGTTGCTTTTAGTCACTGCCGCTGGAGAATAAAACGGCACGCTTGCTTGTGTGAGAAAAGAGAGAAATTGCCAGTCTTTTATTCCTGCAATTACTACAGAACATAACTTAATATTGTAGTGGCTGGTAAAATATACCCTCAGCAATTCATCAGTCTCCCTTGCCTTTCCCTTCATATGAAACCGGCTGTAGATTAATTCTAACCACATCTCTTAGCTAAGCGACTCTTTCATTATTGCTCCCGTTTCCAGTGGGTTAAAACCATGATAAATGCCTCCAGTGCTTACACACCTCATCTGATTTTTTTCCACGTTTAAAGTTCTTTAACAAGCTCATGTTTCTGTCGGGCAGTCGCGCTTAGCGAGACACTGCCTGCTGACTGACTGGAAAACTTGCGTGGGCAGGGCGCTTCTAAACTCCCCGTGGATGATGGCCACGCACGTTGTTCGTGTGCGCACTTGCGGAAAGTCATGGCTTCATGTATTTTTCTTAATAAATTAATATCTTCTTGGCGTGGCGGTAAAATTTCTGCCGAAGCGGGCCGCCACCGAGAAATGTTACCAGAAGAAACCCTGAGTGACATTACCAAGTACTGGACCTCTCTCCAAAACTGATGAAAAGACGAGAAGAAAACTGGTCAGGGAGGCTGCCAAGAGGCCGACAGCAACATTGAAGGAGCTGCAGGAATTTCTGGTAAGTACTGGCTGTTCAGTACATGTGACAACAATCTTCCGTCTAGGGTGGCAAGATGGAAGCCTTATCTTATGAAGAAAAACATCCAAGCCCGACTACATTTTGCAAAAACACATTTGAAATCTCCCGAACACGTGAGAAAATGTGTTATGGTTCGATGAAACCAAGATCAAACTTTTTGGCCATAATTCTAAAAGGTATATTTGGCGCAACCACAACACTGCTCATCACTAAAAGAACCCCATACCTTCAGTGAAGCATGGTGGTGGCACCATCATGCCCAAAGACTTTGGTTTCCCGGATGCTGCCCAGCGGGTCATGGGAGTGACACCGCCGGATCGCTAGTTGGCATTGTTTATGGCATTGGTGTTTACTTTTATAGTGCTTTTTCTTATCTCTGGATGACCAAAGCGCTTTACAGATCCTGCTATCCACCCATTCATGCACCCATTCACACACTGATGGTGGAAGAGCTGCCATACACACACAGGTGCTAGCCTGGTCACCAGGAGCAACTGGGGGTTCAGTGTCTTGCTCAAGGACACTTTGACATGCAGACTGCAGACAGAGTGAGAATCGAATCCATGACCCTCCGATCAGTAGTTGGTCACACTACACCTGTGCCATTGCTGCATGGTCGGAACTACGATGGTATCTGATCATCTTCAAACCTCCGACTTGCGTTCTTGATTAATGAAAACATTCTGGGCAG
This sequence comes from Pholidichthys leucotaenia, assembly GCA_020510985.1. Taxonomy (NCBI): domain Eukaryota; kingdom Metazoa; phylum Chordata; class Actinopteri; order Cichliformes; family Pholidichthyidae; genus Pholidichthys; species Pholidichthys leucotaenia. The sequence goes on along the minus strand of CM035836.1, from coordinate 385,150,960 downwards.
ATGCTTTTGCTTTCGTCCGTCTTGCGCCGATCCAAGAATTTCACCTCTCGCGGCACAACATGAATGGCACAAAACCTTCAGGCTTCTGCGAGAAAACTGAAAACGAAGTGGAGCTTCATCTTTCAGCATGACAGTGACCAAAGCACACATCCACGCTGCACGGTGGCGCAGTGGTTAGCACCGCAGCAGCACAGTTTTACCCTTGGCCGGGGGATCGCGGGGATCATGAGATCGTGGGTTCGATCCATGCCCCCGGCCAACAGTGATCTGTGTGGAGTTTGCATGTTCTCCCCGTGTTTGCGTGGGTTTACTCCGGGATTTCTCCGGTTTCCTCCCACATGCCAAAACATGCAGGTTAGGGAGTTAAGGGACCCAGTTTTGGGACCCAAACTCTTTATCTTGTATATAAATGACATATGCCAAGTATCAAAAATTCTGAAATTTATTTTGTTTGCGGATGACACAAATATCCTTTGCACTGGTGAGAATTTGCAGCAGGTTTTAGAGGTGGTCACAACTGAAATGGAAAAATTAACGCAGTGGTTCAACAAAAATAAATTATCTCTAAATCTAAAAAAAACAAAGATTATGGTGTTTGGAAATTATAAAATAAATCATGAAATAATGGTAACGATAGATGATACCAGAATACAAAGAGTACAGGAAAATAAGTTTCTGGGGGTGATGCTAGACAGTAAAATCTGCTGGAAACCTCACATCAGTCACATCCGGGCTAAATTAGCAAAATGTATAGGCATACTGGGGAAGACAAGACACATCTTGGACTATAAATCATTGGTCTTATTGTACAATTCACTGTTTTTACCTTATCTTAACTACTGTGTAGAAGTCTGGGGAAACACCTACAAGACCAACCTACAAGCAATATGCACATTATAAAAAAGAGCTATAAGGATAATTAACAATGCAGGATATAGAGACCATACCAATTCGTTGTTCTTGAAGTCACATGTCATAAAGTTCATCGATTTAGTTCAATTCAATTCAATTCAATTCAACTTTATTTATATAGCGCCATTTCACAACAACAGTCATCTCATAGCACTATCAACTGTAGGGGGGAACCCCCACAGTTGTAGAAAGACCCCAGCAATCAGGCGATCCCCTGTGAGCAAGCACTTGGCGACGGTGGAGAGGAAAAACTCCCTTTTAACAGGAAGAAACCTCCAGCAGAACCAGGCTCAGGGAGGGGCAGTCATCTGCTGCGACTGGCTGGGGGGTGAGGGGATAGAGAAGAAGAAAAGAACAGACATGTAGAGAGCAAACAGCATGATGGGGACTCAATCTATGGGAGAGAACAAACAGATGTTAATGACCAGCAAAAAAAAATATTTCATAGAGAGTGAGGAAAGGAGTGAGGCCCAGTGCATTACTGGAGGTCCCCCGGCTGACTAAACCTATTAGCAGCATAACTAAGGGAGGGTTCAGAAACACATGATCCCTCCCTAATTGTAGGCTATATCAAAAAGGTAGGTTTTAGCCCTATTCTTAAAAACAGAGATCGAGTCTGACTCCCGAATCCAGATTGGCAGCTGATTCCACAGGAGAGGAGCTTGATAACTGAAGGCTCTGCCTCCCATTGTACTTTTGGAGATTCTAGGTATTACAAGTAATCCTGCATTTTGGGAGCATAGTGCTCTGTTAGGATAATACGGTAGTATCAGATCTTTTAAATAAAAAGGAGCCTGATTGTTTAGAGCTTTGTAAGTAAGAAAAAGGATTTTAAACTTAATTCTAAACTCTATGGGAAGCCAATGAAGGGAGGCCAGAACCGGAGAAATATGATCTTTCTTTCTAGTACCTGTTAAAACTCTTGCTGCAGCATTTTGGATCAGCTGAAGACTTTTTAAAGATGTTTTAGGACAGCCTGATAATAAAGAATTACAATAATCTAATCTCAAGCTAACAAAAGCGTGGATCAGTTTCTCAGCATCACTCTGAGACAAGATGCTCCTAATCTTGGCAATATTATGCAAATGATAGAAGGCAGTCTTAGAAACAAATTTAATATGTGAATTGAAGGACAAATCCTGATCAAAAATAACTCCAAGGTTCCTCACAGAGCTATTAAGAGAAAGAGTAACCGCATCCAAACTGAAAGTTTGATTTGGAAAGGAATTTCTAAGGTTTTTTGGACCAACAAGAATGACTTCAGTCTTATCTGAATTTAATAGCAGGAAATTACAAGTCATCCAAGCTTTGATTTCCTTAAGACAGGCTTCTAACTTGGCTAATTGATTACTATCATCTGGCTTCATTGACAGGTATAATTGTGTGTCATCTGCATAACAATGAAAATGTATACAGTGCTTTCTAATAATGTTGCCTAACGGAAGCATATATAAACTAAAAAGAGTAGGGCCTAGCACAGATCCCTGTGGAACTCCATGACTAAGCTTTGAGTTGAAAGAAAACTCATTATTTACATGAACAAACTGGAACCTATCAGATAAATAAGATCTAAACCATTGCAACGAAGTTCCATTAAGTCCAACATAGTGTTCTAATCTATCAAGTAGAATATTATGATCAATAGTATCAAAAGCTGCACTAAGGTCTAAAAGGACAAGTACAGAAACTAGTCCATTATCAGATGCAATGAGGAGGTCATTAGTGACCTTCGCTAAGGCTGTTTCAGTACTATGATGGATTCTAAACCCAGATTGAAACTCTTCAAGTAAACCCTTTCCCTGCAGGTGGTCAAATAATTGCGTAGCAACAACTCTTTCTAAGATAGTTAAATTTAAGACAGCACAAGTAATGTACAGGGCGATTAACAATCAACTCCCAACTAATATACAAAAAATATTTAAAAAAAGAGACAACGATCATAATTTGAGAGGAGACTTAAACTTTACAAAACCCAAGATACGTACAACCAAGAAAAGTATGTGCATATCTGTCTGTGGGGTGGATTTGTGGAACAATCTGAAGCCGGAACTGAAACTATGTACAAACAGAAATCAATTTAAAAAGAGGTATAAGCACCATTTGTTGAAAGGATATATGTTAGAAGGGTAGAATTTATATGTACGATTCATTATGTTCACTCTGGGACATTATGAGACACTATGGAATGGTGGGTGGGACAGCACTGTGTGTATCTGTGTCGTTTGAGACTGGTTTTGATATATGGACTTCATTGTATGTTAGAATGGACGGGTGTTAATGTTGATCTGTAAAAAATACAGTAAATTGTTTACTTGGGGTCTTAAATGTGGTAATTTGTATAAAATTCACATGGGTGTATCGATGTAAAAGAGGAGTTGGAATTAATAAGTGTTCACTTCTTCCTTCTCCCTTTCGAACAGTGTATACTGTAACTTTATTGCATTTGCTATTTGCTTGTTTTTTGTTATATTTTTTGTGTTCGAAATAAACTATCTATCTATCTATCTATCTATCTATCTATCTATCTATCTATCTATCTATCTATCTATCTAAGGGGCGCTTGCGCACGCAGCGACCGGCAGCTGGTGGTTTGTCACCGGACTGCAGAACAAATCTACCTACGGGTACAAAATAAGTCAAAAAAAAAAAAAAAAATCAAAATCAACAAAAGAATGGCTTCACCAGAAGAAGATTAAGGTTTCGGAATGACCCAGCCAGAGTCCAGACCTGAATCCGATCGAACATCTGTGGGGTGATCTGAAGAGGGCTGTGCACAGGACTTGCCCTCACAATCTGATAGATTTGGAGTGTTTTTGCAAAGAGTGGGCAAATACTGCCACATCAAGATGTGCCACACCGATAGACTCCTACCCAAAAAAACTGAGTGCTGTAATAAAAACCAAAGGTGCTGCAACAAAGTGTTAGTTTAAGGGTGTGCATATTTATGCAAACAGGTTTTTGTAAGTTTTCTATTTTTTCAATTTCTCTGTAAAAGATTTCAATTTGTTTTTCATTTGGGTTGTACAGGTTAAAGGTCACATTAATGGTGGAAAAAGTTTTGAAATGATTTATCTTGGTCTCTTTTTATTTACATCACAAAAACCTGGCATTTGAACAGGGGTGTGTAGACTTTTTATATCCACTGTATGTATGTATGTATTGTGTGTGTGTGTGTGTAAACATAACTATATATATATATATATATATATATATATAGATATATACACACACACACACACACACACAACCAATTTGCACGTCAGGACCGCTATACAGTATATACGTACAGTATATATATTACAATATGAATCAAATCACTGTTTCTGTCAAACTTAGAGGTTCCTTTTTACTCCTAAGTGAGATGTGAAGCTATAACAAGATTAATTTTAAATATTTTCTGTCAGAAGTTGAACTTGACAAATGTAGTGTAGAACATTATTCAACTGTATTTCAAATAATTATAAAACATAAAATAATTATAAAACATAAAATATAACTATTTTATAATATTCTGCTCATCAACTTACTGATAGCTGAGTGAAATACATGCCCAATGCACTGCAGCCTTTGTCCCACTGTCTGTTGTGATGCAGACTTGTTTGTCTTCACTCAGTCTCCAAGATGCAAGTGCTTTGGTCAGTCCTAAATGACTTCACCTGTATGGTCTTCAGGAAAGTTTGAAGACATTTGCTCTTCAAATTCCAATCTTGATCAATGAAGTGGGCAGTGAGGCTCATATATGGTTCAGATATGCGACTTGACCACAAATCTGACGTGGTAGCGAAGTGTGGTACACTTTACAGCTCCTTTTCAACTGTTTCTCTACATTCCTTGTACAGCTGGGAAAGTGTTATCTGGGAGAAATATTTGCGACCAGGGAGTTGGTAACGAAGGTCAGTTACTTTAACCAGCTGCTTAAATTTGACATTTTGTCCGCTCTACTCGGACCTCTACCTCGGACCCTTCTTTTCAACAATCTCCTCCTTTATTGAGCACTGGGCAGCGTCCATTTTGGTGTCTTCTTTGGTAACGCTGTCACTGGACTTTTCATTAATATTTTCTTTTTAACTGCGCTCCAACTTCTACATGGCTGCGCTATCCCAAACATTAGCAGGTGTGCTGTTGGTCCAACGTACGCTGTTGCATGCGTCAATCCAATGTGACTTCCAGCCACATGATTGGTTCGATGTGGTGCATTCTCATTTTCATTGGCTTTTCGTGTTGTCTGTCAAAACAAAGAACGAATGAGTTCTATCAAAAATGTATTATGTCTCTATCGAGGAAAAGTTGTTTTGCAATAATTATCGTTATTGTTTTGTCACCCAGCCCTAGTAGTAGTAGTAGTAGATTAGTTTATTTGACAGGGACAGTGCAATAAACATAGACAATTAATCAAAGACAATCAATCTGATGTGTTGCACATAGAGTGTATAGCTATTAGCTAATTCGCAACTCTTGTCCCTGGATGGGCTTTAGAAAAAAGAATCAAGATAAAAAATATACACAATAACCACATACATCAATGCAGAAAAATTATAAATACACAATTATAAATATTATAAATATTATAAATACACAAATGTAACAGCCTGACTCACATTTAACATAAATATTATAAATATTATAAATACACAAATATAACAGCCTGACTCACATTTAACACATATAACATAACTCACATTTGCCTATTTCAGGCCTTCCTCCCTCCGTCACTCACTATAAACAAACACATTTATTCCTTCCCTTCATTCACTCTCACTTTGCAGACAATTAATTCATACATGAGTACATTCTTGTTTATTTTTCAGCCAGTTTTTAACATTTTTAGTGAATGTTTTAAAGTCCGTTATTATTTTAATTTCATTTGGCATTGTGTTCCAGATGTGACTGCCCTTTATAGAGAAAGCTGTTTGTCCAAATGTGGTTCTGCGGTGGAATATTTTACAGTTATTGTTAACAGAACTCCTGGTGGCTCTGCTGCTGTCCTGTCTTTGGACGAAACCAGCAAGTGGCTCAGGTGCTGATTTATGGAAACATTTGAACGTTAATTTCAGAAGACAGAGGTCAATGAAGCTCTCAAAACTCAATAGGTTGTATTTTTTTAAAACATTACAGTGATGCCACCTAATGGGCTTTTTGTCCAAGATTTTTAGGGTTTGATTATATAATGAACCTATATGTCTTATTGTGGAAGGGGCTGCTTGAGCCCAGACTGTCAAACAGTATGATATATGAGAAAAAACCATAGAATGCATATACAGTGCAGCTGCTTCGTAAGGTATGTAATATCTAATTAATTTAAAGCAGTTCAGATTTTTTTTTACTGTTTTTGAAATTTTCTTTATATGAAGATTAAATTTGAGTTGAGGATCTAGTACAATGCCAAGGTATTTGAATTCTGTAGCTAAACTGATGTCATGATCATGTATATTAACTTTAAAATGTTGCAGGTTACATTTTTTGATTGAAAAGCACATTGAGACTGTTTTCTGAAGGTTCAGCAATAGATGGTTCTTGAGGAGCCACTCTTGGACATCAACCATACTTGTAGACAGTACATCTGCAGCCTGTGCTGGAGTCTTGGCAGCTGTGTAAATAACTGCATCATCTGCATAAAGTTGGCATGTTGCAGCTGAGCAGTGTAACGGCAAGTCATTAATAAAAATGCTGAAAAGTAAAGGACCAAGAATGGACCCTTGTGGGATACCCATGCGGTTGTTTAAAAATGAGGATTTATCCTGGTGAACTTTTACACACTGTTCTCTATTCTGGAGATAAGATGCAAACCATTCTAATGTATTTGGGGAGAAGTTAAAAGATACCATTTTGGATAAAAGCAAACTGTGGTTTACAGTATCGAAAGCCTTTTTGAGATCTAGAAAAACAGCTCCTACCACATTACCCCTGTCCAAGGACTGTTTGACGTTTTCAATAAGGCAACAATTTGCTGTTTCTGTTGAGTATCCTGGTCTAAAACCAAATTGATGTGGATGAAGAAGTTGACTGTCTTGTAAGTAGTCTATCAGCTGTGTAGCTACAACTTTTTCAAGAACCTTAGATAGGACTGGTAAAATAGAGATTGGGCGGTAATTGCATATATCGTCTTTACTGCCTGATTTATGAACTGGTATGACGACAGCTTTTTTCCAGCCTGATGGAAATGTACTAGACCTAATGGAGAGATTAATGAGGTGAGTCAGTGGTTTGATTAATATTTTGCTGTGCATTTTGAGAAAGGAGGTGCTCATATTGTAGATATCATTAGTTTTTGAGTTTGACAGTGTTTTAACAATACCAGCAATTAACTTCTCATTTACCTCATCGATGTGAAAAGTATCTGTTGGAAGTATGGAATTTGTGTTGTTGAGCACATTTGGCAGCACAAAATTTTTTGTTAAGTCTTCCACAGAGCCCACAAAGTGTGAATTAAATTCATTTGCCAAAGTAGCCTTGTCACTGACGGTCTTGCCATTGATTCTAAGTTCCTTTACCCCCTTCTGATCGTTTTTTTTATTAGTTAAGTTATTTAAATGCCTCCATAGGGAACTGTTGTTACCCTTTGCATGATCTATCAGTTTATTGTAATAAGATATTTTTGATTTTCGCAGCTCATGTACCACTTTATTTCTTAAACTTTTGTACACAAGGTGATCATTTTGTAGTTTGGAGGTTAGTGATGTTTTCAGTGCATAGTCTCGCCTCTTCATAAGTTTTCTTATTTCATTATTTAACCATGGTAGGCTAATCTTCTGTTGTCTACTTTTAATTTGCTTTGAAAATTTTTCTATAGACTTTGTGATTGTTGCAGTTATAAAATTACAACAATCATCTACTTCACATGTTGACATGAGCTGCTCCCAATTTTGATTCTCTAAGTAATGTTCAAACTCCTCATTTTTTGATTTGGGGATAATAAAATTTGATTTGTCAATATCGACTCCCCCAAAATACTGTAGTCGCTTTTTAGTAAGTTTCCTGACAGCAAGAACCATGTTATGATCTGAGAGACCAGTTACAAGATTATAGGTTCTGGTTATTCGTTCTGGTTTATTAGTAAATACCATGTCAATAAGTGTTCTGGATTGTTTGGTTATCCTGGTGGGTCCTTTGATGATTTGCTGGTAATTAAATTTAGTCATGAGGCTTTTCAGTTTTTGTTTGTCTTTTTTATCAGACCAGTTGATATTAAAGTCACCATGAATTATTGTTTCTCTGTTCTTCTCAAGTTGTTTAACCAGATCACTTAATTCATTATAAAAGGAAGAGTTGTGTGACGGTGGGTTGTACACTACTGCAATGTTGAAATTCATTACCGGAGAGAGACATACATTAACAGCTAAACATTCAAGTGAAGTATTCAAATCAACCAGTTGACATTTATATTTCTCTTTGATGTAAATTAAAACACCTCCTCCCCTCCCTACCTGCCTGTCTTTTCTAAAACACTGGTAGCCCACAATATCGATCATATTAGTGTCTATGTTCCTGTGTAGCCAGCTTTCTGAGAGACAAAGGTAGTCCAGATTTGAGTCCAACAACAACACCGAAATCTCATCTCTTTTGGGGATTATGCTCCGTATGTTTAAATGACCGCCGAGGATCCCCTTTGGTTTAGCCTTGGTGTCCCAAAGAACTCGTGCATGATTAACAGTTTGGAAAAATAAATGTTGTTTTTGCTTTTGTACAGCTCGGTTTTGTGCTAACCCAGTGGTCTGCTGTTTAATAGTGGCAGGTCCAGGGTTAAGGTGAATATCTCCTGCCAGAAGTAGCAGAACTAACAGAACTTTAACTGTATATCCTCTGCCATATTGTGATTTTTGCTTAACAGCCATGTTTGCCTTAATTTGGAAGTTTTTGCTCAGGGCTTTTAAAGACCACATAGAGTGTAGGGTAAGATGTCCAAGCCCAAATCCATACAGATAAAACTTTTTAACTTCACCTTTGGTTGAGTTTGTCGGAAAATCCTTCTTGTTGCAGGTCCAGACACACAAAGACAAAACGAAGAGGAAGTAGAGAAGTAGAGAAGGCTTATTAGTGGTGCCCATCAGCCCACTTTTTAATCCGGTGGCAGCCATCTTCAGTCCTTCTTGGAAAGAAGGAAAAGGAAAATCTGTGGATAGTAAAATAAATTCTGCTTATATCGCCAGAATCTGAGCCCTAGTGTCAGTTATGCAAATCTTCAATATTCATGAACATGTGCTCACTTGCACACAGGTGGAACTAGGGCTGTCACGGTGGAGGAATTTCCCCTGCGGTGACGGTGGATAGCTCAACACCGCGATATGTGATATTATTACAAATGTTTTTAAGACCCTGTGGTCTTGTAATTTAAACAGCGTTCATAATTTATGTAGCAAACGATGGAAGCTGTGAGAAACTCACTGCAGCTCCACTCTCAACTTTATGTGCGTGTGTGACAATTGTGTGGCGCTTTGGTCCTCCTAGGCATGAACTGCTGATTGTTAAAAAACAAAACAAAAAAACCAATCATCATCATAAAGCAGTGGTGGTAATACTAGTATTTCAACTACAGGGTGTGTGAACTGGAGACTGCAGTGACATTCAGCTTATTTAAACAGGACAGCCTCTGTACAGGACCCTGTGTGGCTCTTGTCTCCGTGATTTTTGCCACTCTTCAAAAAAAATCTCGTTCAAACAAGCAGTGCACTATGCAGTAGTTGTTTCGCTCTCGGAGCTCAATTGTCAGGATCATAAACACTCCGCTCAGAAGGAAATAACACGCTTTGTGCCTTTTCAGTGCTCACTGTCACGGCTGTATTTAGCAATTCGTCCAACCACTTCCGCCACTAACTGCTTGCTGGAGTCCGTCTGGAGAGAGAGAGCCCCACACAGTGCTGCTGATGGTGGCAGCAGTCGGTGCTGTGGAAACTTCCACATTACCGGGTGCAAACATGCTGTTGACAATAAACATACACTTGACATTTAACAATTTATTGAATAATCAGTCAGGGCACATAAATGAACAACAAGATATAGCCACACACACAAAAAAAGTAAACACCGTGGTTGTTGCGGTTGCTCGTTTTTCTCTGTGGTAGGCTTGTCCATAGCACGGTATTACAAAATTGCGGTTATCGCGACAGCCCTAGGTGGAACTCACCATTTTTACTTCGACTGTACACACTTTTGTACACTTTTGTAGGAGATCTGAATATTTGTTGAATCTCGAGTGGGACGTTCATACTAGTGTGTCTTCCTAACAAAGTACAAGGGATTTAGACATACTAACAGGCTCTTGTATGAGACCCAGTGGGTTGAAAACTTGTACTGTCTGCATGAGAAAACCCATCCTCCCTCACCATCTTATCTCAAGTGGACGAACATATCAGAGGTCCAAACCACTTTGTACTGTGATGCAGAAGGGGCCTGACTGAATGATAACATACTGTATTACACGCCCAGATGAGAATGAGTTTGATGTAATCAGTAGATTTCTTAACAGGCAGAACATCTGGTTGTTCTAATAGCCCTCAGTTCCGGTCAGTTCATGCCACAAATTCTAACTTGGATGCTTCCAAGCATTTTATATTTAATTTTTCCCAATTTTAGCCCCCTTTGCCTCTTTCTCTGGTAACTTAACAAGCAGCAGTCAACAGAACTGAATAATTATTACGGCTCCAACCGTAAAAAAAAAAAAAAAAAAATCCACCCAGATCTGACTTCCTCTAAACAAATGAGCTAAAATGTTGCGGTTTGTTTTTCCATCTAATTTGCATAGGATGATATTTGTGGTGTTGTTATCAGCTTCGTAAATGAATTGGATCATGGACTGTGAACACTGCATAGTCACACTGTACTCATTGTGAATATAACCCACAACATTAAGGCACTGTCTCTTTGTTTCCCCGTTCCATTTTAATAAATCACCTGCTGCCTTTGCAAGACGCTGTCATTTGAAATTCTAGCAGCAGGTCTCGTCTGAGTGCCATGAGGACCACGGGCAGACCTCATGTCTGCGTGTGGAGCAGAAGGAAATTAGCCGCACCTGAATGACAAGGCAAAGGCTCCCACCCCCAGAGGGACTGTGATCTACACACAAACTCCCTTTTAATAGACTTACACCTCATTTGGCCTCTAAAGCTTGTTGAAGGGTCCCAGAGGACGGCAAGGGGGAGGAGGGGCCCCTCAGAGGTCAGCCCACTGCTCGCTGTAAACCAGCTGCAGTGAAAGGGAGAGCTTGATTAGATGGCCATTCACACCCAGAAGGGGACCGACATTGAGGGACAATGCCACATTTTCCCTTGCAAAACAACAGCGGCATTTTGTGTAGCCTGTCACAGGCAATATCTGCTATGTTGTAGCTGTAGAGACAACCGGCTGCTCCAATGGCGATCACTTCACTTTGAATAGAGTGCCATTTTCTATAGATTTACAAGAAGCTAATCTGTTTAAAATACTGTGAATGCTTTCCACTGTCTGCATAAATATAATAAGAGAGTCATCATGATAAACTGAGAATAAAATAAAAACGAAGGTGCGTGCACTTGCATGAGATTTGCTTGTCTCGCTTTACACTTTACATGAACACAACAACATCCATCAGTGGAATGAAGTCCGAGTTTGATGTATGTATAGGATTCTGCCAGGGAGGCCCTTGTCTGTTCAACTATTACTTTGACTTTGTGCTAAAAGTCACAGCCAGTGAGATTGATAAGGCCTTCCCTGACGGATGGGGAATTAATCTTGTATACAACATACCACATCTTTGTATTAATAGAGAACAGTGCTGTCATGGTCGGCTGCGAGAGATGGAAGTTGTGAAATGGATCTTGTATGCCGACGATGTTGCTCTGTTCTCTAAGGCCATCCATGAGGCGGAAAAAGTTTTGAGTATGCTCAACGAGACGTGTGAGCATTTTGGGCTAACAGTATCTTTTAAGAAGACTAAGACTCAAGTGTTCAACGACCAAGACCTTGCAAAACAGACAACCTTGTTTTCTATAGAAGGTCATGCCATTGAGAATGTGACAGTTTTGCTCTCTGGATCAGATTGTTACCAATGCGGAGGATGGATGCAATACTGAACACCGTGTGGCCAGTGCAATAGCTAAGTTCAATGAGCTATGTAATATGCTGACCGATTGCAAGGTATCCATGTACACATGACGAAAGATCATAGAAGCGTGCATTCGGTCTAGACATGTCTATGACACTCAAACATGTTTCCCTAATGAGAGGCAAATTGCCAAACTTGAAGTATGCTGGACACAATGCCTGAGAAGTATGGTGAAAGGAGGCTGGCGCCGGAAAGCTTGTGATGATGAGGAAAACGCAGTTCACTTTGTTTATTCCAACGAAGATATTTTTAAACTGACAAAGACTGTGGCCATCAAAGATTTTATCACAGTGCAGTATCTCAAGTGGATTGCTCATATGTGTAGGGGTGAAAATGCCAGTGTTATGAAAGAGGCTTTATTTGCATTGTCATCAAAGAAATATTATAGAGGTCCCTGGCTGAAGATGAGCAACCTGCTGGGTGTAACATCTGAACAGGCCAAAAGGGTTACCTACTCCAAATCTGAGTTCTGCAGGATCATAAACATTTGTTTTGGCCTGCCCCCATAGTGACTAATGTCATCAATTGGGGAATTAACTGTACAGTGATCCCTCGCTACTTCGCGCTTCACCTTTCGCACCCTCAGTGCATCGCGGATTTTTCAAAAATATTCATCAAAAATTCAAAATTGAGAAAAAATACATTAGAACATCACGTATCAACACGGAGAGCCCGCACAACTCAAAATTCACCTCTCTGATTCGCTGGCCAGCATCTCCCCCCTAAGAGATCGCTCCCGACTCTAGATTTTGTTCTCGTGTTGACTCGGCTCGGGAATCTCGCGAGAGATGCACTCTCGCGAGATTCTTTTCATTCTCTCGCTCTTTCTCTCTCCCGAGAGAGAGAGAGTGAGAGAATGAACGTACGTATTATTTATATTATTTATACATTATTTTATGTATCAAAAAACTAACGAGATCAGCCTGGAATTCCACAAAGGGGGGTGACGCTACTTCGCGGTTTTTCACTTTTCGCGGTCGGTTCTGGAACCCATTAACCGCGATAAGTGAGGGATCACTGTACTGTAAAACCTGGGAAAGAGATTGCCCAAGTCAGTCAACGCACTACATTAAAAGTCTCCCACCATCACTTGTAGAGAACACAAATTTACAGGTACGTATCTCTAAACGGGTTAACACTACTGAATACTATTTGTATGTGCACAAAACTTTCTCCAGTAGTTATGCCTCTTCTTCTCTCCCAGCTCTTGCCATAATCCCAACTCTACTAGATCTAACCAAAAAGTGAGTAAGAAAGAATAAAGCACAATGCACAACTCAAAAAAGGGGTAACACTGACATGATGTAATACTTAGACCCAAGAGCAGACATGGAGGACAACATTTTAAGGTAAGTGTAACAGTAATCTTTATTGACAATGATATGGCAATAATGTAACAGTGGTGAGGATCTGGCAATCTTGTAGGGGAGAGAGCAGAAACAATAGTGAGTATATGATATGATGACAGGGAGATAATGTAAAGCTGCAGGTCCAGACAACATTCCGGGACGTGTGCTCCGAGACTGTGCGAGCAAGTTGGCGGATGTCCTGACTGACATTTATAACATCTCCCTGAGTCAGGCCATCGTTCCCAGATGCTTCAAGACCTCTATCATTGTACCGGTGGCAAAGAAACCAGTGGTGTCCTGTTTGAATGACTATCGTCCTGTTGCACTTACACCAATTGTGATGAAGTGTTTTGAACGGCTTGTCAAACCACACATCACAGCCTGCCTCCCTGCATCACACGACCCGCTCCAGTTTGCATATTGTTCAAACCGCTCCACGGAGGATGCCATAGTCACCACCCTGTACTCTGTCATCACCCACCTGGATCAGAAAGACACCTACGCCAGACTCCTGTACATTGATTTCAGTTCAGCATTCAACACCATTATTCCCCAGAGACTGATAGAGAAATTACTCCTTCTCGGTCTGAACACCGCCACATGTCTCTGGATCCTGGATTTCCTGACTGAGAGACCTCAGTCTGTCCGGGTTGGAAACAACATCTCCAACTCTGTCACGCTGAGTACCGGAACCCCTCAAGGCTGTGTACTCAGTCCACTGTTGTTTACACTTCTAACACATGACTGTGTATCCAAACACGAGGGGAACCAGATTATTAAATTTGCAGATGACACCACGGTGGTGGGACTTATTCAGAGGGATGAGGAATCAATGTACAGGGAAGAAGTGAGAGACCTGGAGGGCTGGTGCAGGGAGAACAATCTGGTGCTCAACGTGGACAAAACGAAGGAGATGATTATCGACTTCCGGCGGTCACAGCCTGAGCACGTCCCCCTCAGCATCGGCGGCCGTTTAGTGGAGAGAGTAGAGAACATCAAGTTCCTCAGAGTGGAGATCTCGCAGGACCTGACCTGGAGCAAGAATTCCTTGGAGATCAGGAAGCGAGCTCAGCAGAGACTACACTTCTTGAGGAAACTCAAACAGGCCTCTCTCCCCATCTGCATCCTCAGGACCTTCTACAGAGGTGTGGTGGAGAGTGTTCTGACGTCCTGCATTGCTACATGGTACTCCAGCTGCAGTATGTCAGACAAAAAAGCCCTGCAGAGGATAGTCAAAGGGGCGGAGAGGGTAATTGGAGTCTCCCTCCCCTCTGTCCAAGAACTTTTTCAGAACCGTTGTAGGAGCAGGGCACTGAACATAGTCAAGGACCGTTCTCACCCTCTGCATAAACACTTTGAACTTCTTCCATCTGGTAAACGATTCCGGAGCATCAGAGGCAGAACCACCAGACTGATCAACAGCTTCCTCCCACAAGCTGTCAGGATGCTGAACAGCTGACCCGGAATCTCACATACACACTACTGCACCTATGGACATTTTGTATATTATAGTTAGTTATTCTTTTTCCCCAAGTATGTCTCAGGGATGTGTGAATGGATGGGGGGGTGGGGGTGGGGTGGGGGGTGGAGCTATGTGGGAGTGTGTCTTAATCATGCTGCTTCTTATATGGATGCCGAGAGAACCGCAATTTCATCTTGCCTGCACTACAGTTGTATGTACAGCAATATGACAATAAAGTTTGATTTGATTTGATTTGATTTGATGTTGTCTCTATGCTTACAGATTTCTTCTGGTGGGAGCAGTGGTGGATTACAGCAGATCCATTGAAGGAGTTCGTCAGGGAAGGAGTCCTTTTGGTGCAAGTGAGGGGCAGAAGGGGGAGAGGCTGGCCAGGCCTTGGTGCTGGGGAAAAGGGGGTGAAGATGGAGATAATAAACGGTGGTAAGTTGACTTACTTGGAGAGATGGTAATGTGCACAGTCAGAGATTATCCAAATCCAATCCATCGGGAGTTTCCAGAGTCCAGAGGCAGGCAGGGGTCAGAGCACGGTGGGCTTGGACAGGACAGGCAGATAAATCCAAACAACAGGCAGGCACAGGGTATAGAGCAGGGGTCTCCAACCTGGGGCTCCTGGAACATTCAAGTTTCTGTGGGAAACTTTCTAATTTCACTTCCTAATTGGTCCAAAGATTTGCAAATAATTTGCTGTTGTTGTGCATGGGTGCCTACAGAACACATGCACAACAATGACAAATTATTTGCAAATCTTTGGGCCAATTAAGAAGTGAAATTAGAAAATTTCCCACAGAAACCTGAAAGTTCTAGGAGACCCAGGTTGGAGACCCCTGGTCTAGAGACAGGCAAGGGTCAGATCATGGCAGAGTCAATCACAACAGGATAACCACACGGCAGAATACAGGCAGGTTGTAGATCAGACGTGACCAGACAGAGTAATGAAAGAGTGTCCTACTTATACTGCCCCACTAATTGGCTGCAGGTGGCGATTGTAGCTGCAGGGAGGGGAGTGCAATCAGTGGGGAGAGAGAGGCAGGCAGGCAGGCAGATGAGACAGGAATCCTTACAGTACCCTCCTCTCAAGGGATGCCTCCTGGCATCACTCGTGTCTTGTCGGGATGGTGGTAATAAAAGTTCTGGATGAGAGTATTGTCCATGATGAAGGACGTGGGTATCCAGAACCTTTCCTCGGGACCGTACCCCTGCCAATCCACGAGGAATTGAATGTCACGCCCCCTGCAGTGAGCATCCAGGATCCATGTGACCGCATAGATCAGTCCTCCGTCGACCATCATCGGGGGTGGTGGTGGTTTGGATGATGGGCAGAGGGAGCTGGAGAAGACTGGTTTAACATGGGAGACATGGAATGTTGGGTGCACCCATAGAGAGGCAGGTAGCTCCAACCTTACCGAGATGGGGTTAATGATCTCCACGATGGCGAATAGCCCCCCCGAACCGGGGGGCAAGCTTCCTGGACTTGGTCTTCAGGGGGAAGTTCCGGGTGGAGAGCCAGACCTTCTAGCCAACCTGGTACTCAGGTGCGGGACGCCTCCTCCGATTCTCCCACCTGGAGTTCTCCCCTGCAGCTCGGAGCAAGGCTGCTTTCATCTCCCTCCAAAAGCGCCTGCATTTGGTGATGTGGGCTGCCACTGATGGGACTGCCGTGTCTTCTTCGGCAATGGAGGGGAGAGGCGGGTGGTAGCCCAACGACGCCTCAAAGGGGGAGGCTTCGGTGGCGGCAGATGTGGCCGAGTTATGGGCATATTCAACCCATTGGAGGTGGGAGCTCCAGGAGGATGGGTCGGACGCTGTTATGCAACGGAGCATTGCTTCCATCTCCTGATTTGCTCTCTCACACTGGTCATTGGTTTGGGGGTGATAGCCAGAGGAGAGGCTGACCGTGGCTCTGATAGCCTTGCATAAGGCTCGCCAGACCTTCGATGTGAACTGGGGACCACAGTCAGAAACAATGTCCATGGGTATGCTGTGGAGCCTGACCACATGGTGCGCGCTATCCCTGGATGGCAGGATAGCTTTGTGGTGTGACACCAGTGGATAACATCGGCCTTGACTGCAGTAGGGACCAACAGACACGCCCCCCCCCCGAGTCAGATTCCGTGCGCTGCGCCTCCTGGATCCGTTGTTCTGTGTCCCATGTGAGGGCCTCCACCACAACTCCCTCTGGGATGATGGTCTCTGCCGTCATAGTTGCTGGACTGGCAGTAAACTGATGAGAGAGGGCGTCAGGTTTAATATTCTTTGACCCTCGCCTGTAGGTGAGGGAGAAAATGGATGAAGAATAATGCCCATCTGGCTTGGTGGGGGTTCAACTGCTTGGCCGAATGGATATATTCAAATCAAATCAAATCAAATCAAATCAACCTTTATTGTCATATTGCTGTACATACAGCTGTAGTGCAGACAAGATGAAATTGCGTTTCTCTCGGCATCCATGTAAGTAAAAGAACATGATTTAAGACACAATCACACATACCCTCACCCCCCACCCCACCACAGCCATTCACACTTCCCTGAGACATACTTGAAAACTAACCAGAACTATAATATACAAATAATATACATAATGTCCGTAGGTGCAGGAGTATGTATGAGAGATTCTGGATCAACTGTTCAGCATCCTAACAGCTTATGGAAGAAAGCTGTTAATCAGTCTGGTGGTTCTGCCTCTGATGCTACGGAATTGTTTGCCAGATGGCAGAAGTTCAAAGTGTTTATTCAGAGGGTGAGAACGGTCCTTGACAATGTTCAGTGCCCTGATCCTACAACGGTTCTGAAAAAGTTCTTGGACAGAGGGGAGGGAGACTCCAACTACCCTCTCAGCTCCCTTAACTGTCCTCTGCAGGGCTTTTTTGTCTGACATACTGCAGCTGGAGTACCATGTAGCAATGTAGTACGTCAGAACACTCTCCACCACACCTCTGTAGAAGGTCCTGAGGATGCAGATGGGGAGAGAGGCCTGTTCGAGTTTCCTCAAGAAGTGCAGTCTCTGTTGGGCCTGCTTCCTGATCCCCAAGGAATTCTTGCTCCAGGTCAGGTCCTGCGAGATCTGCACTCCGAGGAACTTGATGTTCTCCACTTTCTCCACTAAACGGCCGCCAATGCTGAGAGGGACGTGTACAGGCTGTGACCGCCGGAAGTCGATAATCATCTCCTTCGTTTTGTCCACGTTGAGCACCAGATTGTTCTCCCTGCACCAGCCCTCCAGGTCTCTCACTTCTTCCCTGTACATTGATTCCTCATCCCTCTGAATAAGTCCCACCACCGTGGTGTCATCTGCAAACTTAATAATCTGGTTCCCCTCGTGTTTGGATACACAGTCATGTGTTAGAAGTGTAAACAACAGTGGACTGAGTACGCAGCCTTGAGGGGATCTGGCGCTCAGTGTGATAGAGTTGGAGATGTTATTTCCAACCCGGACAGACTGAGGTCTCTCAGTCAGGAAATCCAGGATCCAGAGACATGTGGCGGTGTTCAGACCAAGAAGGAGTAATTTCTCCATCAGTCTCTGGGGAATAATGGTGTTGAATGCTGAACTGAAATCAATGTACAGGAGTCTGGCGTAGGTGTCTTTCTGATCCAGGTGGGTGATGACAGAGTACAGGGTGGTGACTATGGCATCCTCCGTGGAGCGGTTTGAACGATATGCAAACTGGAGCGGGTCATGTGATGCAGGGAGACAGGCTGTGATGTGTGGTTTGACAAGCCGTTCAAAACACTTCATCACAATTGGTGTCAGTGCAACAGGATGATAGTCATTCAGACAGGACACAACTGGTTTCTTTGCCACTGGTACTATGGTAGAGGTCTTAAAGCATCTGGGCACTATGGCCTGACTCAGGGAGATGTTATAAATGTCAGTCAGGACATCCGCCAACTCGCTTGCGCAGTCTCGGAGCACACGTCCCGGGATGGTGTCCGGACCTGCAGCTTTACGTGGGTTGACCCTGGTTAGGGTCCTCCGTGTGTCTGCTGTGTTGATGGTGATAGCTGGTCCAACCGATGGTGGGGATGGGCCAGCCCTCCCTTTGATTGTCGGGTTTGATACTTCAAAACGTGCAAAGAAGTCGTTGAGCCTGTCTGGAAACGAAGCGTCGTTATCATCGACCCCCTGCCAAGACTTATAGCCCGTCAGTGTCCGAACTCCCTGCCACATCTGCTTGGTGTTCCTAGTGTCATAGAGGTGTCCCTGGATTTTCTCCGCATAGGCGCGCTTCGCCGTCTTAATTCCCTTTGAGAGCGCAGACCTGGCTGAGCGGAGGGTGATCCTGTCCTTCGCTCTGAAGGCTGCATCTCTGGCTGTGAGCAGCGAGCGCACATCTGCAGTCATCCAGGGCTTTTGGTTTCCCCGTACAGTGATGGTCTTCACTATAGTGACATCCTCTGTGCACTTCGCGATGTAGCTGGTGACCGTTTCAGCATACTCCTCCACATCTGTCTTGTCTTCCTGGGAGGCTGCTATTTTGAAGACCTCCCAGTCTGTGTGCATAAAACAGTCTTTCAGTGCATTCCTGCGCCTCCTAGGACCATCAGAAGGGGACCTTGGTGGATGTAAGGGCGGTGAGTGGTTGGGCAATGGAGCTATAATTTCATATGAAACGCTGGTAGAAATTGGTGAAACCAAGAAACTATTGCAGCTGTTTTCTGCTGGATGGAGTGGGCCAATTGGTTACTACTTGGACCTTGACCAGGTCGGGTTCAGTGCATCTAAGTTATATTATGTAGTCCAGAAAAGTGGTGGTGTGAAACTCACACTTTTCTGCCTTGATGTACAATTGATTTTCTAGGAGGCATTGGAGGACCAAATGGACATGGACTTGGTGTTCCTCCAGCAAGCGGGAGAAGATGAGTATATCATCAAAGTAGACGAACACAGATATATTCAGGAAATCCCAAAGTATGTCATTTATTAACCGCTGAAATATTGCGGGGTGTTGGTGAGCCTGATTGGCATGACGCAGTATTCAAATTGACCCAGGTGTGTGGAAAGAGCCGTTTTCCATTCATCACCTTCTCTTATTCTGATGAGGTGGTAGGCATTCCTAAGGTCTAATTTTGAGAATATGTCGATCCCTGGAGCTGGTCGAAGGCCAAGTTAAAGAGGGGTAACAGGTATTTATCCTTAATGGTGATATTATTAAGTTCCAGAAAGTCTATGCACGGATGCAGGGAGTCATCTTTCTTTCCCACAAAGAAAAAACCCGCACCCAGGGCTGACGATGAGCGATGGATGAGGCCAATGCTAAGCAACTCCTTAATGTACAGTATTTCTCCATGGCCTCTTTTTTTAAGAGCTGACAGGCTATATAGACGGCTGGAGTGTAATTTGGCTCCCTGCTGGAGCTCTGTGGCACAATCATTGGGCCGGTGAGGAGGAAGTGACGTAGCTTTGACGTGACAGAACACGGCGGCTAGGTCATGGTGGACTGGGGGAACTTTAGAGAGGTCAGGAGGCACTGGGTTAGGTGCCTAAACTGAAATAGAAGGTGAGCAGGCCGCTGACTGGAAGCAGGCAGACATACAGTACGAAAGGTGCTACTCCAAGAGCATATGACTGCCTGGCTCCAGTCAATAGCCATGGTTACATGTGCAAAATTTCTTCAATCTGATTACAATTCAGATCAGAACTTTACTGTTTACATGGATCCTGAAAAAGTTGATCCGATTAGGACGTGCGTTTCCATGTATCACACGTTTGAATGGACAAAATCATTTTGACATGTGCACAATTATCCGACATTCCGGAAATAGTGGAAGAAGAAGCAACTTCCGATGTAAACAAACCCCACTTCGTGTCTTTCTCTTTTTGAAATGGACCTGTATTGTGTTATTCAGACTGTACTTTTGCTTCTGCTGGTCTCTGTAATGAAGCTACAAGCCCAGCAGTACATACTTCTGCATATGACGAATACAGGGAGACAGCAGGACAATACAGACCAGTTCTGTTTTACTCCCGTCATGTCTTCCGCTAGCTGCTGTAAAGGTGGAAATACGTCACGTCTACGTGTGGCTGACATACAGACATGCGCAGTAAACACATATTCTACCCAAACTTCAGAATAAGTGTTTCTATGCGCACCAGTTGGATTAACAATCGGCATAACCCACCCGTCTCAATCGGAAGGAAATTTTGATCCGAATGAGTGTGATCAGGTCAGAATATTCAGATTGGCGTGTTTACATGAAGCATTTTTATTCCGATCAGGCTTTTAATCCAATTACTTGTGTCCATGTAAACATGGCTAATGA
The DNA here is from genome assembly GCA_020510985.1 of Pholidichthys leucotaenia. Classification (NCBI taxonomy): domain Eukaryota; kingdom Metazoa; phylum Chordata; class Actinopteri; order Cichliformes; family Pholidichthyidae; genus Pholidichthys; species Pholidichthys leucotaenia. The sequence continues at coordinate 385,129,878 of CM035836.1, read as the reverse complement.
CAGGATTGTGGGTATACAACCAGGGGTATCCTAAAACTACAGGGGAAGTGGAGGTTAGGAGAACAAAAAAGGATAGTTCCTCCCAGTGGTTGCTGGAGGTTAGTACTGTTAGTGGGGCCGTGCATTTAATGACCTGACTCAGAGGTTGGCCAGAGAGCGCACTGAGATTTTGGGGCTGAGGTAACTGGGTACAAGGGGTTTTAAACTTGGTTGCCAGACTCTCAGAAATGAAATTTTGTTCAGTCCCTGAATCAATTAATGCTGAGCCAATAAACTCGGTGGTCTGCAGCGTGATGCGCACATGCAAGACCAGGCGTTTGATAGGGAGATTATTGACTCCACCCCTCAGCCCCCCTATTCTGACTGATGGGCTGAGCCGTTTAACTTCTCTGGCCACTGGATGGCAACATGATCAGGGCGACCGGAGTAAAGACATAAACCCTTGTTGCATCGCTGCTGTTTCTCGGCTGGAGTTAATTTGGACCGGCTGATAGCCGTGGGTTTGGAGGGCTCACGATTGGCAGAAAGGAACTGCGGGCACAGTGAAATAATGCGTGACTTGGCATTGGCCGCGCGTCGCCACTCCAATGAGCGTTCACGTAATCTGTTGCCCAACTTTATGACTAAAGAAATAAGAGCGTCTAGTGACTCCGGTTCGTCCCGAGGGCTGGCGAGCTCATCCCAAAGACGAGAGCTGAGACTGTGGATAAACACGGGCTATAGTGCATTGTCATCCCACCCTGCTTTGGCCACTAAAACCCGGAAGCCAACTTGCATGCTCTGCTGCTGAATTTAACCCCTGGTGAAGGTTAAGTAACTGTGTGGAAGCGTTGCCCTCCCGGTCGGTATGATCAAAAACCCGAGTGAACTCAGCGGAGAACTGGACGTAGGTGTATCAATGGTAATCTGGCCCCAGAATGAGTGCCTGAGCCCTAGTGAGTACGCTTGAGGAGCCCCGCCATGAAGCTAACATGGCTCTGATCTGTGGAAAAATCCTCCGGTACTCGTTTGAAAATTAGTGTGGCCGCTGGGTCTGCATGCTGGTCGTGTGCTGACATGGTGTAATACTCAGACCCAAGAGCAGACACGAAGGACAACATTTTAAGGTTAAGTGTAGCACTAATTTTTATTGACAATAATATGACAATAATGTAATAGTGGTGAGGATCTGGCAACCCTGTAGGGGAGAGAGCAGAAACAACAGTGAATACTGTATATGATATGATGACAGGGAGATAATGTTGTCTTTATGCTTACAGATTTCTTCTGGTGGGAGCAGCGGTGAATTACAGCAAATCCAATGATGGAGTTTGTCAGGGAAGCTGTCCTTTTGGTGCAGGTGAGGGGCAGAAGGGGGAGAGGCTGGCCAGGATAAACGGTGGTAAGTCAACTTGGAGAGGTGGTAATGTGCACAGTCCGAGATTATCCAAATCCAATCCATAGGCAGTTTCCAGAGTCAGGCAGGGGTCAGAGCACGGTGGGCTTGGACAGAACAGGCAGACAAATCCAAACAACAGGCAGGTACAGGGTCTAGAGACAGGTAAGAGTTAGATCACGGCAGAATCAATCACAAAGTAGGAATAGGATAACCACAAGGCAGGACACAGGTAGGTTGTAGATCAGACATGACCAGACAGAGTAATGGAAGAGCGTCCTACTTATACTGCCCCACTAATTGGCTGAATGTGGTGATTGCAGCTGCAGGGAGGGAAGCACAATCAGTGGGGAGAGAGGCAGGCAAACAGATGAGACACAAATCCTTAGAAAAGTAAACAGTATCGGGCATTAACTTCTGTCCCCAGCCTGAATTATAATTTATACCTCCACTTCCCCTCCAATGATCTTATGAGAACTTTTATGATTCTCATAAAAAGCAGGTTTTACCCCATTGGCAATGAAGGCGTACACTGCATCAAGCTCATCTTTCAGTTTTATGTGGCTGAGACAACTTTTTGTCGTGATTAGGCCCTATGTGTTACGATCTGGACGTGGTTTGGACCATGTCCACACCTTATGTTACCTTTTGGTTTGATTATGATTATTATTAGTATCATTATTACTATTTACTATTATCATTTCTGTATGGACTCTTTTTTTTAAATTTTTTAAACAGATTACAGTAATCCCTCTCTTATCGCGGTTAATGGGTTCCAGAACCGACCGCGAAAAGTGAAAAACCGTGAAGTAGCGTCACCCCTAATGACGTCACCCATAAATAACATGTACGTTCATTCTCTCACTCTCTCTCTCATATGATACGTGTGTGTGTGTGTGTAAGTGTACATACATACGTAGATGTAAATAAAGTGTACATAAATATGTTTTAGATAAGATAAGCCTTTATTAGTCCCACAACGGGGAAATTCCAGGATTGCAACAGCACAGGGATAGCAACACTCAGAGCAACAATCAGAAGGCAAGAAAAAAAAAACAAGCAAGCAAGAGCAGCTAATAAACATATGTACGTATTACTATAAAATATATATATATACACACACACACAGACACACAGTGCAGAGCATTGTAGCTGGATGGAATAAATATATGAATATATGAACACACAGTGCAGAGCATTGTAGCTAGATGGAATAAATATGTAAATATATAAACACCCACAGTACGGAGCATTGCAGCTAGGTGGAATAAATATGCAAGTATATAAACACACACAGTGCGGAGCAATGTAGCTAGATGGAATAACATGTAGATATATAAATATATAAACACCCACAGTACGGAGCATTGCAGCTAGACGGAACAAATATGCAAATATATAAACACACACAGTGCAGAGCATTGCCGCTAGATGGAATGAAACAGCATAACCGTCTACCCAGCTATCCTGCATGGTATGATTATGTGCCCATACACACTCTCACCCTCCATAGCGACCGGCATGCTCCTAGTTGTATGCCGGAGAGGACCACTGTGTAAGTCTATTGCATCTTCTGCATTCAAAAAACTATTAGTTTGTTACGTCTTTTTTGCTATCTCTGCGAGCAGCCCTGCTTAGGTTGTACAGTCTGACAGCCGTTGGTAGGAAGGACCTACGAAACCTCTCGGTTGTGCACCTGGGATGATGTAGTCTGCTGCTAAATGAGCTCCTCAGTGCATTCAGTATGTCCTGCATAGGGTGGAACTCGGACTCCAGCAGAGATGACAGTTTAGCCACCGTCCTTCTCTCTCCTATCTCCTCCATCGGATCAAGGCGCTGCCCCAGGACAGAGCTAGCTTTCTTAATCAGTTTGTTCAGTCTCTTCCTATCGGCTGCAGTAATGCCACTGCCCCAGCAGACCACTCCAAAAGTGATGGCTGATGCCACCACCGTGTCATAGAATGACTTCAGCAGCGCCCCTTGTACACCAAAAGACCTGAGTCTCCTCAGTAGGAACAGCCTGCGCTGTCCCTTCTTGTAGAGTGCATCAGTATTGTGTGACCAGTCTAGTTTATTGTTCAGATGAATACCCAGGTACTTATAGGATGTCACCATCTCGATGTCTGTTCCCTGTATATTTACTGGTACTGTGAGGGGCTGCCCATGCCTGCGGCAGTCCACCACCAGCTCCTTAGTTTTCCTCGCGTTGATCTGGAGGCAGTTCCGATGGCACCAGTCCACGAAGTCCTGGATAAGCCCTCTGTACTCAGCTTCATCTCCATTGGAGATGAGGCCAACGATCGCAGAGTCATCAGAGAACTTCTGTAGATGGCAGTGTGTTGTGTTATGTGAGAAGTCCGCAGTATAAAGAGTGAACAGGAAGGGAGCCAGCACCGTTCCCTGGGGGGCCCCCGTGCTACTGATGATCGTGTCGGACACACAGTCCCGGGTTCTCACAAACTGAGGCCGGTTCGTGAGGTAGTCCAGGATCCATGATGACAGGTGCTGGTCCACCCCTGCGCGCAGCAGCTTGTCCTTCAGGATCATCGGTTGGATGGTGTTGAAAGCACTGGAGAAGTCAAAGAACATGATCCTCACCATATTCCCGGGCTTCTCCAGGTGGGACAGAGAACGGTGAAGGAGGAAGATCACCGCATCCTCCACCCCAATGCCATGCTGGTAGGCGAACTGGAGTGGATCCATCGCTGGTTCCACCAGGGGGCGGAGGTGAGCAAGGAGCAGTCTCTCCAGTTTTTAGAGTTTTTAGAGTTTTTAGAACTCTTTTATTTTTATAACAAGATACGTACCTCAAGATGAAGATGATTTACTGCACAGGTTAATGAGAGCTTTACTGCTCCTCAGGTGACGCCTCATTGTCAGGTGCTAGAGGCGCAGGATCGTCGAGGGCAGCTGCAGGAGGCGGCGTAGTGGCTCGACGGGAAGACTATTTCGCACAAAAAAGGGACAAGAGAACAGCGAAAAGTTCCACGCGGCGAGACTAGCGATAAAGAACAATGAATGCGGTCTTCCTTCGCTGGGTATGGGCGCTCGGCAGGGAGAGAAACTGGGTAAAACGTCTCGGCCAATCAGCTTGTGAGGTAAAACGTCTCAGCCAATCAGCTTGCGAGATTCCCAAGCAGTGAAGAGGTGGGTGGAGAGGAGTGGAGCGGGGGTCAGAGAGGTGGATTTTGAGTTGTGCGGCTCTCCGTGTTGATACCTGATGTTCTAATGTAGTCTCCCTGCCTTCTGCTAGCGCCCGCCTATTTTTTCTCAATTTTGAATTTTTGATGAATATTTCTGAAAAATCCGCGATGCACTGAGGGCGCAAAAGGTGAAGCGCGAAGTAGCGAGGGATCACTGTATTTAACTTTCATTTTCACCATGTGCTGAGTGCCAAATTTTCAAGTAACACATTCCAAAAAGCCGCTCCTGCATCAGTAGTGCACAACAGAGATAAAAATCATTTTAAATAAATATTTGTGAAAAAAAACACATTAAATGAAGGTAATAAAGGCAACACAATATTCATTTAATCAGCAGTTTTAAATACAAAACTAAAGTGTCCAGTGTTTGATTTTGGTCAAAGTCGGATGGTTTTGTTCGACTTTATTCTTTAAACCGGTGGAGTGAAGAATTCATTAAAGTTTTTTCTCTCTTCATGCTTCAACTTTTTCTTTAAATTTTTTTTCCCCCACAAAAAATGTGAAGAAGTCGACTAGCACTAATATCTGCTGAACACATTTAAACTCTTTACTGCTGATATTTCACTTTAATTTCCTCCCAAAGAAATGCTGAAGAAAAATATCACAATTTCTCATAATTTTGGCGATTTTAGTTGAGATTATTTTTCAAAATAATACACAGATTTCAAGGAGACATCACCAAAGAAATTCTTTAAAAAGATCAGTAATTTAAATTACAAAATATAAGATAAAATCTCAAAAAACGTATAAACTATAAAAGAAACGGCCGATGGATATATTAGAATTTCTGATAATTTTGGTGACATAAAATCTATATTTTTGCTCCTCCACAACGATTTCCTTCATTGTTAATTATATATCTGTTATTTTATATAGTTGACTTTTTTTTTTAATTTAAGTTTTTGTAAAGGGTATGCATGTCATTACAGCATTGCATTGTTTACATTTTCATCACATATTCCCCCTTTTTTTTGTTTTTTGACAACATTGGAAAAAAATTATTACAACACTCTTTTTTTTAAGTGAAAGAAAAAGAGAAATAAAAAAAGAACAAAAAAAAGAACAAAAAAAACAAAAGAGCAGAAAAATAAAAGAGAATCTGAGTAGCGTTGGAACAAAGAGAGGTGCCATTATTGAAATGGTGTTTGTCAAAGATGAGATCTGATGAAGGACACATATGCGTTCCAGGGTTGCCAGAAGTTCAAGAACCCATCCATGTCCTGTCTCAGTGCAAATGTCAACTTTTCCATCAAATAAATGTCCTGAATCACGTTAATCCAATCTTCAGGTGTAGGACAGTCTTTCAACATCCATTTTTTTGTTAGTGCTTTTTTACTTGCCAATATTAAAACAGTGAATAAGTATTTTTCTCCTCGTCTTTCCAGTGATTCCGGTAGTAAACCCAAATACAAAGTTACAAAAGAAAAGGGAACTGTTACTTTGAATATTTTCCCCAATATTGTCTGTACATTGGTCCAGTATTGGTGGATAACTGGGCATGACCAAAACATATGAAAATGATTTGCAGTCTTTTCACCACACAAGCGCCAACAATTCAACCCTTTACGAGTAAATTTGTTTTGTGCAGGTGTTCTGAAAAATCTTACCAAATTTTTCCATCCAAATTCTCTCCACAGCAAGGATGAAGTACTTTTCCATTGTTGTTTATTTAGCTTTTCCCATATTTCCAGTTGTAAAGTGAAATTCCCCTCCTTTTCCCATTTCTCTTTTATATATGATGTGTTGTCTCCTTTTAAGTCTTGAAGACCATGGTATATTTTAGAAATGTATCTGATCCCTGGGATCCCTTTATATGCCATTAAGAAAACCTTCAGAACACCTGACTGGGCCCTTTCCAAATCCTCCTTTTTAAGTATTTTGTTTATGTGGTGTCTAAGCTGAAAGAACCTGTAAAGGTCTTGATTTACTAGGCCTTGTTTTTTCAAATCTTCAAAACTTCTTAAAGTTTGCCCTTTAAAAAAATCGTAATATTTTATCAGTCCGTTCTCTTTCCACTTTTTAAATCTAGTGTCTGTTTTATTAGGAGTAAAGTCCTGATCATAGGAAATCGATTGCAATAATTGATAGGGTTCTTTAGTTTGATTCTGTCTGACTATCTTAAACCAAATTTTTAGCGGGGTCTCTATCCACGGGTTAGTGTTATTCAAAAGTTTAGGTAAGGCATTGTTCCCTATTATCGCCTGTAGGGGAATGTCACCTGTTATTTGGCATTCTATCTCCTTCCATTGTGCAGTGTAGTCTGGGTTACATATCTCTATGAAAGTTTTAATTTGCGCGGCTTTAAAATAGTCCCTGATATTTGGCAGCGCGAGCCCACCTTTGTCTTTGTTTAGCTGTAGGGTTCTATATCTGATTCTAGGTCTCTTGCCCTGCCATATGAATCTTGAGATCCTTCTGTCCAGTTCTTGCCATGTTTTTTGGGAGGTTCTACCGGTATTGTTTGGAAAAGGTATAGAAGACGTGGAAGTATATTCATTTTGACTGCTTCAATTCTTTGTGCAGTACCCAAGAATGGTATCATATTCCATCTTGCTAGATCAGATTTTATTTTTGCCATCAGTGGATCATAGTTTAGTGTTATAATTTTGTTGAGTTGTTTCGGGATATTGACCCCCAGATATTTCATAGATTCCATCTCCCAGTTAGTTTTGAATTTGCTTAGTAAATATTGATTTGGGTCATAGTTGAATGTTAAAATTTGGATTTTATGCATGTTTAATTCGTACCCCAATAACTCTCCATACTCTGAAAAAACTGAGATTAGTTCTGGAAAAGAGGTGTCTGGCTTCCCCAGGTATATTAGAATGTCATCAGAAAAGAGTGCTATTTTATGTTCCTTCTGACCAAGTGTAATACCTTGAATTTTTTGATTCTGTCTTATCCATCGGCTCAGAGGTTCTATGAAGATTGCAAAGAGCAGTGGAGACAAGGGGCAGCCCTGACGACATCCTCTTTCCAGTTCAAAAGACGATGATAATTTACCGTTATTTTAGCTGTTGGTTTTTTATATAATGCCTGGATAGTTCTAATGAAGTTGTTATGAAAATTGAAACTGGATAAGATTCTATATAGGAAAGACCAGTCAACCGAATCAAATGCTTTTTCAGCATCTAATCCCAATATGGCTGCATTTAAATTATATTTTTTTATATGATGAATTATGTGTAAAGTGCGTCTAATGTTATCTTGTGTCTGTCTTTGTCTTATAAAACCTGTTTGATCTAAATGAATTAAGTCTGTCAGTATATTTTCTAACCTTTTGGCAAGGATAGTGGTAAAAAGTTTATAGTCCTGATTTAACACACTGATTGGTCTGTAGTTGGAGCAGTCTAGTTTATCCTTTTCAGGTTTCGGTATGACTGCAATGACCCCTTCTCTCCAGGAGGGGGGGATTTCCCCTGTGTGGAGGACATAGTTAAATGTTTTCAGGAGGAGAGGAGATAGTTGCTGTTTAAAGGTTTTGTACCACTCTGCTGTATAGCCATCTGCTCCTGGGGATTTGTTAGCTTTAAGTTTCATAATTGCTTTTTCTAATTCTTTAGGTTGTATTTCTGACAGTAGTTTTTTATTTTGTGACTCAGTAAGTTGGGGAAGATTTAATGTATTTAGGAAGGCTTCAGATGCGTTTTTGTGTTTTTTGCAGGAGTACAAGTTCTTGTAGTAATTCTCGAAGCTTTTAAGAATTTCCTGGATTCTAAATTTTATTTCCTTTGATACTGGGTCTCTGATTTTGTAGATTGCTCTCTCCATTTGTTGTTTCCTCAATTTATAGGCTAGTAATTTTGCCAATTTGCTACCTGTTTCATAGTATTTTTGTTTCAGAAATGTAAGTTTCTTCTGGATTTCGATTGTGTAGATCTCGTTTATTTGTTTTTTAATTTCCTTAATTTTGAGCGAGTCATTAGAATGAGTGTTGTCTTTGTGCTCTTTTTCTAGTTTCTTAAGTTCTGACTCTAATGTGATTAGTTTTTCTTGTCTCATTTTCTTTTGGAGTGCCAGTTTTGCGATAATCTTTCCCCTTATTACAGCTTTGCATGCGTCCCACAGTATTAAAGGGGATACGTCTCCATTATCATTTTCTTCCAAATATCTGAGAATATCTGATTCCAATTCATCTTTCAGTGGTCCTTTCAGCACATTTGAATTTAACCTCCAAGAAAATGTATTATTTGTGTATTTTTGGATATTTAAGTCCATATAGATCGGACTGTGGTCAGAGAGATCCATCAGTCCTATTTTACATGTTTTTACTCTTCCAATGTCTCTATTAAACATAAAAAAATAGTCAATCCTTGAATATGATGAATGTGGTGCTGAGTAAAATGTATAATCTTTTACACTGGGGTTGAATTCCCTCCACACGTCACAGATTCCCATTTCTTTTAGTAGCATCCGAGTTTTTCCTACTTTGAGTGTTATTTTGATGTGGAGAATTACCTGATGCATCCCAGTACGGATTCAGTCTTAGATTGATGTCTCCACCACATATCACTAAACCTTGGGCTTTAGTTATCATTAGGTCAAATACATTTTTATAAAATTTCCAGTTAGCCCCTGGAGGTGCATATACATTCAGCAGGGTGATATCTTCTCCCTCTAGCCGACCAAGTACCATGCTAAATCTCCCTTCTTTATCTTTGGGTTCTGAATTTTTTTCAAATATAATTTTGGTTGAGATCAATGTTGCTACCCCCCTCCTCCTCCCTGACTTCTATGAAGATGAAGAGATCATTTTAAACCCTTGTCTATTGAGTTTAGTGTGCTCCAAGTCTGTTAGGTGGGTTTCCTGTAAAAATATTATTCCTGCTTTGTCTTTTTTCATTTTGCCTAGAATCTTGGATCTTTTAACTGGATTCAGGATCCTTTTTACATTATATGAGATTATTTTGGTTACACCCTGTTTCTCCATTGTATTGTCTTATTTAGTATAACAGTGTAGTGGCCCTCTTTTATGCTACTCAGAAACTTAAAGAACATTAACAACATAAAAAACATTAAGAACATAGTATATAAAACTTTAAAACAAAAAACTGTCAAAAGATCTTCCTGAACTGAGGTCTTTTTAGCGACCTTAAAAGAGCCTTGATGGTGCGTTGGCTCTGAGGGAAATTCCTCAAACTTTGTTACGTGGTGAGGGCCCTCTCTTACCCCTGTAAGTTGTCCCATGTTTTTAACGTGAATTTCAGATCCCAATCCGAACTTGTAATGATTTTTTTTTTATGCCTATACCCTATGAAATTGTGCGCAACCTCCCACCACCATCACAGCAAACAATCACGGTAATACAGTATTTGTTAGTGTGGAGAGTTCATGTGGTTCATTGTCACATTTCTATTTTGACAAGGTTTTTTTTTTAAAGACTTATTTGTTTCTAATATTATGACTGTTCCATGAAATGTTTTACCACTTCATATTTGCTGATTCTCCATCTCCTTTAATGTTTGTTACCTTGTAGGAGGAGGTTTGGATGCGCAGATTGACTAAAAATATCGTTTTTTCCTCCTGAAAGCGTCCAGTTTTTCCTTATAGCCCTGGCGCTGGGTTTCCCGCTGCTGGCCCGTGGATTTTGCGGGTCTCTGTGGGCACCACGTTTGAGCCTTGATTCTTTCAGTCGGGTCTGCTGCGGGTTTATACACCATTACCAGGAGCCCTCTTCTTGCCATATCCCTGGTTGCTTCTTCCGCCGAGTTGTAGAGACACATCTCTTCCCCGTAAAAAACCCTCAGCTTCGCCGGAAATGGAGTTTGAATGCGCAGTTTCTTCTCTCTTAGTACCTTTTTAGCGTTGTTGTATTCCCGACGCTTTTTAAGGACCTCCGGGGCGTAGTCATGCTCCACAAAAACTTTCCTTTCTTGGTGCATAAATCCTTTTTTCTGCCAAGCCAGTCTCAAAACCTCTTCTTTTGTTCTGAAGTTGGAAAACTTCACCACCACCGATCGTGGGGGAGTTTCTGCCGACGGCCTTGGGGCTAATGAACGGTGCGCCCTTTCTATTTTCAAATCGGTGGATTGGGGAATTTCCAACTTCTCTCTCAGTATGGATTCCACGCATGCAGCCATTGTGGTGAAACCGTCCTCGACTCCTTCTTTCAGACCATGAATTCTTATGTTGTCCCTTCTTAGTCTTCCTTCCTGGTCGGTTAGCTTAGCCTCCAGTCTTGTCTGTCGTTTGAGTAATTCCAGCGTGGTTTCTTCCAGCTCTTTTATTCTTTCTTCTGCTTCCATGATTCGAGCCTCAGCCTGGTCCACTCTGTTGTTTGTCCTTTTTATTTCATCTTTAATTTCACGAAATTTGGCCCAACACTCTCGGCAAAATTCTCTTAATTCTTGAAGTACCATTTTTAAGCTAACCGTGTTGTTAGCCTCATTTTGCTCCTCTATTTCCGAGTGGTTGTTGTCTTCCAGGTCAGATTCTCCGGCCGATGCGTGTCTTGGCCTGGTGAATGTTGATCTCTTCTGTTTTCCTTTAGACATAATGACTTTGTCTTTTGATTTTCTCTCTTCCATAAATCAGTTAAATCTGATTTTCATGGTATTTTCACAGATGGGGTCTGGGAGCTTCAGCGTTAAGCTGCTATCACCATGGTGTCCAGACCGGAAGTCATGGACTCTTATTTTGATAGTACTCTGTTTACTTGCGCTTTAGCGTCATGCATTTTCCATTCCGCCCTCTTATGCTGTTGATTTATCACAGCTGCCCCTTGTTTTCCTAATCACTGTTTCCCTATACAGTGTTTCCTCTGGCTTAAAGACCTTGGTGCGGTGGCAACATATTTCCCCCCCCGGGGGGGGGGGAGGAAGGGGTAAACATACCGGAATATGTTAGTTTTATACTATTTATTTCTTTTTAAAATTTTTCACCATAACATTGCATATGGAACTTACCATTTGAAGTATTGTACAACCGAGGCTTGAATATTGGGCCAGTTGGGGTCCCACCCAGACATCCTGTGTTTTGACTTTTTAGTGGTGTTATCCTTCTCTCCTTCCTATGCCTGAACACTTCCCTCTTCTTGTCTCCTCTCTTCTGTCTCATCTTGCCCTCTCTGAGCTCTGTCTAATTCAGGTTCTCTCTCTGTCTATGGTGGTATACAAATGTTAGAAAATATCAAGTGTCATGTTTTGTCCTGCAGGATTTTTTTGTCATGGTTTACATAAATGACAAAAATATGTGTATTTTTTGTATTTTTATTCTAGTGTTTCTTTTTTCCATTGAGAGAGTAGGGAAGGGAAAGAAACATTCATAATAGTAATGTACTCAAGCATACTTAAATTATATGATCAGGTTGGTATAGTAACCAGAAATTCTACTCATGTAAAAGCAGTGCTTTGAAATTAATAATTAAAAGTAGGCAACCAAAAATTTTTAATTGAGTTAAGGATACAGTGAGCACCCACTTAAAAACTTGAGTAATGACTTCAGTCTTCAAGGTTTGAGGTTTTTCTCAAAAATTTATAACAATTTTCTTATAGTTTTTTACTTTTCTCTGTAAATCTAAAGTTGAAACCATGTTCCTCAAATTTGTAATTTCCTCTTGTAAAATTGACTTTTCTTGTACATTTGAAATTTTATTATAAATTTGTGGATTATTTTATGACTAATTTTTATCTGTTTTTTAAAATAAAATTACTAGATAAATTTGAAACAGACTGTGGTAATTTTTTTTAAACTTTTTCCTTATAACAATTTACATTTTTGACCATAATTTTGCAGTCAAAACAGAACAATAATTTAACTCTGATTACAAAGAAAAAATATTAATGAAATAAATTAACTTAAATGACCAAGGATGCCATTATTTCTGTTATAATATTTCTTTATATTTATAGTTTTGTTTTTTGTTTTTTAGAAATCTCCTCACCACCCAGACAACAGGAAAAACCACCCTTATTTTGAAATCAAATGTTGACACGTTTGTCTGAAGGCTGCTGATGGATTAAAGTCATTGACTTCGTGAATTTCGGTCATCTTAACCTGCCAGGTACATAATAGGGAACTGTAGCGGACTCTAAAGACATAATTCACCACAATATGTGTTCATGTACAGAATGATCTGTTTAGGCACTTATAGTTGTGAAGTGACTACACGGCTGGTCTCCTAGTATCACAATATCTGGCTGGGAAGCGCCTACAATTCGATTTTTTTTTTATTCAATAGTAGAAAATACACACAATACACTAATATTAAATATGCTAATAATACAAGTAAATACCTCCTAATTTGGCTATTTGGTTAAAAAAAAATGCACGTATTTATTTATTTTCCATCAGGCGCGTCAGGGAGCCCTTTGCATCCTTTGCTCCCTGACAGCTCGGGCGTTTCACACACATATACAGTACATCCACACTTCATTCATTCCCATTAACTTGTTTTGGGGTTTTGTTCAATACAATGCACGAAACCACTCCTGCACTTGGGTTTTTCATCCTGGCCACTTAGTGCAGACATAAATGGCTGGCTCTCGGTCATTTAGCAATGGCTGTTACAGTTATGCGCTCAGGCTTTCTCATCAGACACCTCTCTAGGCAGCCGCTGAAGGACCTCAGTTTAGAGCTAGCTTTTTTAGCTGTTGCTTTGTCACTGCCGCTGGAGAATAAAAACGGCATGCCTGCTCATGTGAGAAAAGAGAGAAATTGCCAGTCTCATAACTTAATATTGTAGCGGCTGGTGAAATATATCCTCAGCAATTCATCAGTCCCCCTCTCTTTCCCTTCATATGAAGCCAGCTGCATTTGAATTCTAACCTGTCTTAGCTAAGCGACTCTTCCATTATGGCTCCTGTTTCCAGCAGGTTAAAACCATGATAAACGCCAGTGCTTACATACCTCTTATGATTTTTTTCCACGTTTAAAGTACTTTAATAAACTCATGTTTCTGTCGGACAGTCACGCTTAGCAAGACACTGTTTGCTAACTGACTGGAAAACTCGTGTGAGCGGGGCGCTTCTAAACTCTGCGCGGATGACGGCCACACGTGTTTGTGTACGTGCTTGCGGAAAGTCATTGCTTCATACATTTTAATTAATAAAATCATATCGGCTTGGCATGGCGGTACAATTTCTGGTGAGGCGGGCCGCCACGGAGAAACGTTACCAGAGGAAACCCTGCTAAATATGTTGGCTGCATGCATTAATCCCCGCAGCGTCCTTATGTTAACCCTCTGAGTGTGTATGGTGCAGAACTGCGACATGCCCCCTAGTGGTCAAGAGTGGTAAATATTTTTTGTCCATAAAATAGTTCAGATTTCCAAGGCTATAACTTGAAAGTGGTAAGAGATAATGGCTTACTGTCAATTAGAAAGATGTAAAATATGATCCAAAGTTTCAGATAGGAATAAATTTACGTGTCTGATTTGCATAATGTTGCAGAACCTCTTTAAATTCCGTAACTCAGTCAAAACTGGACTTTGGACGTATTTACACAAAAAATGGTTCAATCTTTTGACACCATTTTTTTGTACAGAGGTACCTCATCATTTTATCTTTAAAGTGTATGAAGAAGAAATCAGTACATTTAAAAAAAACAAAACAGAAATTTCTCACTTACTTTTGACAAAGTCAGAGTGAGAAGGCAGGCACAGTGCCGTGCTCTGCCACTAGGGGCATGCAAATTTTCACACTCAAAGGGTTAACTTCTCGTTATTTTCACCACATTGTTTGGAATTATCATTGCTGTTCTTCACTCCACTGTGTCTGGATTTCTGCTACCATTATTATCTGCCATCATCAGCTTAATTTTGTGTTTCCAGCCCAGGAGCTGCGTTTATTTTCTGTCAATAAATCTGCAAACTAAAAATATAATGTATAAGCATCCCAAAGTGATAAAGCAAAATATTGGTAAAACTCAAATTAAACATAAAGCCTCTAAATTGAATGATTCGGCCTCTGTTCCTCCTCATAATTTAAAAATTAAATGTGGTTTATTAAATATTAGGTCTCTAACTCCCAAGTCTCTGTTAGTCCATGATCTGTTAATTGATCATCAGATTGATTTAAGTTCCCTTACAGAGACTTGGTTAGGGCAAGAGGATTATGTTGGTTTAAATGAATCAACTCCCTCTGGTTATTTAAACTGTCAAAATCCTAGAAGTTCTGGCCATGGAGGAGGAGTAGCAACAATTTACCATTCCAAATTACTAGTTAATGTAAAGCAAAAAACATGTTATAATTCCTTTAAGGGCCTGGTCCTCAGTATTGGGCACTTTAGCAATTTTAGGTTAAACCCAATTTTATTTGCCATAGTTTATCGTCCCCCATCAACCTACTCAGAATTTTTATCCGAATTTGCTGATTTCTTAGCTGATTTAGTGCTGAAATCTGATAGAATAATTATAATAGGGGACTTTAATATACATGTGGATGTAGATAGTGACTGCCTTAATGTGGCATTTAATTCAATATTAGACTCGATTGGGTTTTCTCAGAAAGTAGGAAATTCTACTCATTACCTCCACCATACATTGGACCTTGTTCTGACATATGGTATAGAAATAGAAAATCTTGTAGTGTCTCCTCATAACCCTGTACTGTCAGACCATTGTCTGTTAACCTTTGATTTTACTATTTCTGACTATTTGGCTCCTAAAGAAAAATATTATTACAGTAGATGCCTCTCAGATGATGCTGTTACCAAATTTATGCAGATTGTTTCCTCTATGCCATGTGTCAACACAACGGAAATAAGCTATAGACAGCTTGCTCCTTCTGTAATTGATAACATGGTGGATAGTGTTTCAGCTTCTCTGCATCAGACTCTAGACTTGGTGGCCCCCTTAAAAAAGGAAAAGTCTAATCAGAGATTTCTAACTCCTTGGTTCAACACAGAAACTCGTAGCTTAAAACAGAAGACTCGTCAATTAGAAAGAAAATGGCGCTCCACTAATTTAGATGAAATCTATTTAGCTTGGAGAAATCATCTTTTAATTTATAAAAAATCTCTTAGAAAAGCTAGAACGAGTTATTACTCTGCATTAATAGAAGAGAACAAGAATAATCCCAGGTTTCTTTTCAGTACTGTAGCCAGGTTGACAAAGAGTCAGGACTCTGTCAATCCTAGCATTCCCTTAGAGCTTACTAGTCAGGACTTTATGAACTTTTTCAATAATAAAATTTCATCCATCAGAGATAAAATCAATCAGATTCTTCCCACAGTTAACTTAAATACTGTAACTACTACAACTCCTTCTATTGATGTCTGTCTTGATGAGTTTACTCCAATCGACCTTTGTGAGTTAGACAAAATAGTTTCCTCATCCAAACCTTCAACTTGTCTTTTAGACCCTATTCCTACCAGGTTATTTAAAGAAGTCTTCCCACTTATTGGTAGCTTTATTCTTCATATAATCAATTCTTCATTAACTTTACGCCATGTACCGCAGGCTTTTAAAACGGCTGTAATTAAACCCTTACTCAAAAAGCCAACGCTAGATCCAGGAGCTTTAGCTAACTATAGACCAATCTCTAATCTCCCTTTCATTTCAAAAATCTTAGAAAGAGTTGTTGCTATGCAATTACAGTGATCCCTCGCTACTTCGCGCTTCACCTTTCGCGCCCTCAGTGCATCGCGGATTTTTCAAAAATATTCATCAAAAATTCAAAATTGAGAAATAATGGGCGGGCGCTAGCAGAAGGCAGGGAGACTACATTAGACCATCAGGTGTCAACACGGACAGCTGCTCAACTCTCTGTTCGCTGTTGTCGTGTTGGCTGGGCTCGGAAATCTCGCAAGCTGATTGGCCGAGACGTTTCACCCCGCAAGCTGATTGGCCGAGACGTCTCACCCACCTCCTCTCCCTGCCAAGCACCCATGAAGGGGAGAAAGACCGCATTCATTGCTTTTTATCGCTCGTGTTACTTAGTCTCGCCGCGTGGAACTTTTGGCTGTTCTCTTGTGCCATTTTGTGCGAAATAGTCTTCCCGTCGAGGCACTACGCCGCCTCCTGCAGCTTCAGCTCTATCGGAAGCTGCCCTCGCTGATCCTGCGCCTCCAGCACCTCACGATGAGGCGTCACCTGAGGAGCAGTAAAGCTCTCATTAACCTGTGCAGTAAATCATTTTCATCTTGAGTTACGTATCTTGTTATAAGAATAAAAGAGTTCTAAAAACATATTTATGTACACTTTGTTTACATCTACGTATGTATGTACACGTACACACACACACACGTATCATATGAGAGAGAGAGAGTGAGAGAATGAACGTATGTATTGTTTATGGATGACGTCATTGGGGTGACGCTACTTCGCGGTTTTTCACTTTTCGCGGTCGGTTCTGGAACCCATTAACCGCGATAAGTGAGGGATCACTGTATTTGACCACCTGCAGGGAAATGGTTTACTTGAAGAGTTTCAATCTGGGTTTAGAATCCATCATAGTACTGAAACAGCCTTAGCGAAGGTCACTAACGACCTCCTCATTGCATCTGATAATGGACTAGTTTCTGTACTTGTCCTTTTAGACCTTAGTGCAGCTTTTGATACTATCGATCATAATATTCTACTTGATAGATTAGAACACTATGTTGGACTTAATGGAACTTCGTTGCAGTGGTTTAGATCTTATTTATCTGATAGGTTCCAGTTTGTTCATGTAAATGAGTTTTCTTTCAACTCAAAGCTTAGTCATGGAGTTCCACAGGGATCTGTGCTAGGCCCTACTCTTTTTAGTTTATATATGCTTCCGTTAGGCAACATTATTAGAAAGCACTGTATACATTTTCATTGTTATGCAGATGACACACAATTATACCTGTCAATGAAGCCAGATGATAGTAATCATTTAGCCAAGTTAGAAGCCTGTCTTAAGGAAATCAAAGCTTGGATGACTTGCAATTTCCTGCTATTAAATTCAGATAAGACTGAAGTCATTCTTGTTGGTCCAAAAAACCTTAGAAATTCCTTTCCAAATCAAACTTTCAGTTTGGATGCGGTTACTCTTTCTCTTAATAGCTCTGTGAGGAACCTTGGAGTTATTTTTGATCAGGATTTGTCCTTCAATTCACATATTAAATTTGTTTCTAAGACTGCCTTCTATCATTTGCGTAATATTGCTAAGATTAGGAGCATCTTGTCTCAGAGTGATGCTGAGAAACTGATCCATGCTTTTGTTAGCTCGAGATTAGATTATTGTAATTCTTTATTATCAGGCTGTCCTAAAACATCTTTAAAAAGTCTTCAGCTGATCCAAAATGCTGCAGCAAGAGTTTTAACAGGTACTAGAAAGAGAGATCATATCTCTCCGGTTCTGGCCTCCCTTCATTGGCTTCCCATAGAGTTTAGAATTAAGTTTAAAATCTTTCTTCTTACTTACAAAGCTCTCAACAATCAGGCTCCTTTTTATTTAAAAGATCTGATACAACCGTATTATCCTAACAGAGCACTACGCTCCCAAAATGCAGGATTACTTGTAATACCTAGAATCTCCAAAAGTACAATGGGAGGCAGAGCCTTCAGTTATCAAGCTCCTCTCCTGTGGAATCAGCTGCCAATCTGGATTCGGGAGTCAGACTCGATCTCTGTTTTTAAGAATAGGGCTAAAACCTAGCTTTTTGATATAGCCTACAATTAGGGAGGGATCATGTGTTTCTGAACCCTCCCTTAGTTATGCTGCTAATAGGTTTAGTCAGCCGGGGGACCTCCAGTAATGCACTGGGCCTCACTCCTTTCCTCACTCTCAATGAAATATTTTTTTTGCTGGTCATTAACATTTGTTTGTTCTCTCCCATAGATTGAGTCCCCATCGTGCTGTTTGCTCTCTACATGTCTGTTCTTTTCTTCTTCTCTATCCCTTCACCCCCCAGCCAGTCGCAGCAGATGACTGCCCCTCCCTGAGCCTGGTTCTGCTGGAGATTTCTTCCTGTTAAAAGGGAGTTTTTCCTCTCCACCGTCCCCAAGTGCTTGCTCACAGGGGATCGCCTGATTGCTGGGGTCTTTCTGCAACTGTGGGGGTTCCCCCTTCAGTTGATAGTGCTATGAGATGACTGTTGTTGTGAAATGGCGCTATATAAATAAAGTTGAATTGAATTGAATTGAAATTGAAACTAAGGTTACAGCATTTGGGTCCTCTCTACTGCCCAGCCCGTGCACAAACCATGACACTATGAAAATAAAGTTGAATTGAATTAAGTTAGCCCTGCTTCCTCTGTGGAAGGCGTGTCAGTGGGATTGAGGAGATCCTTGAAATATTCCTTCCACCACCCAACGATGTCCCCAGTCAAAGTCAGCAGTGCTCCATCCGCACCATACATGGTGTGGACAGGAAGCTGCTTCCCCGTCCTGAGTCACCGGACAGTTTGCCAGAATCTCTTCAAGGCCAACCGAAAGTCTTGTTCCATGGCCTCACTGAACTCCTCCCACACCTGAGTTTTTTCTTTAGCAACTATCCGAGCTGTACTCCGCTTGGCCTGCCGGTACACGGCAGCTGCTTCGGGAGTCCCACAAGTCAACTAAGCTCAATAGGACTCCTTCTTCAGCTTGATGGCCCCCCTCACCACTAGTGTCCACCACTTGGTTTCGGGGTTGCTCCCACGAGATGCGCCGACGACCTTGTGGCCGCAGCTCTCGGCAGCCGGTTCAGTAATGGCGGTGGAGAACATGGCCCATTCAGACTTCATGTCACCAGTCTTCCTCGGAATGTGGTCGAAGTTCCTCCGGAGGTGGGAGTTGACCTCCTTGACAGGGGCCTAAGCCAGACATTCCCAGCATACCCTTACTATACGGTTGGGTCTACCAGGTCTGAATGTTATCCTCCCCTGCCATTGGATCCAACTCACCACGAGGTGGTGATCAGTTGACAGCTCTGCACCTCTCTTTACCCGAGTGTCCAAGACATACTGTACAGTCTTAGGTCTGATGACACAATAACAAAATCATTCATCGACCTGCGACCTAGGGTGTTCTGGTGCCAGGTGCACATATGGACACCCTTATCCCACTGGGAGGGGACCCTGGGGCAGACCCAGAACTCACTAGAAAGGCTATGTCTTCCAGCTGGTCTGGGAACACCTTGGTATCCTCTCTGAAGAGCTGGAGCAGATGGCTGGGGAGAGGGAAGTCTGGGCTTCTCTGCTTGAACTGCTGCCTCTGCGACCCGGACCTCCAGAAAAGTGGTAGAAGATGGATGGATGGATGGATGGATGGATGGGTGGGTGGATGGATGGATGAATTAAGTTAATAATGAATCAGGTTCCCAGCATATCATTGTAATCCACAGAGAAAAGTTTGTAGTTTTTGGAAAGTAGTTACCAGCAAAATGGAAGAATCAGCTGTTGTTGCAGGTTGGAAAAGTTTGTTTTCCAAAGTCAGTAAAAGAAGGTGTATTGTAGGGGTGGGAATCACCAGAGGCCACATGATACGATAATATCACAATACTTGGGCTGCAATGCGATACTATCACGATCTTGTGATGCACAAGTATTGCAATATCGTATATTGGGATTTCCCATCCCAATCTTCTTGTTCAGCTCCATGCTAGATTTCACAAGTCACTCTTTGCTGTGATGACCTAACCAGACAGTGAAAATTTAGCACCACTGAATGGACTGAAAAGTCAACTGTTTTTTATTACTCTGGTACCTAAATAGGTAAGTTTGTGTTTACAACATTTATTAATAATTCTTAATAAAGTATCACAATACTGGTGTGTCTGAATCGATTCAGTATCACCACCATAAAGTATCACTATACTACAATATATTTGATTTTCCCCCCACCTGTAGTGTATTGAGAGTGAAAACAAGATCTTTTCATAGAGATAGCCAAATACCTTTGATGTCTGTCAAAGTGGAAACAATCAACATAAACAGTAAATTTACAAAGTGAGTTACAAAACTCACTGGAGATTAACTTACTTCTTAAATTGTGTAATTTATTTTGCTGCTGCATTCATGTTGAATTCCGGTTCCGGTTCCGCCGGACCGGTGGCGCCACACGAGTAGGCTGCCCGTTGCAACAGCCTTTTTTTTATCTTCCTTCTTCTTTCTACACCTTTCACTCTGTATATATATCACGGACGCACGGATCGCCCCGGGGGTCTCCCGGGTCGGCGGACGGAGCCACGGTTTGCAGCGGGAGACGTTACAGCGGGGAGGAGCTAGTGCTAGCTAGCACTTGGCCACCGCCCGGTGCTAATGGGAAACTCGACATACCGGGAGCTGTAGCGAAAACGACGCGGGTGCCGGGCTGGAGTTTAGGCGGTGTGCAAGAATACAAGACAGAAAAATATAAGACAGAATAATAAAGAGCGATGGCAAGAACCAAGCAGACCACCCGTAAAATCTACTGGAGGAAGAAGCCCCCCAGGAGACAGCTAGCCACCAGGGCTGCTCGGAGAGGCGCTCCGGCCACCGGCAGAGTGAAGAGGCCTCGCCGTCACAGGCCCGTGGCTCTGAGAGAGATCCGTCGCTACCAGAAATCCACGGAGCTGCTCATCCGTAAGCTGCCCGTCCAGCGCCTGGTGAGGGAGATCGCTCAGGACTTCAAGACCGTCCTGCGTTTCCTGAGCTTCGCCGTCATGGCTCTGCAGGAGACCAGCGAGGCCCACCTGGTGGTCTCTTCTTCGCTAAGGGGGTCACCATCATGCCCAAAGACTTCCAGCTGGCCCGCCGCATCCGCGGAGAGAGAGCTTAGACTTTCTGCTGCACATTCACCAACCAACCATAATGCTCTGCACTGTGTGTCTATATATATACATTTATAGTAATATGGACATATGTTTACTAGATGTTGTTTTTTCTTGCCTTCTGATTGTTGCTCTGAGTGTTGCTATCCCTGTGCTGTTGCAATCCTGGAATTTCCCCATTGTGGGACTAATAAAGGCTTATCTTATCTTATGTTCTGTAATGTCACATACAGTAGCACAAATGTTATTGTACTTAGTTGGTAAATCTATTTTATTTTAATATCTATAGGCAGGGGTGGCTCATGCACCAGTCACGCAGAATTAATTGGACGTCAGCCTATAGTTATCGGAAGTTAAAACACATTTGATCGTCAACTGGTGTTTCCATGGGAGAAATAAAATCTATAATACCTTAAAAAAGTTCTCCAGAAGGCCACTCCAGGAGGCAGAGGGCAAAGGGACAGGTGCTAGAACACCACCTGATCTGTGCATGTACCTGCTTATGTGGACTTTTAATTGTCACAACTGTATATTTCCAATTTTCCAATAAAATGCTCTACTATAAACAAAAGGGTGCTGCATGGCTATAAAGATTGTTTAAATGTAAAAAGAAGACATTTTAGGGAAGCACCTCTTAAAGCGAGGTAGTCGGATACCCAAAAGCCGATGGTGTATAGAACACGTATATTAGGATTTGTATGTGAAATTTCAGCATCGAAACTGCTCCTGTTTAGCTGTAATTAATATTCAAAAATGATATTTTTGGGACGAAAGAATTCAAGCGTCCCGGCATTTGTTTACTTCCCGGGGCCGCCGCCGGACAGCGAGCCGTGTGCAAAATGCTAATTTTGTGACCATTCGAGCACGCCGCACTTCAGTGACTGGATGATTTGGGTGTCAATCACACAAACAATATGGCGCGTGGACGGAAAACATCATTGTCGGAGTCAGCTAGAAAAAGATGGAAAGTAGAGCAGGATAATCTTCGAAACAAAAGTCGTGTAGCGTCAAAAAGTGAGAAGGATCGCTGGGAAGCTTTCAAGAACAGGCATCAGTTGAAGGATGATGAAGAAGTCGCCAAAATTCTCTTTGATATGTAAGTAAACGTATTGGATTTGTGCAGCGTGTTTTCATAGATATTCTGCAAAGCCAGGGGCCATACAGTGTAACTTTGAATGTTGTGAAATAACATCGTAGTCTAGTTTGTGATATACATCTCATTCGATCGTGTTGTTAATATACCACATTTTTTGTGGAAATGTTACTATTATTAGTTGTGAAATGTGTTATAAAATGATTAGACAACGATACTATGGCTCTTCCTGCTGTTCCCGTTTCACTGTTTTTTTTTTTGTTGGGGGAATAGGCCAGAAATAGGCCACAGGGGTTATACGATGTTTATCCAGTTTATCCAGCACTGATCACCTGGATGTAAAATACGGGATCCCTACGGCCCATTGGCGCATGAAGTATCCTGGCCAATATGGCGATGTAAACAGCCACTTACCAAAAAAACGTACATTTGCTCGTGGAACAGGTCATTCACACTCGCAGACAATTGCAATATATGTGTCTATAATGACTATAGATAGGATTTTCTTTCCATGTATGCAAAAAAAAAATTTTTTTCCGGGATCCGACTACCTCGCTTTAAATATGTAACTTACAACCTCTGAAAGCCAAAGATCTATTCCTAGTGGTTTAAATGGCTCAAAGCTCATTCATTCATTCATTCAGACATTCAGACATTGGTGTAGGCAATAAAAACACCTGAAGTCTATGGCCCAGTTTCACATTTGAATGTCAGTTTGGATGCATTCAGCCTCTGTGCATGCTTAATAAAGCACAAACTTACTATGAAATTGATTCAAATTAACTCAGTCATAAAAAAAAGTCACTTTTACCATTTTATATTTTAACTTCTGTACTTATTAGCTTCTCGTGCAAGAGAACTTACTTTGGTCTGCAGTATGTTTCAGCAGCCAAATAAGGTGGTTTCTCTTAAACAATGAAATAATATGTTTCCAGTCTAAGCTAGGCTTGTTACCTCAGTCAGAGTATATCACTTAGCATCAATCAGAATCAGAATCAGAATCAGGTTTATTGCCATTGTTCATGTAGTACACAAACTAGGAATTTGTCTCGGTACAATGCTGCAACATTAAACATGATAAGATAAGAGAAATAAACTATACATGTAATAAAGTGTAGGATAAGATTAAGTGATACTGGTCAACAGTTAAAATATATATTAGCCAGCAGCAGATACTGTGGAGAACTATATAGTGCAGTCGGTAATGCAGGAAGAAAACAGTGATGATTGACATGAGTCTGGTTGAGCTGCTGTACATGGTGCACGAGAGTCACTTAGTGTTCAGCAGTCTAATGGCAGAGGGGAAGAAGCTGTTCATGTGACGGGAGGTTTTAGTCTGGATGGACCGAAGTCTTCTACCAGAGGGGAGGGGGGCAAACAGTACGTGACCAGGGTGTGAGGGATCGGCTATGATCCGGCCAGCACGCCTCCGGGTCCTGGAGATGTACAGATCCTGGAGAGATGGGAGCTTGCAGCCGATCACCTTCTCAGCAGTGCGCACGACGCGCTGCAGCCTTAGTCTGTCCCTGGCAGTGGCTCCTGCGTACCACACGGTTATGGAGGTGGTGAGGATGGACTCGATGATGGCTGTGTAGAACTGCACTAACATCTTGGTGGGTAGCTTGAGCTTCCTCAGCTGCCGCAGGAAGAACATCCTCTGCTGGGCTTTTTTGATGAGTGAGCTGATGGTCAGCTCCCATTTGAGGTCCCTGGTGATGGTAGTGCCTAGGAAGCGGAAGGAATCAGCAGTGGTGATGGGAGAGCCTGAGAGGGTGAGGGGGGGCAGAGGAGTAGTGACTTTCCTGAAGTCTACAATCATCTCCACTGTCTTCACAGCGTTCAGCTGCAGGTTGTTATTGCTGCACCAGGACGCCAGCTGGGCCACCTCTCTCCTGTAGGCGGACTCGTCGCCGTTGGAGATGAGCCCGATGAGGGTGGTGTCGTCCGCAAACTTGATCAACTTGACAGACTGGTGGCTGGAGGTGCAGGAGTTGGTGTAAAGGGAGAAGAGTAGGGGGGAAAGTACACAGCCCTGGGGTGATCCGGTGCTGATGCTAGTATAGTCTGAGACAGTCTTTCCCAGCCGCACATGCTGCCTCCGGTCCGTCAGGAAGTCGATGATCCACCTGCAGAGGGAGTCAGGCACGTTGAGCAGGGACAGCTTGTCCCGGAGCAGAGCGGGGCGGATGGTGTTGAATGCGGAGCTGAAGTCCACAAACAGGATCCTGGCGTAGGTTCCCGGGGAGTCCAGGTGCTGCAGGATGGAGTGGAGGGCCAGGTTGACTGCATCGTCTACAGACCTGTTGGCTCGGTAGGCAAACTGCAGCGGGTCCAGGAGAGGGGTGGTGATGGACTTGAGGTGGGACAGGACCAGGCGCTCAAAGGACTTCATGACTACAGAGGTGAGCGCTACAGGTCTGTAGTCATTAAGTCCAGTGATCCGTGGCTTCTTGGGGACAGGGATGATGGTGGAGGATTTGAGGCAGGATGGCACGTGGCATAACTTAAGGGAGGTGTTAAAAATGTCTGTGAATACAGGAGCCAGCTGTTTCGCACAGAGTCTCAGGGTGGAGGGAGACACGCCGTCTGGGCCGGGGGCCTTGCGCGGGTTCAGTCTGGAGAACTGTTTGAGCACATCCTGCTCACTGATGATAAGGGGAGGGGGGGAGGAGGGGGGGGTGCCTTAAATGAAGTAGGGAATGTGGAGGCTGTGGAGCTGGAGGGAGGGGGGGAGTTGGACACAGATGACGAGGTGTCAAAACGGGCATAGTGTTGGGACAGTCTCTGACAAAGGGCTTTGTCATCCTGACCTTTAGGAGCCTTAGGTCGATAGTTGGTGATTTGCCTCAGTCCTCTCCACACGGAAGCCGAATCATTAGCAGTGAACTGCTGCTGGAGTCTCTCTGAGTACACAGATTTAGCCCTCTTCAGCTCTCTGTTAAACCGGTATTTAACCTCCCTGTAGCAGTCCCTGTCTCCAGGGGTTGGAGATCATTTTTTCAAATGTATGCTGTACCGCATTTGCATTTGGATGATTTTGATATTCTAATTTAATAAAGCAGACTTGTCCTGCTGCTCTATTATAGCATATTGATATGAAATCTCCTTTTAAAAATGGTTGAATTAGTATTCAAGAGTGCAGTATAAACTGTGTCCCATCAACTCCAACACATCAGGGGAATTAAAAAAAACTCAAATTATCTCCCACTACGAGATTATTCTCCTCAATTTGTACTTTTGACAGTATATCTACATGGGTTACTGAACAATAGACCTAAGTTCCTTTTATAATCGACTATGAATGCATTTCCAAGTGACACATGATGATAAACTGGGAATTCATTGTGTCTATGGGCCTCTATGGATGCTCACACTGTCACTTTTTTCCCTTTACTCTTCATTCAGTGACATCCAAAAACATTGATGGTTAATTATTTCAGAAGAGGCTTTCTGCATAGCTCCTGTATCCCCGGGTTAATTCAGAAGCATTCCCCTATTTTCCCTGGGGTATAGAGTTTGCATTTTAAGTGAGACGCAGCACAGACACTCAGCAGCATTTTAACTTCCTAAGTTGAAGTGCGGCTGAGGTTAAGTGGTCCCTGTGCTCACGGCACCTATCTCAGCCCAAACATGACAGCTGGGGACTTGACTGTTGCTATGGAAATCCCACCCCTCCTCCTCCTCCTTTCCCATCCAGCCCTCCGTGTGCATGAAAATGCCCCAGACTGCTCATTTGAGACCATACAAGTCCTCCTCCTTCTCTCTGTGTTAGCAAGTCAACTTTTCTGTTGTTCTGCCCTGTTTCAAACAGGGTTTATTGCAAATGGAAAACTGCTCGGGGTGCACTTGGGTGCTTAACTGTTCTCAGCTTGGCTTTGCTGCTGGAAAATGTCCTAGAATGGTCTCCAGAAAGCTGGACAGTGATGGAAACCAAGAAGTTTTTTGCTTCACAGTTAATCTTGTATTTAAATAACAGGAAAACTCATAATGTAAATAAGAGTGGATGACGTGAAAATTTACTTTGAATTCCAGTAGATTATTTTTTAAAAATAATTATGAATGAATTGGATGATATCAAAGAAGTCAGGAAATAAACACATTTCCTGCAGTATACAGTGAACAAGACAACATTCAGCCTTAATTTCTGAAAGGGTGGAGTTGCACTGGAATCTAATTTTGGATGGCTATTTCCTTAAAGCTTTGGTGGGATGTTATAAACAGGATTAAAAAGAAAATCTTGCACATTCCTGTAACAGTCTGTGTGAACTGAGCAGGTGAGGACTAAGTTCAAAGTACCCTTATTGGTCTCCCTTGGGAGAGATTTGTCTTGGACAGAGGGGTCTGCTGCACAACAAAATGTATACATACAACTACACAACAATACGTAAATAAACAACCAAAAATAAACCTTGACAAAAGTCAACAAAAGTGCAAGTACAGTGCAATTATCTACTTGACCTCACAGTCTTCCTAACTTCTGTTCATCCTGAATTAGCTGCTCATTAATGAGCTTGACTAACAGAGGGATAAATGGATATTTGTACCGATTTGCTGCATAACATGTGTTCACTTTCTGCCAAATATTAGCTGCTGAATGTAGGATGGCATATTCATTGCTTCTTAACCTTTTAACTATCAGATTTAACGCGCCCCTAGTGGCACAGCGCAGCATCTGTGCCTGTCAACTGAATCTGACATCCCTTTAACTCCCCAGCTGTACTGAGGATTTGTAGTGATTATGCCAGTTCAGAAGGTGGCAGACACGTGTTAGAGGAATCATGGCTGACACGGAATACACCAAAGAAGAAGAAATCCTTCTTTTTTTTTTTCATCTTTGAGATCAGAAAACAAATATGGCCGCCATCCATTGTCCTATAAGACAATCATATTCAATGTCATATACGATAAATTGCCTCGGAATACAAACTAAATTGATGTGGGATAATCATAAGAGTTTCTAGATGTGGGAGAGAAAGCGTAAATGACCGACAGAATGCAAAATGACGACCACGATGGATGAAAATGGACTGACCATGCCGGCGAGCGAGCCCCCTTCGCCAACGGTAAGTGACAAATTTCTTTGTTTACATTGTACTGATTTTCTGGTTCATAGGTCAGTCACTGCAACAGATACTGGAGTCAGTTTGTTGTGGCCTGTCCTTGCCACTGATAATACCTCTATCTGCCAAGAATGTGCCGCTAGTCCAGCAAAAGCTAGCGGTACTCAAATACTTAGCAAGCAGTTTCATGAAATGGTCAGTCAGAGAGCAACTCATACCAGCTTGGACGTCGCCCGGGTTAACAAGGTCAGGAGTTCCTAGCAGCGGAAGGCGAAAGACAGAGCTGCATGGAGGAATCTGATCAGACCTAAATGAAACAGTCATTGTCGCCCACGACAGACTGCTATGATGATGATGATACTTTGAAGATAAGATAACAAAATGTCCCATCCCCCCCCAAAAAACGGTGTCAAAAAACAGAACCATTCTTTGTGTAAATATGTCCAAAGTCCACTTTTGACTGAGTTATGTAATTCGATTGAGCTGCCGTGGCATTATGCAAATTAGATGCGTAAATTTACTCCTATCTGAAACTTTGGATCATATTCTACATCTTTCTAATTGACAGTAAGCCATTATCTCTTGCAACTTTCAAGTTACTGTATAGCCTTGGAAAGCTGACATCTGATCTGAATATTTTCTCGACAAAAAATCATTACCACTCTTGACCACTAGAGGTTATGTCGCCGAACAGCCCCTGTGACAGTTAAAAGGTAAGGAATCTGTTTAGAAATATGGAATACAGTTTGAAGTTTTGCGAGAAATATTGCATTATCCGGTTGTCATTTCCCTACTTTTAGCTTCTCAGGTGGCACAGTATTCATGTTATTAATGTAATATATCCAGAATCTAACTGCATTGGTGTAACCAAGAAAGTTCTAGATCAGCGGTGTCCAATCATGGGCCATAGAGGGCCAAGACTAGGGCTTAATTTGTACTGGATTTTTCTGGATGTTGTTCTGGTTCCTCCCATGTCAGGCCCAGAACTTTTTTTAGTGGGATCCGGCATCTGTTGTTTCACTATGAAAATATGTAAATAAGCTGTTTATTTTTTGATGGATATGGTTCAACAGTGTACAGCCCCATGGAGACAGGAGGACAGGTAGCACTGCTGAGGTAGGAGTGGAGTGATATTACGAGCCTTGCAGTGCCTGTTGCCAGCAGAGAATAGTGGGGGGCAGTGATGGGCAATTTAGCCCAGATGGACTGGAGGATCACTGAACTAATGCTGTGGTCTGAGTGAACTGGTCTCTATTCTATACCTGAAGTCATGGATAACAAGAGGACACCAAATGGAAACACTAAGGATGCTTTCACACCTACAGGCTTTAGTTCATTTCAATCAAACTTGAGTTTGTTTTCTCCGTTAGTGCAGATGGTTTTGTCTGGTGAGAACACGGTAATCGCACTCAGATGCGCACCAAAGCAGCCGTACCAAGACTGCCTAAATGAGGTGGTCTTGATTCCGATCAACTAGCAGTCTCTGGTGCGGTCCTCCAGGTGGGAAAAGGGCCACACTAAAACAGGACCAGTGGCAAACGGTAAAACACTTTATGCCACTGTGGCTGAGCATGTCATGGTTCTGGAGGATTAATGAATGCCATCTCCTGTACTGTCTTGATATGCACCTTTATTAACACGCATTAACATGTTATTTTCCATCCGTAGCCACGCTTCATTTTCAAACTACGATTTACCAAAAGTGGTATATGCACATAATATAATTAATGATAACCAGGGTGATGAACCCCCCCATATTATTTTATATTATTTTCTCCCCGGCAATGCATAAATGCACAGTAGTCATCATACTTCCTGTATTTACCTTTCCTGTTCTTGCGGCAAAAAAATCTGACCAATAAGAACAGTGAATGCTCTGATGTAAGTCTTGCGGGATTTAATGTGATGCAGTTTGGTCCGCTTGAATTTTTGGCTATGTGAAACCAAACCAAGGAGAAAATGATACAAAGTAACAAACTTATCAACTGATTCAGACCACAGTAAAAAAAATTATGTGTGAAAGCACCCTAAGATGAATAAAAAACAAACAGGATGGATTAAATTGAGGACTCAATGCATAATTTATGGCCTGATATGGACAAAGCAAAAAGGTAAGAAATTTTTAGTTTTTCCTCTATGTCTGTGATGATGATTATTTTAAGGCTGGCAGTAATTAATACTACATAGGCTGGTGTGTGTGCGTGTGTGCATGCATACATATTTTAGTGTATTTCTTGTTCGCAGTGCTGTAACTGGATGGAGCTTGGTTTTGCTGGTTTCCAATAGAATGTGTTAACTCCTACTGATTTTGAGCGAACATATTACTCAGATTAATGCATCTATAAATGTTGCTCTGGTTTAGAAAACAGAGTTGTTGAGATTTATTTTGTTAAAAAATTTTCCACTTAGGCAGCCCAATTTATTTTTTCTTTTTTGTGTGTTTTTCTTAGTGTGTTGAGCCATTTTTGTATTGCTATTATGTTCATTGTTTTCACTGATCACCAACCAGTGGGATAGGATTCAGTGAGCCCTTTTTTTGGGGGAAAAAAAAAGACAGGGTCTTGGCCGTCTATGGCACATGATTGGACACCCCTGTTCTATGGGATTTTTCATCGGTGGCCATGCGATGGAGTGGTGGGCTGTCCCCTTCCCCCCTGACCTGAAAGGATTAAGCAGTTAAGGAAATGAATGCACCTGAATATTAAACAAGTTATCTCATTACAGTATTAATTGACTAGTTAATGTTAGTTACATGTTACTGAGTTGAATGATGGAACAGATTATGAACACATCATAAGATTGCTACTGAAACGAATCTACAATGAAAACATTTAGCTAAATGCAGCTGCGTTACAGTTATGTGAGAACATATTAAATACCATAAACTAGCAAATTCTTAGTGAGTCCTGGAATGAATAGTAATCAATCATTAGTGAACTCCAGCCTCAGAGGGTGGAGGAGGTGGGAGGGAGAGTGGTGGATGAATGCAAATGATGTTTTTTTCTGAATTAAAATGTGAATATATCTAACGCAGACATGGTAGGGGAAACCCTGTCCTTGTAGTTGCACAATTGGCAAATCTCACACACAGTCAAAGGTGTTGTTTAAATTGCTTTAAGACTTCACCTTTGCAAGCCACTTTGTAACCCATCCGAACGCTTCCTGACACTTTCTGTCTTATACTTCTTCACTGCTGTATTTGCTGCCTTGATGGATTCTCTGTTCTGTTCTGGGCATTGCTGCTGGTTGCATGCATCCAGTTTTATGTCCCAGGACTTGTAGGAATTACAGTCTTCCTTTGACTGTCATGATCCCAGATGAACAACTGTGATGCTATGACAAAATGTTCACAACTCAGAATGAAGTGTAATCACTGCCATCAGTAGAGAGTTAGTCACATACAGTAGAAGTTTTATTTTTAATTATTGGTGTTTTTCCCCAACAAGCTGACTGCAAAAAAAGTGCCAGGAGTTTCATCGTGGTGCCATAAATAATTATCTTCAATTATCTTCTATACATTTCATTACTCTCACTACTTTCCTATCTCAGTCAGTCCCCAACCGATGAGACACCCCCCAGCCTTTCACTCGGCTGTAAACTGACTAAAAGCTGATGGATACAGTCCCCAGCAGAACAAGCAACCTTTCTTTTTGACCCCCATGGCACCACATACACTATAAATGTGGTCCTTGACAACAGGCGGCTCCTCTCTTAGATGTGAGGCTATATATGTTTTCTTTTTAGTTGTTTTTGAAAATTGAAAGACAGGTACACCATTTCTAGCATCCTGGTTTAAATTTAGCATCCCCCAAATAAAGAAAACAAATAATCAGCCTAATGGTGGTAGTAAAAGTAGTAAAAGTTGCATCAGTGCTGGCTTCTACAATCCAGGTGGGAGCTTGCCAATCTGGTGCCAGCTCATCACCACTCAGTTTCTTTCTCCAGGGCAAAGTACTGCCCTGCTGAGAGCACACATGAGCAGTCTGCGAAAGGGCCGGGATCCCACCAGCTATAACCCCTTCCCCCCACAGACATTTCATCGGTCTTGCAGTGTGTTGGCACTGTGAAGGGTAAACTGGGCTGATCTGTGGGACATGCGGGGAGGGCACTGGAGAGCAGCCTTCCCACAGGAGCCCGCGACCAGCACATTCAGATTAGAGGAAATTTGTTCCACAATATTGTGGCCTCCTGCTTTCCAAGCCTGGGCCTGCACAGAAGGCAGAGGCAGAGACTTGGGTGGTGGCCAAGCCTTTTTGTCGGGCTCGTCGTTCGCGCCACATGTGCCGAGCTCGACTCCCCACTGATCCTTCGAGCTTTATAGCCTCCCTGCCTGATGGAACAAATGCTACATTGGAGAAAATAAACTTATCTCATTTGGATGACAACACATTCCCCCAGGTTATAATGTTGCACCATTTTGAAGAGGCAGACAGGGTCAATTGTACTTTTCTCTCTCAACCAGAGAGTCTTTGGCTGTGAAAATGCCTGTCTCACCACATGCCTGACAGTGAATTTAGAACAATTTGCCTTATTGACTCCCTTGCTGTTTAGTGCGCTGTATGTGTATACCGTCAATGATGTCCTAAACATATATATTCCTTTAAAGATATTTCACATGGACCCACAAGAAAATAAGAACATATTTTTATTATTACAAGTATGTTACAACCTATGATATCAGGTAGTCTCTTTCTTTTTTCTTCAGAGGAGAATGCATGGCATGATTAATGACCTTTGTAGATTATCCCCAATACAAAAGCCATCATTGAACAGCAGGGCTGCCATTGTGTGGGAGATGTGTCCCATTGATTTAAGCAGTATATTTTCATGATCTATAAAGAGACCAGCTGGAGAGAAAATTGTTTGCTTTCAAACATTTAGAGTCTATAAGCCATCACACTCGTGATTAGAAGATCATTATCACACTTTGAACTCCTTTCGGGGGTTTTTCATGAAATAGTTCAGTCACAGCCTTGAGAATAGTAAATAGGTTAACCAACTAAATTGGGTTAGAAGGACATTTATCCCCATGCAAATGTTATATTTTGCTGGGTTAAACATGTATACCTGCCTCTATATTAGTATCTACAATGAGGATAAATGGGTTTACATTTGTGGCACTTAGAGCTTTTAACCAAACCTGTCTCCCTCAAAGTGTGCTTATGCAACAATGATTTGCCTTGCCAAATTAAGTTTTGTAGAAATGTAATCCCCGCCTGACTTTTATTTTTTTAAACTGTTTCTCTCCAGAATATGTGACATCCTCAGATTTGTCTTAGATGTAGATTGCAGAGCTAACCGCTTAAACAAAGAAGGCCTGAGATTCACATACTGCATCCAATGTATACTTTAATGAAATGAAATACTGTTAAGAACATTTGCAGTTCTGTGAAAATGTGTACTGCTTAAGCAAAATCTGTTTTATTTAAGTTTCATTCC
Organism: Pholidichthys leucotaenia; assembly: GCA_020510985.1. Classification (NCBI taxonomy): domain Eukaryota; kingdom Metazoa; phylum Chordata; class Actinopteri; order Cichliformes; family Pholidichthyidae; genus Pholidichthys; species Pholidichthys leucotaenia. Next base: position 385,097,071 of record CM035836.1, on the reverse strand, counting down.
CTTTTGATACTCAAACTACAGTTAGGTCCATATATGTTTGGACACTGACACATTTTTTTTTAATTTTAGCTGTTTACCAAAACATATTCAAGATACAGTTATATAATCAATATGGGCTTAAAGTTTAGACTCTCAACTTTAATTTGAAGGTATTCACATCAAAATTGGAGTTACTGTTTAGGAATTGCAACCATTTTTATACAGTCTCCTCATTTCAGGGGCTCAAAAATAATTGGACAATTGACTCAAAAGCTATTTCATGGGCTGCATGGGCTATTCCCTCATTAATCCATGATCAATCAAGTAGGTAGAGGTCAGGAGTTGATTCCAGGTGTGGCATTTGCATTTGGAAGCTGTTGGTGTGAAATTCACAACATCAAAGCAGTTCACAGTGGAAGTGAAGCAAAAAAAAAAAAAAAAAAAGAACTCCATCAGAGAGATGACAGAAATCTTAGAAGGTGCCAAATCAACAGTTTGGCACATTCTGAGGGGAAAAAAAAAGCACACTGGTGACCTTGGGAACTGGGGGACAGCTGTGGCGCAGGTGTAGTGTGACCGACTACTGATCGGAGGGTCAGGGGTTTGATTTCCACTCTGTCTGCAGTCTGCATGTTGAAGTGTCCTTGAGCAAGACACTGAACCCTCAGTTGCTCCTGGTGGGTCAGGCCAGCGCCTGTGTATGGCAGCTCTGCTGCCATCTGCCGCCTGTGTGTATTTATATATTTATTCCATCTAGCTACAATGCTCCGCACTGTGTGTTTACATATTTATATATTTATATGTACATATGTATACTCGCTGCTCTTGCTTTTTCTTGTCTTCTTATTGTTGCTCTGAGTGTTGCTATCCCTGTGCTGTTGCAATCCTGGAATTTCCCCACTGTGGGACTAATAAAGGCTTATCTTATCTTATCTTATCTTATCTTATCTCATCTTATCGATGTGTGTGTGAATGGGTGGATAGCATGATCTGTAAAGTGCTTTGGTCATCCAGAAAAGAGTAAAATGTGCTATATAAGTGAATGCTATTTATCATTTTGGGAACTCAAAAAGGCCTGGACGTCCATGGAAGACAACAGTGGTGGATGACCACAGGATCCTTTCCATGGTGAAGAGAGATCCCTTCACAACATCCACTCAAGTGAACATTCTCTAGGTAGTAGGTGTATCAGTATCTCAGGCTATGGTCACACTGCAGGCAAAAGTGGCCCAAATCCAGCTTTTTTACACACGTAACCCATAGCTGATTTTTTTTTTATGACAGTCAGAACAGCACAAATCCATTTTTTTTTTCACATCAGACCCAGGCCACTTTCATATGTGGTCCTAATAGACAGTCTAAGTCACACCCCCTCTACTTCTGCATATGGGACCTTAAATCGAAAAAAAATCTTCATCGAAATGAATTACTTACTTACTACTCCTGCGGGGTGAGGGCTGGTGGCCATCACCATGCGTAGAGCCAATCAGGTTAACCAGTGCATGCCAACATTGCCGGTTTTGGGCCAGCTTCTCTGCGTCGTCAACAGTGAACACTTGAAATGAATAGCAAGAGCAAAATTATGTTTTGATTCCAATCGCATTTTGCCGCAAGTTACACATATGATGTTTGTCAATTTAAAAGATAATTTTCTACGTAAATAACAATGTAGGTTGTCTAACTGTTTAGGTATAAGGTCGTGGAAATATGTAAAGTAAAAGACAATAGACAGATACCTTAAGTTATGTCATCGCTTTCAAAGCACGCCCAGGGGGAAGAAACAGTTCTCTGGATCAGCTCCAGCTCTCAAAAACACAAAACAATACATTTATGTTGTTTTTCTACTCTTTGGAGCCTTATTTCATTGGTCAGGAAAAGGATATGTGAGCTTTGAGAGAGAATCTGCCATGATTGTGCTTGGTGATGTGGGATGATGGGAGTTGTTGTCCACTAAACATATTCACAAAAACTAAATATTTCTCTGTTATTATACGACAGCCGACAACTTTAATTATGTGGAAAATTGTCTTTTAAATTGACAAACATCATATGTGTAACTCGTGGCAAAATTTGATTGGGATCAAAAGATAATTTCGCTCTTGCCTTTCATTTCGTTTGGACAGTTTTTCCGATGTAAGGTCCCATATGCGGAAGTAGAGGGGGCATGACTTAGCCTGGATTTACACTGACTCTGGATGCAGTATGTTACGGCTGCGATCTAGCCTCCACAGCAAATAGTTCCCATTCTTGTCAATTTTCTAATCACCACCTGGTTTTGGACCACTGCGGAATGAATCCGGCTTATCAGATTTGGTTTGCTAATGAAACGCAACAAGTCTATTTTTGACGGATGCCAGATCCAATCCGCAAGGAAATCCTGCAGTATCTTGTGGTATTTAATAGCTGTTATTTATTAAAAACGATTTAAGGATCATCCGTTATTTTCTTAGATCTACTTCTCCATGACTGTGTCAGAGAAGATAAATAAAGAATTGAAATTAACAGACTACTTACATATTATTTAGAGCACAAAAATCCAGGTGGGGACCCGCTACATCACACTTGTTCTTGTTATCACGTGATCACGATTGGTTCATCTTGGTCACTTTGGGTCATTCTCAAGATCTTGCATTATTTTGTATCATTCTCACACGATCTTGTATTTCAAACTTTGTTCTCATACATGCTGCTGCAAAAAAACGAAGCTGGTAGGGATGAACGCAAGGGGCCATCTGCACTGCATCTGCAATGGACTGCATCTGGAGTCAGTGTAAATCCTGGCTTAGGCTCTGTTCAGATAAGTACCTAATGTTTTTCAAAGCGACCTCAGTCTGAACGGTCGTGTTGCATTTCATTCGACTTTTTCCTCATTGAAGTGAGACAGATGTGACAAATGTGTGGTGGAGGAGGCAGAATGCAGCAAGCATGGCAAACACAGCTGATTTGTTGAGTTACCATTAAGCTAGTTTTAAACAGTAAATACACAATAACAAGTCCCGGCCACTAAGACTTAACTCTCACGGTAAGAAATACTTTGCTGAATTTGCTCCTTGGTTCTCTTGAAGTCGGAGTGTTGTAGGATGTTTTCTTTTTAAATGTTCACGCATAGCAGTTTTGCTGCTGTTGTAGGCCATTTCTCTTCTGCACAGGGTGCAGAGCACCATCGTATTAGGTCTCTGTTTAAAAAATTCCCACACTTTAGAGTATTTGCTCTGTGCTTTTGCAGAGTCCAGTTCTGTCTGCCCGTGACTTGGTGGTGTCGCCATTTTGGTTAATAAGGTAAGCACCAGTGCTGCAAGATGGGAAATAAAGAAATATCATACTGGTGCTTTAAAATTATCTTATTTTGACCCAAACTAGCGTACAAACTAGCGTATGTACTAAAATAGCGCGTATGTACTTAAAAAGTGTGTTTAATGGCTGTTGTGTATGCATCTAGTGTGCTTGCAAAGCTTCTCGCTTTCAGTTTTCATCACTGGCTAGCTTCAGTTGTGAAAAGAGAGCTGAGTGCATAAGTCTCTCCTGCCAGTACATAGCCTCTCCAGCAGCAAGCCCTATGTAGTACCTCCACATGGTGACACACGGTAACTGGGTACCTCGCTGCCCCAGGCTGAACTACAAAGGACTCGGAGGAGACCTGGCACCCAGATATGTGGTATGCAGGCCCACTGGCGTAAGTGGAAATGCCCTGGTACCCATGAACCAAGTCCCCAGCTATGGGATAAATAGTAACTGGTGCTTCCCAGTTCTCTCCTCTTTAGGAAGAAGCTAAGACTCCACCCATGTCTAACTGAGGCCGTACGAGGGACCTGGTTTTCCCCACTGATCTAGGGCATTTCTGAGAGAAGTGGTGCCCCCAGAAATTACTAGCTTTGTAAAGCGATCACAACATGGATACAACCAAACAAGCAAATCCTATACTTCCAGGTCCGGGAGTGAGCGGGAATCAAGCTGATGACTCGGATGCTAGACAGTCTGGATTTAGTGCAGAACGACAGCATGATGACAGCTCCCCAAACCAGTCTTGGAGGGAGTTGTCTGACAAGAACACAGAGTCAAAAGCGCTGCTTCGGTGTCAGAAGCAATGCAAGATTGCCACCTTCAACATCAACACAATGAGAGCAGACAGCAAGGCAGAAGAGCTATCACAGTGTGCAGAACAAGGCGTAGATATCGTAGGAATTCAGGAACATAGGATCATCCATCAAGATCCTGTAGAATACAGAAAGGTCGGAAACAGGTACCTGATAACATCATCAGGCTGGAGAAATGAAGCCCAGGCCTCTCAGGGTGGAGTTGGAATACTACTAGGAAGGAATGCTCGGAAAGCACTGCTGAAAGCTAACAAGGTGCATCTCAGGTTACTAGTGGCAGAATTCTATGGGAACCCTAAATACACAGTAATTCAATTCAATTCAATTCAACTTTATTTATATAGCGCCATTTCACAACAACAGTCATCTCATAGCACTTTCAACTGTAGGGGAAACCCCCACAGTTGCAGAAAAACCCCAGCAATCAGGCGATCCCCTGTGAGCAAGCGCTTGGCGACGGTGGAGAGGAAAAACTCCCTTTTAACAGGAAGAAACCTCCAGCAGAACCAGGCTCAGGAAGAGGCAGTCATCTGCTGCGACTGGCTGGGGGGTGAGGGGATAGAGAAGATGAAAAGAACAGACATGTAGAGGGCAAACAGCACAATGGGGACTCAATTTATGGGAGAGAACAAAGAGATGTTAATGACCAGCAAAACAAACAAACAAAAAAATAATTCATTGAGAGTGAAGAAAGGAGTGAAGCCCAGTGCATTATTGGAGGTCCCCCGGCTGTCTAAACCTATTAACAGCATAACTAACTAAGGGAGGGTTCAGAGGTTCAGAGACACATGATCCCTCCCTAATTGTAGGCTGTATCAAAAAGAAAGGTTTTAACCCTATTCTTAAAAACAGAGATCGAGTCTGACTCCCGAATCCAGATTGGCAGCTGGTTCCACAGGAGAGGAGCTTGATACCTGAAGGCTCTGCCTCCCATTGTACTTTTGGAGATTCTAGGTATTACAAGTAATCCTGCATTTTGGGAGCGTAGTGCTCTGTTAGGATAATACGGTAGTATCAGATCTTTTAAATAAAAAGGGGCCTGATTGTTTAGAGCTTTGTAAGTAAGAAGAAGGATTTTAAACTTAATTCTAAACTCTATGGGAAGCCAATGAAGGGAGGCTAGAACCGGAGAGATATGATCTCTCTTTCTAGTACCCGTTAAAACTCTTGCTGCAGCATTGTGGATCAACTGAAGACTTTTTAAAGATGTTTTAGGACAACCTGATAATAAAGAGTTACAATAATCTAAACTCGAGCTAACAAAAGCGTGGATCAATTTCTCAGCATCACTCTGAGACAAGATGCTCCTGATCTTGGCAGTATTACACAAATGATAGAAGGCGGTCTTAGAAACAAATTTAACATGTGAATTGAAAGACAGATCTTGATCAAAAATAACTCCAAGGTTCCTCACAGAGCTATTAAGAGAAAGAGTAACCGCATCCAAACTAAAAGTTTGATTTGGAAAGGTATTTCTAAGGTTTTTTGGACCAACAAGAATGACTTCAGTCTTATCTGAATTTAATAGCAGGAAATTGCAAGTCATCCAAGCTTTGATTTCCTTAAGACAGGCTTCTAACTTGGCTAATTGATTACTATCATCTGGCTTCATTGACAGGTATAGTTGTGTGTCATCTGCATAACAATGAAAATGTATACAGTGCTTTCTAATAATGTTGCTTAACGGAAGCATATATAAACTAAAAAGAGTAGGGCCTAGCACAGATCCCTGTGGAACTCCATGACTCAGCTTTGAGTTGAAAGAAAACTCATTACTGACATGAACAAACTGGAACCTATAAGATAAATAAGATCTAAACCACTGCAATGAAGTTCCATTAAGTCCAACATAGTGTTCTAATCTATCAAGTAGAATATTATGATCGATAGTATCAAAAGCTGCACTAGGGTCTAAAAGGACAAGAACAGAAACAAGTCCATTATCAGATGCGATAAGGAGGTCATTAGTGACCTCCACTAAGGCTGTTTCAGTACTATGATGGATTCTAAACCCAGATTGAAACTCTTCAAGTAAACCATTTCCCTGCAGGTGGTCAAATAATTGCGTAGCAACAACTCTTTCTAAGATTTTTGAAATGAAAGGGAGATTAGAGATTGGTCTATAGTTAGCTAAAACTCCTGGATCCAGCGTTGGCTTTTTGAGTAAGGGTTTAATTACAGCCATTTTAAAAGCCTGCGGTACATGGCCTAAAGTTAATGAAGAATTGATTATTTGAAGAATAAAGCTACCAATAAGTGAGAAGACTTCTTTAACTAGCCTGGTAGGAATAGGGTCTAAAAGACAAGTTGAAGGCTTGGATGAGGAAATTATTTTGTCTAACTCTAAAAGGTCAGTTGGAGTAAACTCACCCAAACAGATATCAATTGAAGGAGTTGTAGTAGTTGCTGTATTTAAGTTAACGGTGGGAAGAATCTGATTGATTTTATCTCTGATAGATAAAATTTTATTATTGAAAAAGTTCATAAAGTCCTGACTAGTAAGCTCTAAGGGAATGCTAGGATTGACAGAGTCCTGACTCTTTGTCAGCCTGGCTACAGTGCTGAAAAGAAACCTAGGATTATTCTTGTTGTCTTCTATTAATGCAGAATAATAACTCGTTCTAGCTTTTCTAAGAGATTTTTTTTTATAAATTAAAAGATGATTTCTCCAAGCTAAAAAGATTTCATCTAAATTAGTGGAGCGCCATTTTCTTTCTAATTGACGAGTCTTCTGTTTTAAGCTATGAGTTTCTGTGTTGAACCAAGGGGTTAGAAATCTCTGATTAGAGTTTTTCTTTTTTAAAGGGGCCACCAAGTCTAGAGTCTGATGCAGAGAAGCTGTAACACTATCCACCATGCTATCAATTACAGAAGGAGCAAGCTGTCTGTAGCTTCTTTTCGTTGTGTTGACAAATGGCATAGAGGAAACAATCTGCATAAATTTGGGAAACATCATCATCTGAGAGGCATCTACTGTAGTAATATTTTTCTTTAGGAGCCAAATAGTCAGAAATAGTAAAATCAAAGGTTAACAGACAATGGTCTGACAGTACAGGGTTATGAGGAGACACTACCAGATTTTCTGTTTCTATGCCATGTGTCAGAACAAGGTCCAACATATGGTGGAGATAATGGGTAGAATTTCCTACTTTCTGAGAAAACCCCATCAAGTCTAATATTGAATTAAATGCCATATTAAGGCAATCACTGTCTACATCTACATGTATATTAAAGTCCCCTACTATAATTATTCTATCTGATTTCAGCACTAAATCAGCTAAGAATTCGGCAAATTCAGATAAAAACTCTGAGTAGGTTGATGGATGACGATAAACTATGGCAAATAAAATTGGGTTTAGCCTAAAATTGCTAAAATGCCCAATACTGAGGACCAGGCCCTCAAAGGATTGATAACGTGTTTTTTGCTTTACATTAACTAGTAATTTGGAATGGAATGTGCTGCTGGAAATTTTAAATTTCCCAGAGGGAGTCATCCCAAAGGGATTAATAAAGTTAAGTCTAAGTCTAAGGTAAATTGTTGCTGTAATTGTGGTATACTCCTCTACAAACAGTGCTCCAGATGAAGAAATGGAGGAGTTTTATTACATTCTAAGGGGAACTCTCCAGAATGTTCCAGTGCATAACTTTGTAGCAGTACTTGGTGGCTTCAAGGCCAGGCTAGGACCAGATGATGCAAGATACACCTACCATGAGAACACTAACCAAAATGGAACACACCTGGCTGATCTTCTGATGGAATGTGATTTAATTGCAGCAAATACAGAATTCCGGGAGAGGAAAGGAAAACTCTGGACATTCAGGGACAATGCAACAAATGGTTGCAAGCAACTGGATTACATACTGGTCAGGAGGAAATGGAGGAATAGTGTTAAAACTACAGAAGCCTACAACTCCTTCAACTCAGCAAAGTCCTATCATAGAGTAGTAACAGCCAGCGTCCGCCTGAGCTTACGAGTGCCAAAAACTAGGGCGCGAGTAAAGTATGACTGGCAGAGCTTCTCAACAGATTGGGAAATGCAACAGTGGTACAGCATAGCTGTTAGAAATCGCTTCCAGTTTCTGGATGACGAGACAAATGATGAGGTGTACATGAAATTTGTGAAAGCAAGTGAAGAAGCCATGGAGGGATGCATAACGAAGAAGCAAAGGGTGAAGAAGTCACTAAGAGCAAAACATCCAGATATAGTGGCTGCTAGAATGGTGGTAGAGTCAGCACAATCAAAATTCACAGAGAGTGGAACATCTGATGATGAAAAAGAGTGGAAATTAGCTCTACAACACATGTACGACACATACGACAGGTTAAAAGAAGAGGAATTAACAGAAAAAATTGACAGAATTGAACAGGTTCATGGAGATGAAAAGTACGGGGAAGCATGGAAAGTAGTGAACGAGGTGTCTGGAAGGAAGACTGCTAGAGATGGACAAGTAACAGGATCTAGTCCTGAAGAAAGAGTGAATACCTGGTTCACACACTTCAAGAAGTTGTTGGGCAGTCCGCCATAAGTTGACGACCCACAGGAAGAGATCCCAGTGATCTACGAAGGGCTGGATATAGAGGATGGCCCCTTCCACAGAGCTAGAATTCAAGAAAGTGAAGACGTCTCTGAAAGTAGGAAAAAGCTCTGGTCCAGATGGCATAACACTGGAAGTACTCAAGTACTGTCAATTTGATGGTATTGGTCTCATATGGTGTAACACGGCGCAAATGAAGAATGACAAACCAGAAATATGGTCATTCATGAATATAATCCCAGTACCCAAGTCAGAAGACCTGTCCAGCACTGACAACTACTGAGGCATAAGTCTAACCTGTGTAATTGTCAAGATGTACAGTCGAATGATACTGAACAGAATAAGAGGTGCTCTGGATATAAAGCTAAGGAGAAACCAGAATGGCTTTAGAACCAAACGTACAACAGTCACCCTGATTCTGGCACTACGAAGAGTCGTGGAAGGGGTGAAAGCCAACAACCTACCAGCGGTGCTGATCTTCATCGACTTCAAGAAGGCATTTGACTCAATCCACCGGGTAAAATGATGAAAATACTAAGGGCATATGGAATTCCACCAAGACTGGTTCAGGCCATTGAAGCCATGTACAAGGACACCAGAGCAAGAATAATAACCCCGGACAGTGAAACAGACCTGTTTAATATCGCAGAGGGTGTGCTACAAGGGGATACACTAGCTCCCTTCCTCTTCATCATAGTCCTTGACTATGCTGTAAGAAAAGCCATGAAGGGAAGGGAAGAGGAACTGGGATTCACCATCTATCCCAGAAGATCATCAAGATTCCCCAAGGAAACACTAACTGACCTGGACTTCGCAGATGACATAGTGCTGCTATCAAATCTGATAAGACAAGCACAGGAACTACTAATTAGAGTAGAGGTTGAATGTAAAAAGGTTGGCCTCGGTATTAATGCCAAGAAAACAAAGTACCTGACCTACAACATCAGGGAAACAGGACCACTGCAAACAAAACAGGGTACTGAGCTGGAAAAGAAAAAAGACTTCAAATACCTGGGTTCATGGATAGACAGCATGGAGAAAGACATAAAGATACGAAAAGCACAAGCATGGCATGTCTTGAACAAGATAAAGAATATCAGGGAGTCAAGAATGTCGAGGAATCTAAAGATCAGATTCTTTCTGGTTACCATAGAGTCCATCCTGTTATATGGAAGCGAAAGCTGGACAGTAATACCGCAGATAGAACACACTCTAAATGGTACCTACACTTGCATGCTGAGGAAAGTGCTCAATGTAAAATGCTGGACGCATACAACCAATATAGAGTTGTATGGTGACCTTACCCCAGTGGGGAACAAAATAGCAGCAAGGAGAATGCAACTTGCTGGACACTGCCATTGCCACCCAGAAATGAGTGTCCACAAACTAGTCCTGTGGCAACCAACCCACGGTCAACGCACCAGAGAGAGACCACGGCAAAGCTATGTGGAAGTCCTAAGCCAGGATGCAGGTGGAGTCACTGTAACAGAGCTAGGAACACTAATGGATGATAGAGAGGTTTGGAGGAAGCATGTAGTCGCTTGCCTAATGGCGACCAAGTAAGTAAGTAAGTACTAAAATAGCTTGAAAAATCACAGGCTAGAACTGCATTTAAAAACAAAGCTTTTCTTTATGTATGGAAGTTGAGTAATCTAAGGAATAAATGCAGAGACTTGGCCATTTGAATTAAACAACTGCTTGTGTGCATTGCCTCTCTATCTCTCTCTGTCTCTCTCTCTCTCACACACACACACACAGACACACACACACACACAGACACACACACACACACACACACACACACACACACACACACACACACACAAAGTAAACTGCACCTTTTTGCACAACCACTGCTTCCATCCTTAAATGTAGGGTCTAACTCCAGGCAGGGTGATAAAGCTGCTGTGACCAGTGGAGTTGCTTTGTTTTCTTACCGGTGTCCCTGTCTGTGAGGCTGGACTCTTCTTTTAGTGACTCTTTTCTTTTAGTAGTTTTTTACTCCAAGTCTGAACTCATGTTCACTGATTTGTTTAAAAATTTGTTGCTGTGTCATTGTAGCTGCCCAAGCAAATGTGAGCTAAGCACTGCTGATGTGATTTGGCAGTGAGGACGAACCAGCCAGGTATGAGCTGATCAGCGATGAGCAGGCAGTTTCTGGTGATGTGTGGGTGTTCACATAAATCAAAATGATGTTTTTGGTGGGGGTGCACAGAAATGCCAAAACTACCGGTATCGTATATTTGGCCTTTTTTGAAACTATTGATCATATATCGTATAGGTCCTAAAACTATCGTATAAATACGATAATTATCGTATATCTAGCAACACTGGTAAGCACAGCGATGCGTCAGCGTATTGTATGTACATCGGCATATCTACGTAATCGATGATGTCGACACGTCGCTGCAGCTCTAAACTCAGCTTTCTTCTTAGAACTATTGTGTTACTCATATAGTAGTGTTGTGCCCAAAAAACTCTTTCAATCAAGCCATTTTTGGCAAAACAAATATTTATTTTTTAATGACCAAAAAGTCTGATCTGTGAGAGTTGTATTTTTTTTCCACAATATTTTTTATTGAACCTTTTTTTTTTTTTTTACAAACATGGCACAAACAATCAGACACTAACACAAAAGTAATTTAAAAATTAAAAAAGACCAAGAACGAAAAAAAAAATAAAAAATTGTGTAATAAAAACAACAACAACCATTAACAAACACAAGTCAACAACAATGCTCCTCTGTTTAGTCTAGGTAATCTATTACATAAGAATACATAATATACATTCAACAGCTAGGTCCACACATATCATTCACCTTCTTCAGACGTTATGTTTAAATTCTTTACATAATCAATGAAAGGTCTCCATATATTCTCAAACACATTTTCCTTTGATTTCAGTATATATGTTATTCTTTCTAGTGGAAGGTTTGTTAACATCTGTCTTAACCACTGAGTCACATCTGGTCTATGAATCTTTTTCCACAGTAGTGCAATACATTTTTTTGGCATTAAACAAACTGAGGTCTATGAATGCTCTTTCATTCTTATTAAAGTTATGTTTTTCTGGATATAGACCCAACAAAAACAGTTTAGGGTTCAATGTGATTTGTTTTGAAATTATTTTTTCAATTGTTACCCTCACCTCTTCCCAAAATGTTCTGATTTTTCTATATTCCCATAAACAGTGAAATAGGGTTCCTTTACTTTCAGGTTCAGGTTACTTTATTTGTACCTGTAGGTAGATTTGTTTTGCAGTCTGGTGACATCCATATTAACATTAAATGTTAATATGGTGACATCCATATGAAATTTCCATACATTTTGTGCATGTATCTGGTATGTTTTTGTTATATCTATTTAATTCCACTGGTGTAACATACATCCGCATTAACCATTTAAAATGTATCAGTTTAAGACGTACATTTATTGATTTGGTTTGAGCTCCTGCACAAGCCATTTCCCATTGTTCCTCTGAAATTTCAATTTGCAGGTCCTCTTTCCAGTAATTCAGTCTTTTCTGTGAGTTTTCACTTGAGAATAGTGTCAATGAGTTGTAAAACTCTGAAATAATACCCTCTCTCTTACTATCTTTCATCAAAATTTTTTCCAAAAATGAATAAGTAGGTCGGGTGAGAGCATTATTTTGATTTGATCGAATACAATTTCTAAGCTGAAGATATTTAAAAAAGTGTGTTCTATTAAGATTGAATTTAATCCTCAGTTCTTCAAAAGACATTATGTTATCTGAGCGTGACAAATATAAGTCTTGAATCTTTTGAATCCCTTTTAACCCCTTGCACTCTGGTCAATTTCCCTAAAAACGCCTAAAAATAATGTACCCAAAGTAAATCAAAAGCTGTTCTTCAACCCTTTGCAGCATCTTCATGGGGTTGGTCTCATTTAAAAGAAAACACTTTGAATTTTTTGGCAAAACAGTCATAATCTCTAAGTGCTCCTGCCACTGAGTAACAGTCATCTAAACATACTGAACTTGAAGAAAATAAAGTTTACCTGGGTGTTTTTTTTAGATACAAATGCTTGCAAATAACACACAGCTGTCATATACGGGCTGGAAAATGCAACAGAAATGTAGAACCAAGTGTTATCCAGCTGAGGTCAAAATTTTGTAACAATACCACAAAAAATGAATATATTACACACCATTTTCCTCAGGTTGTTCCCAGGCGTTTTTGAACTGTGCCAAATTGTGCCAAATGGCACAGTTTGGAAAAACGTCTGTAACTTTTGAATGATTCAATATAGAAGCTTGATCTTGGGCTCTAATGAAAGGTAGACACTCAGGGCTGTGTGTGTGTGGGGGGGGGGGGTTGTTTATTCATTCATGAATGAATGAATGAACAAACAAGCCCCCACACACAAAGAAACATGCCATGTAAAAAATGTGTGGCTTTTTTTTAACAAGAAGAAATAACCTACAGTGCACTAAAAATTATACTAAAATATCTGTAATGTAGAAGATAACAACTCCCCCCCCCCACCCCCCCCCCGCTACAGAGGACGGACATCGCCCATCGCTACATGATGGACCGCGGTGACGGTGCGCCGCGGTCTACTACGCACAGTTGTACTAAAATATCTGCAATAACATCTGCAATCCGCTACAGAAGAGTAGCGGGGGGGGGGGCGTTCACGGTCCGGACGCGGTGCACGGGTCGCCGTGGTCTGTCATGTGACGATGACGCACAGTTGTAATTTACCGATCGGTCAAAAGTCATTTTGATTACAATTTTCAGGGATAAAGATTAATTTAGCTTATAACACTTACCTGTCCACAACAGCAGTGTCGCTGGCGAACTTCTCTTCCTCATTGTCAGACGAACATGACGCTGGTCCGCTTGTTACGGACTCGTGGTTCTGGTCACGTGACTCGGTCAAACCATGATTCCATTATTGCGGTTTTGCGCTTTCATGATTGCGGTTTTGGCGAACGATTTTTCAAAACAAATAAGAACAGTAGTAAGAAAAAAAGACTGGCGAACGCGTGTGTGTCACCCAGCGGCTTACACAAAACAGATTTTACGCACGGGACGTACGCTTTCAATTGTCGAAGTTCTCTGCTTCAATTGGCTCGCTGTATTCACAGCCGTTGGTAGGCGGGTCCTTCTTGCTAGGTTTTCAGTCATTGGTTCTTCAAGGTTTCAGAAACCCAATTCAAGGCTCTTATTAGTCGAATGAGAGGTCAATCAAATCTAAACCAATCAAAGCACTCCTTTGGCTTTCTGTTTGTGGCTGTGTCTGCAGCTTTTTTTTTTTTAGTGCGCCCTAGGACGCACAGTGTGCGTCCTAGGGCGCACACTGTAAAATATTGATTACCCCATATTGGGCTAAATTGTGACAGTGAGTGTGGTTCTTTTAAATATTTTTTGGTTTCACACCATATTTTGATCATGTGCTTTACAATTGGATTTTTAACTTGTTTCTGTAATTTTTTAGCCGAGTCTGAGTATATGAATAAGGGAAGAGGTAAAGGTAAATTGTATGATTCCATTTCAGTCCAGTGAGGAAGATCATTTGATGAAAAATAATATGTCATAGACCTCAGTTGTGCTGACCCGTAATACAACATAAGGTTTTGACATTTCAGACCTCCACGATCAAATGGTAAATATAGTAAGGACAGACGTAATCTAGCCTTCCTATTGTTCCATATAAATTCCACTAACTTTTTTTTTAATTCTTGAGAATAGATCTGAAGGTGGTGGTAAAGGAATGTTTTGAAATAAAGTATTTTTGGTAAGATATTACTTTTTAGTATATTAATTCTCCTGATCATCGACATTGGTGGTGGCATCCATCTCTGAAGTAACTCATTAATATCTGTCATTAAGGCTTCATAGTTGGCATTGACGACTGATTCTAGCTTAGGCAAAATTTGAATTCCTAAATATTTAAACTGATTTACAACATTGAATTGGTTTACCTCAGGAGCTGGATGATTTCTCTAGGTCTCATTTAGCATTAATATTGAAGATTTTGTTTTGTTTATTTTCCATCCTGATATATCCCCAAAGTTCTTTATTAAATTTAACAAGGTCGGAATTGATTTTTTAAAATTCGACATAAACAAAATTATATCATCGGCATACAGGGAGATTTTAAGTTCTGTTGGTCCTACTTTAATTCCATATATTTGTGGATGTAAACGTACTGCCATCGCTAAAGGTTCAGTTGCCATAGTAAACAATAAGGGTGAAAGTGGACAGCCTTGTCGACATCCTCTATTGATTTTTATTGATTTTGAGATATTGCTGTTTGTTAGGATTTCTGCTGTAGCATTATTGTATATTATCTGGACCCATTTTATGAAATTATTTCCAAGTCCAAACCTTTGTAGGACTTCAAAAAGAAAGGGCCATTCGACCCTATCAAAGGCCTTTTCGGCGTCCAATGATAGGAGAGCTGTATCCGGTGCTTCTTTATTGGAATAAATAATATTAAATAGTCTTCTTACATTATGGAAGCCTTGTCTTCCCATTATAAAGCCATTCTGATCTCGGTTAATAATATTTGGTAATATTTCTTGTAGTCGTTTTGCTAAAATTTTACAGATTATTTTAAGATCAGCATTTAATAGGCTTATTGGTCTCATGTTTTCACATTTATTAGGGGGTTTACCTGGTTTTGGCAACAGTATAATTAAGGCATTATTCATGTATGGTGGTAAATTACCATTTTGAAATGCTTCTAAAACCATTTCCAACAGTGGTTTTATTAATTTAGTCTTAAATTTTTTATAGAGGTCAACTGGAAGACCATCTGGTCCTGCTCTTTTCCCTGATTTCATATTATCAGTGGCTTGCCCAACCACTTCTTGACTAATTTTAGACTCCAGTATCTCCCTGTTTTCATTTGGAATACATGGTATAGATAAACCACCCAAAAACCCATTTAGTTTTGTTAAGTCGGTTTCATTTTTTGTATCATATAGTTTTCCATAATAAGAGAGTTGTAGTTTTAATTTTTTATTTATTTTTTAAATTTATTTATGGAAGACATGCTGTATATTATATCAATATTCATAGAAAAGTTCTCATTGTGTACACCTTAATCAACACCATATTCATTGTCATAGTCGTTGTCCTTAACAAGGTAATTTTTTAAGATGTCATTTATAGAATGACAAGCTTTTAGCAATCGGCAGTAAAAAAAAATCTAGACTGAAAACTGAAAATGAGTCAAATCACTTTGTCCATTCCTTTCCTGGAGTCAGAATCTCTTCTCTTGGTCTCTTCAGCCAGCCTTCCTATTCATTCCTCTAATAGACCTCTTCTGTCCACAGTGGACCTATTAACCACGGATTTGTTTTCATCTCCCTGACACTCCAAAAGGGGAGGTTACTCTTCACACAAAAGAACCCAAAAGAGCCATGAAACAAAATGTGAATAAAAAGACCTGAAGATTTCAATATATAACAAATTAATTCCCTCCCGAGCCATTACCGACCCATCTTTTGCCTAAGAATTGGAGAGTTTTAATTGCTTTCACTTAGCCCTGTGATTCCCAGCAATCAAGTTGCTTCCATTTAACTCAAGTGCCACAAGATGAGGAGAAAGTGGCCTCTTGTCCCTGGAGCATAATAGACAGTGGAGAGTGAGGGGGCACCCACAAAATTGGAAAACACTAGGCTGTGGATTAACAGAAATGAACACCATTAAGATGTGCAATGAAGAAATAATTCCACCCCTCAGGTGTTTTGAAAGGCAATCTGTGAATGGGGTGGCAACTTCAGATCTGGCTGACCCTTGTGAATATTCCAGAACCAAGGGATTTGAAGCAATGTTTGTTTTCAATTTAGACTTTTAATAGTAAGTCAGAAAGGGGAAATTTGCCAAAACAAAGTCCTGATTGAATCAAAATATTAATTATACTAGGTAATGACATTTTGTCGGAGGATCTTCCAGGGTATACAGTGCACATAAGGTGACAAGGTATTAGCATAAAGAGAAGACAACTCACTTTTTAATTATCGTACCCATCAGTTTAGTTTTATATAGGAAACTTATATGGGGTTGTTGCCAAGCATACCATTTCCATAAAAGTTAAGGAACTAAAACTGAAATGCAGCTGAATCACATATGCTCTGCAGCTGGTGGATGCAAATTCAGAATAATGCAATGACGAACTGCTTGTGGTGCAGATGTTGAAAATGAAAGACATAAAACAGGAATCTCATGTTTTTCTATAAGTGCATCATTGCTTGCATTTCATAGTTTGAAAAGCAGTTAAAACCTCATTGGTTGTGGTACACTGGTGATGGGGGATGGATGGGACTTTGGGGTTCAGTCACCACTACGCAAAATGTCCATCCCTACTCACCTTTAACTGGACATTCACAGTTTATTTCTGGCTTGATTCTTAAATACATACACTACCGTTCAAAAGTTTGGGGTCACCCAGACAATTATTTTGTGTTTTCCATGAAAAGTCACACTTATTTACCACCATGAGTTGTAAAATGAATAGAAAATATAGCCAAGACATTGACAAGGTTAGAAATAATGATTTGTATTTGAAATAATAATTTTTTCCTTCAAACTTTGCTTTTGTCAAAGAATCCTCCATTTGCAGCAATTACAGCATTGCAGACCTAACATGATTGCACAAGGGTTTTCTAATCATTCATTAGCCTTCTGACGCAATGAACAAACACATTGTACCATTAGAACATTGGAGTGATAGTTGCTGGAAATGGGCCTCTATACACCTACCTAGATATTGCACCAAAAACCAGACATTTGCAGCTAGAATAGTCATTTACCACATTAGCAATGTATAGAGTGTATTTCTGATTAGTTTAAAGTTATCTTCATTGAAAAAAAGTGCTTTTCTTTCAAAAATAAGGAAATTTCTAAGTGACCCCAAACTTTTGAACGGTAGTGTATGTATAAGTGCCTATGATTATGTAACGACTGTTCTGCTTTACCGCTTTGAACAGCGCCCAAGTTCGTGTACTTACACTCTAACTTGTAGACTAGGCCCGACTAAATATGTAAATACAACTTGCCTACGGAGTAAGAAGAGTGCATGAAAGGCTACTTTAATCAAGATTAGGTTGTGTGTGAAAGATAACTGGAAATATTAATAGTTTTAAAATATGTAGCACAGTATCAATATGTAGCTGCTAGGTAAACAATCTGCACGTAGCAAAATATAGAAAAATGCTCAAAAATGAGGAAAAGGCAATAAATCACAAAATTGGTGGATCCACAAAAACAAATAGAGCTCTTATGAAATCTAAACCGGCATATGTAATTAATTTGTAGGCCTACATAGGTCCCTACTCAGTACCGAGTGCTCATAAAGAGGTCTCTTGACGGTGCAGGCCTGTTTTTATATTGAAGCGCCACGCCATGGGCTGATTCAAAATGGGGGCCACCACTAACAACCCCGGGCAGTGGAGTGGCGTACTCACCCATACCAGTGTTACTGTCTGTAATGGCGGACAGCGGAGAGCAGCCCCAGTGGCAGAAGAAGGTGGCGTGAAAACAACAAAGCGGCTCTGGGACAAATCCAGCGATGTCCTCAATGAGTGGAAATGATCAAAAACATCCAGCGATGTCCTCAGCGGGTCGAGTGGTCAGGGATAATCCAGTGCTGTCCTCCGTGTTGTCAGCGATCCTCTGTTGCGGGGGTAGTTCGACCAAATCCAAGACCATGGCCGCGGCTCCAGCGGGATGATGGCTTGGTGGGAACGTGGCACCCACTGAACAGTTCACAAAAGCAGAGATCCCAGAAAAGCAGCGCTCCTGAACAAGGTGCTCTAAACGGCAGGACAATCCAAAACTCTTCGAGGTGAACAAAAGCTCCATGAAACAACATTTAGCTAGCTTAGCAGGTCCAAAAAGTGACATCCACGGGCAGCAAAAACACAGCTGACTTTGGGAGCGGGTCAGCCGAAAAGCGATAAGTCTCAGACTTATTGCTTTGAGACCAAAGCTCTCAGACACCACGACACAACTCCCGCCTCCAATAGCAAGAGCCAATCACACATTACAACACAAACATTGTCCTTGACTAACCAGTAGGCAGCAAATAGGAGGTAGTGAGAGAATGACCCATTTACTTGCACTAGTAAATATTAGTTTCTGTACAATATTTGAGAAAAAGACTACAACACTATATGTAAAGCCTATACAAAAAACCAAGAATGTTACATTATTTGTGAACATGAAAAATAATAATACTAATGTAGTAATACATCTGTAGATATGTGAAAAGTATTACAATGCATTGTATTTAATATTATGGGAAGGTTATTTAGAAGTTATGTGCACACTTATAACAATAACCCAAGGGGTTACATCCTCCCCCTTCTAAAAGTCCAGATGCCCTCATTGGACTAAATGTAGATCAAGGAGTATATTTATGGGCAAATTTACAAAATGTGTGAGGACTATGGTCCCATCCATCTAAGCTAGAGGAGGCACACCGAGGACAGTGGGCGGGTCACTCTCTCTGCAGATGGTGATCCTCAAACCACGATGTACCATCATGATTGGCTTGTCTATGGAGTGCCCAGGCTTGTCATAGTTTAGCGGATGACAGGCTTGATCTCTCATCGGGACTGGTGGTCACAAATGGGCTCTGCACTACTTTCAGACTGACTCGCAAAGGGGAGCTCTCCCCCTTCTAGACCTGCGTCCACCACAGGGTCTTCGGGTAGTTGCAGTGAAACATCTGGTTTCCTTTTAGCTTCTGAGCGACTGGGAGCATGTACTGGCTCTTCAGGACAAGCACTATGTGAAGGTAGGCTTTCGTCTTCACCCTGAGGTGATACATTTTGACTGAAATGATTGGTGAGAAGGCCAAAGGCCTGGAAGATGGACTCTTTTTGAGCAGTGGACAGATACCACACATCATCTTCTTCCAGCTCTGACATATCTTCTTCATTTGTTTGCATTTCTTGATTGTCAGGTTCTTTGGTCTTTGTCTCTTGAGAGAAACGGGTTGTAGGTCTTTGAGATTTTGTTTCTTGTCTGGACTTGCAGGGAACTGAACCAGGTGTCCGATGGGCAGAAGGTGGTCCCAGTGGAGAGTCTTGACAATGCCTCGGCCCGTCTCTGGCTTTACGCTGTACACCGGCAGATTTGACAGCTTTTCAGCCACCACATAGGGGCTTGACAACCACTTGTCTCCCAGCTTGTTCTTCCCAGGCACACCGGTGGCTCTGATAAGGACGCAATCCCCTGGTTCTAGGACTTGGTTTCTCACTCTTGTGTTGTAGTGTCTTTTGTTTCTTTGGTGTGCTTTGACAGCAACTTCTCGTGCCAGCTTGTAGGCGTTCTGAAGCTCTTCTTTGAGTTCTTCAATGTACAGCAGGTAGGTCTTGTCATCTTGGTCGTTTGGAGATGTGCCAAAACAGAGGATGATTGGCAGACGACTTTCACGGCCAAACATTAAGTAGTATGGTGAGTAGCCGGTCGCGTCGTTATGCATACAGTTGTAGGCGTGAACAAACAAACTGATGTGTTGACTCCATTTCTGTTTTTGACAGGGGTTGAGCGTACCCAGCATGGATAAGAGTGTGTGGTTGAAACATTCTGGTTGCAGCTCACCTTGGGAGTGATAGGGAGTCATTCTTGGTTCTTGATTTCTTTATGCCCAACATCTGGAGGAGCTCTTTGATTAGGCAGCTCTCAAAATCACGCCCTTGATCAGAGTGGATTCTTGCTGGCAGGCCGTAGTGTACAACTTTTCAACCAGGGCCTTCACTACTATTGAGGCTCTTTGACCTATGGTGGCGTAGGCCTGGGCGTAACGGGCGAAATGGTCGGTAACTACAAGGACGTTGGTCATCCCTTTGAAGTCTGGCTCTATAGATAAGAAATCTATACAGATGAGGTCAAGGGGGCCTATGCTTGTGATGTGGTTCAGAGGTGTCGCCCGATGTGGCAGAGTCTTGCGGGCAATACATCGCCCACAGTCCTTAATGTAGTCAGCAATGCCGGGGACCATCTTGGGCCAGTAAAACCGGTCTCTCAGCAGCTTGACAGTTCGTTCGACCCCAAGATGTCCGGACTCGTCATGCAAGGCTTTAAGTGCTTGTTGCCGGTACTGACTTGGAAGGACAAGTTGCAGGGTTGTTTAATGAGGAGCTTTGGGCTTTCTCTTTGAAGAAGCACGAGGTCTGGATGGCTGTTGGCTTGTGAGGGCCAGGAACCATCTTGCACAGCTTTCTTGGCCACACTGATGACAGGGTCAAGATCTTGGGCTTTGCTCAGGTCGTGTTTGCTTAGTGTCTCAAGAGGACTCAGCTGAAGTTTAGTGAAACAGGCATAAACTTCAGGAACGGCACTTGGAGAGAGCCCTAGTTGGTCAATGAATCGGCTTGGAAGCTCGGGGGACTGAGTTGCACTGACTGGATGGCAAAAGGCTTTGACATCGGAGGGTGAGATGTTTCTCCATCTATCATTGTCGTCAATGGCATATCTCGATAACCAGTCCGCATCCACATTTTCTCTGCCTGGCTTGTACTGAATGTCGAAGTTGTAGGTTGTGAGGGCTGCTAACCACCTATGGCCTGTGGCATTCAACTTGGCGGTGGTAAGGACGTAAGTGAGGGGGTTATTGTCTGTCCTCACGGTGAAGCGAGCCCCGTAGAGGTAATCTTGAAACTTATCAACTACCGCCCATTTTAACGCCAGGAATTCTAGTTGGTGGACCTGATAGTTCTTCTCAGACTGGCTCAACTTTCGACTGGCGAATACAACAGGACAAAGGCCATTTGAGTGTTCTTGGTTAAGGACTGCTCCGAGACCATCCAGACTGGTATCTATGTGGAGGACATATGGCTTGGTAGGGTCAGCAAATGCCAAGACTGGAGCATGAGTGAGGCAGTGGACGATTTTATTGAAGGCTTCAGTGCACTCGAGAGTCCGGTGCTCTCCAAAGGGCTCGGAGATATGGTAGCAGGACGTGTCAGGGTCTTTTGTGTTCTTTCTTTTCTTTTGTGTTGGTGGGTACCCCTTTGTTAGGTCAGTGAGAGGTCAGACGATGACTGAGTAGTTGACGATGAACTTTCTGTAATAGCCACAGAAACCACGGAAGGATTGGAGCGACTTGAGGTTGGTGGGGGCTTTCCACTGAGCTACAGCCTTTATCTTGTCTGGATCTGTGGTGATGCCTGCAGCTGAAACAATATGGCCAACATACTTGACTTGGGGCTGGCAAAACTGGCACTTGTTGATGGAGAGTTTCAACCCTTGCTCTGCCAGATGGTTAAGGACTTTCAGAAGGCGCTCTTTGTGCTCCTCCAAAGTGCGACCAAACACAATGAGATCATCGAGGTATACGAAACATTGCAGCAGGTTCATGTCTCCCATGGCCTTCTCCATTAATCTTTGAAACGTGGCTGGGGCCCCTGTGATGCCTTGGGGCATGCGTTCAAACTGGTAAAACCCCAGAGGGCAGATAAATGCAGTCTTTTCTTTATCTTCTTCGAACATGGCAATTTGGTAGCCACTGCAGAGGTCGAGCACAGAGAACCAGTGGCGTCTGGTGAGGCAGGCCAAAGCATCGTCGATTCTGGGTACTGGTCTGGTATTGTTCTTGCATTCAGGGTGCGATAATCAATGCACTGTGGGACACATATGTGGGTTTCATATGCACAAACTTATATCACCTTATGCTTCATATGTATATAACTGTATGCTTACTGTATGCTTCACGTCTCAGATGAACAAAGGACTGAGCCTCCTCGGAGATATCAGGAGGATGTGAAATGTGGTCTTTGGTATGCAAAGAGATGGCCGTGGGGGATTTCCTGGCTGCCAGTGACTTTGGGGTGGGGGTGATAAGATCTGAAAGGGATGCATTGTTATTTGGGATTAAATGCATTGTGACTGGAGCTTTGAAGCTCCTGGGGTATAAAAAGAGGATGAAGGTCTGGGTTTCTCTCTCTTTCTGTATTGCTGATGCTGGAGAATGAGAATAAACCTGACTCGTGAGATAAACTCTGTCTCGTCATTTCACATTTCCACACTGGTGACCCTAAGACGATGAGTGAAAGAAATTCCCCCGAACCAGCCAGGTCAGGAGCTCCCAGCCAGGCGTATGCCACTACCGTCCAGCTACCGGACTTTTGGCGAGACAACCCGTGCTCCTGGTTCCTCTTGGTCGAAGCACAGTTCGCCCTCCGGGGGATAACGGTGAATGAGACGAAATTCTACCATGTAATTGCCAAGCTCGACAACCGCACGTCTCGGCACGTGCAGAGCCTTTTGGTGAAACCGCCGGCCGACGACAAATACGGCGTGTTGAAGGCTGCGCTCATCCAGCACTTCACTCTCTCAGCCCAGGAGAGAGCGGAGAGACTCCTGGCTCTGAACGACTTGGGAGATGGCACGCCCGTTGACCTGATGGAGGACATGCTGAGGTTGAGGGGCTCAGACGGCGACGATTTCTTCTTCACCCACATTTTCCTGAGAACCCTACCGTCGGCCACGAGAGCGACCCTGGCCGGTTCGCCGTTGTTGGCCCAGCGGGACTTCCGCGCGCTGGCCCAGGAGGCGCACCGGATTCTCAACGCCAGCAAACAGCGCGCGGCCACCGCAGCAGCGACGGGGTGCGGCGCGACAGCCGGAGACGGCGAGGGGCCAGAGACGGCGGTAGCAGACCCACCGACGATGGCGGCGGCGGGGGCCAAGGATCGCGGAGGAGACACCCTCTGTTTCTACCATCGCCGCTTTGCAGAGAAGGCATGCAAATGTATACCACCGTGCCATTTCAAGCGCTCGGGAAACGCCAAGACCGGGGGTCGGTAGCAGCTGCGGCCCTCGGGGAGGAGAACAAGCTGATCTACTTGAAGGATGCGCGCTCTGGGAGGCATTTCCTCGTGGGCACAGGCTCCCAGTTGAGTTTCATCACACCTTTCTCCGCTGACCGGTTGGCACCTTCCAGTGGTCCCGGGATGTCAGCAGCGAACGGCTCGGCGATTAAGACCTTTGGTGAGAGGACTCTGCTTCTGTCCCTACACGGCCGTACATTTGAGTGGACTTTCGTCGTAGCTGCAGTGAATTTCAATATGTTAGGGGCTGATTTTCTGTGCTCACATGGTTTGTTGGTTGATCTTGCTAACAGGCGCCTGGTTAATGCACTCTCTTTTTATTCTATTCCCTGTACAGCTCGAGTGGCCCCGCCAACAGCACAAGCCAACGTCACAGCTGCAAGTGGTAAGTTCCACACACTGCTCACTCAGTTCCCAGCACTCACAGTCCCAACATTTTCGGCGGCTGTGGCTAAACACGGGGTGGAACATTTTATTACTACCACCGGACTGCCTGTTTTTGCAAAAGCCCGGCGCTTGGATTCAGCTAAACTGACCATAGCGCGCGAGGAGTTCGCCAACCTGGAAAAGTTGGGCATCATCAGGCGTTGATGATGCCCAAAGTTGGGCATCATCAGGCGTTGGGGGGCAATGGATCAGCGTTCTCGTCGCGCCCTCCGCCAGTACCCGGGCTTGCCTGGGGAAGCTAATGATCCTACCAGCAGACTAAATTCAAAGAGACGACGCCTCTGTGCCAAGTCAAAGAAGAATCCTAGTCACAGTCCTAAAGCCGAAAGCAAACAGCCCCAAGAGCACTTTGTGGTAGGATCTGCCCTTCGCATATTACAACTAAACGTTGAAGGCCTATCTGCAGCCAAGCGAAGCCTTATCGAAGTCCTCGCCTTCCAACATTCGATTGATGTAATCTGCCTCCAAGAGACTCATATTGGCACAGAGGAAGCTGGCCGCTTCACCATCAAAGGCTTTGACCTCCTGTGCTATGTTCTACATGCTAAACATGGACGTGCCACCTATGTGCGTTCTGACATAGTTGAAGCAAATCACCTGATAACAACACATTTCTCAGACACCATAATCATTGGTGGCTTCCATATTGTCAATGTGTACAAGCCCCCTAATGCCAACTGGGATCTGCAGGTCTTACCCACCCTACCCCACCCTGCCATCTATGTGGGGGACTTTAACAGCCATCACCCTGACTGGGGGTACCCAGCAGTGGACAGTGATGGGGAGGCACTTTCAGACTGGGCATCCAGAAATGACCTCGCTTTGATATACGACCCCAAACAAAGAGGAACCTTCCACTCTGCTAGGTGGAAGAAGGACTATTCTCCTGACCTGTGTTGGGTCAGCTCTTTGAATGGGGAGCCATATCCTACACAGATCCTCATTCTTGATGATTTTCCACACAGCCAACACCGGCCCCTGCTTGTACACATTGGCCTACAACTTCCAGTCATATACAGCCCAAGGAAGATGCGCTGGAACTTCCGTAAAGCCAACTGGAAGAAATTCAGTGAAACTCTGGACCGGAGCATTGTTACCATCCCACTCCACACCATCACTGTAGATGAAGCATACAACCGCTTCTGCAGCGCAATCTTCAAGGCTGCCCATACTGCAATCCCACGAGGCTACCGACCCCTCTATGTCCCATGTTTGGACGGAGAAAGTGCTGCCCTCCTACAATCCTATCAAACATCAGGGGACCCAGAGATAGCAGACCATCTCATTGAATCGCTAAATACAGCCCGGCGAAAGAAATGGGAGGAGACAGTTGCTGACTGGAGCTTTACCCACTCTAGCAGGAAATGTTGGAGCCTCATCCGTCGCCTAGGAGCTGCACAGAAGCCCCCTAGCCAAAGCCGAGCATCCGTCACACCCAACCAAGTTGCATCCCACCTACTGACTATCACCAAAGCACCCCAAGACAAAGACACCAGAAGAGCAGTTACAACTGAGCTAAAAAAACACCAAAAAATGCCTGTAGAGGAAACGAACCCTGAAACCTTCGAGGCTGCTGAACTGGAGAAAGTCCTACAGGGCCTGAAATGTGGAAAGGCAGCAGGATACGATAACATCTTCCCAGAATTCATGAAGAATCTTGGCCCCCGAGCCCTAACCTGGTTGACACAATTCTACACAAGGATCACACAAACGAACTCGATCCCAAAGAAATGGCGGACAGCAAAGGTCATTGCCATCCCAAAACCTGGCAAAGACCACAAACTACCAGCAAGCTACCGCCCAATCTCCCTACTCAGCGTTCCTTACAAAATCATGGAGCGCCTAATACTGCAACGCATTTCCCCAGAAATAGAGGATATTCTAAGTGTGGATCAAGCAGGTTTCCGCAAGGACCGCAGTACAGGAGAACAAGTACTGGCCCTAACCACCTTCATTGAAAATGGCTTCGAGAGCAGACTGAAGACAGGGGCTGTGTTTCTCAATCTTACAGCCGCCTATGATACGGTCTGGCACAAAGGCCTCCTCCTGAAACTTATAAAGGCGATCCCTGCTTGGGCAACAGCAATTATAAAAACCCTGCTGACCAACCGAAGGTTCAGAGTCCACCTCAGTCAGAACACAAGTGCATGGAGAATGCAGAAAAACGGACTCCCACAAGGCTCAGTTCTAGCTCCAACTCTGTTCAACCTCTACATAAACGACCTGCCTACTACAAAATCCCGCAAATTCATCTATGCAGACGACATCTGTTTGGCATTCCAAGCACCAGACTTTGAACCACTGGAACGGGTGCTCACGGAAGATCTTGCTAAACTGGACCAGTTCTGCAAAATCTGGCGCCTAAAACCAAGCCCAGCAAAAACCGTCTCCAGTGTATTTCATCTCCACAATGCAAAAGCTGCCAGAGAACTAAACATCCACCTGAGCGGACTCAAGCTTAAGCATGCCCCAAATCCAACTTATCTTGGAGTGACCCTTGATAGGACCTTATCCTTCAAGGAACATCTAAAGGGGACGGCTGCTAAGGTGAAAGTACGAAACAACCTGCTCTGCAAGCTCGCTGGTGCAAAATGGGGGGCGGCAGTCTCCACCCTGCGCACCTCAGCACTGGCCCTTTCATACTCTGTAGCAGAATATTGTGCCCCTGTCTGGTTCAGGTCATCTTACACACACCATGTAGACACCCAGCTCAACTCAACCATGAGAACTATAACTGGAACAATCCGCTCAACACCACTCCCCTGGCTCTCTGTACTGTCAAACATAGCCCCTCCACACATCCGGCGAGCAGCATTAACTCAAAGGATGCTCCAAAAAGTTAAAGATTTTCCTCACTTACCAATCCATGCAGATATCTACACCCCACCCACTGCCCGACTTTCATCCAGACGGCCGATTTGGAAAAACCCTCCCCCAGCTGACTTTACCATCCAGACAGCTTGGCAAGAGGAATGGGAAACCAAGGAGGTCCCAAACAAACAGCTGGTGATAAACCCCAACCAACAGGTCCCGGGCACCAACCTCCCAAGGAGACAGTGGTCTACACTCAATCGCTTCAGGACTGGACATGGCCCCTGCTTGGCCAGCCTTCACAGATGGGGCAGTAGCCCTAGCCCACTGTGCGCATGTGGAGAGGAGCAAACTATGGAACACATCATAGAGGCTTGCCCGCTCCAAAGACTGGAAGGAGGATTACACACCCTCCATACAGCAAACCAGGAGGCAACTGCTTGGCTTAAGGACTTTGCATTTGCTAAATAAATAAATAAATAATCAGGCGTTCGAAAAGCCCATGGGCTTCACCGCTTCACATGGTCCCGAAAGCTGATGGCTGGTGGCGACCTTGCGGAGATTTCCGCAGGTTGAACAACGCTACAGCGCATGACCGCTACCCATTCCCGCATATCCAGGATTTTTCAGTTCATTTGGCGGGGGCGCGCGTTTTTTCTAAGATAGACTTGGTACGCGGTTACCACCAGGTCCCAGTACGCGCTGAGGACATACCCAAAACAGCGGTAATAACTCCGTTCGGTCTATTCGAGTTTTTGCGCATGCCGTTTGGGCTTAAAGGCGCGGCGCAGACGTTCCAACGCATGATGGATGCGGTGTTGCGCGATCTCCCCTTCGTGTTCGTCTACCTGGACGATATTTTGGTAGCCAGCGCATCTGAAGACGAACACGAAAACCACCTCACCGCAGTTTCCGGAGGTTGGGAGAGCACGGGTTAATAATCAACCCAGCGAAGTGTCAGTTCGGGGTGACGCAGATTGATTTTTTGGGGCATCGCGTCTCTCCAGAAGGAGCGGTTCCTCTACCTGACAAAGTGCGCGCGGTAACAAATTTTCCCCATCCACAAACGGTCAAAGCGTTACAGGAGTTTTTGGGAATGGTGAATTTTTATAACCGTTTCCTCCCCCGCGCAGCGCAGCTCATACAACTATTATATGCCGCACTAAAAAAACAAAAACCCACAAATAAAATCGAATGGTCTCCGGAGGGAGAGCGAGCATTCTCGGAAGTCAAAACAGCCCTGGCAAACGCTGCGTTGTTAGCACATCCAGACCCAATGGCCCGCATAGCACTCACAACTGACACGTCAGATGTGGCCATAGGGGCGGTCGTGGAGCAGCATGTAGCCGGGGCTTGGCAACCGCTCGCCTTTTTCAGCAGGGCCTTGCGCGATAGTGAACGAAAATATAGCACATTCGACAGGGAATTGTTAGCTCTCCACTTGGCCATTCGCCACTTCCAGTTCTGGCTGGAGGGACGCCGTTTCACCGCGTTCGTTGATCACAAGCCGCTGACTTTCACGATGGCCAAGGTTTCAGAACCGTGGTCAGGCCGGCAGCAGAGACAGTTGGCCGCGATCTCAGAGTTTACTACCGATATCCAGCATGTGGCGGGTAAACTTAATGTAGTGGCAGACTGCCTCTCGCGCGCCGTGGCTGCTCCAGTCCGCGTGGGGGTAGATTATGCAGCCATGGCCGCGGATCAGGTTAGCGACGCGGACGTGCGCGCGCTCCAGTCTGGACCAACAGGGTAAAGACTGGAGAACAGGGTGCTGCAAGACGGTATGCCCCCCCTAATCTGCGATGTCTCCACTGGGCGACCGCGTCTGGTGGTACCCGCCGCATGGCGCAGTCGCGTTTCTGACTCTATTCATCCTCTGGCGCACCCGGGAGTGCTCGCGTCGGTCAAAATGGTGGGAGAGAAATTTGTATGGCCGAGCCTGCGCAAACAAGTTAGGGAGTGGGCAGCAGCCTGCATGGCCTGTCAACAAGCCAAGGTACACAGGCACACGAGAGCTCCTTTGGAGCCATTTCACATCCCGGCTAAGAGGTTCGATCATGTTCACGTGGACCTCGTAGGCCCCCTTCCGCTGTCACAGGGGTGCACACACCTTCTGACGATGGTAGACCGCACCACGCGCTGGCCAGAAGTGGTCCCACTGGCGTCAACCACAGCCGAGGAGGTGGCGCGCGCATTTTAACAGCATGGGTAGCGTGTTTTGGAGTCCTGTCGGGCGTTACGTCCGACAGAGGCCCTCAATTTGTTTCCGAACTTTGGCCAGCAATGGCCCGCAGCCTGGGGGTAACGATCCACCGCGCAAACGCGTACAATCCGCAGGCTAACGGGGTATGCGAACATTTTCACAGGTCATTGAAAGCGGCTCTCAGAGCGTCGGTTACGGATGCAAATTGGGTGGACAGGCTACCATGGGTTTTATTGGGGTTGCGTTCTGCACGTAAAGAAGATTTAGAAGCCTCCCCGGCGGAGCTAGTTTTTGCGCAGCCACTTCGGCTGCCCGGGGATTTTCTCCCAGATAATCCTGCGCCAGAATGTTCCCCGGCTCAGTGGTTGCAGCGTGGCATGGAATTGGGCGTGCTGCCTGGCCCCGTTCACCACAGTTTTCCGCGCGTTTTTATACTTAAGGCTTTAAAAAAATGCGGAGTTTGTTTTTGTCAGACACGATGCCCATCGCCCGCCGCTACGACCACCTTATGATGGGCCATTTAGAGTGCTGGAAACAGGGGATAAGCATTTTTTGCTAGATTTGGGGGGCAGGAAGGAGAAGATTGGCATTAACAGGCTCAAACCCGCCTTTGTGGTGGCGGACGACGACGTGCTGTTGGCCAGGGCTCCTCGGCGCGGCAGACCCCCTAGAGAACATCCCCCAGAACACCCACAGGGATTGACTAACAATTCTCACCCTCAGACAGCAGCCCCCCAGCAGGATGGCGCCACGGAAGTGTTGAAGCCTGCTTACAGCAGATACAGGAGGAGACTGAGTCCCAAGCAACACGTGGGCTGATGTGTAATGATTTTATCATGACAGGCTGACTGTTATTCTGTTGTTACATCTTAGACGTTTGGGGGGGGGGTCCATGTGGTTATTTTCACAAACATTTGAGGTCACTATACAGTATAGGCTGTAGTTCCTGCTGACGAGAATGTTAAGTTATTGTTTAGTTTCAGAGGACATGTTCAATAAATCAGTCTTTTATTAACATGAATCATGAGGATGCTCAGTTGAAGACATGTTCAAAGATTCAAACCTTCCAAAAGGGAGGACACGAGAACTCAAAGTAAGCCCACGCTAGCATAAGGAGAACATGTGAACTCCACACAGAAAGGCCCTAGCCAGTCATCAGGTTTAAACCCAGAGGGTTGTAGACTATGTTGTTAACCACTACACCACCATAGTGCCATGTCTCTTAACGCCCAGGTTTTCAAAACTTCTGTATATACTGTACTGATTCTAGATGTGATTAACATTGTAGATAGGAGAAACGTAATTTTGTTCTACTGTAGATGATTGGCTGTATGGACTGAATGACAATAAAGTTGGCTTCTCTTCTCATAAATACTGATGAGCAGTAGTCAGCGCTGTTGTTTCACTGCTTAGTGTGTAAGGTTTCCATGTTCTGTCAGTGGCTGCATATACTCACAGTGACAATGGTGTAGTTGTGTCTGGTAGAACAACATTAGGTTAGTGGTGAGTTTGTTATTGCATTAATGCAATGCCCCGTTGACTGCGATCAGTTTTTAAGATTCAAAGATTTTATTTGTCAATACTACTAGATATACAGGAGAATTGAAATGGCGTTTCTCTCTCTCTTCAGTGGTGTGCACAATATAAAAAAGAAAAAGGAATAAGGCTGGGAAAAAAGAAAACAACAACAGTAGTCTATGTACAGTAATGCAAACTGTAGTACAAATGGCGACAAAAGATAGACCCAGACCTCCCATAGTGCAAATAGAGATAAACGATTAACGTTGATAAAACGATGATAAAACCCAGCAATCCTATATACAGAAAACTAGAGATGTAATACCCGTGGTTGCAGTTCAGTGTGGTAGTGTAGGTGTAGATAGTAACAGATAGGACTGCACATTATCAGTATAGCAGTGACAGACAGACCGCAGCAGATATGGCATTTGTTCAAGTGGTTGCGGTTAAAGTGCAGAGATATACAGCAGCAAATGTATTACTGTTGGTGTGCCAGTCTTTCTGTGCCAACATCTTAGTTATTGTGTGAGTGATTGCATTACGGTCCTGGGAAGGGGGGGTGGGCAGAGTTCAGTGTCCTAATGGCCTGATGAACAAAGCTATTTAGCAGTCTTGTGGAGCAGGTCCGGAGGCTCCAGTACCTTTTCCCTGAGGGCAGGGGGCTGAAGAGGGAATGTGAGGGGTGGGAGATGTCGCCTGCGATGTTGATGGCTCTGCAGGTGAGGTAGATGTCTGAGAGGGTAGGCAGAGGGGCACTGATGATCTTGCTGGCTGCTTTCACTGTTTGTTGTAGTGTCTTCCGGCAGGAAACAGTGCAGCTTCCATACCACACCGTGATGCAGCTGGTGAGGATGCTCTCAATGGCGCCCCGGTAGAAAGAAAACATGATGGGGGGTGGGACTCGTGCTCTCCTCAGTTTGCGGAGAAAATGGAGTCGAGTTTAAGCCTTCTTGGCCAGTGAGGTGGTGTTGTTGGACCAGGAGAGGTCCTCAGAGATGTGCACCCCCAGGAACTTGGTGCTGATCACCCTCTCCACAGCTGCACCATTAATGATCAGAGGGGGGTGCTGTGTGTGACCCCTCCTGAAGTCGGCCACAATCTCCTTGGTTTTTCCCACATTCAGGAAGAGGTTATTGTCTTTACACCACTGGACCAGTTGGTTCACCTCATTTCTGTAGTTGGCCTCCTTGTTGTTGGTGATGAGGCCCACTACCGTCATGTCATCCGCAAAGTTGATGATGTGGTTGGTGTTGAAGGGTGGTACGCAGTCATGGGTCAGCAGGGTGAAGCGCAGTGGGATGAGCATGCACCCTTATGGGGTCCCTGTGCTCAGTGTGATAATCTGGGAGGTGTTGCTGCCAACCCGCACATTCTGTGGCCTCCCTGTGAGAAAGTCCAGCACCCAGTTACAGAGAGAGGTTTTGAGTCCCAAGTGTCTGCCTTTTTGTATCAGGTGCTGGGGGGGGGGGGGGGACAATTGTACTGAAGGCTGAACTGAAGTCCAAGAAAAGCATTTGCACGTAGGAGTTCTTTGAGTCCAGGTGGGTGAGGGCTGGATGGAGAGCAGCAGCGATGGCATCTTCTGTGGATATGTTTGACCTGTATGCAAACTAAGATGGGTCATGGGAGGGAGGCAGAATGGATTTGATGTTATGCATGACTAGCCACTCGAAGCATTTCATTATAATGGGGGCCACTGCTATGGGCCGGTAATCATTGTAGCTGGATGGGACGGGCTTCTTTGGGACTGGTATTATGGTGGCAGTTTTGAAACATACAGTACATTTTTTTTATTGCGATTACTTGTGATTAATCACAGCAGAATGGAAAAAGCAGAATTTTTGAAATGCAGGTACTTATTTCTGTCAGACAGTCTGTGGTACAACTCAAAACAGGACTACGTGAAGCCCAATTCATGGCACAAACTCCTGATATTATTTAGCCCTTTAACTGCCCTAGGTGCCATGTGGCGCCTGGGGAAACGCAAGACAACTCAAGGCCCCCCCCCAGTGGTCAAGAGTGGTAAAATTTTTTCTCAATAAAATAGTTCAGATTTCCAAGGCTATAACTTGAAAGTTACAAGAGATAATGGCTTACTGTCAAATAGAAAGATGTAGAATATGATCCAAAGTTTCAGATAGGAATAAATTTACACATCTAATTTGCATAATGTTGCGGCAGCTATATAAATTACATAACTCAGTCAAAAGTGGACTTTGGACATATTTACATAAAGAATGGTCCGTTCTTTTGACACCGATTTGGTATGTTTTTATCTAATCTTCTAAGTATATGAACCAGAAAATCAATAAAATGTAAAAAAAAAACATATATTTCTCTTACCTGTTGCCGGGTGGGGGGGGGGGCTCGCCCACCCACGTGATCAGTCCATTTTCGTCCATCGTAGTCGATGTTTGTGTGTTTGCTCAGCCATTTACACCATGTACCACATCTACAACTCTTATGATTACCCCACGTTACTTTCGTTTGTATTACACAGCTATTTTTCCTGTAAAATACAGTTTTCCTGTGAGAATGCATGACGATCACGGGTGCCACCATCTTGATACCGGTAGCTCAGTTTTTCGTCCATTGTGGTCAATGTATTGCGTTTACTTAGTAATTTACACCCGTGTACCACATCTACAAACTTTTATGATTATCCCACGTGAATTTCGTTTGTATTACGTGGCTATTTTTCTTGTTTCTTGCAGTTTCAGTTATCATCGTGGCAGCGATGAACAAACATGGCGGCATCCACATTGGTGTATGAGCTCAAAGTGGAAAAAGGAAGAATAATAATGAGGATTTCTTCTTCTTTGCTATATTCCATGTCAGCCATGATTCCT
Organism: Pholidichthys leucotaenia; assembly: GCA_020510985.1. Lineage (NCBI taxonomy): Eukaryota > Metazoa > Chordata > Actinopteri > Cichliformes > Pholidichthyidae > Pholidichthys > Pholidichthys leucotaenia. Next base: position 385,063,823 of record CM035836.1, on the reverse strand, counting down.
TCGGCGCGTGTCTGCCACCTTCTAAACTGTCAGATCAATAGAGATTAGTACAAATTCTCAGTATAGCCGGGGGACGTCAATAAGCTGACACGTGCAGTTACTGTGCTCTCCCACTGGAGGCACGTGACCCATCCATTTAATCCGGGCAGTTAAAGGGTTAATTCTGGGTGTTCAAATCAGTTTGCCATAGTCTTGCTGTCATACTATGTGGCCATACCATATGGACTGATCAATACAAAATCCCAACCTGAACGCTGGAGAGAAGAGAAGAGGCAGCAGTACGAGGAGTAGAGTCCCCTGTGCGCAGCTTCCCAGTGGGCCCCCGGACAGCCATTCCCCACTGCTGCAGGAACTGACAGCTGGAGATTCTGGGGTCTGGGACCAGGTCGCGGACACTGCTAGTTCAGTGGTTCATCTCTTTAAAGATGAAAGCTGCTCTGGAATCCAAACAGCAAAGTCGAGAAGCACATCTGCTGTGAAAGGCAGATGTGAAAAGGGCTAACAGCTAAGCTAAGCTAAAGGTTGGCCCCGGGCGAACACTGCTTTTATCAGTTCTGTTATTATGTCTGCTCCCTAGAAAACAAACTAGACTGTCTACTACTGGAACTCACATTGTAAAGGAAGCTAAAAGATGCATCTGTTATAACAACCAGTAAGATAACAACTGGTGTATTAATGGTAAACTGGTCACTAGTTGTTTACACATGCAGTATTTCTGCAGTACTTATGAGTTTTTTGGGGGGGCTCTTTTTGAATATTCTGGATAGTTGTCATTTTTGACATGTTGACAGCTTTAAATAAGCCTGCAGTTGCAGAAGGCAAGCACATTTGTCCACTCCCATGTTAATAAGAGTATGAAAAACTTGAAAAATGGCCAATTTAAGGTACAATATATGTATAAAAATGTAGATATTAAACTGCATTTAATTGCGAATCACGCACAATTTGAAATGACTAATTGCGATTAAAATTTTTAACTGTTTCCCACCACTACATTAGATTCAAGATGGAACTGTCTTTGAAGCAAGAACTTACAAAAACAAAGAAAGAAATATTTGCTTTTCATTGCTGCTATGTTAGCAAGAAGCTGTTGTTAGTATATGGAACTATCCATGGATGCAGTAACTAACAACCTGCTAAAGTGTTATAACCAAATGAAAGGAAAATTGTACCTGCACGCAGAGGTTAACTGAGTTATTATCAAAACAAACAGGATGAAGCAGACATTGGGGCTTGAGCATCTGTTTTTGCCCTGTTGGTAGAAATAAAACAAAATTAAACTGAATATTCAAAAAATTGAATAGTCGTAACAATGGCAATGAATCTCTCATAATGACTATATCATTACATCCCAGTATTGGCCAAATTAGCATGCTCTCCACTAGCATCCACCTTATATGATACAAATAGCTCACTATATGCCACTTTTTAAATGCAACATATGACAGACTTCTACCTAAATATGGAGAGCTTGAATTTGATTTGTAAAAGGATAAATAACTGCTGGTATCACAACTGGTTATAATGTTTTATTATATAGGACAACTAGTTACACTGACAGCCCTCAGATATGTCAGTCTCTGTCATGTCCAAAAACTGTTTTATGCTCTTTGGAAAAATAATACAATGTGTAATATAGCAGCCGTATCATCATAGTTGATGTTTTACATTTTAATTTGCCTGAATCAAACCTCTCTTTGATGCACATCTCAAAGCAGCAGTAACACAACAGACATCTGCAGACATGAGACTGCTCACTGATCTTGATCAACAAGGGCTGTTCTCACACTTCTGCAACTCGCACGATGAAAAGTGAATGACAGGTGGATAAGATAAAATCCATCATTAACAAGAACTTGCTTTTTATATTTAGATGCTGCAAACAATGAATGTGTTTTGCAAAATTCATGGAAAGGTTGACAGCATTCACAACCAACAAACCCGATTTTTCTTTTCAACCTGTCCAAGTCCGGAAAACTCCTTCCTTACTTCAGGTTAATAAGGTGTAATTTAAAATCCAAAATTCCTGACAGTACATTTTCTGAATGTATTGCCTGTATGTTCTGCATGGCTGTTTGGATCAAAGACTGGTTATCTCTTCTATTGAGCTGTTCTAACCTCTGTCCACTCTCATTACAGGAAGCCAGCAGTAAATTTCCTAAGCAATCAGGACTAACGGTCCCTGGCAGGTATGGACTACGACACCTTAACGAGTAAAAATGCATAGCCAAGTAGAATACTAAATCAGAGTGAATGAGGCAACCAACTCTTGAGTCATCATCAAGCTACTACAAAAGCTCTGTGACAAGTCATGAACACACATTGAATACATAAACAAAGCGCACTCAATTTTTAGATCATTAATGTAGTGTATTCTCTTTTTATGCATTCTCCTCATTGTCTCTATTTACGTTCAAATCCTGATTTAATTTCAATACAATATATAGTTGTTGGCTTGAAAAATTCAGCATCACTATTTAATACATATAACCTCTCATATTTTCAGAACAACTGTCTAGTTCAAACATTAGAATCCGCTCTGACAAACAGAATGAAATGATGTTATCCTAATGTCACGAGAAGGCATTAAAACAACAGGATTTTGTCCATGTGTTGAAATACCTTTCTTGCCTACAACAGTGTAAACTGATCTGCAAAGCTACAAGCCTAAGATTAAAGATAGCTTTGCTTTTTCAAATTCTCTAGATTTCTGTACTGCAGGGTTATGCCTTTGATTTTCACACCTTTGTGATCTAGTTTCTATTGAGTACCCTTATTCATACAATGTAACCCTTAGTTTTTCATAGGGCTGGGCAATATGAAAAAAATCCACACAATATTTTTTTCATATTGGTCAATATCGATATATATTGCAATATAAATCAAATCACTATTTCTGTCAAGTTTAAAGGTTCCTTTTTACTCCTAAGTGAGATGTGAAGATATCACAAGATTAATTTTGGTTTAAATTAGGGATGCAAGTTATCAATTACTTCATTAATTGATCATTTAATCACCTTATCTATTGATTAACGATTAATTGATAAGCAGCATTTTTCCTGAGCATCTGAATTTCCCTCGGTACAATATGGTCTATCTTTAACATATAAAAAGTTGCAGTTTTTTCATATATTGAATAAAACACAAACATCATATTCCTCAATGATTTATTGTACCGTCTGCATTTTTTTTAACTACAGACAATGGCATTTTTTGTAGTTTAACAAATTTTGCTCTGCATAGTGTGTACTATGTGCTGGTAGAGCTCAGTAAATTACAAATGTCATGATTTTTTATTTATTTTAAAAACTATTACCAGTATACAATACCTAGCGGCTGCCCCGGCCTTGGATGCGCTCTGCAGAGCGTGCCCAAATGCCAAGTCACGTTTCATTACCTTGTATTCATACATGTGTAATGACAATAAAGTTGAATCTCATCTCATCTCTAATACAGGGCAGTGCGGTGGCACAGTGGTTAGCACTGTGGCAGCACAGCAACTCACCCTTGGCCATGGAATCCCGGGTTCGATCCCAGCTCCTGACCAACAGTGATCTCTGTGGAGTCTGCATGTTCTGCCTGTGTCTCCGTGGATTTACTCCGGGATTTCTCTGGCTTCCTCCCACTGGCTAAAAACATGCAGGTTAAGTTAACTGGAAACTCTAAAGTGGCCCTAGGTGTGAATGTGTGTGTGAATGGTTGAAGGGATAGTGCCGTACTGTGGCTGCTTCACCCATCCAGGTAGATGCCCTGAATTTCCCCTCTGGGGATCAATAAAGTACACAAAATAAAAGTAATATCATAAAATTTCTTTTTTAGTTATATTAAAAAAATCTTTCACGTTCTAATTTACTGAGATGGACTGGTAGACTGTTCTAACAGGAAAATAATTTGAGCTGCTTCATCTGTTGCATGTTAAACATTATCACAGTACCCCGGCAATCCAGACAAACCCAGTATGATCTGGGCTCCCTCTGTTGTCTGTTACCTCAGTGGGAACTTGAGTTCGGTCTAGTGGCTGCAGGGATAGGTTTTTGCGCTTGTGTAGTCTTTTTTTCTCGCTGTAGTCCGTTTGTCCACCCAGTTGATTTTAAGTAGGTAGGTAGACATTGGAATGTGCCATTAGAACTTGTGATCCTCCTAACCCGGAAGGGCGAATTTTTTTCGCCTTGCGTAGCACATGTGCTCTGGGGGCTTAGCGTCTTCTTCTGCATTTTTGGTTGAAATGCGGCGGTGTGTGACCGCGTGCGCCCCTGCCTGGATGGTGACTTCACTACATTTCATAGAAAAAGCTCCCATTGAAAAGGACTGCTAAGTTATCAGTTAACTGACAATTTAATTTACTCGACTAAATTCTTATCAACAATTAATGGAAAGTCAATTAATCATTAGCATCCCTAGTATATATATTTATTTTCTGTCAGAAGTTGAACATGACAAATGTGCTGTAGAACATTATACAACTGTATTTCAAATAATTATAAAATAGGTATAATAAACTAAAATCAATTCAAATTTGTAATTCAGTCAAAAGCTTCAAGTGTTACAGGAGAACAACTGTTTCTCTACACTCTGTGTACAGCTGGAGGAAGTGCTGTCTGGGAGAAATATTTACAGCCAGGGAGTTGGTAACGATGGTCAGTTACTTTAATCAGCTGCTTAAATCCAACATTTTTGACTGTGCTTAATGGCAGCATGTCTTTTGCAATAAAGTATGCCGTGGCTTTTGTAATATCACTGTGTCTCTTTATTTTTTTGGTGCTGGAGAAACTGGCCACTATCGTCTGTTGTTGTGCAGGAAGCACGCTAGTAGATTTGTAGTGTTACCTGATTTTGTGGGATCATACTTGTGACACAGTTTGCAGTGCAAGCTAAGCTGACTTCCTCTGATCCTTTTTTTCCAACAATCTTCTTGTCTTACTGAGCGTTGGGTGGCGTCCATTTCTGTGTCTTCTTTGGTAATGCTGTTGTTTTTCATTAACATTTTCTGTCGTCATTTTCTTTTTAACCACACTCCAACTCCTACACAGCTGTGCTAGCCCAAACATTAGCAGGTGTGCTGCTGCTCCAGCTGCTACTACCACGCGTTTACGCATGCTGCTGTGTGCGTCAACTGAATGTGACTAACTGTATTCCAGCCACGTGATTGGTTTGGTGCTATGTATTCTCATTATCATTGGCTTTTTGTGTTGTCTGTCAAAATACGCATTGAATGAGTTCTATTGACGTTCTATCGACTATGTCTTATGTCTGTATTGAGAAAAAGTTGTTTTGCGATAATTATTGTTATTGTTTTATTGCCCAGTCCTAGTTTTACAGCTAAAGTATTCAGTTACTTGCTTCTCTTAAAAATAACTAGTCTATTTTTAACCTCTTAAAACTCTGGTGTCCCACCTGCAGGAATTTTCTGCTGCAACTCAGTGAAGAAAGAATTTGATTTAGCTTGTGCATGCTATTTTTATTCATTTTGAGGAAAACTGGCTGGAATGCTAAGGAGTCAAATTGCTCCTAAAATCCCCTACATATTTAAAATGTACCAAAGTCAGTATCACCTGTTGTGTATTCTTAGACATGTTGATTACATGTGCATTAACTCCAGTTCTTCAGGTCAGGTCAGGCATTGGTTTGCTTGCTGCCGGATAACCATGAAAACCGGTACTACCTGTCTCATGGGTCGGGCCGTCGGCGACTCAACTGGCAACCCTGCCCTTCCAAGGGTGTGGAGGATGAAACTGGGCATCCTGGCAGAACTAAAAACAATATCTGTCACGGGTCTGTGGTGGACCACTCCCAGTTACACGGGGTGAGACTGGACATCCTGGCAGATAAGCACATCTGTTGCAAGGTCTGTGGTGGACTTTTGCCAGTCAGTGCATCGTGACATGCACTACACAAAGAGCAGAGATAAACAAACCTATCATCTGGTCAGTCACTGCAACAGATACTGGAGTCAGTTTGTCTTGGCCTGTCCTTGCTACTGATAATACAGTGGTGAAAAAAGTATTTAGTCAGCCACCAATTGTGCAAGTTCTCCCACTTAAAAGATGAGAGAGGTCTCCAATTTTCATCATAGGTATACCTCAACTATGAGAGACAAAATGAGAAAAAAAAAATCCAGAAAATCACATTGAAGGATTTTTAATGAATTAATTGGTAAATTCCTTGGTAAAATAAGTATTTGGTCAATAACAAAAGTTCATCTCAATACTTTGTTATATACCCTTTGTTGGCAATGACAGAGGTCAAACTTTTTCTGTAAGTCTTCACAAGGTTTTCACACACTGTTGCTGGTATTTTGGCCCATTCCTCCATGCAGATCTCCTCTACAGCAGTGATGTTTTGGGGCTGTCGCTGGGCAACACGGACTTTCAACTCCCTCCAAAGATTTTCTATGGGTTGAGATCTGGAGACTGGCTAGGCCACTCCAGGACCTTGAAATGCTTCTTACGAAGCCACTCCTTCGTTGCCCGGGCAGTGTGTTTGGGATCATTGTCATGCTGAAAGACCCAGCCATGTTTCATCTTCAGTGCCCTTGCTGATGGAAGGAGGTTTTCACTCAAAATCTCACGATACATGGCCCCATTCATTCTTTCCTTTACACGGATCAGTCGTCCTGGTCCCTTTGCAGAAAAACAGCCCCATAGTATAATGTTTTCACCCCCATGCTTCACAGTAGGTATGGTGTTCTTTCTCCTCCAAACACGACAAGTTGAGTTTTTACCAAAAAGTTCTATTTTGGTTTCATCTGACCATATGACATTCACCCAGTCCTCTTCTGGATCATCCAAATGCTCGCTAGCAAACTTCAGACGGACCTGGACATGTACTGGCTTAAGCAGGGGGACACGTCTGGCACTGCAGGATTTGAGTCCCTGGCGGCGTAGTGTGTTTCTGATGTAGCCTTTGTTACTTTGGTCCCAGCTCTCTGCAGGTCATTCACTAGGTCCCCCCGTGTGGTTCTGGGATTCTTGCTCACCGTTCTCGTGATAATTTTGACCCCACGGGGTGAGATCTTGCATGGAGCCCCAGATCGAGGGAGATGATCAGTGGTCTTGTATGTCTTTCATTTTCTAATAATTTCTCCCACAGTTGATTTCTTCACACCAAGCTACTTACTTATTGCAGATTCAGTCTTCCCAGCCTGGCGCAGGTCTACAACTTTGTTTCTGGTGTCCTTTGACAACTCTTTGGTCTTGCCCATAGTGGAGCTTGGAGTCTGACTGTTTGAGGTTGTGGACAGGTGTCTTTTATACTGATAATGAGTTCAAACAGGTGCCATTGTTACACTACAGTGAAGGATGCATATCACGCTGTTCCCCGCGCTGCGCTTGGACTATCTGATCACGTGATGGTCCACCTCATTCCCACATACAAACAGAGACTAAAGCTCACTAAACCTGTTGTGAGCACTACAAAGAAATGGACCAGTGAAGCTGGGGAGAAGCTGAGCACGTGCATGGAAATAACCGACTGGGGCATGTTTAAAGGAGCCACGCATGATCTGGATGAGTACACGGACACTGTGAACTCATATATCCACTTTTGTGAGGAGAGCATTCTTCCATCGCGCACCAGGGTGAGGTACTCAAATGACAAGCCCTGGTTCACTGCTAAGCTCAGACAGATCAGGAAGGAGAAGGAAGCAGTGTTGAAAAGTGGAGACAGGGACTGCTACAGGGAGGTCAAATATCGGTTTAGCAGAGAGCTGAGGAGAGCTAAATCTGTGTATTCTGAGAGACTCCAGCAGCAGTTCACTGCTAACGACTCTGCTTCTGTGTGGAGAGGACTGAGGCAAATCACCAACTATTGGCCTCAGGCTTCTAAAGGTCAGGATGACAAAGCCCTTTGTCAAAGACTGTCCCAACATTATGCCCGTTTTGACACCTTGTCAGCTGTGTCCATCTCCCCCCCTCCCCCAAGCGCCACTGCCTCCACGGTCCCCACTTCATCAAAGGCGCCCCCCCTCCTCCCCCCTGCCCTTGTCATCAGTGGGCAGGACGTGCACAGACAGTTCTCCAGACTGAACCCGAGCAAGGCCCCCGGTCCAGACAGCGTGTCTCCCTCCACCCTGAGACACTGTGTGGAAGAGCTGACTCCTGTCTTCACAGACATTTTTAACACCTCCCTGAAGTTATGCCACGTGCCGACCTGCCTCAAAACCTCCACCATCATCCCTGTCCCCAAGAAGCCACGGATCACTGGACTTAACAACTACAGACCTGTAGCGCTCACCTCTGTAGTCATGAAGTCCTTTGAGCGCCTGGTCCTGCCCCACCTCAAGTCCATCACCACTCCCCTCCTGGACCCGCTGCAGTTTGCCTACCGAGCCAACAGGTCTGTGGACGACGCAGTCAACCTGGCCCTCCACTCCATCCTGCAGCACCTGGACTCCCCGGGAACCTATGCCAGGATCCTGTTTGTGGACTTCAGCTCTGCATTCAACACCATCCGCCCCGCTCTGCTCCAGGACAAGCTGTCCCTGCTCAACGTGCCTGACTCCCTCTGCAGGTGGATCACCGACTTCCTGACGGACCGGAGGCAGCATGTGCGGCTGGGAAAGACTGTCTCAGACTCTGTTAGCATCAGCACCGGATCACCCCAAGGCTGTGTACTTTCCCCCCTACTCTTCTCCCTTTATACCAACTCCTGCACCTCCATCCACCAGTCTGTCAAGCTGATCAAGTTTGCGGATGACACCACCCTCATCGGGCTCATCTCCAACGGCGACGAATCTGTCTACAGGAGAGAGGTGGCCCAGCTGGTGTCCTGGTGCAGCCACAACAATCTGCAGCTGAACGCTCTGAAGACAGTGGAGATGATTGTGGACTTCAGGAAAGTCACAACCCCTCTGCCCTCCCTCACCCTCACAGGCTCTCCCATCACCACTGCAGATTCCTTCCGCTTCCTGGGCACCACCATCACCTGGGACCTCAAGTGGGAGCCAACCATCAGCTCCCTCATCAAAAAGGCCCAGTAGAGGATGTTCTTCCTGCGGCAGCTGAGGAAGCTCAAGCTACCCACCAAGATGTTGGTGCAGTTCTACACGGCCATCATCGAGTCCATCCTCACCACCTCCATAACCGTGTGGTACGCAGGAGCCACTGCCAGGGACAGACTAAGGCTGCAGCGCGTCGTGCGCGCTGCTGAGAAGGTGATCGGCTGTAAGCTCCCATCCCTCCAGGATCTGTACATCTCCAGGACCCGGAGGCGTGCAGGCCGGATCATAGCCGATCCTTCACACCCTGGTCACGTACTGTTTGCCCCCCTCTCCTCAGGTAGAAGACTTCGGTCCATTCAGACTAAAACCTCCCGTCACATGAACAGCTTCTTCCCCTCTGCCATCAGACTGCTGAACACTATGTGACTTATTAGACTCTCGTGCACTACATACAGCAGCTCAATCAGACTCATGTCAATCATCACTGTTTTCTTTTTGCATTACCGACTGCAGTATGTGGTACTCCACAATATCTGCTGCTCGCTACTATATTTAAACTTGCTTGACTAGTATTACTCATTCATATTCTACATTTTATTGCATGTATAGTTTTTTTTATTTCTATCTTCTATTTTTATCATGTTTAATGTTGCAGCATTGCACCGAGACAAATTCCTAGTTTGTGTACTACATGAACAATGGCAATAAATCTGATTCTGATTCATTAATACAGGTAACGAGTGGAGGACAGAGGAGCCTCTTAAAGAAGAAGTTACAGGTCTGTGAGAGCCAGAAATCTTGCTTGTTTGTAGGTGACCAAATACTTATTTTACCGAGGAATTTACCAATTAATTCATTAAAAATCCTTCAATGTGATTTTCTGGATTTTTTTTTTCTCATTTTGTCTCTCATAGTTGAGGTATACCTACGATGAAAATTGGAGACCTCTCTCATCTTTTAAGTGGGAGAACTTGCACAATTGGTGGCTGACTAAATACTTTTTTTCCCCACCGTACCTCTATCTGCCAAGAATGTGTCGCTAGTCCAGCAAAAGCTAGCGGTACTCAAATACTTTGAAAGCAGTTTCATGAAATGGTCAGTCAGAAAGCAACTCATACCGGCTCAGACGTTGCCTGGGTTTGCAGGGTCGGGAGTTCCTGGCAGCAGAGGGCAGGGGACAGAGCTGCGTAGAGGAATCTGATCAGACCTAAATGAAACAGTCATTGTCGCCCGCGACAGACTGCTATGATGATGGTGAACTCCAGTTCTATGAGTATACAGTATGCATATATTGTACCCTTAACTGGTCCTAATGGCTGCTAGGGAGATCTACTATCTGATATGCCTTCAAGCTAACTTCAGGGAGAAAAGGATGCCTCTTCTTGCTTAAGTGTCCCTCTGAAATAAATTAATTAGCTTGTTTGTTACAAGGTGGACAGCAGTTAGCAGTGCCACCACTTCGTTTGCATATAGGTAAGTTAAGTATTTTTGGATGTGGGTATGTACAGCAGGCTCTGGATAGCATCAGTTAATCATAAAGGAATGCTAATTTCATTCCGATAAAAGTTCTTTAAAATATTACTTTTCTCAGTAGGTTTTGCAGTAATGTAGCAGATTTCATTTTACATTATTACATTGTTGTATTCTGATAAGGACCTGGTCTAAAGTCTAATAGAATAATCTTTTTAAACCTTACCTATATTTCCCTAACTGAACAATGTGTCTTTAGTCTTAACAAAGTACACTTCTGAGGTTCAAAATATTGACTAGTTGTAAACAGCTTTTGTTTTCATGATTCAAAGTTACAATTGGTATTTTGAGTACTTTTTTGTGGGGTGGAGTACAAGGTGTCTGAAGGTTTCTATGCTGAGATGCAACAGCTGTGTTTATAGATTCTCACTGCACCTCCTGGGGTTACGGAGCAAGTGCTTTGAGGGATTAAGCACTGGGGCACTGGGGTGCTGTGAGAAGTAGAACAAGGAACAACAGATTCATGGTACGGAAGCATGTCATCACCTCCCTGGTGGCTCTCTGTACTTAAGATATTCATTGTTGTTGGTTGCTCTGTAGGTTTTCAGACTAATCCCTGCTGCTTTGTTCTTAACTAATAATGAAATATGACCATCTGAAAAGCTAATGTACCAATTTGTTACCAGAGGAATGTATAGAAAAAAAAAGAGAATGTACAGTAGATTTAAAAAGAAAATTTAACAGCTGTTGGACTTTTAAGTTGCACAACCATAGACATTTACATTTTGCTGGAGTGTGCTAGTTCTTGATTATAATGTTGACATTTTACTTTGAATTAACCTGATTAATGTCATTGAGCATAAACGGCCATAGCTCAGCATTTCTCGTGATCACAGGAGATGGATTAAAAAAGAAAGCTATCAAATTGAATATACCTCTCCCTACTCAGCCTGCTAATTGTGCCATTTACCACTACTTGAGTCACTGACCGGTGCTATTTAGTCAGACTAATGATGATGCACAGTCCAAGCCATCCCTTGATAATTAAAAGAAAACTCCATGTCTTTTTTTTTTAAATCACAGATTCATGGAAGAAGAAAAAACAAACTGCTCAGTTGTTGCTTTGTCCTTTTGTTATAATTTTTAATGGGAAATTACCCTAAATACTTGTTAATGAGTAAGTAAAGTAAGATTCATTGACATTCTTTGACTGAATACATTAAGCCTATTTACTGGTCAGAGAGAATCTACACAGACAATTTTTTTTTAAATAACTGCAACTTTTAGGTCTAATTTTTTGTACTGGTCTGGTCATATGCTTAACCTTTTTTAATGTCATGGTTATGGTGATTGAGAGAGCTCATCAAAATGCAAATGAAAATCAAGTGCAAACAAAAAACCCAAATGTAAACAAGAAACAGGTGCAAACAAAAAAAAAAAACCAAATGTAAACAAAAAACTGTCATATTGATAGAAGGAACAGCTCATATGCAAGGAGCAACACCAGAGAAAACACTCAAAACACAAAGAAGCAAGTTTACACAATTTATTGATTAATTTCAAAAGAGAAACTCTTGTAGACAAAACGCCACTCGCCAGAGGAAAACACGGCCTGTGGGGAGGACAAGAGTGATTAATGAGAGCAGGGATATGGTGACATGGAAAACCAAATTGGCAACTTAATTGAACCAAACAGGGAACCTGACAGAGCACCAACAGTAATAGACGAACCAGCGGGATGAAGCTGGTCGGGGGTTGATTGAGTGTGGTCTGACTGAGTGGAGTGAGGAAGCTGAGGTGGGGTGAGGATGATGGAGCAGATGAGCACACCGCACATATGGCAGCAACCTGAAAAAAGAAGAGAAGAGGAAACGTGAGTGGAAGTTTCTCTCTCAACAAAACCAAACACTTACTGGTTGAAGCGGGCAGTTTACCCAGCGAGCCAGCGCTGAAGCTTTCACTAGATGGTCCTTATAAGCGCTGGCAAGGAAGAGGCGGCAGGTGTGTCCAATCCCACAGGTGAGCTGATTGCCTGCGGAGCTAGGGGAAAGTTCAACAGGACGGGAGGGGTGAGTACTCACCTGCATATGACAAAAACAAGTGCAAACAAAAAAACAAAACAAGTGCAAACAAAAAATAAGTGCAAACAAAAAACAAATGCAAGTGATAAAATAAGTGCAAGCAAAAAAACAAGTGCAAAAAAAAAAGCCACAATATGTTAGCCTAACTGCGTAGCTTGGTAGCTAGCAATGTCCTGTCAGCTCCTTGTTAAGGGTAGTATCTCACTGGGCTGAGACATCTTGAGACTAGTTGGAGAAAGGCATTCTTGACGGAGTTTCCAGAATTTCTCCAAACATTCTTGGCGGTTCTCATTTTCCTTTCCTGGGTTGCAGGGCCTCACACTCGTCTTCAAAAAAATGAATTCAATTCAATTCAACTTTATTTATATAGTGCCATTTCACAACAACAGTCATCTCATAGCACTTTCAACTGTAGGGGAAACCCCCCCAATTGCAGAAAGACTGCAGTAATCAGGTGATCCCCTGTGAGCAAGCATTTGGCGACGGTGGAGAGGAAAAACTCCCTTTTAGCAGGAAGAAACCTCCAGCAGAACCAGGCTCAGGGAGGGGCAGTCATCTCCTGTGACTAACGGGGGGGGGGGTAGAGAAGAAGAATAAGAATAGAACAGACATGTAGAGAGCAAACAGCACGATGGGGACTCAATCTCTGCAGAGGAGAAGGGGAAGGACAGCTAGTAGCCACAGCTAGTGGCTAACCCAAAGCTGATGAAAGGGGAACAGAAGGCTAAAGAGGGTGATTAGGTGACACTGAGTGCGCACACAGGTGCAAGAGGCTTGTTAAACAGAAGTGAGAGGTGACGGTAGATGGAAAAAAGCAATTAAAATACAATTAAAGGCAATAATCCTTAGGAGAGTGAGGAGAGCTAACCACAGAGCAAACCACACTGACAGCCAGCAACACAGGAAGTGACAATACGTTAACACAGGAAGCCAAATTAGTCTGACAGCTTTTTCTCAAGATAGTCCCAGAGTCGTTGCAGGTGTCTCAACCCCATCTCGGCCTCGTTGCATGTTGCCAGAATGTGCTGCAACACTTGCATGACATGTATGCAAACACCCGGAGAAGTTTGGACAAAAACTTGCTGGGAGTTTGTGCACCATTATTGCAACATTCATGAGACCGTGTAATTCCAAGTGAAAATTGTCACAAATTCTCGGATTTGTCTCACTTTTTTTTTTGTCTCCAACTAGTTGCAAGCTGTTCTCAGTCCAGTGAAAAGCTACCCTAATGCTATGCGACTGTCACAGCCAACTTACATGTCAGCCAACAGTCCACTGTTGTCATGGTTAGAGCTGATAGTACATTGTTAGCTGCTAGGCTAGTTGTAATTAGGCTAGCTTCTGTTATGGGTTTTTTGTTTTGTTTTGTTTTGTTTTTTTTTTGTTTTGACTTCCCCCTCATGGATCGTCACCTTATCGTGGTGGGGGGGTTTGCGTGCCCCAGTGATCCCAGAAGCTATGTTGTCCGGGGCAATTTGCCTCTGATAGGGTCTCCCAAGACAAACTGGTCCTGGGTGAAGGGCCAGACTAAGAACGATCCAACAGACTCTCATGATAAATTGTATATCAAGGATTCAGTGTACCCCGCCCGGTATGGGGTTACCGGGGCCCCACCCTGGAGCCAGGCCTGGGGGAGGGGCTCGAAGGCTAGCGTCTGGTGGCTGGGTTTCCACCCATGGGACCCGGCCGGGCTCAGCCCAAAGGAGTTACATGGGTCCGCCCTCCAGTGGGCTCACCACCTGCAGGAGGGATCATGGGGGTCCGCTGCTATGTGGATTAGGTGGCGGTCAAAGGCGGAGACCTTGGCGGACTGATCCCAAGCTTTCTAAACTGGCTTTTGGTACGTGGAATGTCACCTCTCTGGTGGGGAAGGAGCCTGAGCTGGTGTACGAGGTTGAGAGATACCGGCTAGATATAGTCGGCCTCACCTCAACACACAGCTCCGGTTCCTGAACCAGTCTCCTGGAGAGGGGCTGGAGCTTGGCCTTTTCTGGAGTTGCCCCGGGCGAGAGGCGACGAGCAGGGGTGGGTATCCTTGTATCGCCCCACTTTGCTGCCTCTATATTGGAGTTTTCCCCGGTGGACGAAAGGGTTGCTTCCCTGCGCCTTCGGGTTGGGAAACGGGTCCTGACCATCATTTGTGCCTATGCACCAAATGATGTTTCAGAGTACCCACCCATTTTGGAGTCTGTGACTGGGGTGCTGGAGGGTGCTCCTCTTGGAGACTCCATTGTCCTACTGGGGGACTTCAATGCGCACGTGGGCAACAACAGTGAAACCTGGAGGGGGGTGATTGGGAGGAATGGCCTGCCTGATCTGAACCCGAGTGGTGTTCAGTTATTGGACTTCTGTGCTAACCACAGTCTGTCCATAACGAACACCATGTTCAAGCATAAGGGTGTCCATATGTGCACCTGGCACCAGGACACCCTAGGTCGCAGGTCGATGATCGATTTTGTTATCGTATCATCAGACCTGTGACCGTATGTCTTGGACACCCGAGTAAAGAGAGGTGCAGAGCTGTCAACTGATCACCACCTGGTGGTGAGTTGGATCCGATGGCAGGGGAGGAAGCCATTCAGACCTGGTAGACCCAAACGTATAGTGAGGGTGTGCTGGGAGCGTCTGGCTGAGGCCCCTGTCCAGGAGGTCTTCAACTCCCACCTCCGGAAGAACTTCAACCACATTCCGAGGGAGTCTGGAGACATGGAGTCTGAATGGGCCATGTTCTCCACCTCTGTTGTTGAAGCGGCGGCCCAGAGCTGTGGCCGCAAGGTGGTCGGTGCATCTCGTGGTGGCAACCCCCAAACCAAGTGGTGGACACCAGTGGTGAAGGGGGCCATTAAGCTGAAGAAGGAGTCCTATCAAGCTTGGTTGGCTTGTGGGACTCCCGAAGCAGCTGAGGTGTACCGGCAGGCCAAGCGGAGTGCAGCTCGGGTGGTTGCTGAAGCAAAAACCCGGGTATGGGAGGAGTTCGGTGAGGCCATGGAACAAGACTTTCGGTCTGCCTCAAAGAGATTCTGGCAAACTGTCCGGTGGCTCAGGAGGGGAAAGCAGCTCCCCGTCCACACTGTGTATGGTGCGGATGGGACACTGTTGACTTCGACTGGGGATATCGCCGGGCGGTGGAAGGAATACTTCGAGGATCTCCTCAATCCCACTGATACGCCTTCCACAGAGGAAGCAGGGTTTGTGGACGAGGGGGATGACTCGCCTATCACAGGGGCTGAGGTCGCCAAGGTGGTTAAAAATCTCCTTGGTGGCCGGGCCCCGGGGGTGGACGAGATTCGCCCTGAGTACCTCAAGGCCCTGGATGTTGTTGGGTTGTCATGGTTGACACACCTCTGCAACATTGTGTGGAGGTTGGGGGCAGTGCCTTTGGCATGGCAAACCGGGGTGGTGGTTCCTCTCTTCAAAAAAGGGGACCGGAGGGTGTGCTCCAACTTTAGAGGGATCACACTCCCCAGCCTCCCTGGAAAGGTCTATGCCAAGGTACTGGAGAGGAGAGTCCGGCCGTTGGTCGAACCCTCGGATTCAGGAGGAGCAATGTGGTTTTCGTCCTGGCCGTGGCACATCGGACCAGCTCTTTACCCTCTCGAGAATTCTTGAGGGTTTGTGGGAGTTTGCCCAACCAGTTTACATGTGTTTTGTGGACTTGGAGAAGGCATTTGACCGTGTCCCTCGTGGATTTTTGTGGGGGGTGCTTCGGGAGTATGGGGTATCGGGCTTGTTGTTACGAGCTATTCGGTCTCTGTACGACCATTGTGAGAGTTTGGTTCGTATTGCCAACACTCGGTCAGAGTCATTCCCAGTGAGAGTTGGACTCCGCCAGGGCTGCCCTTTGTCACCGATCCTGTTCATAATTTTTATGGACAGGATTTCTAGGCGCAGCCAGGGAATGGAGGGTGTGATGCTTGGTGACCACAGGATCTCATCTCTGTTGTTTGCAGATGATGTTGTCCTGTTGGCTTCATCCAGCAATGACCTACAGCTCTTGCTGGGACGGTTTACCGCTGAGTGTGAAGTGGCTGGGATGAGAATCAGCACCTCCAAGTCCGAGTCCATGGTCCTCAGCCGGAAAAAGGTGGATTGTCCTCTCCGGGTTGGGGACAGGCTTCTGCCCCAAGTGGAGGAGTTTAAGTATCTTGGGGTCTTGTTCACGAGTGAGGGGAAAATGGAGCGAGAGATCGACAGACGGATTGGAGCAGCATCTGCAGTGATGCGGACGTTGTACCGGTCTGTTGTGGTGAAGAGGGAGCTTAGTTCTAAGGCAAAGCTGTCGATTTACCAGTCAATCTACGTTCCTACTCTCACCTATGGTCACGAGCTTTGGGTAATGACCGAAAGAACGAGATCGCGGATACAAGCGGCTGAAATGAGCTTTCTCCGTAGGATTGCTGGACTCACCCTCAGAGATAGGGTGAGGAGCTCAGTCATCCGAGAGAGGCTCAGAGTAGAACCGCTGCTCCTCCACATTGAAAGGAGTCAGTTGAGGTGGTATGGACATCTGATTAGGATGCCTCCTGGACGCCTCCCACTTGAGGTGTTTCAGGCACGTCCCACTGGGAGGAGACCCCGGGGCAGACCCAGGACTCGGTGGAGAGACTATGTCTCCCAGCTGGTCTGGGAATGCCTTGGTATCCTCTCTGAAGAGCTGGAGCAGGTGGCTGGGGAGAGGGAAGTCTGGGCTTCTCTGCTTGAACTGCTGCCTCCACAACCCGGACCTCCGGAAAAGCGGTAGAAGATGGATGGATGGATGGATGGATGGATGTTTCGACTTGTTTTATTTTTTTGCTCTCATTTTTTTGTACTTCACAGAATGGGCGGGTTGGCAGCAACAGTTCCCAGATTATCATACTGAGCACAGGGGCCCCACAAGGGTGCGTGCTCAGGCTGCTGCTCTTCACCCTGCTTTCCCATGACTGCATACCAGCCTACAACACCAACCACATCATCAAACTTGCGGATGACACGACAGTGGTGGGGCTCATCACCAACAACGAGGAGGCCAACTACAGAAATGAGGTGAACCAACTGGTCCAGTGGTGTAAAGACAATAACCTCTTCCTGAACGTGGGAAAAACCAAGGAGATTGTCAACTTCAGGAGGGGTCACACACAGCACCCCCCTATGATCATCAATGGTGCAGCTGTGGAGAGGGTGATCAGCACCAAGTTCCTGGGGGTGCACATCTCTGAGGACCTCTCCTGGTCCAACAACGAGGAGGCCAACTACAGAAATGAGGTGAACCAACTGGTCCAGTGGTGTAAAGACAATAACCTCTTCCTGAACGTGGGAAAAACCAAGGAGATTGTCAACTTCAGGAGGGGTCACACACAGCACCCCCCTCTGATCATCAATGGTGCAGCTGTGGAGAGGGTGATCAGCACCAAGTTCCTGGGGGTGCACATCTCTGAGGACCTCTCCTGGTCCAACAACACCACATCACTGGCCAAGAAGTCTCAAACTCGCCTCCATTTCCTCTGCAAACTGAGAAGAGCACGAGTCCCATCCCCCATCGTGTGCTTATTCTACTGGGGCACCATTGAGCGCATCCTCACTAGCTGCAGCACGGTGTGGTATGGAAGCTGCATTGCCTCCTGCCGGAAGACACTACAATGAACAGTGAAAGCAGCCAGCAAGATCATCAGTGCCCCTCTGCCCCTCGTCTCAGACATCTGCCTCACCCGCAGAGCCATCAACATCGCAGGCTACACCTCCTACCCCTCACACTCCTTCTTCAGCCCCCTGCCCTCGGGGAAAAGGTACCGGAGCCTCCGGGCCCACTCCACAAGACTGCTAAACAGCTTTGTTCATCAGGCCATTAGGACACTGAACTCTGTCTACCAACCCCCCCCCCCCCGCCCCCATCCCCCCGGACTGTAACGCAATCACCTGCACAATAATTACCTCAGCTGTTGGCACAAAAAGACTGGCGCACCAACAGTAATACATTTGCTGTTGTATGTCTCTACACTATAACCGCAACCATTTGCACAAATGCCATATCTGCTGCTGTCTGTCTTGTCATTGCTATTCTGATCATGTGCAGTCCTATCTTGTTACTATCTGCACCTACACTACCGCATTGAACTGCAACTATGGGTATTGCAGTACATCTGTAGTTTTCTGTATATAGGATTGCTGGGTTTTATCATAGTTAATCGTTTATCTCCATTTGCACTATGGGAGAGCTGGGTCTACCTTTTGTCGCCATTTGCACTATGGGTTGCATTACTGTGCATAGACTGCTGTTGTTGTTTTCTTTTTTTTTCCAGCCTTATTCCTTTTTCTTTTTTATATTGTGCACACCTCTCAAGAGAGAAACGCCATTTCAATTTTCCTGTATGTCCTGTACGTATAGTAGTATTGACAAATAAAATCTTTGAATCTTGTTTACACTTGTTTTTTGTTTGCACTTGCTTTTTTGTTGGCACTTTGTTGGCACTTCTTAATGATATATCAGATTTATGTAGTTTTTTTCATTTGTTTTGTTAGCATTTGTTTTTTTTTTTTTGTTTGCACTTGGTTTTTGTTTGCATTTTTGTGAGCTCTCTCAGTCACCGTACATGGCAGCATGTTATTTCATTGCAACATACTAGTGTATTGCCCGTAGAATGCAAGTATTTCTGTCTGAAACAGATATCCCAGTTAGACTTTAAAGGGCCAAGTGTAGGGTGGGTTTGAAAGTGGAATACAAAGAGGAGTAGCCTAAACAGTATGTAGGCAATCACACGTTAGACTTTGACAAATATGAAAGGGATTGAATGGCACTAAGATTTATTTGATTGTGTGAATATTAATTACAGAATACCTAAATATTGAAAATGGATGGGACATCCAGTATTGGTAACTGTTTAGGAACTGTTGTTTATTTGTTTGTCAGATCACTTATTTGTGTGATCTTTTATGACTTATATTCATAATAATGTTGTATCTTGCACCATTATAACTATTTTAGTTTACATCACTGTTCAGTGATGGAGTTAAGTGTAATATATTGAAGTTTTTTTCTGTGTTTTCTCAGTAAACTCATGCAGTACTATAACAGGACACGTTTACAAAAAGACCTGGTGGGTCTCTTCGAGGACACCAACCTGTGCACCATCCACGCCAAGAGGGTCACCATGATGCCCAAAGACATCCAGCTGGCCTGCCACATCCGCGGAGAGAGAGCTTAGACTTTGTGCTGCACATCCACCAACCACAATGCTCCGCACTGTGTGTCTATATACGTATATATATATATATATATATATATATATATATATATATATATATACATATATATACACTGTATGTATATATATATATATATATATATATATATATATATATATATATATATATATATATATATATATATTTATATTAATATGTACATATGTATACTAGCTGCTCTTGTTTTTTCTTGCCTTCTGATTGTTGCTGTGAGTGTTGCTATCCCTGTGCTGTTGCAATCCTGGAATTTCCCCATTGTGGGACTAATAAAGGCTTATCTTATCTTATCTTATCTTATCTTATCTTATTTGAGACCCATTCTATTGCATCCTTTTATATTGTAGCAATATTTGGTTGTTAAAAGGTTTTTAAAACCTTTTTTGTACTTAATCAATTTAATTAAGTACAAAACACCCGACTTCCGGGATGATGGCGGAGAGACATAACGTTTAAACAGAGAGCTCTCCCTAGTCGGATTAAAAATCATTGGTAAATGGCCAACTCGACATAAACGGATCAATAAACCAAGGGATGAAAACACGAAGGAGCCGGGCACACGGACAAAAGCAGGGTAAAATTAAAGAATTCCTCTTCAACAACGCAGGAGAAATCGCTGAACACGAGGCCCAAAAAAACGAGGTGACTGCAGCAGGGAAAATGGAGGACGCCAAACTCGATACCATGAACACTGGCTTCGCCAATTTAGGTAAAGAGTTAAAAGACTTCAAGCGGCAACTCCAACAGGATTTAGCGGCTCTTAAGGAGGAGCTGAAAAAAGAGATGGAGGAAATTATGGGCCTCCGAAGAGAAATGGAGCGCAAGCTAGCAGAAAACATGGAGGAGCTGCGCTCTCAACGGGCGTGTATGGCAGAAGCACAGGCCCGAATATCGGAGTTGGAAGACTGGAAGACCGAGGCAAGCGAGCGGCTGCAGACCCTGACGACACAAACACAGAGGATGCAGGAAAAAATAACCGACCTGGAGAGCAGGTCCAGACGGAGCAATATACGCATCTTCGGGATACCGGAGGGCATTGAAGGCAACTCGATGATGAAATTCATGGATCAGTTCTTAAAAAAAGAGCTTGAGCTGCCCGGTGAAGCGGATCTGCAGATTCAACGAGCGCACAGAGCCTCGGCACAGAACCCGAAGCCAAACTCTCCACCCAGGTCAGCTGTGGTAAACTTTCTGAAATATGACATAAAGGAAAGAATCCTGACACAAGCGTGGAAAAAAAAAGATACAAATCGGCGACAAACAGATATTCTTTGATCATGACTACCCGACAGAAATCGTGCAGCAGCGGAAGAAATATGCCAACATTAAAAAAACGCTGAAAGAGAAAAAAATTAGATTCCAAACGCCGCTAACGAAGATGAGGATTCATTGGGAGGACGGCGTAAAAACCTACAACACGGCCAGAGAGGCAGCGCGGGACATGATGGAGCGGGGCCTTGTGGTGAGCGTACCGGAGGAAGCAGCTGGAGCAGCGGCGGCACTGAACACATCACGACAGCCGGAGTGGAGACAAGTGAGCGGCAGAAGAAGGGGGAGAGACGTGGAGCAGCGGGCCCAGGAAAAACTGCAAGGCTTTCAGCTGAAAGCCTAGATCATAACAAAGATTATGAAAGGCACAGAAGAAATGAAGGCCAAGAAGACAAGGTAAAAGAGAAACAAACGGCTAGGAGAGGTTTAAGTGATTTTTGTTGGACATTTCTAGACTAATGACTATTACTTGGATAGTAAATACAGGTCTGGGGGGGGCCCTCACTCGGTGAGGACATTCCCTCCACCCTCCAACAGGGACCAGTGGGCAGAAGAAAGGCCCAAAGTACGGAGGTCGAGATTTGTTAATGTGTTTTTATATAAATATGTGTTATTTTTGTTGTTAAAGGGGCTAGGAGCACAAGTTAAAAAAAACGGAAAAACATAAATATGGGTAAAAATCTTAAGATAATGACACCAAACGTGAATGGTCTGAACTCACCTGTTAAAAGGGAAAGAATAATAAGAAAATTCAAGAAGGAAAAAGCCGAAATTATATTTATGCAAGAGACACATTTGAGCAAGACAGAACATGTGAAACTAAAGAGATTTGGCTATAAGAACTCCTACTACAGTTCATTTAAGGGAGGAACTAAAAGGGGGGTTATGATACTAATTTCAAATAAATACAATTTGAATGTGAACAAGAAATCCAGGAAAAAGAAGGCAGATATGTAACAGTAAAGGGAAGAATAGATGGTATGCAGATCACATTAGTGAACATCTATGCCCCACCAGAAAGTGACAAGGGTTTTTTTTCAACATCTGTTTGATCTCATAGCAACACACAGTGAAGGAGTCCTAATTTGTGGAGGAGACTTAAATGCTGTCATGGATCATGAAGTTGACACAACAAGTGTTAAGAAGACAAAAAAACATGTAACAAAGTTCATAAGAACCTCACTGGCAGAAATGGGTATGGTAGACATATGGAGGGACCTGCACCCACTCGAAAAAGACTATACACATTATTCAGCAGTCCATAAAGTACACTCTAGAATAGATTACTTCCTTATGAATGAAGGTGACAGACACAGGGTGAGAAATTGTCGGATTGGAGGGGCAGAAATATCAGATCATAATCCTATATACATGGAAATATATTTAAACAATAGAAAACGACAAACAACATGGAAACTTAATGTAGGACTGTTAAATGATGAGAAAATGAAAGAAAGAATAAAAGTAAACATAAACGAGTATATCCAAGAGAATGACAATGAAGAAGTGGACCCAACAATACTATGGGATGCACTAAAAGCCATGTTAAGAGGTAAATTAATTGTTGAAACAGGAAAAGCAAATAAGTCTAAACTGGAAACATATGAACAAAGATGTGAGAGACTGAGGGAATTAGAACGTAAACATCAAAGCACAAATGACCCAAAAATATACGGTACCAAGAAATTAAAGAACAAAAAATAAAGATAAAAGAAACACAAATAGATGAAATTGAAAGGAAAAATAGATATCTAAAGCAAAAATATTATGAAACGGGGCCAAAAGCCACAAAACTGCTGGCAAAACGATTAAGAAAACAACAAACAGTGAATAATGTATATAAGATTAAAGACCCCATCACAAATAAAACCACAGTTAACCCAGAAAACATCGAAGAAATATTCCATAATTTCTATCAAGAACTATACTCGCAACCTGAAGAAACAAATACTAAGGATATTAAAAAATTTCTATGCACATTGGACTTGCCATCAATAGGAAATCAACAAAATGAAAAGCTAACAGCAGAAATAACAACACAAGAGATTAGAGATGTGATTAAGTCACTTAAAAACAGTAAATCACCAGGTAGTGATGGGTACCTATCTGAGTTTTATAAACTGTTTATAGAAGAACTCGCGCCACAGCTCCTAAAGTCATTTAATTGGACGTTGAACAACAACAAAATACCTCCATCATGGAACGAAGCCATTATTTCAGTTATTTTAAAGCCAGGGAAAGATAGAGAACAATGCAGAAACTATAGACCAATCTCTTTATTAAATGTGGATTATAAAATATATATAACAATTATATGTAAACGAATAAAGACATTCTTGACGGAATTGATAGATGATCAAACTGGTTTCATAGAGGGACGCCAAACACATGACGATATCAGGAGAACAATACATATAATTAATCAAATACATAAAGAAAAGAAAAGCGCAGTAATAATGAGTTTAGACGCAGAAAAAGCATTTGACAGGGTTAACTGGAAATTCCTATATAGTGTGCTGGAACGCTTTGGATTTAACGAAAAATCAGTACAATGCATAAGGACGCTGTATCAAGAACCTGTGGCAAGAATCAAGATAAACGGTAGCTTAACAGACAAAGTAAATATACAAAGATCAACCAGGCAGGGATGCTGCTTATCGCCCACCTTGTTTGCTCTGTTCATAGAGCCACTGGCTCAAGCGATACGACAAAATAAGAAATTAAAAGGTGTAACAATAAAGGGAGCGGAACACAAGATTGGGCTATTTGCAGACGATATTATAGTCTACCTTGAACAACCAGATGAATCAATAATGGAAATGATGACCTTGATAGAAAATTTTGGAAAATTATCAGGATACAAGATAAACATAACAAAAACACAAATACTGACATTCCACTATAACCCTCTAAACCAGATAACTGATAAGATCAAACTAAACTGGAAACAAAAAGAAATAAAATACCTTGGAGTGAGCATACCTAAAGATCTAAGCAAAATCTATAAAGCAAACTATCATAGGTTGGAACAAGAAATAAAAAAAGATATTGATAGATGGTCAATCTTAAATATGGATCTGAATTCAAAAATTGAGACAGTCAAAATCAGCATACAACCTAGATTACTTTACCTCTTCCAGGCTCTACCAACAGAGATTCCAGGTGCCCAGTTCTCAAAGTGGGACAGGATGATATCGAGATTTGTTTGGGGAGGTAAAAAGCCAAGAGTGAAATATAAAACTCTCCAGTTACCAAAAGAGAAAGGAGGCATGGGCCTACCGAGTCTAAAGGAATATTACTACTCAGCACAAATAAGATATATCATATGTTGGTGCGACGAAGGATATGAGGCAAAATGGAAAGAAATGGAAAAAGAAATTGAGGGACTCCCAGTACAAAGCATAATAGGAGATAAAGATGCATATAAGCAAATCAAACAAATAGACCCAATCACTAAATTTACTTTGGAACTGCGGTATAAAATAGTACAAAAGTATAATATAAAGGAAGACATAAAACTATTGAAATAGGTAGCATTTGACAGTCAGTTTGAACCGGCAAAGCAAGATAGGGGATACAAAAATCTGGTGAACAAGGGAATCACAGCATGGGGCAATATCGGAAAAAAAGATCTTGGGAGCTTTGTAAACATCAGAAGAAAATTTAAACTAGAAAGATCGGAATTCTTCAGATATCTGCAGATGAGAGACTATTATATGAAGAAGATTAGGCATAACCTCCAAACAGATGTGAGCGAGATTATACAATTCATTTTAAGCTCATATGCAGGAAATAAAATAAGAATTATTTCAAAGCTATATCAGAAACTTACGGCAAACAAACATTCAAGTAACTATATAAAGGAGAAATGGGAGAAAGAGCTAAATTTAAACATAACAGAAGAAAGCTGGCAGGAAATATGGAAAACACAGCACACATCAACAAATTCAAGGACGTGGAGGGAATTTGGATGGAAAAACCTGATTCGCATTTTCATTACACCACAGATTCAAGGAAAATATACAAATACCCAATCTTTATGCTGGAGGGGATGTGGGGCTCAAAATGCAGACCACTCACATATGTTTTGGAAATGCAGCAAAATCTCATCATTCTGGAAATCTATACATGTGACAATACAGAGGATATTAGGATATAATATACCAATGAACTGTAACCTGATGTACTTATGTGATCTTAAAAGAGACAATGTAATACAGGCTGAGGACAGATATCTAGTTAAAATCTTGTTGATTGCATGTAAAAAAACAATCACAAAAAAATGGCGATCAGAAGTTCTTCCTGACCAAGAGCAATGGACTGACATTGTTGAGGACATACGTATGATGGAAAAACTAACATATCGACAAAGAATGCAAGAAGGACTATATGAAAAAAAATGGCGGAAATGGACACACTACAAGGTGCAACAACGAGACAGAAATTGAAAGAATAACCAAAGACACTGGAAAAACCAGAAGAATTAAGAGATGGAAACTAAAAACTTGATGCGCCAACATTTGTCCCCCCCCCTTTTTTTTTTTCTTTTCCTTTTTTTCTTTCTTACTCTAGCCCCTTTGTTTTTAAATGTAGACTGTGATCTGAATGCAATATATATGATGAAAAATGAATAAAAATCTAAGTTACAAAAAAAAGTACAAAACACCCAACATTATATACAGCAGAAGGACCCGTTTTACTGCAACCATTTCATCAGTGTTGCCCATTTATTTAACAAAAATTTATTTATTTTGTTATCTGGCCATTTTTTTGTCCTGTTTGGTGACAGCCATCCTTTAGTCAAAGCACGCATATGTGGCCACATATGATATGCAATTGATCTGGCCATTCCGCCCCACAATCATGGCAATATTATTATTAACTTTTAATTTTTAGATACTCGAGCGAGCGCTCCGGGAGGAGCGCCATCAAGGACTGCGGTCCTGCAAAGCACAGTGGCAGCACATGAAGCAGCAGCCGGGACTCCAGTCTACCACTGACCTGGCAGGCTGGACTTGCCTCCCTGCGAAGGACCGTGGTCCGAACACCAGTCCAGCCACTGCTTCTGTCCTGCATTGGATCCATCGATGTTTTTTGCCAGACCCCGAGTCCCCGCTGGCACTCCTGCCAGTGTACTTGCGTGCCTCGTGTTCTCCACATATGCCAAATTATCCTTTAGACCTACACAATCACAGCAACATTATGATATAATTTTTTCAGTATCTAGTCAAATTTGTCGCTTTTCACTTCCTTGTTTTGCTCACGGAGCACTGTGGTGACTGCCTGGTCGTGATGCCGCGTATTATCCAATCAGTATGGAGTCAATCCGAAACCCCACCCACACTTCTAGAAGCCTGGGCATGAGGAGAGAGCGATGACTAAACTTTTATTGATGAAAATTACAGATTTTGACTGAACAACGCCATACTCAGGGATGCACACCGTTGTAACCTCAGCAAAGCACTTCTTTGCAAAGCAAAGCAAAATCTGAGGTCAGTCTAATGAACAGTTTGAGAGAGTGGGGGTTTAGGGGTAGAGCATCTGCCCCACAATCAGGAGGTCGGGGTTCAAGTCCTGGCCAGGTCATGACAAAGACTATATAAAAGTGGAACTTCCTGCCGTCCAGCTTGTGCTCAGCAAAAATGGAACAGAGGAGTGAAATGTGGGTGGCAGTGGCTCAGGAGGTAGAGTGGGTCGTCCAATAACCAGTGGGTTGGCGATTCGAATCCCGCTCTCCCCAGCCATCCTGCCGTTGTGTCCCCAGGCAACACACTTTACCCAACTTGCCTCCAGTGTCCATGACACTGGGTATGAATGTGCATAAATATTCGGTAGTAGTCGGAGAGGCCGTTGGTGCGGATTGGCAGCCACGTTTCCGTCAGTCTGCCCCAGGGCAGCTGTGGTTACAGCAGTAGCTTACTGCTACCATTGTCTGTCTGTGGAGTGAATGAATAATGGATTTTCTTTGTAAAGTGCTTTGGGTTTCTTGAAAGGTGCTATATATATGCAAACCATTATTATATGGGTGGGTTTTTTTTGGGGGGGGGGGGTCCAGTGCACTATATCAGGGGTATCCGACTTTCAAGCGCTCTCTCTTTTTCTGTAATTTGCAGATGTCGGTTTCGTTTTTATAATATGCAAGGGAACATAAAAGAGTTTCAGACTTGCATTGCAATTTTAAAAAAAAATCATTGATTTTGCCGTTAGAATCGAAACTATTGGTCGTGTCCCCTCATTTTTCCCAGTTTTTGTGTGACATGAAAATCGCATCAATTTCAAAGTACTGTAACGTGATCTCTGAGTAACTCTTCCTACTCAAAATGCAAGAGATAACAGAGTTGTAATGCAAATTCAAAATAAAACATTCCCCAATGTGATCGGATCTATGGTTTTTGTACGGCGACCCCTGCAAATTTACTCGTACGACGTAAATTTCCGTGTCCCCAAATTTACGCAGCAACATGCAAGTTATTTGGTAAAGTAACCAGAAAACAGGAAGTGCTGATGCTTTTCACTTTGCACCTTTCAAATCCCAAACCATACACGTAAAAAGGAGATCAGTCTTTGTGAAGCTCAGATGTAGAATATTTCAATAAAATCTCAAACATTTATGACACATCAAATATGGTGTCCTTTAAAAAATTTACGTCTTCGGTCTTGGTCGGCCGCGCGCAGCCCCGTCTGGCGAGGTGAGCGCCCTGGGAAAGCACTTTTATTTTCTCTACCCTGGATGTGCTCAACCCATGTGGAGAGGATTAAAGCGTACCTCTGGTGGTCGTGAAGACGCATTTAACTTGAAAACATTATGAAAAAGTATTTCTTATTTTGGTAAATAATTCTTGCCAGCCATATACCACCAGACATATATTCAAATAGGACCTTGGCCATGGGCAGCCAATGAAAACTGTGGGCGCAGCCATGACACATGCGGATGTGACGTCACTTCGTTGATACTCAACAGTCAATGCTCCGCCTGTATGAGAGACTAGGGTGCTGTTGTGAGTGTTTTTATTCTATTATGGCTGAATTGTCGGACTCTGAGGAAGAATTTGTCCAACATGGCTACAGGTTTGAGCCAGAAAGGTCTTCTGAGGGTTAAAGTGACGAAGTGGTCCTCACACACAACGCAATTTCGTCTGAAATTATTCGTCTGTGCCCTGTTTCCGCTCCGATTTTCTGACAAGGTGAGTTGGGTTTGGGTACACAAAAAAAGTGTTTCTTTGTTTTTTTCGCTTATTATTCAGACATCCAAAGGCTTTACATTCCGCCATGTTGCGATATCCATATCGCATTGTATGTTTTTGTTTTTACAAGAGCACCGAGTGTCTGCTGCTCTGTATATAGTTGTAGAATCATCTTCCGTGTTGCGGCAGTTACGAGATCAGATGAGACAAGCAGCTGAATTTTAGCATTTATTTATTTATTTTCTACTCGTTTCAGTTCTGCATTTTATATGAACCCTGAGTTTGAAATAAACGTTTGAATTTTGGTCCTCACACAACGCAATGCGCTGTCTGCCGCTCTTTATAGCGGCAAGGGAGGAGCCGAATTATCTGCCGTGTTGCGGCTGTTAACGACCTCAGATCAGACAAGAGGACCCGCCAAATTTAAGCATTTATTTATTTATTTTCTACTCGTTTCAGTTCTGCATTTAATATGAACCCTGAGTTTGAAATAAACGTTTGAATTTGAATTTGAATATCCCCAAAGCCACTGCACATCCGGGTACTCGAGGCTCAGCCAATACTGATCCAGATCGCGGTAGCCACGAAATTACATCACAGGAAGCGTCCTGGAAGTCCATGTAGCCGCTAGTATGGCTGTACCCATGTTTTGCTGACATAGCTGAACCAGCACATCAGCAATGGATTTATATCAAATTGTTTTGAACGTGAATTTCAACTTAAACTTGAACTAGAACGTGAGACAGGGGCTCAATATAATATCTTTTTTTTCATGACCACCATAGGTACGCTTTAACTGTGGTCACTTTATATTGAAGTTATCGAAGGTCCAAACTTCCGTGTCCCGCATTTACGCCTTTTGTGATTTTACATCTTATCCAACAAACAGGGAGAATTTGAAGGCATGTATACACGTTATCACATCTTAATATGTCATGAAAATGTAGCTGTTGATGAGTTTTGATGCGTGAAAAATACTGGAAGTGTTGAAGCTGTTTCGTGTAAAACGTGTGCCATTGCAAAGTGCACTGGCACACGGGGAAACAAAAGCCCGAGTGTCCCGTTTACGTCTCCATTTACAAGTAGTTGAAGTGAGCGCTCATCCTCAAGAGTTCCTGAACGCGAATGCCGTTACGAAAATAGTTAATAGTTTCATAAACCTTACACAATTGGGTAGTGATTAGTCAATTTCATGTGCAGATTTGATCAATTTTAAATTTTGCCACCATTGTCACACATTGGACCCCTAATAAATAAAAACACCCATATGTGAGGAACAAACAGAGATTCCTTGCATTTATAGATAGATAATATCTTGTGTTATCTCTTTAACACTGGAGATTTAACTTACATCTCTTGCTATATTGTTAGATCCAAGAATATGGGTTGATTATAACCCCTGGGAATATTATGGAATCACTACTATTGGAGGATGTTCATTCAATTCTTTCATTTTGTTTTAAAAAAATAGAAAAAATAATGTGACGCTTGCGGGATTCACACAAAGAAAGAGGAGCAAGATGGTTGTGATGAACAGGCTTTATTTACACACCACCGACCCCCAACCCACTTCTGAGCATACAGAGGAGGGGAGGTCATTCTCCCAGACCTCCGTTTCAATCATGGTTACACACACATGATACATCTTGCCCTAATCCTGCTAAACACTGCTGGGTCATTATAACGCAGTTATAATGACACAGCAGTATAACTCAGTAATAACACATTTAATACACACACACAGTAACGTTTTCAACTGGCAAAGCATGCTGGGAAATCCCTGCCCCCCTTAACATGGCCCCAACGTTACACTGCCCCCCACCCCGGACTGATTTCTGTCTCCAGAAAATTCAAAGTCCACTTTCAGAAATCCAACGCGAGTCAGCCCGGTGCCGGGGCGGCATGCACGGGCCATCTGAGTCTCGGTCGGAGTATCTGGTTGGGGTAGGGTTCCGGTTTGGCCACCAGCGGGCGGATGGACACATCTGACAGGACCACGCACAGTCCCTTCCCTGGCAGCGGGAGTCCCATGCCCGCTCTGGCCGACTCCCACCGCTGCCAGGTCTCCCAGGTGGCCGCTGGCCCGTGTCCATGCGTCCAGCCCTTGCCGCGCCTGGAAAAATGGCCGGATCTCCGTCCTGCTCGCTCCGCTGCGTCGCTGCTGCGCTGAGGGCCTCCGTGACGTCACCGAAAGGGAAAGCATCTGCGGGTGGCGGTAGGACACGCACAGTTCCTCCTCTGGCAGCGGGAGTCCCATGACTCCCACCGCTGCCAGGACCTCCCAGGCGGCCGCTGGCCCGCGTCCAGGCGTCCAGCCCCTGCCGAGCCCGGGAAAAGACCGGATCTGTCCTGCTCGCTCCGCTGCTGCTGCGCTCCAAAGGCCTCTGTGACGTCACCGCCGGGGAAGCATCTGCAGGAGGCGGCTTTTTCTCCGTCCATGCCACCTCGCTCTAATTTAACGTCGGCGAGGGGCCAGTTTGTCGTGCGCTGTGTGCGGGGCAGTACCATGCGATGTACCCTGGCTTTGTGCAGCAAAAGCCCCCCTTCCTCGGGTCGCTGCCACTGTCTCCTTCGTGCACGCGCTGCTGTGATCTGCCGTAGCTCCTCCTCCACTCGCTCTCAGCACGGTGGTTTCCTCTGATGACCAGTCGTTAAGCGCAGCAGCCAACTCGACCTGGGACAGGTGGTCATCCAACAGGTTCTCGCCGTTGTAGCGGGGAATCTTGGCCCGCTGCCAGATGAATGGGACGGTCACGTCCCGGTTGATCGTCGCTCCTAATCGCTCTGGAATCGCCAGCCCATCCTGCCCTGAAAAGGGCGGGAAACGGGGCTGGTTTGCTCTGCTCAGTCCCGTCGGGTCTGCTGCTCCGTCCATCGCGGCGAGCCTCTCCGGGGGTGCCGGCGTCTCAGCTCTACACTCCATTCCCAGCCGAGCGATGAACCACTCTGGCTGTTGGACCTCCGCCTGGATCCTCATCTTGCTCCATCCCCACTCCTGACACTAGGGCTGGGAACGATCCCTAATTTCCAGAATCGATTCGATTCCGATTCTTGAGATTCTGAATCGATTCGATTCGATTCTGATTCAATCCCGATTCGATCTGGGGAATTACCATTTTAATAGCCATTTTACTTCCCATGAAACAAAAATCTTTGAGACCTAATGCTGCAAATTGTACCAAGAATCTTCTAACTTTGTTAATACATAAATTATCACATATAGAACTGACCCAAAATCAGTTACAATAATGCACTTTTTATTATTTAACTTATCATTTCATAAAGTGCTCACAGGTGCTTTCTTTAGTGCAAAGGATGTGTCGTGTCAAGTTCACCACCCAGAGTAAGTAAACAAATTCAATGCATGAACCATGCAGACATAATCTTATTGTATTTCAGTCCCTCCAGGATTTTGTCAGCTGTTTTTATGATTGTTGTGGCCCAAAAAGCCTGGATTTGTGGGAGCTTTTCCAAAAAGTTATGGCACTTTTAGAGTTTTTTTGCACTCAAAGTTGTGTGAGGAAGTACAAATTTTAAAGCAGCTGCTTTTTCCATAGTTTACAGTGATGCTATTCTATGTAACACCACAAGAAAAGTACAGGATTGCCAAAAATTTCTTGTTAAACAGTGATTTATTTAGAATTAAATGCTCAGTAAAATTGTAAAAAAAAAAAAAGACCAATATTGTGTTCTTGCTGAGAACTTTAAAAAAAGAAATAAAAGAATTTGTCATTCCAACAACTAAACTGCATTGAATGCATGTTAGTGTGGAGAAAATGATGGCAGCACCTCTTGAATCTTGAATTTGAAGGTCTTCTTCTGTGCTGAAATCCACATGAAGCAGGGATGTTCCTCCACTGACCACCTCTGACCTTCAGAAGGTCTCAGTGAGGATGAAGCTTCCAGTCTTCACACATCTGAAGGCAGATAAAAAGAATAGATTTCACAGTAAAATTAACATTCATATTTTTAGATTGCCACACCACAATAGGGTTTTTTTTTTAATATATTTTAACTACAAATTAACTTTCAATGTTGGAAAAGGGTTTCAGTTCATTTCCTGAGAAGGTTTGTTCATTTCAATTTAGTTCTACTGAGTAAAAATAGCTTGTTGTACTGCAGCCTTTATTTTTTTTATTGTGATTTATTCTCTTCACATCGCTTAAGTGGCAGAAGTCCATAATCTCATAAAATATACCTTAATTCTGCATTTATTCACAGCGCTTAACCAACAGTTCTCTCTGTGTCCATAGTTTGTAAAAGAAACCACCATCATGCCAGATAAATTATTAATTGACGACACAAAAGTTAAAAGAAACAAATATTATACTTACAGTCTCAGCAGCTCCAAGTCTCCCTCTGCTTCACGGGTTTTAGTCTCCGCGCATTTTCCCTTTATCAGTCGTCAACTTGATGTTCCAACACAGCACTGCATGGAGTAAAAGTCCGTTTATCCCCGCTTTATGAAAAATATTAAGAAGCTGTTGAGGACAGTCTATATGGTGACTTTTGCTGCTAAATTAAGAGACGCACGTTATTAACTCCGCGTCATGTAAACACAAAAGACGTGTGCACGCGCCGCAGGGAACACAGAAGTTTTATTTATGAAAAATATTCAGAACCTGTTGAGGACAATCTTTACGGTGACTTTTGTTGCTAAATTAAGAGACGCACGTTATTATCTCCGCTCGTGTAAACACGAAAGAGCACGCGCGGCAGGAAACTCTTGCCGGATGAGAACCGTTTTAACACCACAGAAGAAGAACTAGCATATCCGCTAGCTTGCTAGCTCCGTTAGCACGTCGGTTGTTTATGGTTCTCGGCCGTTGTTCCTGGCTCACTGACCCGGTTTCGACCCGATTATACTCAGCAGACGTTCACAAACGTAAAAATATTATATTAAAACATATTAATATTAAAAGATCGATCCGCGGATTTTGTGGATCGATATCGGCTCAGTCAAACATGTATCGATTCATATCGATATATTGATCTTTTGAACCCACCCCTACCTGACACCAGTGTGACGCTTGCGGGATTCACACAAAGAAAGAGGAGCAAGATGGTTGTGATGAACAGGCTTTATTTACACACCACTGACCCCCCAACCCACTTCTGAGCACACAGAGGAGGGGAGGTCATTCTCCCAGACCTCCATTTCAATCATGGTTACACACACATGATACATCTTGCCCTAATCCTGCTAAACACTGCTGGGTCATTATAACGCAGTTATAATGACACAGCAGTATAACTCAGTAATAACACATTTAATACACACACACAGTAACGTTTTCAACTGGCAAAGCATGCTGGGAAATCCCTGCCCCCCTTAACATGGCCCCGACATTACAATAAATACACTAATCACAAACGTGTCACAAAATTATTTTTATTCAAAAATGACAACCTTCTGGCTTTAAGAAACATAAAAAAAGAATGAAAGAGAAGTTAAGACCAAGGTGGGGGAGGGGGCCGATGCTGCGATCGCAAGACATTCCGAGACTGTTGCACAATAACCCACCCACTGACCGAGCATAAATAAACTTTTCCACAAGTAGTTTTTTTTCTGCTTTTTGTAATTAACCCATTAACTGACTGTCTGTTTCTAGCTTTCTTTTTTCGTATGGAGCTGGAGGAACTAGAGAACTATATTGACGAGTTTTATTCCGTTGCTACGTCATGGAGCAGTCTCCCATCCCTGCTTCCAAGTCAAAGCGACTGAGACCGGCAGACTCGCCGAAAATAACGTCCGAGAAATTGCGAGATAGCTCTGAGGTTAGTGACATCCTTTTTTCTATTAAAAATAAACTTACCAGCATGGATGGTAGACTAACATTAGTAGAGCTGCTCCATAAAAAATTCCAGAGCGTGCGTGAGAGTCTGGAATACAGTCAGGCGCAGCTTGTCTCTCTCTTACAGGAAAACAGTAGTTTGAAAAAGTCAGTAAACACGCTAACCACGCGACGTGGCATTGTTGAAAGAGAGAACAGGAAGATAAAGGGAACGGTTCTCAATTTGCAGTCACGCAGCATGAGAGATAACCTTGTTTTTTCTGGAATTGCTGAAAAGAATAATGAAAATCCAGAACAGCTGGTCCGGGAATTTATGTCCACGCAACTGAAATTGTCCGCCGAAGTCACAAAATCAATTACCATCCACCGAGTCCACCAAATTGGGCAAAAAAAAAAATCCTCAAAATAAACGTCCCAGTGTGGCGGTTTGGTGTAAACCCCCACAAACAGACTGGTCAGACACAGCGCTCGGCTAGAGCAATTAACAGAACAGTGAAATGTGTATTAATGTGTACAGGCAGCCCTGCTTCTCCTGGCTCACTTCTGTGATGTTAAGGTTGCCTTTCATGCATTGTGTTCATGCGTCCTGTCCTTACTGTGACCTAGGGACCGAGATCAATATGTCTCTCAAATGCAAATGTCTCATGCCTGTTCTGTTATCTCTTTGATCATACCAACTGCTGGGGAATGCTCTTTGATGTATTGTTGTAGTTGGGTATACTGTATATGCTGCAACTCTGTAACGCAAACGCTCTCTCCATTCCACTTCTGCAACTGCTGCTGCTGGACACAGACATTGTGTCCTCCTTCTCTGAGAGCCGTGGGCTCGCTCCCGGCGCGCATGCACGGCGCCGGGAGCGGAGCTCGTGACGGCGGTATGATATAATAAACTCAACTTAAAACCACAGCATCGCTGCTTATTTTTTATCATCCGCTGCACTGGTGACCCCGAAGACGCACACGCTTTGTGTGACGCAGCCTTCTGGTCTGGACATCCACGCTGAACCGGCCGAGGGACACAAGACGTCTCCTCCCTCTCGCCGCCCCAACGCACCATGACCTGAAGGCAGAAAAGAACACGCTGCCAGTGAACGCTTCAGTGGTTACCCCGAACATGCACATGTTTTGTGCAAAGTAGCCTTCTGATCTGGACAGCTGCACTGGTGACCCGTTCTTCATGATGAGATCTGCACGTCTGAGATCTGCTCATCCATGCTGGACCGGCCACGCTCGCAGTTCCTCCACACGAGAGCGCAGGCACCTCGTCCCCTCTCCACGACGGCGTCCTCCATGGCCGGCGGAGAACGCAACACGTGGACCTGAACGCACCACGGCCGAGCGGTGCCAAAGATCGTCTATTCCCTCCCACCGCTCCAACGCATCTGCACGAGCCTGAGGGTCAAAAGATCGTCTATTTCCTCCCACCGCTCCAACGCACCATGGCCAAGCTGCAGCCACAGCTCAAACCTGGATTTTATCGGCGCCGTCTGCGCCGATCTCCACCAAGATTCTGCACCCTGACTCGCCACTCCAGCGGCCCACCCATGCACGGAACCCCCGCGCGCGCACTGGGGAGTTACGAGGACGGCACACCACGCACGGGACAATAACAGCTTCACTGACCGCCTTCCTTCTGCTGCACACTGGCCCTTCAGGCTTGCTTGTACACCTGAGGCCCGCAGCTTGCTCACTGGATTTTATGGTCTTAGCCACAGCAAACAAGGGGAATTCAGCTGTCTGCGGTTCCCGAGGCTTTAGAGTTGCGCCTGCCCTAAAGTCAACACGCCAGTCCCTCTGCTTTTATTTTTTTTTTTTTCTCTTACAGCCGCTCCTGCTTTTCTTCATGGCCACGAGAGGAGTCAGAGACAAATTTTTCTTCTTGTGATCTCCGCACGCGCAACGGGACAGCCCCTTGACGTCGCAGAGCAGCAAGCAATTTTTGCGCGGCTCGGACGATTTCACCGTCCCGGTCGGCATGTACTACCCCCCTCCTCCCTCCCCCTCCGCCTGCAGCGAGCTTCTCCCACAGCTCGCTCCCATAGATGGATTATCGAGGTCCCAGCCCCCTGCCGTGCCCTCTGGGGGGGAGCGTGTGGCGGTTTGGTGTAAACCCCCACAAACAGACTAGACAGACACAACGCTCGGCTAGAGCAATTAACAGAACAGTGAAATGTGTATTAATGTCTACAGGCAGCCCTGCTTCTCCTGGCTCACTTCTGTGATGTTAATGTTGCCTTTCATGCATTGTGTTCATGCGTCCTGTCCTTACTGTGACCTAGGGACCGAGATCAATATGTCTCTCAAATGCAAATGTCTCATGCCTGTTCTGTTATCTCTTTGATCATACCAACTGCTGGGGAATGCTCTTTGATGTATTGTTGTAGTTGGGTATATATGCTGCAACTCTGTAACGCAAACGCTCTCTCCATTCCACTTCTGCAACTGCTGCTGCTGGACACAGACATTGTGTCCTCCTTCTCTGAGAGCCGTGGGCTCGCTCCCGGCGCGCATGCACGGCGCCGGGAGCGGAGCTCGTGACGGCGGTATGATATAATAAACTCAACTTAAAACCACAGCATCGCTGCTTATTTTTTATCATCCGCTGCACCAGGTTCAGGTTCAGGTTCAGGTTACTTTATTTGTACCCATAGGTAGATTTGTTTTGCAGTTGGTGACATCCATATTTACAAGTCACTAATTACATTCAACATAGACACAAACACAGGCACACATCTTACAAAATAGGTAAATATAAAATATGTACAATATAATTTTTATAGCTTGTTCAACTCTTTGACAGCAGCAGGGACAAAGCTGTTTTTGTAGCGCTGGGTTCTACTTTTTGGGACAGCAAACCTCCGTCTGGAGGGAAGAAGCTGAAAGTTGCAGTGCAAAGGGTGGGAGTCATCATTTAAAATCGAGTCGGCCATCCTCTGTACTTGTCTGGTGTACAGGGATGTCAGGCTCAGCTGTGACTCACCAAGCAAACGACTGGACCATCTGACTACCTGATCCAAGGATTTCCTCTGTTTCAGTTTTATCTGACCAAACCATGACATTAAAGAAAAGGATAAAACAGATTCAATAAAAGCCCGATAAAACATAGTCATTATGGTTTGGTCAATTTGGAAGCGTGCAAGTTTCCTCAAACAATGCAAATTTTGCTGACCCTTTTTGCACACCCTTTCACAGTTCACCTCAAAGTTCAATCCACTATCAATAATCGTCCCAAGATATTTGTACGATTGTACACATTCGGTGGTCTGGCCTTTTAGTGTGGTGACTTTGTGCCTGGGAGTTTTCCTCCTAAAGTCAATAATCATATCTTTCGTTTTTGTTGTATTCAGCTGCAGGTAGGAATCCTCACACCAGTGAACAAAGTCATCAACTACTGGGCCGTGGCTACTCTCACCATCCTGGAGGAGACTGACAATGACTGAGTCATCAGCATACTTTATAATGTGTCTGTTGTCATGTCTGCTCCGACACATGTTTGTGTACAGGATGAAGAATAGTGGTGACAACACACACCCCTGAGGAGAGCCAGTAGAAGAGCACTTTAGGTCAGACAATGTGCCATTGACCCTTACTCTCTGCGTCCTGTTGGTTAAGAAATCCAGAATCCAACCCACCAGAGTATTGCTTAAATCAAATTGTTGCAGGAGCCTTTCAACTAAAATATGAGGTTGGACTGTATTAAAGGCAGAAGAAAAGTCCACAAATAAAAGCCTGGCGTGTGTCCCATTAAAATCCAGATGTTTAAAAAGCATGTCAAACAGAGTGACAGTGGCATCCTCCACTCCTCTGTGAGGCCTATAGGCAAACTGCAGAGGATCCAATGCATGCTCAGTCTGCCTTAGGACCTCACATCTGACCAGTTTTTCAAAAATTTTCATTAAAATTGAAGTCAAAGCAACTGGTCTAAAGTCATTTACCGTTTTAGGACAGCTGGATTTTGGAACGGGAACAACCACGGCATCTTTCCAGATCTTAGGCACATGTTGTATCTGTAAGGACTTATTGAAAATGTAATGAAATATAGGACTCAGTTCATGTGCACAGGACTTTACCAGGCGCCCACATATATTATCAGGGCCCTGACTTTTGTTCACTTTTACAGACTTTTACCAGACCTACTGTTGCCAAATTTGAGCATTTCAAGCAAAAAATTTTGCTACAGATGCAGGGTGGACAGCTTAAAAACACCAATTATGGTCTAAATGATCAGTTTCCACAGGAAATCTTAGAAAGGAGAAGGAAGCTTTTTCACATATGAAAACAAAAAATCCAAGAAGGTAAACGAGCTATTGTCTCTGTGGATAGATTGTATAGGTGGCAAGTTGTTTATGGATGAATCCATAACCCCCTGGTTATTCTAGAACTTCCTTTTTTTTTGCTAGCTACTGGTAGAAAAAAAGAGTGTGATTTTGCGCAGGTCTCTTATTCAATCTCGGTTTAATTTGTTAACATTTGCCTAATGTTTCTTTTCTGCTGAGGACTGTTTGTCTGTTGTAACTAATTTTGTTGAAGTTGTTGGGTCGTTGTTGTATGTTGTCTGCATTTTTTCACCATTTACTAAGCTTCATGTCTGTTTTCTCTCATACTTCTGCTTTATAGGAAATAACTTTAAGCACATGCACCTAAGTCCATGCACCCCACTTGCATACAATTGCATGCAATATCAGGTCCTGCAATATATATCAGGTCCTGCTACCAAAGCCAAGTTGTAGATAATATGTCTTTTGAAATGGAAAACATCATGGAGTGTGTAACTGTGGAATTAATTACAACTACAAAAAACATCATAATAAGTTGCAGTTATAGAGCACCGGGTACCAATATTGACATTTTCAAAGAAAAAATTTTTTTTTGTTACTTATTTGTACCCGTAGGTAGATTTGGTTTGCAGTCTGGTGACAAGCCACCGGCTGCCGGTCGCTGAGTGTGCCCTAAACCTACATGTTTTTGGTATGCGGGAGGAAACCGGAGAAATCCTGGAGTTTTATTTAGCGAATGCAAAGTCCTTAAGCCAAGCAGTTGCCTCCTGGTTTGCTGTATGGAGGGTGTGTAATCCTCCTTCCAGTCTTTGGAGCGGGCAAGCCTCTATGATGTGTTCCATTGTTTGCTCCTCTCCACATGCGCACAGTGGGCTAGGGCTACTGCCCCATCTGTAAAGGCTGGCCAAGCAGGGGCCATGTCCAGTCCTGAAGCGATTGAGTGTAGACCACTGTCTCCTTGGGAGGTTGGTGCCCGGGACCTGTTGGTTGGGGTTTATCACCAGCTGTTTGTTTGGGACCTCCTTGGTCTCCCATTCCTCTTGCCAAGCTGTCTGGATGGTAAAGTCAGCTGGGGGAGGGTTTTTCCAAATCGGCCGTCTGGATGAAAGTCGGGCAGTGGGTGGAGTGTAGATATCTGCATGGATTGGTAAGTGAGGAGAATCTTTTACTTTTTGGAGCATCCTTTGAGTTAATGCTGCTCGCCGGATGTGTGGAGGGGCTATGTTTGACAGTACAGAGAGCCAGAGGAGTGGTGTTGAGCGGATTGTTCCAGTTATAGTTCTCATGGTTGTGTTGAGCTGGGTGTCTACATGGTGTGTGTAAGATGACCTGGACCAGACAGGGGCACAATATTCTGCTACAGAGTATGAAAGGGCCAGTGCTGAGGTGCGCAGGGTGGAGACTGCCGCCCCCCATTTTGCACCAGCGAGCTTGCAGAGCAGGTTGTTTCGTACCTTCACCTTAGCAGCCGTCCCCTTTAGATGTTCCTTGAAGGATAAGGTCCTATCAAGGGTCACTCCAAGATAAGTTGGATTTGGGGCATGCTTAAGCTTGAGTCCGCTCAGGTGGATGTTTAGTTCTCTGGCAGCTTTTGCATTGTGGAGATGGAATACACTGGAGACGGTTTTTGCTGGGCTTGGTTTTAGGCGCCAGATTTTGCAGAACTGGTCCAGTTTGGCAAGATCTTCCGTGAGCACCCGTTCCAGTGGTTCAAAGTCTGGTGCTTGGAATGCCAAACAGATGTCGTCTGCATAGGTGAATTTGCGGGATTTTGTAGTAGGCAGGTCGTTTATGTAGAGGTTGAACAGAGTTGGAGCTAGAACTGAGCCTTGTGGGAGTCCGTTTTTCTGCATTCTCCATGCACTTGTCTTCTGACTGAGGTGGACTCTGAACCTTCGGTTGGTCAGCAGGGTTTTTATAATTTCTGTTGCCCAAGCAGGGATCGCCTTTATAAGTTTCAGGAGGAGGCCTTTGTGCCAGACCGTATCATAGGCGGCTGTAAGGTCGAGAAACACAGCCCCTGTCTTCAGTCTGCTCTCGAAGCCATTTTCGATGAAGGTGGTTAGGGCCAGTACTTGTTCTCCTGTACTGCGGTCCTTGCGGAAACCTGCTTGATCCACACTTAGAATATCCTCTACCTCTGGGGAAATGCGTTGCAGAATTAGGCGCTCCATGATTTTGTAAGGAACGCTGAGTAGGGAGATTGGGCGGTAGCTTGCTGGTAATTTGTGGTCTTTGCCAGGTTTTGGGATGGCAATGACCTTTGCTGTCCGCCATTTCTTTGGGATCGAGTTTGTTTGTGTGATCCTTGTGTAGAATTGTGTCAACCAGGTTAGGGCTCGGGGGCCAAGATTTTTCATGAATTCTGGGAAGATGTTATCGTATCCTGCTGCCTTTCCACATTTCAGGCTCTGTAGGACTTTCTCCAGTTCAGCAGCCTCGAAGGGTTCAGGGTTCGTTTCTTCTACAGGCATTTTTTGGTGTTTTTTTAGCTCAGTTGTAACTGCTCTTTTGGTGTCTTTGTCTTGGGGTGCTTTGGCGATAGTCAGTAGGTGGGATGCAACTTGGTTGGGTGTGACGGATGCTCGGCTTTGGCTAGGGGGCTTCTGTGCAGCTCCTAGGCGACGGATGAGGCTCCAACATTTCCTGCTAGAGTGGGTAAAGCTCCGGTCAGCAACTGTCTCCTCCCATTTCTTTCGCCGAGCTGTATTTAGCGATTCAATGAGATGGTCTGCTATCTCTGGGTCCCCTGATGTTTGATAGGAATCCTGGAGTAAACCCACGCAACACGGGGAGAATATGCAAACTCCACACAGCTCACTGTTGGTTGGGATCAAACCCACGATCTCATGATCCCCGCGATCCCCCGGCCGAGGGTAAACTGTGCTGCCACAGTGCTAAACCACTGCGCCACCGTGCAGCCGCTGTGGACCACCGCATGTTCAACGGGACAGCCCCTCAACATCGTGGATCCACAGGCAATTTTTGAGCGGCTCAGACAACTTCGTGAGCTTTTCAGTGCAGTAGGTAATAAGAAGCTGGTATTTATTTGTGGAGACTTCAATATTGACTTATTAAATCCAAATGACCATATCCAAATAAGTGAATTCATAAATTCCATGTTTTGTATGGGTTTCTACCCTTCAATAACATACCCCACTAGAATAACAACACATTAAGCAACGCTTATTGATAACATTTTCACAAATGTCACTG
Organism: Pholidichthys leucotaenia; assembly: GCA_020510985.1. Classification (NCBI taxonomy): domain Eukaryota; kingdom Metazoa; phylum Chordata; class Actinopteri; order Cichliformes; family Pholidichthyidae; genus Pholidichthys; species Pholidichthys leucotaenia. The sequence goes on along the minus strand of CM035836.1, from coordinate 385,022,375 downwards.
AGGGGAATGCAGCTTCTGGTCTTATTATCAATGATGTGACAGACCATCTGCCTGTTTTTGTTTCTTCACACACTGGTGTAACACATAACGTTGAAATAGATAAGGTTTTTAAACGACTTGAAACAGAAACCACAATCAACAATCTTAGAAATGATCTAAAAATACAAGCCTGGAGCGGTGTTTATGTTGATGACATTGATACAGCATATGGAGAATTTGTCTCTATTTTATCACAACTATATAATAAACATTGCCCTCTAGTGGTAAAGGAAACTAAAGTTAAATACAGAGATAAGCCTTGGATCACCAAGGGCCTGCAAAATGCTTGTAAAAAGAAAAACTTGTTATACAAAACGTTTCTGAAATTAAGAACTGTGGAAGCAGAAAAGAAATACAAGACTTATAAAAATAAACTCATTAGTATTTTAAGATCGAGTAAAAAACATATTACAGTAAATTATTGGAAAATAACAAAACTAATACATGTAATATATGGAAGGTGTTAAATAATATAACAAAGAAAGGAAAACTAAATTCCAACCACATCTCTTATTTAATTTCAGATAATGGAATAATCAATGAAAATACCTTGATCTCCAACACGGTTAATGAATATTTTGTTAATATAGGAAAAAAGATCGCCAACTCCACTGTGTCATCAGCAAATACAAGTGGCGCTGATAATGTCGTCAACATTGTTGTCAACATGCTTACTTCCGGCGCCACACAAGTAGGCTGCCTTTTTGCAACAGCGGATCAATTTCTTCCTATTTCTATTTACTATCTGGCTTCTCTTGCTAAACTTTCTGATCCGGTGACACCTTATCCATTACGGACACACGGATCGCTCAAAGGTCTCCTGAACCAGCGGACGGAGCCACTGCTTTTAGGAGGCAGTACAATAGAGACCAACTGTTAGCATTTAATCAGCCCACGATGCTAACGCAAGAATACGACACACTGGTAGAAATAAGACAGAAGCGACGTGGATGTTGTGCTGGAGCAAGACGGCGGGCGAGGAATATAAGGTACAGACCCATCCTTCCATCCGTTATTATGGGGAATGTACGATTGCCACTCAATAAGACAGATGAGCTAGCGGCTATGGCTCGTTACCAGAGTGTCTTCAGAGAGATTAGCATGATGTTGTTTACTGAGATGTGGCTAACGGAACTAACAACAGATGCTAACATCGAGCTTGAGGGTTTCCACGCAATACGGGCAGACCAGACACCAGACAGTGGGAAGGCAAGGGGCGGAGGAGTGATAATGTATGTCAATAACAGCTGGTGCAGACCGGGACATATCACTGTTAAGGAACAGCACTGCAACAAAGACATCGAGTTGCTAGCTTTTAGCATGCGGCCTACCTGTCTCCCGAGGGAATACTCATACATGATCTGCATTGTTATTTATGCAAATCCGACGGCGAACGCGGGGACAGCGCATGATGCCATTCATTCAGTAACTGGCAGGCTGCTGACAGAACACCCAGCTGCTCTTCTCCTCATCTCCAGGGATTTCAACCATATTTCACTGTCCCCCATTCTGCCCACGTTTACCCAGTATGTCACATGCCACACTAGAGACAATAAAATACTGGACTTATTCTATTTAAACACTAAGGAGGCATACACCTCATCACCACTCCCCCCACTCGGGAGATCGGATCACAACTTGGTTCATCTCCTGCCGGTGTACAAACCCCTAGTACACAGACAACCTCCGGTCATGCGCACGGTGACGATATGGTCTGAGGAGGCAATGGATGCTCTAAAGGACTGTTTTGAAATCACTGCCTGGGAGCAGCTCTGTGATCCACATGGTGAGGACATTGACAGCCTCACTCACATCATCACGGCCTACATCAGCTTCTGTGTGGACAACACCGTACCCACCAAGACCATATGGTGTTGCTCGAACAACAAACCCTGGATCAACCCTGAGATAAAAACACTTCTGAGAGAGAAGAAGAGGATCTTCAGGTCGGGGAACAGGGAGATACTGAAGTCCATACAGAGGGAGCTGAGGGGAAAGATCAGAGAAGGCAAGGACAGCTTCAGGAAGAAGATGGAGGACAAGCTGCAACGGAGCGACATCGGCAGGGTCTGGAAAAACCTCAAAACCATCTGTGGGCTCCAGAATACCTCCTCCCAGGCCACAGGGGGCAGGGAGTGGGCAAACAATCTGAACCTGTTTTTTAATAGGTTTGACCAACCCCCCCCCCCCCCCACGCCTGCGCACCAACCACTGCCGCCTCTAAAGTCATCGAGACCTACTGTCCACACCCCACTCCACCAACATCCTCCCACTACCAGCACACAGCCCCCCAACCTGACCCTCACTAAGACCCAGGTGAGGACGGAGCTGAGGAAGATCAAGGCGAGGAAGGCCTCGGGACCGGATGACATCAGCGCGAAGCTCCTCAAGTCCTGCGCAGACCAGCTGTGTGGAATTGTGGAGCACATCTTCAAGCTGAGCCTGAAGCTGGAGGGAGGGTACCACAGTTGTGGAAAATTTCCCAGTTTGGGATCAATAAAGTACATCTATCTATCTATCTATCTGTCTATCTATCTATCTATCTATCTATCTATCTATCTATCTATCTATCTATCTATCTATCTATCTATCTATCTATCTATCTATCTATCAACATCTAGTGTGGTACCCGTACCAAAGACTTCCCACCCCAGAGACCTGAACAGCTACAGACCAGTGGCCCTGACGTCTCACATGATGAAGACCCTGGAGAGACTGCTTCTTGCTCACCTCCGACCCCTGGTGGGACCAGCGATGGATCCACTCCAGTTCACCTACCAGCATGGCATTGGGGTGGAGGATGCAGTGATCTTCCTCCTTCACCGTTCCCTGTCCCACCTGGAGAAGCCTGGGAACGCGGTGAGGATCATGTTCTTTGACTTCTCCAGTGCTTTCAACACCATCCAACCGATTATCCTGAGGGACAAGCTGCTGTGCGCAGGGGTGGACCAGCACTTGTCATCATGGATCCTGGACTACGTCACAAACCGGCCACAGTTTGTGAGAACCTGTGATTGTGTGTCCGACACGATCATCGGCAGCACGGGGGCCCCCCCAGGGAATGGTTTTGGCTCCCTTCCTGTTCACCCTTTATACTGCGGACTTCTCACACAACACAACATACTGCCATCTACAGAAGTTCTTTGACGACTCTGCGATCGTTGCCCTCATCTCCAACAGAGATGAAGCTGAGTACAGAGGACTTACCCAGGACTTCGTGGACTGGTGCCATCGAAACTGCCTCCAGATCAACGCGAGGAAAACTAAGGAGCTGGTGGTGGACTACCGCAGGCAAGGACAACCCCTCACAGCACCAGTAAACATCCAGGGAACAGACACTGAGATGGTGACATCCTACAAGTACCTAGGTGTTCATCTGAACAATAAACTAGACTGGTCACACAATACCAATGCACTCTATAAGAAGGGACAGCGCAGGCTGTTCCTACTGAGGAGGCTCAGGTCTTTTGGGGTACAAGGGGTGCTCCTGAAGCCATTCTACGACACGGTGGTGGCATCAGCCATCACTTTTGGAGTGGTCTGCTGGAGCAGTGACATTACAGCAGCCAATAGGAAGAGACTGAACAAACTGATCAAGAAAGCTAGCTCTGTCCTGGGGCAACGCCTTGACCCAGTGGAGGAGATAGGAGAGAGAGAAGGATGGTGGCTAAACTGTCATCTCTGCTGGAGTCCGAGTCCCACCCTATGCAGGACATACTGAACGCACTGAGGAGCTCATTTAGCAGTAGACTACATCATCCTAGGTGCGCGACCGAGAGGTTTCGCAGGTCCTTCCTACCTACGGCTGTCAGACTTTATAACCTAAGCAGGGCTGCTCGCAGAGATAGCAAAAAAAAAAAAAAAAAAAAACGTGACGACCTAATAGTATTGAATGCAAAAGACGCAACAGACTTACACAAATGGTCCCCTCCAGTATACAATTAGGACAATATCAGTTGCTACGGAGGGTGACAATATGTATAGGTACATACTCATACTATGTAGGATAACTAAGTAGACGGTTATGCTGTTTATTGCATCTAGCTACAATGCTCTGCACTGTGTATATATATTTATATATTTATGTGTACATATGTATATTCACTGCTCTTATTTTCTTATCTTCTAAATTATTGCTCTGAGTGTTGCTGTCCCTGTGCTACTGCAATCCTGGAATTTCCCCATTGTGGGACTAATAAAGGCTTATCTTATCTTATCTTAGCATAAATGCTTCCTCAATGTTTATGAAAGAAACAGATGAAAAAGAAATTCTTGACATTGTTAACAAATTCAAAGACAAAAAATCAACTGATTGTAATGATTTCAGTATGTTCTTAGTTAAATGTATTATTGATTGTATTGTTAAACACTTCACGTTCATATGCAACATGTCACTTACTGCTGGTAAATTTCCAAAGAAAATGAAAATAGCAAGAGTCGTTCCTCTGTATAAGACTGGTGACAAACACTTATTGTCAAACTACAGACCCATCTCCTTGTTACCTCAGTTCTCCAAAATACTGAAAAAAATATTTGTTAAGAGACTAAATGATTTCATTGATAAGCACAGTATACTCTGTGAACGACAGTATGGATTCAGGAAGAACCGGACCACCTTACTGGCACTCATGGACTTTGTTGACCAGATTATGGATGCAACAGATAGAAGAGAATACACAGTTGGAATATTTCTGGACTTAGAAAAGGCATTTGATATAGTTGACCGTAAATTACATAAGTATGGCATCAGAGGAATTGCTTTTGACTGGTTACACAGCTATTTAGAAGACAGATATCAATATGTTCATGTGAATAATACAGACTCTGAGTTGCTGAAGATGACGTGTGGGGTACCACAGGATTCTGTGCTTGGTCCATTGCTGTTTATTTTGTATATTAATGATTTATGTTCTGTGTCTAAATTGCTCAAGTGTATTTTATTTGCAGATGACACAACTTTTTTTTTGTAGTGGAGAAAATGTTAAGCAGCTTCTGGATTCAGTAGAAAATGAACTTAAATCAATCAGTGGTTCACTGCCAATAAATTATCTATTCACCTTGGAAAAACAAAATGTATAATATTTGGAAACTGCAAATTATATAATCACGGAAAAATTAAAATAAACAATGTTGAAATTGACACAGTTTTCAAAACCAAGTTCCTAGGGGTCATTGTTGATAACAAACTAAACTGGAAATCACATAAATTATGTCAAAACTAAAATGTCTAAATCCATTGCCATACTGTATAAAGTTAAGGATCTCCTGTGTCAGAAATCTCTTTGCATTTTATATAATTCACTGATAGTTCCTTTTATGACATACTGTGTGGAGATCTGGGGAAACACATATAAAACAAACACAAACTTAATCTTTTTACTACAGAAAAAAGCCGTATGCCTTGCATCAAAGAAACCTTACCTTGAACCAACAAATCCAGTATTCATTCAATTACATACGCTTAAATTTAGAGATCTGGTAGATTATAATGTCATTCAAATCAGGTACAAAGCAAATAATAACCAATTACCTGTAAATATTCAGAGACTGTTTAAAAAAAGGGAAAGCAAATATGAGCTAAGAGGTAACTCTGTTTTTAATAAGCCAAAGGTTAGAACAAATACAGAGTATCATTGCATGTCTGTCACTGGAGATAAACTGTGGAACTGTTGCTCTGAAAATATTAAAACATGTTCAACTCTGAAGCAATTCAAAAAATTGTACAAAAATGAGAAAATCTCCCAGTATCTCATTGTAAATGCTGGAAGATAAATTTGTAATAACTTAAAGGTTTTTTTTTTTTTTGGTCTACTTGTTCTATTTGATTTTCTTTGTTGATTTTGGGTAAGCCTTAAATTTTTATGTTATTGATTTTAAAATTGTAACGGGGTAGGCACTATATAAGCACTAGCTTCAGCCTACACCCTTTCGGTTGTTCTTTTGTGTATTCTTATTGTATTGTATGTGTTTATTATTATTACCAAATAAATTCATTCATTCCTTCATTCATTCAAATGGAACAGAGACATCAAGCACACACACCCAAGCATACATACGTAGGTATATATTTTATACACAACATACATATACACATATATGCGTACATTACAACATACAGTATAATCACATAGGCACATTTAGTTAGCCTTTAGCACAAAACCAGTTACTGAAAACATGTCCGCATTTACTGTAAGTTTGTCACATGGAACATACATGGACTTGGTACCAGGGAAAAGAGGCTAAAAGTTTTTAATCGACTGAAGGATCTACAGGCAGACTTTGTCTTATTACAGGAAACACATGTTTCTAAGTCATCTGTAGATATATTCACCTCCCCGGAATTCCCCCACATGTACTCAGCCGGCTTTAATTCTAAACAAAGGGGGGTAGCTATATTGGTAAACAGAAGAATACACTTTGTTGTGAATAATACCATCGCAGATCCGGAAAGTAGATTTATAATATTAAAAATCTCAGTTCAAAATTTGGATCTATGTATTGCAAGTGTTTCTGGCCCAAATGTTGATGACCCATCCTATTTTCACACTTTCTTCACTTCTCTTTCTGAGCACTTGGACACTACACTCATAATAGGAGGAGACTTCAGCCTGGTATTAAACCCTGCAATTGACAGGCTCAGTGCATTGGGGAATTATTGAAAATGGCAGGCTACTGACACTCTCAAACAGTACGTGAAAGATTTTGGTCTTTGCGATGAATGCCGTTCTCTTCACCCAACTCTTCAGGAATACACTTTTTTTCGTCAGTTCATAGTTCACATTCACATTTAGACTTCTTTTTAGCCAGTAAATCTACTGTGAGGGACATCACAGACACTGAAATATGTTCAAATCAAGATATTAGCGATCACCATCCAGTATCTCTTACACTAGTAAATAAGAAAGCTATAAGGAAAACTAGGAGCTGGAAATTTAATACATCACTACTAAAAGTCAAAGACTTTATTACATACTATAATAAAGAGTGGGAATCATATCTGGAATATAATGATGTGCCAGGAATATTCCCTGTGTGTTCTTTGGGAAGCAGCAAAACCGGTCATGCGAGATAAAATAATCTCTTACTGTTCGTATAAGAATAAAAAAGAAAAAAGCACTGGTACTGGAGTTAGAACAGAAAATTAAATCACTGGAGACGACCTGTGCCGTTTCTCCACAGGAACAGGCACTTAACAATCTGAGAAAATTAAAGCTGGAATTAAAAGAAATTACAAACAAAAGAACACAGTTTTTAATACAAAGACTGCATCTTGAGAAGTTTGAACACAGTAATAAATCGGGGTGATATCTTTCGAACCAGCTTAGATTGAACAAAGAAAAAACAACTATCCACTCTATTAAGGATATGACCGGAAATATTACCCATGAGCCTGACGAAATAAATAACTCCTTTAGAAAGTTTTATGAAAACCTCTACTCATCTCAGATTAACCCATCTGACTCAGAAATAAATACATTTTTGGATGATATTATCTTACCACAATTAAATAATGAACAGATTGCAGCTCTGGATGCACCTCTTCTCGTGTCTGAACTCCAGGAGGCACTTGAGCACATCCCAAACAACAAGACTCCGGGACCAGATGGATTTCCAGTAGAATTTTGTAAAGAATTGTGGCCTGTGATTGCACCTACTTTCTTTAAAATGGTGAACCAAATTAAAGAAAATAATGTAATCCCTCCAAATACGAATTTGTCTAGTATTATCCTGCTCCTTAAACCTGGAAAAGAACCTACTCTTCCATCCAGCTACCATCCCAACTCACTTATGAATGTTGATCTTAATAAAATTTGCAAAGCTCTCGCCAAAAGGCTGGAAAGGATAATTCTGGTAATTATACATCCAGATCAAACAGGTTTCATCAAGGGTAGGCATTTGGCTAATAATACATGCAGGCTGTTTAATTTAATTGACTAGTGTAAGATCAATAACTCAGAAACTACAATTTTATCTCTGGATGCAGAGAAGGCCTTTGACCGAGTTAATTGGAAATTTCTTTTTATAGTGTTAAATAAGTTTGGGTTTGGTTCATCTTTCATAAACTGGATTAAAACACTATATAGTTATCCAACTGCATCTGTCCGAACAAATGATCAGACTTCCCGAAGCTTTAATCTCCAGAGAGGTACAGTACTAGGCCGGGTTGTCCACTCTGTCCCTCACTTTTTACCATCTTTATTGAACCATTAGCAGCAGCCATATGACAGAATGTTGATATCAGAGGTATTCAAACTGTTGAAAAAGAACACAAGATAAGTCTTTATGCTGATGATGTGTTGATTTTCCTTGAAAACTCACAAAGAACTCTTCTTCAGACAGCGGCGCTCATTGATTAGTTTTCATCATTATCAGACTACTCTAGTAACTGGGGTAAATCAACAGTTTTACCTATTGTTAGAATAATTTTGAGCTTAAATTATTCAAAGTCAGAAATCAGGCGGAAAGTTTGATTTATGTACATTTATTACAAAAATATATAAGGTGTCACCCCAATGACCGCTTGGGGAGGAGATTACAAAGCATGGCATTCAGACACACCTAGAATCTCTAAAGGATTCATTTCTTTAGGTCTGATATGTACATAGGTAGGAGAAGGAGAGGGAGGATGAGGATAAGGGAAGGGACAGAACGGGACAGTCCTGATAATCAAAGCTTATCCGGGGAAACGTCACTGACACTCTGGAGACATGCACATGAGGTCCATAAAACTAACAGAATGTCTATATGCCTAATCTATACAAGCTGACCTATACAGCCTGAGGAGTTCCTGTGCATTCCTGTGACCCGAAACAGGACATGTCAAAAAGATTATGAAAAGTGGCTTAGAGCATTCCTTACGCATGTACTAATCCTGTACTGATCTTCAGTCTGAACTGTCTGAAATTGCTCACAGAAACATGCCAGGAATATATGAACTTATTCCACATGGAATGCACATATAAACATTAAACATGGCATATGAAAGGTATGATACTTCTCAAATATAATAATACATTATTAATATCAATAATAATGTAGATAATATGGAATTTTTCTATCATATTCCCCATTGATGCTTAATAAAGCATCAGGATTAAAAGAAAAATACCAAAAGTGGTAGTGAATGAACTAATATAAGGATATGTGTACAAATTTACATGCTGTTAATGTATGTGTCCTTGCAAGTTAAAATGTGTGCAGAACATATCAAGAGTAAATATGTGTAATGTGATCAAAATTAATTTCAGTGTCAAATAAGAACATAGAAAATAATATGAAACAGCCTTAAATTATATTGCAACCTTCAAAAACATCCTCATCATAATATTAAGGACTCACACAAGAAAAATCTGAAGTTATAAAAATCATTACCAAGTTTATGATGAGACTTCTAGATTAACCTTTTGCACTCCGGGATACCGTGGGCGGTCACGTCTCTGCGTCCTAGTGCATCTCAGTGCGCACTGTGCATCTCAGTGTGCACTGAAAAAAAAAAAAAGGCTGCATTTCCGTTCTTCCAGTACAGACACAGCCGCGAACAGAAAGCCAAAGAAGTGTTTTGATTGGTTTAGATTTGATTGACATGTCATTCGACTAATAAGAGCCTTGAATTGGGTTTCTGAAACCCTGAAGAACCAATGACTGAAAACCTAGCAAGAAGGACCTGCCTACCAACGACTGCGAATACAACGAGCCAATTGAAGCAGAGAAGTTCGACGATTGAAACGCGTGCGTCCCGTGCGTAAAATCTGTTTGGTCTAAGCCGCTGTGTGTAACGGTAGCGTTCCCCACTCTCAGCCGTTAGCCAGTCTTTTTTTATTACTACTGTTCTTATTTGTTTTGAAAAATCGTTTGCAAAAACCGCCATCATGGAAGCGGAGATGGTTTGATCGGGTCACGTGACCAGAACCACAAGTCTGTAACAAGCGGACCAGCTTCATGTTCATCTGACAATGAGGAACAGATGTTCGCCAACGACACTGCTGTTGTGGACAGGTAAGTGTTATTAGCTAAATTATTCTTTATCACTGAAAATAGTAATAAAAATGACTTTTGACCGATTGGTAATTACAATGGTGCATCATGGCCACTTGATGGACCGTTGACGGACCATTTTTTGTGCGCCGAGCTCCTCTGTAGCGGAGGGGTGGGGGGGAGTTGTTATCCTCTACATTGCAGATATTTTAGTATAATTTTTAGTGCACTGTAGGTTATTTTTTCTTGTAAAAAAAAAAGGCCACACATTTTTTACGTGGCATGCTTCTTTGTGTGTGGGGGGCTTGTTTGTTCATTCATTCATTCATGAATGAATAAACAACCCCCCCCCCCCCACACACACACACACACACAGCCCTGAGTGTCACCTTTCATTAGAGCCCAAGATCAAGCTTCTGTTTCAGCATTCAAAAGTTACAGACGTTTTTCCAAACTGTGCCATTTGGCACAATTTGGCACAGTTCAAAAATGCCTGGGAACAACCTGAGAAAAAAGCTGTGTAATATATTTATTTTTTGTTGTATTGTTACAAAATTTTGACCTCAGCTGGATAACACACTGCCCGGGCAACAAAGGAGTGGCTTCGTAAGAAGCATTTCAAGGTCCTGGAGTGGCCTAGCCAGTCTCCAGATCTCAACCCCATAGAAAATCTTTGGATGGAGTTGAAAGTCTGTGTTGCCCAGCGACAGCCCCAAAACATCATTGCTCTAGAGGAGATCTGTGTGGAGAAATGGGCCAAAATACCAGCAACAGTGTGTGAAAACCTTGTGAAGACTTACAGAAAATGTTTGACCTCTGTCATTGCCAACAAAGGGTATATAACAAAGTATTGAGCTGAACTTTTGTTATTGACCAAATACTTATTTTACCGAGGAATTTACCAATTAATTCATTAAAATCCTTCAATGTGATTTTCTGGATTTTTTTTTCTCATTTTGTCTCTCATAGTTGAGGTATACCTATGATGAAAGTTGGAGACCTCTCTCATCTTTTAAGTGGGAGAACTTGCACAATTGGTGGCTGACTAAATTCTTTTTTTCCCCACCGTATATATTAAACAGTCTCTTGCTGAGGGTTTCAGGTGGGGTAAAATGTTAGATGCACCCAAGTGCCACGACCTTCGCTTTCTGCGGCTGTTCAGGTCAGCCAGATAACCTTTGTGCTGTCCTTGCCAGGGAATTTTGGTCCAGTTTCCTTTGATGACCAGATCCCCTGGTTTGCTCAAGAGATGGGTGCACCTCCCATGGTTCCTTCATCACATGGTCCCTCCTGGGAAGGGCAGTATGGATGACATTGCTGTCAGTTGTCATTCTTTGCATATAATCACCCAGAAACCCTTCCTCATCACCTAAGTTAAATGGCTTCAATAATAGGGTTTGTCATTCGCAATTTCCCTATTTTTCTCATTTGTGTATTATACTAATCCTGTAGATAGTTGATGGTAAGCTAAGTGGTTTTCTAGGTAAATGTTTGGTACTAATAATTTAGGAACTGCACTTAAATGTGACATGATTTGATTTACAAAGTGTATTCCATTTCCATTATCTAAGTAAATAATTTCAGCTATTTTAAATCTTGATATTGTTTCAGTTAAGGGTTTCAGTGTCACCATAGCAATATTTAGATTAGTGTAGGGGAAAGCCTTTGTATGTTCAATAAGTGTGTAAATAATTTCTAAACATTTTTACCTTCACTCTTATTTAGTTCAATGAGATCCATGCAAAGGTTTTGAAAAAAACTAAGTTTATGCAGGGAAGATCAAATTATTTTGCTTTGAGCTCCCTAAAGCATTGTTCCCTTAATTGAGTAAGAATCTGTATTGTCCTTGTAGTAGATTCTAAATTAAGTCCCACAGTAAACATAAATTCAGCAAAAGTTGGACTTTTCTTAGACATTTGGAACTTTTCTCATAAATTTTAGAGGTTTAGATCTACCAATTTTTTTTTAATTACTTCTTAGCCAATAGACTGCAGTTTGTTTCTAAATGGACAAAATCAACCCCACTAGGAAACCCATGGTTAGATGCTGAACAGGCTCTCTGTGGATTGCTAAATATTTCTGACTTACCTTTTATGAGTCCCTGTATTAAACGCCATGACTGTTTTAAAAGCATTAATATCAGCTCCTCTCTGACAACTTGGTGGAAATTTTTAAAAATAACAGGGTCTTTGCTTGTCCCTTGTAAACTCACACCCATTTGGAATAATTCTGATATCTTGCAACAAAAGAGGACGTTAAACTTTCCACTATGGCAAGAGAAGGGAATAAAAAAACTCAGAGCATCTTATTCAAGGTGGAAATTTTATCCAATTTCAGGAATTAATGTCACAGTATGATATCAGCGATAAAAAGTTTCTTGAGTACCAACAGCTTAAATCCATAATAAAAGCAAGATTCAATCTTAATCAGATAGATTTAGAGGTACCAGTTAAGGTGGCAGAGTTTCTAAATCTTTGTTCCCCTAAATTGATATTGAAAATATACAGACTGTTATCAAAACTGGATGAGACAGTATCTCTTCCAAAATCAAAAGGGGAGACAAACTTATCGATCAATAAGGATGAAAGCTTCTGGACACAAATATGTTTAAACACTTTTAAGATGACTAAAAACTCTAATTTATAACTCACACAGTATAAAGTTCTCCATATAATTCATTACACAGGACAAAGGATGTTCAAAATGGGCCTGAGTCACACAAATATCTGCTTCTACTGAATCAGAATCAGAATCAGAATCAGAATCAGGTTTATTGCCATTGTTCATGTAGTACACAAACTAGGAATTTGTCTCGGTACAATGCTGCAACATTAAACATGATAAGATAAGAGAAATAAACTATACATGTAATAAAGTGTAGGATAAGATTAAGTGATACTGGTCAACAGTTAAAATATATATTAGCCAGCAGCAGATACTGTGGAGAACTATATAGTGCAGTCGGTAATGCAGGAAGAAAACAGTGATGATTGACATGAGTCTGGTTGAGCTGCTGTACATGGTGCACGAGAGTCACTTAGTGTTCAGCAGTCTAATGGCAGAGGGGAAGAAGCTGTTCATGTGACGGGAGGTTTTAGTCTGGATGGACCGAAGTCTTCTACCAGAGGGGAGGGGGGCAAACAGTACGTGACCAGGGTGTGAGGGATCGGCTATGATCCGGCCAGCACGCCTCCGGGTCCTGGAGATGTACAGATCCTGGAGAGATGGGAGCTTGCAGCCGATCACCTTCTCAGCAGTGCGCACGACGCGCTGCAGCCTTAGTCTGTCCCTGGCAGTGGCTCCTGCGTACCACACGGTTATGGAGGTGGTGAGGATGGACTCGATGATGGCTGTGTAGAACTGCACTAACATCTTGGTGGGTAGCTTGAGCTTCCTCAGCTGCCGCAGGAAGAACATCCTCTGCTGGGCTTTTTTGATGAGTGAGCTGATGGTCAGCTCCCATTTGAGGTCCCTGGTGATGGTAGTGCCTAGGAAGCGGAAGGAATCAGCAGTGGTGATGGGAGAGCCTGAGAGGGTGAGGGGGGGCAGAGGAGTAGTGACTTTCCTGAAGTCTACAATCATCTCCACTGTCTTCAGAGCGTTCAGCTGCAGGTTGTTATTGCTGCACCAGGACGCCAGCTGGGCCACCTCTCTCCTGTAGGCGGACTCGTCGCCGTTGGAGATGAGCCCGATGAGGGTGGTGTCGTCCGCAAACTTGATCAACTTGACAGACTGGTGGCTGGAGGTGCAGGAGTTGGTGTAAAGGGAGAAGAGTAGGGGGGAAAGTACATAGCCCTGGGGTGATCCGGTGCTGATGCTAGTATAGTCTGAGACAGTCTTTCCCAGCCGCACATGCTGCCTCCGGTCCGTCAGGAAGTCGATGATCCACCTGCAGAGGGAGTCAGGCACGTTGAGCAGGGACAGCTTGTCCCGGAGCAGAGCGGGGCGGATGGTGTTGAATGCGGAGCTGAAGTCCACAAACAGGATCCTGGCGTAGGTTCCCGGGGAGTCCAGGTGCTGCAGGATGGAGTGGAGGGCCAGGTTGACTGCATCGTCTACAGACCTGTTGGCTCGGTAGGCAAACTGCAGCGGGTCCAGGAGAGGGGTGGTGATGGACTTGAGGTGGAACAGGACCAGGCGCTCAAAGGACTTCATGACTACAGAGGTGAGCGCTACAGGTCTGTAGTCATTAAGTCCAGTGATCCGTGGCTTCTTGGGGACAGGGATGATGGTGGAGGATTTGAGGCAGGATGGCACGTGGCATAACTTAAGGGAGGTGTTAAAAATGTCTGTGAATACAGGAGCCAGCTGTTTCGCACAGAGTCTCAGGGTGGAGGGAGACACGGCGTCTGGGCCGGGGGCCTTGCGCGGGTTCAGTCTGGAGAACTGTTTGAGCACATCCTGCTCACTGATGATAAGGGGAGGGGGGGAGGTGGGGGGGGTGCCTTAAATGAAGTAGGGAATGTGGAGGCTGTGGAGCTGGAGGGAGGGGGGGAGTTGGACACAGATGACGAGGTGTCAAAACGGGCATAGTGTTGGGACAGTCTCTGACAAAGGGCTTTGTCATCCTGACCTTTAGGAGCCTGAGGCCGATAGTTGGTGATCTGCCTCAGTCCTCTCCACACGGAAGCCGAATCATTAGCAGTGAACTGCTGCTGGAGTCTCTCTGAGTACACAGATTTAGCCCTCTTCAGCTCTCTGTTAAACCGGTATTTAACCTCCCTGTAGCAGTCCCTGTCTCCACTTTTCAGCGCTGCTTCCTTCTCCTTCCTGATCTGTCTGAGCTTAGCTGTGAACCAGGGTTTGTCATTAGAGTAACTCACCCTGGTGCGTGATGGAAGAATGTTCTCTTCACAAAAGTGGATATATGAGTTCACAGTGTCCGTGTACTCATCCAGATCATGCGTGGCTCCTTTAAGCATGCCCCAGTCAGATATTTCCATGCACGTTTCCAGCTTCTCCTCAGCATCACTGGTCCGTATCTTCGTAGTGCTCACAACAGGTTTAGTGAGCTTCAATCTCTGTCTGTATGTGGGAATGAGGTGAACCATCACGTGATCAGATAATCCCAGCGCAGCTCGAGGGACAGCGCGATATGCGTCTTTCACTGTGGTGTAACAGTGATCCAGTGTGTTTAATCCTCTGGTGGGGCATTTAATAAACTGTTTGTAGCGGGGGAGATCGTGGCTCAGATTGCACTGATTAAAGTCGCCAGCCACAATAATCAGCGAGTCTGGAAAACTCCGCTCTGTGTGTTGAATGTGATCCGCGAGCACGCGCTGAGCTTCGCGCGTGTCCGCGTCGGGAGGGGCGTACACAGCGATCATTATGAAAGAAGCAAACTCCCGCGGGGAATAGAAGGGCTTGCAATTGATAACAAGAAATTCCAAGGCAGGAGAACAGTGTTTGGAAATTACCGTTACATCAGAGCACCAGCTACAGTTGATGTAGAAGCAGACACCGCCTCCTGTGGTCTTGCCGGAAAGCTCTGTGTCACGATCAGCACGGAAGAGCTGGAAGCCGTCGAGGCGCAGCGCGCTGTCCGGTATATTTTCCCGGAGCCAGGTCTCAGTAAAGCAGAGGACAGCTGAGGAGGCGAGGTCCTTAAAACGCATCAGCAGTCTCAGTTCATCCACCTTGTTAGAGAGAGAGTTGGTATTGGACAGAAATATGCCAGGCAGTGCCGTTCGCGAGCCTCTCCTGCGAAGTCGTACGAGAGCGCCCGCTCGTCTTCCTCTCTTCCGCCGTCTCACATTCCGAGCCAAACAATAAACCAGATCGGCGGCAGGGGCTAGAAAAACTGGGAGGAGGTCCGTGGGGGTCAAAGTCCTGATATTTAAAAGTTCTTCACGGGTATAAGTGCAAGCAGACACACAATTGACAAACAAAAACAAACAAAGAGCGCAGCGAAGCACCATGTCGACCGCTGTGGGCGCCATCTTGGATCAGCAACCAGCAACATCCCGGATAGCTATATGCATGCTATGTGGTCCTGTGCATTGGTTCAAAAGTTCTGGCGGAAGACACATGAGGACCTGTCGGCATGCCTTGGGTATTGTGTCCCATCTTTACCCACACTTTGCATACTAGGTGATTGAAGTGAAATAAATATAGAGGCAAGGATGTCACACATGGTTCTCCCCGCCTTATGCATCACAAACTATCCTCATGAATTGATAATCAAGAAATAATTTATGCATGACTCACTATAATAACTTACTATTAGATTATATTAGCCTGGAGAGAATGTCTGCTTCCTCAAATAATTATTTGAGGAGGCAGAATAAGGCAGTTTTTTTTAGTTGATTTAGGACAATTTTGATGTGATGAATCCGAAAATCACTTTGGTTTTGCTCCATCAGGTCAACTTTTTGAATTATGACCACATGTTTTCTTATGTTTTTGTTTACATGTACAGGTATTTTCGCTTTATATGATGCAAAATTCTTTATTATTTCTTGAAATTCTCTGAATTTTGAACAATGATGACGTAACATTCAATTTACATGTACTTACCTTTATCAATGTCTACTATTCAATTTACAGTACACCTGTACAACTGCTTATAACTTAACATAAAAACCTGACCTGATCGAGAGAAACGGATGTCATTTTTGGATACAGCAGTGCAAAATTGTCTTAAATCAGTTGAAAAAACACAGGCAACTTACAAAAAAATTTTTTTGTTATGTTGTGTAATCAATTGGCTGTATTCAATTCTGTCTGGTCCCCGCTTATTAATTTTATAACCTGAGGGTTGGCAGGCAGTGGCTTGCTCTCCTTGGCACCTCTGGCAGCTGCCTGTGTCCCGACCATGAGGGGCCGGTGTCCGGGGAGCCTGTTCCGGGGTGGCCGTGTGTCTGGCCCGGGGGGGTTGGTTGTGGGGGGGCTGCGGGGTGTGCCGGGGGGTGGGCTGTGGCCCCCGGCTGGCTGGCCTCGCCTCCTGGGAAGGGCTGGGTCTGGCCCTGGGCCCCTGGTGCTGGGGGGGGGGGGGCGTTCTCCCACTGGGCCGGGGTTGGGTGTGTGCCAGTGGTGCGGGTTGGCCCCGGTGCGTTCTTGCGTAGTAGGGTTGTGTCCTCCCTGGGGCCCTGGCAGCGCACTGGGGCAGGTTCCTGCATCCTGGGGGGGGGGGGGGTCGCCCTCCCCGTCTTCTGGGGCCTGCGGCTGTGGGTCTGCGTCTCTGTGTGACAGTGAATGTGAGTGGGGGCATGTGTGTGAGTGGGTGCGTGGGTGTGTGTGTTGTGTGTGGGCATGTGGGGCTGTGTGTGTGTGTGGGTGGGCATGTGTGATGGTGAGTGTGTGTGTATGTGTGCACATGAGGGTGGGCGGGTGTGTGTGTGCGTGTATGTGTGTACAGGTGCGGTTACCTGTGGGGGTGGAGGATGTGTGTATGGGTAGGAGAACTTTGTTGGGTGGTGGGGGTGGGGCAGTCCATCTAGTGGCATGGGGGTTGGCGATTTGGGGCCTGCTTGTCCCGGCCACCCTGCTGCTGTGTCGTGGGGTGGGGCACTTTGTCGCATTGCCCCTGGTGTCATTGGTGGCAGGTGTGTGTGGGTGCTCGGGGGTGGTTTGGGGGTGGGGGGGCATTGGCATGGGTTAGTGGCCGTGTTGCCATCAGGCTGTTCCGGGGTGGCTGTGGCTGCGGAGCAGGCCTGCTGCTGTCGGTGTGCATCTAGGTTGGGTGGTCGGTGGGCTTGCGTGGGCGCTCGGGGGTGTCGCTTGGCATGTGGGGCACCGTGTGGTTCCGGCCCATTGTTCACTATTGTGACTATTGTTGTTGTGCATGTTTGTGTGTGCAAGATCAGTGGGAATGGGTGTGGCTGCTTCATCATGTTTGAGGTGCTGGGAGCACCAGGGTGCAACGCTGGTGGGTCCTGGGCAGCTCGGCCTGGCGGCCCTCGCCCTGAGTTGGGATTTGGGGGCAGTGGGTGGCCTCATGAACCAGTTTGGGAGCTGGCTTCTGGGTGGGACGGCCTCGCTTTTGGACCGCCTCCCTCCCAGTCTTATTTCCTGCCCCCCCCCCCCCAATTGTGGGTGTAATATACATCTTCTTGGATACATTTAGGGCTTTGGGGCGGGAGTGTGCCGCACTGTGTCGGTGAAGGGGATACCTCTGCTGCACTGTGGGGCTGCTCTCACCTCAATTTTAATTGCATTTTAGACACTGAGGGTTTGGGGGGATGGGGGCCCCACTGCCTATCGCAGTGGCTAGTGGTGCTCCAGCCACCATCCCCCCAATTTTAACTGCACTATGGTAGTCCACACATTTACACACAATCACATCATACAACCGACATACACCAACCATGTTTTGTGCAAGGGGAAGGGGGGTGGGGTAAGACCCCCACCTCTGTCATCCTCCTCCTGCTGGGGTCCTGGGACCTGTCATGTTGTCAAAATCCCTGGGTGCTGCTGAATGTATAGATGCAACCAAGGGAGTGAGAGAGGGACTGAATAAGAGAGTAAGCAAGAGTGAGGGAGTGATGAATGGAGGTGGTGATGGTGGGTCGGTTTTGTGTGACGCTTTGTGTGTCGGGTGGCATCTCAGGGCGTCTGCGGTGATCTGCTGATCAGTCGCTCGGGTGGGTGCTGGGGGTTGGGAGTCTGCTTCTGTGGCCGCGGCCGCCCTGGGGTGGCCGCTGGCCTGTACCGGCGGTCTCCCTGGCCCCTGCCGGGCGTTGGAGCGCATTCAGGTTTGCTGCATCTGCATCGCAGTCACCCTAAGAAATAAGGGTGAATGAGGGTGGGTGAGTGTGAGGGGGAGAGCACTAATGGATGTGAGTAGGTTGGAGTGTGAGTGAGAGTGCTAATCACATCTAGAATCAGAGGGGTCGCTGTCATGCAAGGCACCACCACAAACAACTTTTCCTTCCCTCATTCTGTTATGCTGAGCACCAAGCTAGAAGGTGGGAAGTACCATTTTTATATGGTCTTTAGTATGACCCAGCTGAGGCTTGAACCCTCAACCTCCCGGCTGTGGGGCAGAGGCTCTACCACTAGGTCACCACTCCGGGCGGCCACCACTCCAGAAAATGTACAACAAAACAAATGAGCAGAAACTGCATTGTCTGTGACCGAACTGTAAGAAATCGCTGAAAAGAAATGGGATTTACATCCAGAAAAGATAAATGAAAAAAACAAGACAAATGAAAGCCATCATTAACACCTAAACAGAAAAAAACAAGGTTACAGCAGGTTAAAAAAAAGCTATCATGGACTGTAAATGATTGGATGGAAGTGATATTCAGTGACGAATCATGACTCTGCATTGGGCAAGGTGATGATGCTGGAACTTTTGTTTGGTGCCATTCCACTGAAATTTATGAAGATGGCTGCCTGAAATAAACATGCAAATTTCCACAGTCATTGATGATATGGGATGCATGTCAGGTAAAGGTATGGGGGGGATGGCTATCGTTGAATCTTCACTAAATGCACAAGTTTACATTAAAGTTTTGGATAGTTTTTATTCCATCAGTTGAAAGGATGTTTGGTGGTGATGACAATGTAATTTTCCAGGATGATAATGCATCTTGCCATAGGGCAAAAATGGTGAAAACTCTTCTTCAAGAAAGATATATAATGTCCGTGCAAATAGTCCAGACCTCAATCCCATTGAAAACCTATGGTGGAAATTGAAGAATATGGTCCATGACAAGGCTTCAACCTGCAAAACTGATCTGGCAACCGCAGTAAAAGAAAGTTGGAACTGGCTTGATGAAGAATACTGTTTGTCAATCATTAAGTCCATGCTTCAGAGAATTCAAGCTGTGATAAAAGTCAGAGGTGGTGTAACAAAGTACTAGTGGTGTAGTGTTTTTTTTTTAATGATTCCATAATGTTTTCCTCAGAATTTAGTGATTCCATATTTTCCTCTGCTTGAGCGAATTTAAAAATGCAATTGACGACAACTTTCTTTCATTCTTCAAAAAAAAAAAAAAAAAATCATTCTTAAAGGCAGAAGATTGGCATTTTGAATAAAAATAGTTTGGGAACATGTTTGAGATTTTTTTTGTTTACAAAATGAAACAATTGAATGAATAACCTCAGAGTCATGATTCCATAATTTTTGCCAGGGCTCCAGGGCTGCAATATGACCATGGACCTTGGGCACAAACTTGTTATGGGCCTACCTACTCACACAAGTGCACAGTACATAGATTAAGTGACAGCACAGCGAAACATACAGCCACAATACTGCAATATTTTATTATGATAATTTTGTTGTCCTTTGTTTCAACAGCAGTCTATCCAGTAGAATCAAAATTAGAGAACAGTGTGTTCGTACTTCTTTTTCTTTCGACTGCTCCCTTTAGGGGTCGCCACAGCAGATCATATCCATCCATTTCACCCTATCCCTTGCATCTTGCTCAGTCCATCCGCAGATGCAGCCATGGCCCAGCCCAGGTCCACTGCGGGGTCTACAGAGTCCCAGCCCTATGTTGGGACCACCGGGGGTGCCACAGGACAGTTTGGGGACGCCGGCACCTTCCTTTCCATTTTGGAGGCCCTGTGGGTGTTCCTCCTCCTTTTGCTGGGCACCATCGGGGTCTTTCTCCCTTCATCACCAGTGACCGCAGGGGTTCCTCTTCCCCTGTCTGGCCACCCACCCCTCAGCCTTCTGGTGGGTAGGCCACCTCCTCATCTGCCCTTCCTGTCCTGGTGGCCTAATCGTGTGGGCAGGCCACCCGAAACACAGGGCTCCCTCGCCGGGTGGGCCGTATACCCTGGCAGGCCGCCTGATACTGCTCTGCGGGCCGCCTGCTGGCCCTGGGATTTTGGCCAGCCCCCTGAACTTATGGCAACCTGCTGGGTCTTGGACTCTGGCCGGCCCCCCGAACCGTGGGACTCTTGGGGGTGGGGTGGGTTAGTTTAGTTTTGGGGTTGGGGAGTGTTGTCGTGTTGTATTGTGGTGATTATTCCTTCCTGATTTATCCCCCCTAACCTGTTTTCCCCAACCTCCCACCCTTGGTTGTTTGTATGGGCTTTTTGAGTGGGGGGGGGGGTATTTTTTCTGATTGTATGGTGGGTGTCTGATGTCCACCCCTTGGGGGGGGGACACTGTCACGTTCGGGGTTGTCACCCCGAGCATAACTTGTGGCTGTTGGGTTTAATTATTACTTATTAATTCCAGCTGGCAGATTGAGCCTTGCGCTCCGTCAGTCCCACAGTCATGCCTCCTTCTCACACCAGGCATTCACCAGCTGTCTGGTTCGCCACATACACACTCACAAACTCATGCACACACACTCATTCTCATACTTATACTCACATACACGCACACACACACTTAGTTCAATCAGTCACGCACCTGTTGCGACACAGCTGGTCCTAGTTGCTGTCATTAGGGCTTGGTATTAATAGCAGGGCAGTACGACCAGCCGGTGTGGCAACTTAGCAACATCAACCTTAGACATCTGGACTCGCTTCTGTTGGTTTACCCCTGGACTGAATCGTGTTGTTCCCTCAGAGCCTTTCCACTCCGACACTGTTGTAAGTCTATCCCTGTGCCTTTTTCTCCGCTCCTGCTTAATTGAAGCGCGTTAGGCATTCCCGTGCACCAACCAAGTTTGTAGCCGGGTGTCTTCTCCTTTTCTACCGTGACTGTTTTTTGGACTAACAGTACATTCACCCATTGTAAATAAACACGTTACTTACTCTGCGTTTTGGGCTCGCTGCTATTTCATATGTTTGCTGCGAAGTTATGCAGTGAACATGACACCTGCCCAGACTGTAACACCACCACCATCAAAGGCTTGTCTGGTGACAACAGTGGCTGATGCATAGCGCTTTCCTTGACGTCTCCAACATTGTTGGTGGCCATCATTTCTGCTCAACATGAATCAACTTTCATCAGAGAACAGTACTGAGGCCCACTGGTCCCTTGTCCAGCGTAAATGCTCCCTGGCCCAGGCAAGACGATGACGCCTGTGCCTGGTGGCGTGGTCAGGCACCCTTGCAGGTCATCTAGCACGCAGACCACACTGATGTAAATGGTTTTGATCATCATCCGGTTCTGCAGGGCACTGGCCACATCAGCGTGTGATGTGGCCAAAGAACGTCCACTTCTATGCCCCTCTGTGACTCTTCCAGTCTCTCTGTATCTCTGTTGCAACCTACCGATGACACTCTGTGACACTCTAAGCTCAGTGGCCACTTCCCTCTGAGAACATCCAGTTTGAAGTCTCACAATGGCGAGGTACTGTTGATTAATTGTTAGGTGTCGTCTCGGTCTCATGATGTCAAAATGTGAACAGCATGATGAAGAGGACTGTTTAAATACCAATTCTAATTGAACCAGAAAATTTATTGGTCAATTCATTGGATAAAACACCTGTTGTGACTTTTGCCATTGAACACCTTGTTATAGAAGAGTAAGTTATGCAAAAAGTACTGGAACAGTAGACACGTGCATTCAAAAGGTTAGAGAAGGTCAAATTAAGTTCACCTGTAACAGTTATAGTGCATTTTATCTGAAAGCTGAATATCCCTAACTTTTTGTGAGTCATGTATATCAGCAACAGATGGTTAACAACAGAAAGCACATTGTGATAATTTTAATCTCACCAAAGAGCAGCATTAATGTAACTGATTAAAATTTAGATTGATCATTAGAATATATACATTATAGACATTAATATCAAATAACACCAAATACACTTTGTAATTTTTTTTATAATCAGTCAATAAGTTGCAAAGGACAGTCTGAACTCTGTGAAAACATCACAGGAAAAACAGATTTATAAAAGATGTGAGTTTATGTCTAGTATGATTTTGTTGAGTCTGATATGAAGCCGTAATAACAGTCACAGACATTTGTTCTCCATCACAGCTCTATCATAAAGTTAAGTTATATTTTAGTCATTTTCTTCTTCTTCTGGCTGCTCCCTTTAGGGGTCGCCACAGCGGATCATCTGCCTCAATCTCACCCTGTCCCTTACATCTTCCTCTGCAACACCAACCCTCTCAGTGTCCTCCTTCACTGCATCGATGAATCTTGTCTGTGGTCTTCCTCTTTTCCTCCTGCCTGGCAACTCCATTTTCAACATCTTTTGTCCAATATATCCACTATCCCTCCTCTGCACATGTCCAAACCATCTCAGCTTTGCCTCTCTTACTTTGTTTCCAAACCACTCAACCTGAGCTGCCCCTCTGATATACTCATTTCAAATCTTGTTCCTCCTAGTCACTCCCAGTGAAAATGTTAGCATTGTCAACTCTGCCACCTCCAGCTCCACCTCCTGTCTCTTTGTCCACGCCACCATCTCCAAACCATATATCACTGCAGGTCTCACTACCATCTTGTAAATTTTCCCTTTCACTCTTGCTGCTACGCTTCTGTCACAAATCATCCCTGACACTCGTCTCCACCCACTCCACCCTGCTTACACTCTCTTCTTCATCTCTCGTGCATTTTCCATTGCTTTGGATGGTTGACCCCAGGTATTTAAACTCATCTACTTTCACTACTGCTACTTCTTCCATCTTCACTGTTGCACCTGCCTCTCTCTCATTCACACTCATGTATTTTGTCTTGCTTCTACTGACTTTCATTCCTTTTCTCTCCAGAGCATACCTCCACCTCTTCAGGTTCTCTTCCACCTGCTCCCTACGCTTGCTGCAGATCACAATGTTGTCTGCAAACTGATGACATTGTGCCAGTACACTAGCTTGTGCACCCCCTGTGGCTGGGTTAATGTATTAACTTGATTTTTGATTACTTGATTCCTTCTAAAATATGTTATTCATTATTTGTTCAGAATTTGACAGAATATAAGCTGTGGCTATACCACTGCTGTACTAGCATGGTTTTTTTTTTAAATAACCAAGGCACTTGAACACAAATATTTATTTTGTAAAAAATAGAAAAAACAAACAAACAAAAAAAAAAAACAAAAGCAAAATTAGATAACAGTGACCACTGTGTCAGAAGAGATGATTTAAACAATGTTTTTTAGGGCTATAGGATTCAAAAATTAATAGGAAGTGTAGAGGTCCTTGCTTTAAAAGACTTCAGCACATATGCGCCCACAGGACATCACTAGTTTCTCACACTGCTCTGGTTTAATCTTGGTCCTTTCTTCTTGCAGTCTCTTCCACAGTTTAGTAACTGTAGTGGGTTTCTTAGCCATTACTTTGTTGCCAAGGATTTTCCAGAGATTCTCTATGGGGTTTAGATCTGGACTCTGGGCTGGCTATTTCATTGTTTCAGTATTGTTAGTTTCGAGGAACTATTTAATCCGCTTTGCAGTGTTCAGGGGGCATTGTCTTGCATGAAAATGAAAATTGTGGGGTTAATTGGGAGGCATTTGCAGTGAAGGAATTGCGTTTTGCTGAAGGAGATTCACATAAACATTTCCATTCATGCTGCCATGTAGCTGTACAAGAGGCTCGACTCCTGCTGCAGAAACCATCCT
Source organism: Pholidichthys leucotaenia (assembly GCA_020510985.1). Classification (NCBI taxonomy): domain Eukaryota; kingdom Metazoa; phylum Chordata; class Actinopteri; order Cichliformes; family Pholidichthyidae; genus Pholidichthys; species Pholidichthys leucotaenia. The sequence continues at coordinate 384,997,944 of CM035836.1, read as the reverse complement.
CCAAACTATGGCACTTCCTCCTCCAAATTTAACCGACTTCTTTACACACTTTGGTTTCAGTCTTTCCCCAGTTTGATGCTAAGCATATTGTTTCCCATCAGACCCAAAGAAATTGAACTTACTCTCATCACTGAAGTGCACTCTGGACCAGTTCTCCTCTGTCCACACAACATGCTCCTCAGCAAAGACAAGTCTAGCCTTTTTATTCTTTCTACTGATGAGAGGTTTGGTCACTGTAGAGTGAGCTTTGAGTCCAAATTGTCTTAAACAGCGAGACACTGTGTGCCGAGACAGATTCTTCCCCTGTTCATCAGTGAAGTGGCGAGCAATTCCAGCTGCAATGTTGAACCGATTCCACATTGAGAGTTTTCGCATAATCCTGTCCCCCAAAACAGAGCAGTGTGAGAAACTAGGGATGTCCTATGGGCACAGATGTGCTGAAGTCATTCAAAACAAGGGCCTCTACACTTCGTATTAATTTTTGAATCCTATTGCCCTAAAAAAAAAAAAAAAAAAACATTGTTTAAATCTTCTCTTTGAACACAGTGGTCACTGTTCTCTAATTTTGCTCAGTTTTTTTTTGGGGGGGGGGTTTGTTTTTTTTTACAAAATAAATGTTTGCATTGAAGTGCCTTGGTTATTTAAAAAAAAAACATACTAGTACAGCAGTGGTATAGCCACAGCTGATATTCTGTCAAATTCTGAACAATGATGAATGACATATTTTATAATAAAGCAAGTACAGTATTAATACATTGTTCTCTAATTTTGATCTCCACTGTATATTTAATGCTTTGGGACAGTTCAGCATGTGCAGAATTTTTTTTTTTTTTAACAATGTACAGGTGCATCTAAAAAAAACTCGGAATATCATAAAAATTTTCATTTAGTTTTCATATCTTATATTCCTTAGAAGTAAACAGAAATATTTCAGTCTTTTTAGTTTTAATTTTGATGATTCTAATTTAAAGCTTATTAAAATCAGACATCTAGTATCACACATTATTAGAATATTTCCTAAGAGCAATCCAAAATAAAGATTTGCAATATAAAAATGCCCAACTTTTGAAAAATGTGTTCATTTGTATACTTAATACCTGGTTGAGGCTCCTTTACCACGAAGTACTGCATCAGTGCAGTGTGGCATGGAGGTGATCATTTTGGCACAGCCGAGGTATTTAGTCCTAGTGTTAAGACTTGATAAAACACTGTGGCCAAACTCTAGCAGATGACATGGCACCCCAAATCATCATAGACTGTTGAAACTTCACACTGGACTTTAAATGCATTGGATTCTGTGCTTCATCACTCCAAATTCTAGGACCTTAATTTCCATGCATAGTGTTTCAGCAGAAAAGAGAACTTGGACCACTGAGCAACTGCCCATTTTTTTATCTCTTTAGCTTAGCTAAGATGCTTCTGACACTTTCTTTGGTTCAGGAGTGGCTTAGTACTGTGAACATGACAGTGGTAGCTCCTTTCCTGAAGACATCTGTATGTGGTGGCTCTTAATGCATTAACACAAGACTTTGACACCAGACATTGTGACGCCTACCCAACTTCTTCAATCAACAATTTTCTCAAGGCTGCATTCATCCCTGTTGTTTGTGCATCTTTCTCTACCAATCTTTTTCCTTTCAGTCAACTTTCCATTAATATACTTGGACACAGGACATTATGAAGTAACTATGAACAGTCTGCCTTTTCAGCAGTGACTTTCTGTGGCATGTGTCAGTAGCCACGGTTACATGGGCAAAATGTCATCAATCTGATTACAATTCAGATCAGAATTTTACTGTTTACATGGATCCTGAAAAAACTGATCCGATTAGGACGTGCGTTTCCATGTATCACACGTTTGAATGGAATAAATCATTTTGACATAAGCACGTCGACATTTCGACATTCCGAAAATAGTAGAAGAAGAAGCAACTTCCGGTGTTAGCAAGCCCCGTTTCGTGTTGAAATTGACCTGTATTGTGTTATTCAAACTGTACTTTTGCTTCTGCTGGTCTCTGTAATGAAGCTACAAGTACATACTTCTGCATATGACGAACAGAGGGAGACAGCAGGACGATACAGACCAGTTTGGTTTTACTCCCGCTATGTTTTCCGCTAGCTGCTGCTAAGGCGGAAATGTGTCACATCGACGTGCGGCTGGTGTACAGACATGCGCAGTAAACATATTTTCTGCCCTATGTTCGGAATAAGTTCTTTCATGCGCACCATTCGGATTAACAATCGGTATAACAGACCCCTCTCAATCGGAATTAAATTTTGATCCGAATGAGCGTGATTGGGTTAGAATATTCAGATTGGCGTGTTTACATGAAGCATTTTTATTCCGATCAGGCTTTTAATCCGGTTACTTGTGTCCATGTAAACATAGATTGTCTTCTGGACAACTGTCAAGTCAGTAGTCTGTTATGTATAGAAACAGGCTAGTATCAGCAAAATTGTGGCCGGGTTGGACGTGGGTGGCTGACTGCTGGTTTCCGGTAGTGACGCCACCTGGGGTATAAAGGAAATGGGCGGAGGAGGCTCTGCCTCTTTTCGTCGTGGAGCCACCTGGCATACAGGCGAGTGCCGTAAACCTTTGTACATAGTTATTGTTATCCTGAATAAACCCTGTTAACCGAGTTCAGCCTTACTCGTCATTCTCAACATTATGGACACAACATTTGGCGATGAGGTAAAAGCAGTAATGGAGCATTCCGTTGCCAGCTTTCAGCCATTTCTCGAGGCTCTGGGTGAGCCGCCCATGCCATGGCCTCATTGGTTTGCTGCTTTTACTGACTATCTCGTTGTCTTAAACCTGAGTGGGATGGAGAAGCTCCGAGAACGAGCTGTGTTGGTCCATAATTTGGGAATGGAAGGACAGAGGATTCTGGAGAACCTTGGAGGTGCTGACAGTTTTGATGAGGTGGTGCAGCTAATGGCACGGTACTCTAGGGCACCGGAGAACGTCACCGTGAGGCGTTTTCAGTTTCGACAGCACCGCCAGCGATCGGGAGAGCCAGTAAGAAGACGGACGTCCGCAAGCTGGCGAGGCAATACAGATTTGGGGCCCTGGAGGACAAGATGATTTGGGACCAGCTGGCAGAGCACATCTGCTGCCCGGCGGCCCGGTCCAGGTTGTTGACACACCCAGGGGAGTTGATGTTCGCTGAAGCTGTTGAGCTTGCCCAACAGTTCTAGGTGGCAGAGACCATCGCGAGGGGCCTTACTGAAGGGGCTTCTCTGGAAAAGAATGAGTCTTGCACTAAGGCACTGATCATGGACCCTTGTGATGGCAAGTGCGGAGAGGATGATTTTGCCTCCATGGTCAGGATAAGGTCTGCCCCTGGTATGCCGAAATGTTATGGCTGTGGGTCCACTGAGCACTGCTATAAGTCCAGGGTGTGCCCGGCGAAAAGAAAACATTGTGGCAAGTGCTGTGTTTTGAACCATTTTGCCAGGGTGTGCGAAAACTTCATATGCAGGAGCCGTAGGGGTGAACCAGGTGCTGCTCAGAAGACTCCAACAGTTGTGCATACCATCTCCCCAGAGATGACAGGGAGGATTGGCTGCACTGTCACGCTAGATGGCGTTGAGATCCTGCTTTTGGTGGACACTGGAGTGGTGATTTCCATCCTGAATCTGGAAACCGTGGAGAGACTGTTTCCCCACTGGCAGATTAGAAGGCAATATGAAGAGTATTATGGTTACGGATGGAACAGGTTGGCTATTTTGGGCTATGTGGAAATGGAGGCCCGGTATAAGGACAGTGTGGCACCCAGTGCTCGCATCAACGTTTCAGCATTCGGGGTTAATGTTATGGGTTGTAACTTACAGTCCTGGGTTCTCCATTACTAACGTGTTGGGTGAAGAATGGTCTGGGTGTGGACTGTGGGGCCGACCTGTTCCAGTCGTGGAGGGTGCTGAGGTGTGGAATTCAGACTGGTTGGACAAAGTGACAGAGGGAGAGCACACGCTGTGCCACGTGGAGCCATCTCGGGCTGGACCCGATGCCGTCATGCAGGCTGCCCTGGACGAGGGTGCCAGACGGCACGACGGGACCCCCGATGAGGCTCATGAGGACGAGGCGCCAACGCCGGGAGAAAACGGGGCTAGACCGCGGAGCGTGGTGATCGTATAGCGCTCCCAGCAACGGCCTGCCAAGAGGAGACCGAGACGAGCCCGTGAGCCGGAGCGATCGGTGACGGAGGCCTGTCGCAGGATTGGTGATCTGGATAAAAGGAAGAGGGCTCCCTCGAAGACCAAGGTTGATGCTCGAGTACGACAAGATCACAGTCCACGTGAGCAGCGTTACGACCAGAGGCGGTTCCACGTGGAACCCCGCTGGATGGAGGCAGATTGGCGTGGCTCTGTTCGCGTCTGGAGACACCCGAGGGATCTGCGGCTGCCACTGATAGAGAGGAGACGGCGCAGCAGGAGCCCTGAGGTGAAGAGACGGAGACGCCTGGAGAGGGATCCATCCAAGGACTGAGGGTTTCGGTTTTGTGTGTTTGTCCTGTTTTCTTCAGTCCTGTATGTGTTATTTACTATTTTGGTGCCCCGATAAATTGATTTAAAAAAAAAAAAAGAAAAGAAAAGAGAGTGAGTGCAGTAGGCACGATGTGCCGTTTAGTTGCGAACCTGATTTGTGTGTTTGCATGATAATTTTAGTGGTGTTATGCCTGTTTTTCACTGTATTTAGGAGTGTTTTATTTGATTGGCATTTATGCGTTAAATTTTACAGTCAGAACGGTGGTGGCCCTGTAAGTGATCATTTCAGTGGTAAATTTGAGCCCACCTGGTTTATTTGACCTGTTTTAATTGAATGTCCCAACATTGTTCTGTTTTGTGTGCTCAATGTGGGGTGGGACTTGGGGGGGGGGCACCGATAGTATATGTATTGTGGTTGTATGTGTATAGGATAAGTATGGGGATTATTTTATAGTTAGAGACACGGCTTCTTGTTATTTTGTTTCATTGTTCTCTTCTAGCGACAGAATAACCCGCTCAGCCGTGTAGGGGGCGCTGGTAGTCTACCCAGCCCCCCAGCCTTAGTTGTGTGAGTGAACAGGTGTTTTATTTATTTTTGTACATATGTTTTCCTGTTAGTGTGTGAGTCGGGCGACAAATTTGGGTGGGTCATTTGTGTGCCTGACATTTTTTTTAAAGGGGGGGGAGTGTTATGTATAGAAACAGGCTGGTATTGGCAAGATGGCGGCCGGGTTGGACGTGGGTGGACTGGGGGTGGCTGACTGCCAGTTTCTGGTAGTGACGCCACCCGGGGTATAAAGGAAGTGGGCGGAGGAGGCTCTGCCTCTTTCGTCGTAGAGCCACCTGGCATGCAGGTGAGTGCTGTAAACCTTTGTACATACACTACCGTTCAAAAGTTTGGGGTCACTTGAAATTTCCTTATTTTTGAAAGAAAAGCACTTTTTTTTCAATGAAGATAACTTTAAATTAATCAGAAATACACTCTATACATTGCTAATGTGGTAAATGACTATTCTAGCTTCAAATGTCTGGTTTTTGGTGCAATATCTACATAGGTGTATAGAGGCCCATTTCCAGCAACTATCACTCCAGTGTTCTAATGGTACAATGTGTTTGCTCATTGCGTCAGAAGGCTAATGGATGATTAGAAAACCCTTGTGCAATCATGTTAGGTCTGCAATGCTGTAATTGCTGCAAATGGAGGATTCTTTGACGAAAGCAAAGTTTGAAGGAAAAAATTATTATTTCAAATACAAATCATTGTTTCTAACCTTGTCAATGTCTATTCATTTTACAACTCATGGTGGTAAATAAGTGTGACTTTTCATGGAAAACACAAAATAATTGGCTGGGTGACCCCAAACTTTTGAACAGTAGTGTAGTTATTGTTATCCTGAATAAACCCTGTTAACCAAGTTCAGCCTTGCTTGTCATTCTCAACATTATGGACACAACATAGTCTTTCCCATGATTGTGGTTGTGTGTACTGATCTCATCAGGGAGATGCACAGTATTTATATCCATCCATCAATCCATCTTCTTCCACTTAATCCTTTTTGGGTCGCGGGGGGGCTGGAGTCTATCCGAGCATCTTTGGGGGAGAGGCAGGGTACACCCTGGACAGATCGCCAGTCCATCGCAGGGCCAACACAGAGAGACAGACAACCATTCACTCTCACAGTCATACCTAAGGACAATTTAGAATCCCCAGTTTGATGCCAATTAACCTAACTCATGCAGACACGGGGAGAATTTGCAAACTCCACACAGATCACTGTTGGTCGGGGGCTGGGATCGAACCCAGGATCCCCCGGCCAAGGGTGAGTTGTTGTGCTGCCGCAGTGCTAACCACTCCACCTCCATGCTGCCCTTAACCCAAACTCAAAATGAAATATTAATTTTAAACATCAGATTTCTGATTTTCATAAACAATAGACCATAATACTCAAATAAAACAATTAAAAAAATCTTGAAATATTTTCCTTTATTGTAAGGAATATAAATATTTTTTAGATGAACCTGTATAAAAAGATAATTACTTTGAAATCAATAAACACCTTCTTTAAATACAACAGTAGTGGTAAATAATTTAGAAATCCGATCAAGGCTTTTGTGACTTGATCAGTATTGGGGTCACTAGGTTCATCTCCATTCAAGAGTCTGTTGTTTTCCATCAGCCACAGTTGTTTTATGTCAGTCTCAGCATAAGATGGCAGCTATACAGAGCTGCAGCAGGGAAGGTGTTGCCAATATATCTGCTGTGTGGAATACTGTGAGTATAGAGGTGTCAAGCAAGTACACTGCACTGATTTTAAAAAAATAATTTTAATGTCCTTAATGGTGTGCAGTTTGCAAGAATATGTTGTAGGAAAATATTACAAGTACTGGATTGTGACTCGGAATCGGCTCATCCTCAAATTTAAATGACTCGAATCAGGGACAAAAAAATCTTGATTGCAACATCCCTAATAAATATTTTACCTTTGCCATGGCTGTTTTTCGGCTTTGTTTGAAGAAAAGTCATTGATAGCATCATCAAAGTCCAATACCTGCGTAGTTCTGGTTTAAACCCAATGACTGACCGTTTTGGCAACTTTGTGGCATCATTGTCCTGGTTTCATTTTTACTCTGGACACTTCTCCTAGGCGGGGGTTGACAGGTAGCATTGTATATAGTTTGTGCAGTGGACACATTAGGAAAGTTGGAGAGTTTGTCATCTGCTGTTTTGTAATCTTTTCTCACGAGGGGCAAGGTAAGAGAGAAGAGTTACTTCCTCTAAGCCTGAGCTAACATTGTTAACTAGTGATGGGATCCACAGTTCACTAAAACATACTGAGTCACTTCTGGTTCATTCGCTAAAAAGATCTGTTCACAATATTTGTACACTGAATCACTCAGTGCTGTACTGGCGCTCCAATTGCCTACCACTCACTGAACTGTGAGTCAGTTGAACAGAGAGGATGGGGTTCATTCACTGCCTAGACTGGTGATTCAGCTGGTGATTCCTGGCTTCCACTACAGTTTCAGTAAGTGATTCAGTACAGCAAGTTCACCCATAAAAACTAGTACATTCAAATGAATCGTTCATGAAAGTTACAACACTATTGTTAACTCTCACTCTAGAAGGCAGCACTGTTTCTCCACCATCATCCCTCTCAAGGCAGCAGTCGCCTGGTAAACTTCAGTTAGGTGCATTAGCATTTACACTGTTGGGAAGAGTTAGTCCAGAGGTGCCATCAGGGACATCTTTTGCTTGGAGCAATAAAGCTTCAGAGTCCTTTTCTCTTTAAATTTGTGCTTTGTTCACTGCTAATTCAGCATTTCTCCAGCCTTTCTATTAATTGTCCTATAGGCTAGCAGTGAACATGCACCAAATATTTTAACCACCCACAAAAGAAAGTCAGTGTTTACAAACAGAAAAAAGAGAAAAAAATATTTGTATTACTCAGCAAAAAACATCAAACTAAAATTTCTGAAACATTCACGAGAATATATTGTGTCTATAATTAATAGGCAGATAGTCTTTAGTTGCTGAGGTTCATAGCTTTGAAGGCCAAAGTAAATGAATAGGGTTTGTGCAGGAATGGGTGCCTTTCCACCGATGTCAGAGCAACTGTTGATGCCAGTGCTTGACTACATCATATGATGGGATATCCTCCCCTTAAGTCTCTTTGATTTCACTGAACATCTCCCGTGGTGTGCGGCCTCTCAAGTACAGGATCCTGAAGACCGCTCTGCATTCAGTTGACTCCATTACCACACCTCACGCCACCTTAGCACCCGTAAAAGAGAAACTCTTAGAGTTTGAAGCTGCAAATTACCATGTGACCTATAGAGATATGTATTATTATACATGTGCAATTTCAGCCTCCTACAACACCCTGAGGTGGGTCAGGGGAAGTCTTTAATGAGCAGCCCTGTTATTACAGACTCTTTCACATACATTTTAACATGCAGGATTTGTGTTCTACATCACCAATACAGTAAAAGTGTAAAATATATTTTTCCCCACTATAATGTTACCTCTACTTGTAGTTTAATTTATGTTTTACAGATGCGAATTGTGGGCTCCAGCAGGACTGGGGGAGGAAAATTCTGCTGTAATGTTTTTCCCTATTTGGCCTGATTGACTCTGATATCACCGGCGCCTCTGAAATGAAATGCCCATGTGTCTCTAAACACACAGCATTTGTTCTGAGGCAGAGTGGCACTGCAGAGCTCCTCTCCAGCACCACTGAGCCTGACCGAGCCTGGGAATAAGTAAATGAATAAATAGGCTGATGTTGAATTTTCCCCTCACTTGCCTCCACTGACACAAATAGGATCTACAGTAATTTATAATGCTGTTAGAGAGGCGGCTCTCTCTCTAAGCGAGGTGTCTGTCACCTTCTGTGCGGAAGGCCTCTCACTGCCAGAGTAGAGGACCTGCAGCACCCTGACAACCTGCTTTACTATTCCACACACACAGCCCAAAGGCTAAGTGACATCAAGCCTCATTATTGTCATCACATGCCACATTTGTAACTGGTTAGCGAGCAAATTGTGATAAAATAGGCTGATGCCCCTTCTGAGTGTCTCTGGCTGAACAAACTGGACTTTCCATAATGTTGGAAACCACAATGCTTAAACAAAGGGAGCAGGATGGGAATTTTTTGTTTAAAAAAAGTGTTTGTTCTATATTTTTGAGCCATTTATGTCAGTAAATATGATGTTATATGCTGTAATATTTGCTTTTAAGAAGAAATACTGTGGAAATGGAATTATTTTTTATCCAAAAACTGCCCCAAAAGGGTTTTAAATGTAGCCGGACTGGTGGGTTGTGCAAACCCTGTGTTACATATTCTAAATGTGTGAAATAATCTGTGGTGTCTCCACAGGTTCATGAACCATCTCCGTTGTACTTTTTTGTCTTATTATTTCAATGCACAAGCAGGGATAATGAGGAGGAAAATCTCTTGCTTGCATCAACCTTAAATTGGTGAAATGAAAATCTGTCTTAAACAAAGGGAGAGACCCCCATGGTGTCTGGGTCTACAATTTCTGTCACATATATTCCTTGGAGGTTTCATGTGACAAAACACAGAAAGTTGCTTTGTCCCTCCTCTTGTCACGTTACACCCCTTACCCATAGTTTTTTTTTCCTCCCTTCTTGTTGTCTGGCTGTCTATGCTGTCAGCCCATAGCCTGGCACCTGCTCTCATGTTCCTAATTAGTCTCGTTTAATTAATTATATACTGCAGCATCTCCCTATTCCTCGCTTCCTCTAAATTTCATCGGCTTTGTTTCAAATTTAGCTCAGTTCTCACTCAGGTGCTGCTGTTTAGTTGTTGTTACTGCTTTCGTGCCAGTGTGGCTTTAAAACAGCCCCCCCTCCCCCCAGTAGTTTCTGTGCACTTTCTTACTTCATAAAAGTGCTTTGTGATACCATTTGGGATATTGACGTTGTTTATGCTTTGAGTTGTTGTTCGATCCCGGTAAGGAATACCTGATAGCATAAGCAGCCTCACAGCTGCCTCCTCATCCTCCTGTTACACCGGGATGCATAATGCGCCAAAGAAAAGGTTCCATCAAATATTTACCACCTGATCAACAGAACACAATAGGGAAAGATCAAATCTTTGACTGAATAGGTCAGCCGCAGGCTCATTATGTTTCCTTCAGAGAACAGAGCTTATTAGCTAGGGAAGATGGACAATTTAATTTTTTACAAAAAAAGTTATCAATTGTTGCCATAATGTATACCGTGGTATGTAATAAATTAAAAAAAAATAAAGGCGACCCCTTGAAAAACAAAATATTTTAATTGATATAGGATATGAAAAAAATAGACTAAAGACTGAATATACTATGTGCCTGACTGGACCATTGTCGGGCAGTGTGGAACTCCAATCAAGTGCGATTCCTGAAGTGAGAACTTTCAAGTACTTGGGAAGTACCCTGCAGACTGATGGCGGTAGTGATGTTGAAGTAACCAGGCAGATCCAGTGTGGCTGGAACAATTGGAGGAAGATGTCTGGAGTCAAGTGTGACAAGTGAGTGCCACCAAAAATCAAAGGAAAGATACATAAGACAGTCATTCAGCCAGCAACGCTCTATGGCATGGAAACAACACCACTGAACAGCCAGCAAGCTAGGAGATTAGGAGTAGCAGAAATGCAGATGTGAAGATGACCTTGTGGACACATGCTGAAGGACCATGGTAGAAATGATGACATCCGTAAGAGAATGGGCATTGAAGGTATTGGTGTGAAGAGCAGAAAGAGCAGGCTTAGATGGTTTGGGCATGTCAAGAGGAGAGATGATGCCAATGTGTGTGGAAGGACATTAAAGATGGTACCACTAGGAAAGTGCAAAAGAGGGCGTCCAAAATTGAGATGGTCAGACTGTGTTAAACGGGACTTGGAAGAGATTGGTGCATCAGTGAATGATGTCTATGACACAGTCAAGTGGAAACAGGAGGTGTCTGCTGCAGCGACCCCACCAGAACGTGGGAATAGCTAGAGGACGAAGAAGAAGGATATGAAAAAATACAATATTACCACCAAAGATTAATACATAATTACTTTTTATTTCAGAATTTTAACAAAAATAACAATAAATAAATGTATAACTGAGGAATTTGCAAAGGTCTGGGAACTGTACACCTACACCTTTACTATGTATACATTAATAAACACACCAGTTATTAAAAAGATCAAAATGTACAAGTGTCTACTTTGATATAATGATCAAGTTTTTAATGAGCTCCTAAGAGATGAGACAAAAGAACAAAAATCACCAGAAATTATTTGTTTAATTTATTAATTAAATTAAAAATTAATTATCAATATACAGTAAGGATAATGATAATTTTTACAGTTTTGTAAAAATTTGATAATGTTTAAAAGCTGAAATTGATGTTGGGAAGACATGATTTCTTTATTTTATTTCTGCTTATATCATGTAGAATATGGGGGAAAAAATCAGTATTACAGCAAACATGAATGCATAGTTACTTTTTATTTAATAAATGGAACACCTTCTTCTTTATTTGCAGATATTAATAACCATCACAATTAGGACTGGGTGATATACCAAATATATTCATTGTATTGGTATATTTGGAAACCCGGGGTACATACACTACCGTTCAAAAGTTTGGGGTCACTTAGAAATTTCCTTATTTTTGAAAGAAAAGCACTTTTTTTCAATGAAGATAACTTTAAACTAATCAGAAATACACTCTATACATTGCTAATGTGGTAAATGACTATTCTAGCTGCAGATGTCTGGTTTTTGGTGCAATATCTACATAGGTGTATAGAGGCCCATTTCCAGTAACTATCACTCCAGTGTTCTAATGGTACAATGTGTTTGCTCATAGCGTCAGAAGGCTAATGGATGATTAGAAAACCCTTGTGCAGTCATGTTAGGTCTGCAATGCTGTAATTGCTGCAAATGGAGGATTCTTTGACGAGAGCAAAGTTGGAAGGAAAAAATTATTATTTCAAATCCAAATCATTATTTCTAACATTGTCAATGTCTTGACTATATTTTCTATTCATTTTACAACTCATGGTGGTAAATAAGTGTGACTTTTCATGGAAAACACAAAATAATTGTCTGGGTGACCCCAAACTTTTGAACGGTAGTGTATATCATTGTATCACGCATACTTGAATATTTATCACGTTAATATGAGCTGCTGCTGCAAGACAGGCTTGTCTGCAGCTTGGCCACTGAAGTCTGAAAGTGGAAGCTCACTAGCTCAGCGCGGCAGCCTCACCCCCCCTCCCCCCGCATACTCACAGAGAAATTTAAACTGCAGGGAGCAGAGATGAAAAGGAAGATAACAGAATAAATATAGGCTCACCTTAAGCACAGGAAAGTTGGGGGGGGTGGCAGGAGAAGTTAAACATTTTGAGACTGAACTCTGCATGTTCATTCGCTAAGTGAATTAACTTTCAAAATAAGCACTCCTATCCAGTCTTGCAACCCTTCAAAATAAGAACGAGTGGCTCGCCAAATAAACAAATATGTAGACACATAAAAAAACAAAAATAAGCAATAAATTATACTTCTGTCACTTATTAGACTGCCAAGTTTTAACTATGTGTGGTAAACTGAAACATTTCTGCCCATGTGGACAAACTTAATTACTTGATAATGTGAGTTCTGTTAAGCAAAGGAAAAAAGACACTTTGCTCAGTTATATATTGCTATGAAGAATTTTCTCTGACATAAGTTTTCATTTTATTTTATTATTCAGCTTTTTCATAACTGACATGAATATACAGTATTGTGGTGATGTGAAAATGACGAGACAGAGTTCTCTCTCAAAGTCAACTTTATTCACAACACCATCATCACAAAGCAGAGAGAAAAAAGAGAATGAAACAGTAAACTCTCGTCCTTAAATATCAGGGACTTCACACTTCGTAGATCACATGTCACACAGATTCCCAACCTTCGGAAAACTGTGGCCAGGTGTTTTTCGTGTTCGTCTTCGGACGTGCTAGCTACTAAAATATCGTCCAGGTAGATGAACACGAAAGGGAGATCGCGAAGCACCGCGTCCATCATGCGCTGGAATGTCTGAGCAGCCCCTTTAAGTCCGAATGGCATGCGTAAAAACTCGAATAGGCCAAACGGAGTTATTACCGCTGTTTTGGGTATATCCTCAGCGCGTACTGGGACTTGGTGGTAACCGCGGACCAAGTCTATTTTAGAAAAAATGCGCGCCCCTGCCAAATGAACAGAAAAATCTTGGATATGTGGGATTGGGTAGCGGTCGTGCACTGTAGTGTTGTTTAACCTGCGGAAATCCCCGCAAGGGCGCCATGATCCGTCAGCTTTCGGGACCATATGCAGGGGGGAAGCCCACGGACTGTTTGAACGTCGGATAATGCCCAACCTCTCCAGGTTGGTGAACTCCTCGCACGCTATGGCTAGTTTAACTGCGTCCAAGTGCCGAGCTTTTGCAAAAATGGGCGGTCTGGTAGTGGTAATAAAATGCTCCACCCCGTGTTTAGCGACTGTTGCCGAAAATGTGGGGACCGTGAGTGCTGGGAACTGAGTGAGCAGTGTGTGGAACTTACCGCTTGCTGCTGTGACGTTAGCTTGAGCTGTTGGCGGGGCCACTCGCGCTGTACAGGGGATAGAATCAAAAGAAAGTGCATTACCCAGGCGCCTCTTAGCGAGATCAACCAACAAACAATGTGAGCACAAAAAATCAGCCCCCAACATATTGAAATTTACTGCTGCTACAACAAAAGTCCACTCAAATGTACGGCCGTGTAGAGACAGAAGCAGAGTCTTCTCACCAAAGGTCTTAATCTCCGAGCCGTTCGCTGCCGTCACCCGGGGACCTCCGGAACCAGCTAGTCTGTCCGCATAGGAAGGTGTGATGAAACTCAACTGGGAGCCTGTGTCGACGAGGAACTGCCTCCCCGAGTGTGCGTCCGACAAGTAGAGCAACTTGTTCTCTTCCCCGAGGGCCGCGGCTGCTACCGACCCCCGGTCTTGGTGTTTCCCGAACGCCCGAACTGGCACGGCAGTACACATTTGCGTGCCCTCTCTGCGAAGCGGCGATGGTAGAAACAAAGGACATCCGGTCCACGTTCTCTGGCCCTTGCCGCCTCCGTCGTCGGTGAGTCTGGCACCACTGCCTCTGGCCCCCTGTCGTCTCCGGTCGTCGCGCCGCATTCCGCTGCAGCGGCCGTGGCTGCGCGCCGCTTGGTGGCATTGACAATCCACTGCGCCTCCCGGCCCAGCATGCGGTAGTCCCGTAGGGCCAACAGTGGCGAACTGGCCAGGGTCGCTCTCGCTGCTGACGGTAGAGTCCTGAGGAAGAGGTGAGTGAAAATGAAGTGATCATCGTCAGAGTCTTTCAACCTCAACAACTTCTCCATCAGGCTCGCGGGCATGTCATTTTCCCCCTCCGTCAGCGCCAGGAGCCTCTCTGCTTGCTCCTCCGCCGAGGGGGTGAATTGCTGGATGAGTGCAGCCTTCAACGCGTCGTATTTGTCGCTCTCCGGCGGCTGGTCGATCAGGTTCTCCACATGCTGGGCCGTGTTGTTGTCCAGCTTTGCGACTACGTGGTAGAATTTCGTGGCATCTACCGATATCCCCCGGAGGTTGAACTGCGCCTCAACCGCGTTGAACCAGGAGCGCGGATTGTTCTGCCAGAAGTCCGGTAGCTGGACTGTAGTGGCATTCGTTTGGCCGGGGGCTCCTGATGCGGCTGGCCCGGGGGAATTTTCTTCTTCCATGATACGTCTTGGGTCACCAGTGGGGAGATGTGAAAATGACGAGACAGAGTTCTCTCTCAAAGTCAACTTTATTCACAACACCATCATCACAACGCAGAGAGAAAAAAGAGAATGAAACAGTAAACTCTCGTCCTTAAATATCAGGGACTTCACACTTCGTAGATCACATGTCACACAGACCACTTTGCATTATAAAGACAGTCACAATGCATTTCTCTCCATGATATCACTTCCACTGTCTCCCATGCATCCTTTCCTTAATCCTTTAATTGCACCCCCACAGTCTCAGGCCTTGCATACCAAAGCTAATATTCCTGCAGCTTCCTGCCTTTGTTCTGACCTAAAATGTGAGTCACAGAATCTCCATGAGTGTGTCCACCACAGTATATATAAATTTCTAATAAAATGTACAGCGGGGAAAATAAGTATTGAACACGTTAACATTTTTCTCATTAAACATATGTCTGATGGAGCTACTGACCTGAGATTTTCACCAGATATCAGTAACAACAGAAGTAATCCATACATACAAAGAAATCAAGGCAACTGCAAAACAAGTTATATTTAATAAAATGGAATGACACAGGGATAAGTATTGAACACGCTTGGGGAAATCTATTTAATATTTAGTAGAAAAGCCATTGTTGGTAATAACAGTTTCCAGATGCCTCCTGTATGGAGAAACAAGGCACAGGCTTTGCTCAGGTTCAGGTTCAGGTTCAGGTTACTTTATTTGTACCCGTAGGTAGATTTGTTTTGCAGCTGGTGACATCCATATTTACAAGCCACTAATTACATTCAACATAGACACAAACACAGGCACACATCTTACAAAACAGGTAAATATAAAATATGTACAATATAATTTTTATAGCTTGTTCAACTCTTTGACAGCAGCAGGGACAAAGCTGTTTTTGTAGCGCTGGGTTCTACTTTTTGGGACAGCAAACCTCCGTCTGGAGGGAAGAAGCTGAAAGTTGCAGTGCAAAGGGTGGGAGTCATCATTTAAAATCGAGTCGGCCATCCTCTGTACTTGTCTGGTGTTACAGGGATGTCAGGCTCAGCTGTGACTCACCAAGCAAACGACTGGACCATCTGACTACCTGATCCAAGGATTTCCTCTGTTTCAGTTTTATCTGACCAAACCATGACATTAAAGAAAAGGATAAAACAGATTCAATAAAAGCCCGATAAAACAGTCATTATGGTTCGGTCAATTTGGAAGCGTGCAAGTTTCCTCAAACAATGCAAATTTTGCTGACCCTTTTTGCACACCCTTTCGCAGTTCACCTCAAAGTTCAATCCACTATCAATAATCGTCCCAAGATATTTGTACGACTGTACACATTCGGTGGTCTGGCCTTTTAGTATGGTGACTTTGTGCCTGGGAGTTTTCCTCCTAAAGTCAGTAATCATATCTTTCGTTTTTGTTGTATTCAGCTGCAGGTAGGAATCCTCACACCAGTGAACAAAGTTATCAACTACTGGGCCGTGGCCACTCTCACCATCCTGGAGGAGACTGACAATGACTGAGTCATCAGCATACTTTATAATGTGTCTGTTGTCATGTCTGCTCCGACACATGTTTGTGTACAGGATGAAGAGTAGTGGTGACAACACACACCCCTGAGGAGAGCCAGTAGAAGAGCACTTTAGGTCAGACAATGTGCCATTGACCCTTACTCTCTGCGTCCTGTTGGTTAAGAAATCCAGAATCCAACCCACCAGATTATTGCTTGAATCAAATTGTTGCAGGAGCCTTTCAACTAAAATATGAGGTTGGATTGTATTAAAGGCAGAAGAGAAGTCCACAAATAAAAGCGTGGCGTGTGTCCCATTAAAATCCAGATGTTGAATTTGAATTGAATGAATTGAATTGAATGAATTTTATTTCGGATAGTACATTACAGGTTAAAAGAAACTGTATAATATAACAACAAGGTCAAATTAGACAAAGACTCCTTCTACTATACAATTCCACGTGAGTTATCCGAAATGGGTGATGGCTGAAGCCGCAGCTTATATTGCCCACCCATACTCCATCCAAGAATTCAAAGGAGAAAAAAGAGAAAACAAGACAAGAGCGATTACAATTTAAAACAAGGCTAAGACAAAATATGACTGAGAGAAAAAGAAAACTGAGCTAGTCTAAGTTAAGCGGTTACTATTCAAAAACAAATCTAAGACATAGTGTCACAGAGAAAAAAGAAAAACTAAGCTATAACACAACACAGGCTGGAAATGTCAATCCTTATGTGAGTTTACATGTCGTCTTGTAAATATGTTTGGAGTATTTCTTCCTTTAGTTTTTGTTTAAATTGTCCAAGCTTTGTACATGATTTTAATTCAGGTCCAAAATCGTTCCATAATCTGACACCTTGCACTGAAATACAGTGTTGCTTGGTAGTTGTTCTCACTGTAGGCTTTTGAAATATACATGTTCCTCTGAAGTGATATCGTTTCTCCCTTGTTTGGAACAACTTTTGGATATTTGCGGGCAGTGATAGATTCTTCACTTTGAACATTATTATTGCGGTTTTAAAGTCGATCAGATCTTTCAACTTGAGAGTTTTTTGTTTAAGAAAAAGTGGGTTTGTTGGTTCCCTGTAAGCTGCTTTGTTGATTATTCTAATAGCTCTCTTTTGAAGCATAAAGAGTGGATATATGTTTATTTTATATGTATGTTTAAAAAGCATGTCAAACAGAGTGACAGTGGCATCCTCCACTCCTCTGTGAGGCCTATAGGCAAACTGCAGAGGATCCAATGCATGTTCAGTCTGCCTTAGGACCTCACATCTGACCAGTTTTTCAAAAATTTTCATTAAAATTGAAGTCAAAGCAACTGGTCTAAAGTCATTTACCGTTTTAGGACAGCTGGATTTTGGAACGGGAACAACCACGGCATCTTTCCAGATCTTAGGCACATGTTGTGTCTGTAAGGACTTATTGAAAATGTAATGAAATATAGGACTCAGTTCATGTGCACAGGACTTTACCAGGCGTCCACATATATTATCAGGGCCCTGACTTTTGTTCATTTTTACAGCGCGGAACTCCCTTTCAACATCCTGCATCTCAATATTAAAGTGCTGATTGTCTTTGAGTTTCTGTTTCAAATCTTGGATTTCTGTGCTAAAATCAAAGGAGTCAAAACGACCATAAAAACAATTTAGAGCATTAGCCAGCTCTGTGTCTGAGCTAAAACCATCTAAAAACACACGATTACTGCGCTCTGTGCTCTGAAGGCCTGCAATAGTTTTCATACTGGCCCAGGCCGAACCAAGTTTATTTGCTGCCATCTTGCTTTCCAATTCTGATTTATAATTCTGTTTTGCTCTTAAAATTTTGGCCTTCAGCTCCTTGGTGGCAACCTGTAGCTCAGAAACAGACCCCTGTTTAAAGGCAAGTGCTTTCCTCTGTAAGCAGGATTTAACTGATTTAGTAACCCATGGTTTGTTGTTGGGGTATATTTTGACACGTTTACGTGGAACAATCTTATTTTGACAGTAAGCCATGTATGAGCATGTGAGCTCAGCCAGAGAGTCCAAGTCATCCCCGCAGGCCATTATGAACATCTTCCAGTCTGTACAGTCAAAGCATTCCTGGAGGCTGTGCTCTGAATCTTCTGTCCACACATCAATGTCTCTCATCTCCACCTTGCCTCTTCTGAGAGCAGTTTTATATGTGGGCAGCAAATGAACACAGCTGTGATCTGATGATCCTAAAGGAGGAAGGGGGAGTGATTTATAGGCCCTCTCTATGGATCCATAGCACAGGTCCAATGTCTTTTTTCGCCTGGTTGGGCAGGAAACATACTGATGAAAGTTTTTAAGTGTCTTCTTTAAAGAAACATGGTTAAAATCCCCAAGAATGAAGTTTGGCGCCTCTGGAGAAATTGACTGCAGCCGCTGCATCACATCAGAGATGGTTCTGGAGGCGGAGTCAGCGTCTGCCCTCGGGTGAATGTACACAACTGTGATGAAAAGTTGGGGAAACTCTCGAGGCAGATAAAAGGGGCATAGTGACACAGACAGGAGCTGACGCATGCGCCCTCAGGAGTGATTTTAGCCCATTCTTCCACATAGCCAAATCTTGTAGGTTCCATTGGTGTCTTCTATGAACTCTGAGCTTCAGTTCATTCCATAGATTTTCAATTGGATTCAGGTCAGGTGACTGACTGGGTCATTCTAGCAGCTTTATTTTCCTTCTCTGGAGCCAGTTGAGTTTCCTTGGCTGTGTGTTTGGGATCATTGTCTTGCTGAAATGTCCACCCTTGTTTCATCTTCAGCATCTTGGCAGATGGCAACAGGTTCTTATCAAAGATGTCTCTGTGCATTTGTCCATTCATCTTTCCTTCAAATATATGAAGTCTGCCTGTACCATGTGCTGAAAAACACCCCCACACCATGATGATATGTGCAGTGCCATTTCTCCTCCAAACAGGCTATGTGTTGTGGCATCCAATAAGTTCAATTTTGGTCTCATCTGACTAGGCTATATTCTCCCAGTATTTTACTGGCGTGCCTAAATGTTGTGCAGCAAACTTTAAACGAACTTCAACATGCTTTTTCTTCAGCGATGGGGTCTTGTGAGGTGAGCAGGCATAGAGTCCATGTTGGTTGAGTGCATTACTTATTGTTTTCTTGGAAACGGCAGTACCTGCTAACTCCAGGTCTTTCTGGAGCTCTCCATAAGTGGTCTTTGGCTTTTGGATAACTCTTCTCATAACTTGTTTGACTCTTTTGTCAGAAATCTTGTGAGGAGGTCCTGGTCATGGCCGGTTTATGGTGAAATGATGTTCTTTCCACTTCTGAATGATAGCCCAACAGTTTAGAAATGTGCCTGTAATCAATGCCATCATTATGTTTTGCAGCAATAAGGTTGCGAAGGTCTAGAGAGAGCTCTTTGCTTCTACCCATCATGAGTTCTTTGTGGTGTGACAATCTGATATTCACAGACCTTTTTAAAGGCTATCAGTCAGGACTTAACCAGCTAAAATTAATTTGCACTGATGGGGGATGGGATGGCTTCCTAAATTCTGACGGATTTCAGCTGGTTTCTTGGCTTTCTATGCCTTTTTGCTCCTCTTTTTCTTCATGTGTTCAATACTTATTTCCTGTGTCATTCCACTTTATTAAATGGACAGCACATTGGTGGAGTGGTTAGCACTGCGGCAGCACAACAACTCACCCTTGGCCTGGGGATCCTGGGTTCGATCCCAGCCCCTGACCAACAGTGATCTGTGTGGAGTTTGCATGTTCTCCCCGTGTCTGCATGGGTTTACTCCAGGATTTCTCCGGTTTCCTCCCACATGCCAAAAACATGCAAGGTTTCCAATTAGGTTAATTGGAGACTCTAAAGTGACCCCATGTGTGAATGGTGAAAGGGTTGGGCGCCGCACCAGTGGCTGCCTCATCCACTCGTGGATTCCCTGTAATTTCCCCATTGTGGGACCAATAAAGGTATCTAAATCTAAATATAACTTGTTTTGTGAACACAGTTGCCTTGATTTCTTTGTATGTATGGATTACTTGGGTTGTTACTGATATCTAGTGAAAATCTCAGGTCAGTGGCTCCATCAGAAATATGTTTAATAAGAAAAATGTTGACGTGGTCAATACTTATTTTCCCCGCTGAAAGTAAAACAAAATTTTTACAGGACATTCAGTGCACAAAATACATACCGCGATATGTATTGTGTATCACGATATAGAGAAATTATATTAAGATACTTTTTTTTAGCTGTATTGCCCAGCCCTAATCACAATAAATTAGCTCCTAGTCCTTTGTTGTTATTAGGTTAGAATTTTGTCTATTTATTAGTAGTTTATCATTGGAAATACTGATAATAATAGTTACTGTAATACTTTATTTTCAAGCATAAACCAGTAAATTTTTAAATTATATGTCAAAGTAATACTGTTGCAGAACTATGCACACTGAATATGCAGCATCTAGGGGTTCACAGATTGACCACCAAATTACCTGAATAAGGAAATACAGTGAATTTCATAAGACCTTTTTATGGTGCTTTTACACCTAACCCATTTGGTCCACACTTGCAGGCTTTTCACTTTAGTTTGGGCCAAAATTTTAGATGTGAAACCTCCCCCAAACCACGGTCCAGACCAAAGATCCAAATTTGATCTGGCAACAAAAGGTGGCCCTGATTCGGATCAAACTGACCCTTGGTCCAGTTTGTTTAGTGTGTGAAAGCAATTTTCAGAAAGATTTGGTCTTTCAGACCAAACACAGGCAAGTAAGTCGTGGTAGCACTTGGAGAGAGGAAATATGGCCATTAGCGGCATAAATAGTCAATTAAAAAACATAATTAAAATGCAGAAAATTACCAGATATTTTCAGAGAGGATGCAAGAAAGTAAAAAAAAGACAAGCAATGCCACCTGAACATCACCACGATTGATGACAAGGACAAGCGTCATTTTTAATGAAGACCTGGATAATACTCTAGCCTCACTAAAGTAGTTCACCGGCTAACATGATGGAGTCTTCCCCAGTTTTAATTTAACCCCTTGAACTCTGGGATTCCACGGGCGGTCACGTCTCTGCGTCCTAGTGCGTCTCAGTGCGCACTGTGCGTCTCAGTGCGCACTGAAAAAAAAAAAGCTGCATTTCCGTTCTTCCAGTACAGACACAGCCGCGAACAGAAAGCCAAAGGAGTGTTTGATTGGTTTAGATTTGATTGACCTCTCATTCGACTAATAAGAGCCTTGAATTGGGTTTCTGAAACCTTGAAGAACCAATGACTGAAAACCTAGCAAGAAGGACCTGCCTACCAACGACCGTGAATACAACGAGCCAATTGAAGCAGAGAAGTTTGACGATTGAAACGCGTGCGTCCCGTGCGTAAAATCTGTTTTGTCTAAGCCGCTGGGTGACACACATTGACACCTGTGTGTAACGGTAGCGTTTGCCACTCTCAGCCGTTAGCCAGTCTTTTTTTATTACTACTGTTCTTATTTGTTTTGAAAAATCGTTTGCAAAAACCGCAATCATGGAAGCGAAGATGGTTTGACCGGGTCGGGTGACCAGAACCACGAGTCCGTAACAACCAGACCAGCTTCATGTTCGTCTGACAATGAGGAACAGATGTTCGCCAACGACACTGCTGTTGTGGATAGGTAAGTGTTATAAGCTAAATTATTCTTTATCAATGAAAATAGTAATAAAAATGACTTTTGACCGGTCGATAATTACAACGGTCCATCAAGGCCACATGACGGACCGTTGACAGACCGTTTTTTGTGCGCCGAGCTCCTCTGTAGCGGGGGGGGGGGGAGTTGTTATCCTCTACATTGCAGATATTTTAGTATAATTTTTATTGCACTATAGGTTATTTTTTCTTGTAAAAAAAGGCCACACATTTTTTACGTGGCATGCTTCTTTGTGTGTGGGGGGCTTGTTTGTTCATTCATTCATTCATGAATGAATAAACAACCCCCCCCCACACACACACTTAGCCCTGAGTGTCACCTTTCATTAGAGCCCAAGATGAAGCTTCTATGTTGAAGCATTCAAAAGTTATAGACGTTTTTCCAAACTGTGCCATTTGGCACAATTTGGCACAGTTCAAAAACGCCTGGGAACAACCTGAGAAAAAAGCTGTGTAATATATTCAATTTTTGTTGTATTGTTACAAAATTTTGACCTCAGCTTGATAACACTTGGTTCTACATTTCTGTTGCATTTTCCAGCCAGTATCTGACAGCTGTGTGTTATTTGCAAGCATTTGTATCTAAAAAAAACACCCAGGCGAACTTTATTTTCTTCAGATTCAGTATGTTTAGATGACTGTTACTCAGTGGCAGGAGCACTTAGAGAGATTATGACTATTTTGCCAAAAAATTCAAAGTGTTTTCTTTCAAATGAGACCAACCCCATGAAGATGCTGCAAAGGGTTGAAGAACAGCTTTTGATTTACTTTGGGTATGTTA
The DNA here is from genome assembly GCA_020510985.1 of Pholidichthys leucotaenia. Taxonomy (NCBI): domain Eukaryota; kingdom Metazoa; phylum Chordata; class Actinopteri; order Cichliformes; family Pholidichthyidae; genus Pholidichthys; species Pholidichthys leucotaenia. Next base: position 384,975,252 of record CM035836.1, on the reverse strand, counting down.
TTTTTAGGCGTTTTTAGGGAAATTGACCAGAGTTCAAGGGGTTAAAGTGAAGTTCTCGATGTGTCCAGAGCTGCAGAAAACATCCTAGAGGGTGAGTAGCATGTTTGGTAACTACTGATCTGAGCTAACAACAAAAACATTGTCATGACAACAGGGCATCATTATGTCAACGAGACGTAGGTTCCATCATATAAAGTTATTTAGTTTGCTTGGAAAAGGAGCAGGTAAATGTAGGCTATACACTAACAAAAATATGATCTAGGTCTGGACCTTTGTGCAGTTTAAAAACACCCTTAATCAAGACTTACTCAGAGCTAAACAGGGCGACAGTGGCTCAGCAGATAGAGCGAGTCGTCCAATAACAGGAGGGTTGGTGGTTTGTGTCTCGCTCCCCCCACCCACCCTGCCATTGTGCTCTTGGCCAAGACACTTCACCCACCTTGCTTCCAGTGTCTGTGACACTGGTCTATGAATATAGCGGTCAGAGAGGCCGATGGCTGGATTGGCAGCCTTGTTTCTGTTAGCTGTGGCAACAGAGGTAGCTTACCACCATCACTATCTATCTGTGGAGTGAATGAATAATGGGCTTAATGTAAAGTTCTTTGGGTGTCATGAAAGGCGCCATATAAATGCTTGCTTACTTGCTTACTACTACTCCTACAGGGTGTGGGCTGGGTGACCATCACCATGCATAGAGCCAGTCAGGTTAACCAGTGCGTGCCAACATTGCCAGTTTTGGGCCAGCTCCTCTGCGTCATCAACAGTGACTCCAAGCTGTTATAGGTCTCTCTCCACCACATTGAACCATCTGGTGTGTGGTTTGCCCCGAAGTCTTTTCCACCCTGAGGCCCTAGGGTCGAACATGAGGATGGCTTTTGTCGGATGTTCTGGTGGGAGGCAGAGGACATGGCCAAACCAACAGATACGCTGCTGTGTAATAAGGTGGAATACTGCAGGCTGATGTGTATGGGCTTGGAGCACATCATTAGAAGTGCGCTGGGGCCACCTGATGTTCTCAATGGTTCTGAGGGCTCGACTATCAAACCCATCCACTCTCGAGGCTAGAGTCTTATTCAGTGACTGACCCATAGAGTAGGATGTAGAGGACTGACGCATTGTATATGCAGAGCTTTGTCTTTCGGGAGATTGAACAATGGCACCAGAGAGGTTTCCATAGTGCCTGCAGAGCTGATGCAGTGAGGCCACATCTGCGGTTGATCTCTGGTTTCATGTCCCCGTTGTTGGTCACTGTGGAGCCCAGATACACAAATGAAGTGACAAACTCAACGGCATCATTCCCGGCTGTAACGGGGGTGGGTCCAGTCCATCGCCGACATGCATTAGCTTAGTCTTTGTCCAGCTCATCTGAAGGCCTAGCTTCGCTGCCTCTTCATGGTAAACAACTAGAGCATCTCTCAGCTGACTGTAGGATGGGCTGAATAGGATGGTATCGTCATCGCTCCGAAGAGCTTTACCATCTGGAGCTTGCTCCTGGTAGGGTCACCCTTGGTGGGCTGGTCTCTCGGGGAGGTTTGAGACAAACGGTGACCCACGGTGTGTCAGCACGCCGTTAGATGGCAGCCCCATCATCTGACTATCCTGCAGAGGGCTAACAACCTGGCCTGGAGAAACCTACTTTGTTATAAAACCAATCAGAAGAAACCGGACTGCCCATTTCAGAATTGGACCCCAGCATGCCCCCAACCAAAGAGTACAGATTGACCTTTGCCACACCACCCGTGTTGCCACGTGGAATGTCCAGACACTCCCTCGCACCAGAGCAGCCACACTGCTGTCCCAAGAGCTCGCCCACTACAACATTGCCCTGGCGGGTCTCTGCAAATCATGGTGGCAAAGCAGCAGTGGAACCATTGTAGGTGATTACTGTTTCATCTGGAGCGGCCCTGACAAGGGGACGGGCCTCTATGGTGTGGCACTTGCCATGCCAAAGCCCATCCGCAAGTCACTCATCAGCTCAATACCAGTGAGCGACAGACTACTTTCAGCCCGCTTTCTTCACCAGTATGGAAAGATGACAGTTATTGCTGCCTGTGCCCCCACTGATGTTGCAGATGAGGAAGAGAAGGATGCTTTCTTTGACCAGCTTCATCAGGTTGTTGGACAGGTTCCACCCCATGACATCACCATCATTGTTACCGATGCCAACACTACCCTCTCCTTCAGAGATCTGCTTCCAGCCTAGTCTCCCGGTCCACCTGTCAGCACCACCTTTGCCAACCCATCTACGAATGACAATGGTAACCGTCTACTTCTGCTCTGTCACTCCCACAATCTCTGCATAGCCAACACCTGGTTTCCTTGGAAACTCATCCATCACTGGACTTGGTACAGCCTGGATGGCAGAACCTGAAAGGCCCTCAACCACATCATCATCTCCTGCCACTGGAAGTCATTTGTGACAAATTGCCATGTGTTCAGAGGAGCAGAGCTTGGTAACACTGACCATCGCCTGCTGGTCGTGCAGATTAAGCTGAAGCTACGGACCGATCCTTCCGCCAAGTATCAGTCCCGCCTGGATTCCTTCCAGCTCTGCGATCCCAACATCGCCACTGAGTTCCGATGTTCTATCAACAACCGCTTCAGTGCCCTGGCCACAGACAAAGTGGGCGACTGGGAGATTTTCAAGAAAAACATCATCCAGTCTGCCTGCAATGCCCTGGGATGTTCACAATCTTCCCCAAAATGACCTTGGATCTCTCGGTAGACTCTGGACATCATCGACTGTCGCCGAGAGGCCCGCCTCCGAGGTGACCTGATGTAGTACCGCAGATCAAACCATCTACGCAATGTGGCCATCGAAAAGGACAAAGAGAGGTACTGGTCAGAAGAAGCTGAGTGCCTGGAGTCAGCGGACAGAAATAACAACATGAGCCGCATGTTCAGTATGCTCCATCAAGCACGCAATGGCCCACACACCAAGACAGCACAGGTGAAGGACCTCAACGGCAATCTCATCACCACTGAGACAGACTGCCTAGACCGCTGGAAAGAGCACTTCCGTCACCTTCTGCATCATCCTCCTGTTCCCATTGACCCCAATCTCTTAGCCACTGCCAATGCCACTGCTTCCTGTGATTCCTGCAGGACCGATCTAGTCACCTCGAAGAAGTCGCAGCTGCCCTGACCAAGATAAACAACAGGAAAGCCCCTGGAATTTGTGCTATAACCACCGAAATGCTGAAGATGGGCGGAAATTGCACAATCCAGTGGCTCACTCACATCATCAATCATGTTTAGGTGACAGAGCAACTCCCCAGTGACTGGACCAGGGGCATCATCCTCCCGTTCTGAAAGGGAAAAGGCGACAAACTCATCTGCAGCAATCACAGAGGCATCACCCTTTTGTCCATTCCTGGTAAGCTCTTTACCAGGATCCTCCTCAGTTGTGCCCTTCCAGCCATCAGAGGTGGCCGTTGCTCTCAGCAGGCAGGCTTCATGCCCAACCGCTCAACCTCAGACACATCTCTGCTGTTCGCCTATTAATAGAGAAGGCCTATGAATTCCACAAGGACCGCCATCTCTATATAGCTTTTATAGATCTTAAGGCTGCCTTCGACATCGTGGACCACACTTCTCTTTGGAGTATCCTGCAGACCCTCGGAGCCCTACCCAAGATCGTAGCCCTGTTTAAGCGGCTCTACAGCAGCTTGGAGAGCTGTGTCTGTGTGAATGGAAAGGAGTCCGGCTGGTTTCCCATCAGCAGTGGGATTTGACAAGGTTCTGTGGCTGCTCCTGATCTCTTCTCTTCAGTTGTGTTATAGACTATCTGATGACCAAGGTCTGTGAGTGGGTCCCTGGCATGCAGTTTGGTAACTACCATCTGGCTGACCTTGAATATGCTGACAGTGCCATCCTGTTAAGCCCATCCTACAGTCATATAAGATAAGATAAGATAAGATAAGCCTTTATTAGTCCCACAACGGGGAAATTCCAGGATTGCAACAGCACAGGGATAGCAACACTCAGAGCAACAATCAGAAGGCAAGAAAAAAAACAAGCAAGCAAGAGCAGCTAATAAACATATGTACGTATTACTATAAAATATATATATATACACACACACACAGACACACAGTGCAGAGCATTGTAGCTGGATGGAATAAATATATGAATATATGAACACAGTGCAGAGCATTGTAGCTAGATGGAATAAATATGTAAATATATAAACACCCACAGTACGGAGCATTGCAGCTAGGTGGAATAAATATGCAAGTATATAAACACACACAGTGCGGAGCAATGTAGCTAGATGGAATAATATGTAGATATATAAATATATAAACACACCCAGTGCTGAGCATTGTAGCTAGATGGAATAAATATGCAAATATATAAACACACACAGTGCAGAGCATTGTTGCTAGATGGAATGAAACAGCATAACCGTCTACTTAGTTATCCTACATGGTATGATTATGTGCCCATACATATTCTCACCCTCCATAGCGACCGGTATGTTCCTAGTTGTATGCCGGAGGGGACCATTGTGTAAGTCTATTGCATCTTTTGCATTCAAAAAACTATTAGTTTGTTACGTCTTTTTGCTATCTCTGCGAGCAGCCCTGCTTAGGTTGTACAGTCTGACAGCCGTTGGTAGGAAGGACCTACGAAACCTCTCGGTTGTGCACCTGGGATGATGTAGTCTGCTGCTAAATGAGCTCCTCAGTGCATTCAGTATGTCCTGCATAGGGTGGAACTCGGACTCCAGCAGAGATGACAGTTTAGCCACCGTCCTTCTCTCTCCTATCTCCTCCATCGGATCAAGGCGCTGCCCCAGGACAGAGCTAGCTTTCTTAATCAGTTTGTTCAGTCTCTTCCTATCGGCTGCAGTAATGCCACTGCCCCAGCAGACCACTCCAAAAGTGATGGCTGATGCCACCACCGTGTCATAGAATGACTTCAGCAGCGCCCCTTGTACACCAAAAGACCTGAGTCTCCTCAGCAGGAACAGCCTGCGCTGTCCCTTCTTGTAGAGTGCATCAGTATTGTGTGACCAGTCTAGTTTATTGTTCAGATGAATACCCAGGTACTTATAGGATGTCACCATCTCGATGTCTGTTCCCTGTATATTTACTGGTACTGTGAGGGGCTGCCCATGCCTGCGGCAGTCCACCACCAGCTCCTTAGTTTTCCTCGCGTTGATCTGGAGGCAGTTCCGATGGCACCAGTCCACGAAGTCCTGGATAAGCCCTCTGTACTCAGCTTCATCTCCATTGGAGATGAGGCCAACGATCGCAGAGTCATCAGAGAACTTCTGTAGATGGCAGTGTGTTGTGTTGTGTGAGAAGTCCGCAGTATAAAGAGTGAACAGGAAGGGAGCCAGCACCGTTCCCTGGGGGGCCCCCGTGCTACTGATGATCGTGTCGGACACACAGTCCCGGGTTCTCACAAACTGAGGCCGGTTCGTGAGGTAGTCCAGGATCCATGATGACAGGTGCTGGTCCACCCCTGCGCGCAGCAGCTTGTCCTTCAGGATCATCGGTTGGATGGTGTTGAAAGCACTGGAGAAGTCAAAGAACATGATCCTCACCATATTCCCGGGCTTCTCCAGGTGCAATCCATTATTATTATCATTATTATTATTATTATTATTAAACCTCCAGGGTTCCAAATAGGGAAGGTGTCTGAACTCACCTTTTGCCAGAGCTTCTTCAAGCTTGCACGTACCTGTCACACACAGGTAACCTCTGTGATTAAAGGCTCTCTCTCTTCCCAACATGAGTATGCATCCTTGTAAAGCGTTGTTTGTGTTAGGGTTGGCTGTGACAGTGAGCTGACTCACTGGGGCCCTTTCATTGCTGACAGATGATCAGCTGCCACAGCTCAAGGCCAAGTATTGTTTCCTCAGTAGTAATCAAATGTTTAGGTAACAACTCATAGAATGACAACTGATTTTTTTTTTTTTGTATTTTGGTTAAACATAACATCTGCTGCAACACAAATATTTATCCGCTCTGTGAATAATTTCATTTCCTTCTCCTTTGATCCGTGTTTGTTTCTGAAGGACCTGTTTGTGGAGAGGGAAATGACAAGAAGTCGAGTTGACAGGCCTGGAGTGAGACAGTTAAATGCCCCTTGCTGCTCTGGATAATTAATAAATAAAGTACCAGGGGAGTCCTGTCATGGCTTCCTCTATGACAGGGGCTGTCTCCAGTGCGCTAAAGCATTAAATGACCAATTCCTGTCAGGCTAACTTCCACTGCACTCCCTTGGCACCCTCTCCCCCCACTCCCCCCGATCACACACACATACTCACACCTACACACTGCCTCTCTTTCTTCCAAAGAGAGCTACTTTGCTCTCTTTGCTCTGAGTTTTTCAGCGACTGATGGCTCTAGTTCATTTCTGCTGAATTAATTGGTCCCTGAATGAATTCTGTTGACAGGGCAATTCATCATGTGTTTGGCCTGACAGTGACTGGGGTGTTGGGAGTGTGGTGGTGGTGGTGGAGGAGAAGGAGGGGAGGTGAGGGGGAGCTGCAAGAGAAGCTGGGGTTACAGGGGGAGAACAGGGGTGGGGGTGTGTGTGTGTGGGGGGGTGATGATTCTGCCCTCTTCTCCATTATTCCCTCTTCTGCTAACAGGAATAGCTTGCATCAAATTTGGCTTTCCCTCCCTACTCCTCTCTGAATATTTCCCAGCTCTCCCAAACAAACACACCTCGCTGACAGATCCAGCTGATTAGGGAGCTCCCCTGTCTGCTTTGGACGAGCATCCCCATTACTGTCCAGTCAGGTAGCCATAGCCCCGTTAGCCCAGGACCGCCAGTGCCTGTTACGTGGGACCTGACACGTTCACTAAGTGAGGTGCACTGCATTAGGCTTTAATTGCATCATGTATCACACAATAGCCATTAGGGTAATTATTTACTGGTGAAGGGTAAATGAGGTTTGGCGCTGGGCTGAGCCAGCATGATTCTGGCAGAGGTGTGACACTCACCTGAGTGTTAACAGATCTAATAACTGGCCATTTGAAAATATGTTGTCATCCCTCCCCAACTCCCGCTGTTTCCCCCCTTTTGCCTTTTTCCCCACTCACTTTCAGTCAAGCAGAGCGCTTATTACGTCCAATCAATCAATGCTCACTCATTAGGAAACTCCCCTCAAGTATCCTCTGGATGGCCTCACATGGCAAGAGTCAAAAATTACCTCATAATTGCTGCTCAGGCATCATAACAAGCTAGGCTGCCCCGCTGACATGGCCATACAAACAGGTCTAACACAGAAATTGATGGATACTGGAGAATCATATTATATATTGCCATATCCAATTAGATACAGCACATAAACCAGCAGATCCATTCCCTTTTTGCGTAGCATCCAAACCGCCGCTCAAATATGAAGACGTGAAAAGCATTTTCATACCTCCCCTCCCCTCGCCTTCTTCATGTGTCACTGCAAATGATAACATCCTGAGGATTTATTGTACATTTGACACACCAGTAACCAAATTATAATTCAGTTGCTGCGGCATATTCACAGATCACATAGAAAAGAGTGTTCAGTCGCGAGTATTAGCGTGAGCTGCTCAAAAGGTCAACAGTTAGATCTGGCACTGAGCTCTCGGGTTACATCTGATGAGTTTCACTGTTACCTGGAAGTACAAAGTGTTATGGTTACTGTAAAACACATATTTTAACATGCACTCTCTCTCACACACACACACGCACGCACACACACATACTGCTGTGCATGGAACTATAACCAATTTTCCGAATGTGCATTTGTTTTAACTTGTGCAATTCAAAGATCGACAGATCCAGGCCAGTAGTGCTTGTTAGTTATTTGGAAGGCAATAAAGGAAACAGGTAAACACAAAATCAATATCAAACTTAGAAATTAAGTATATTTACCCCAATCATTGATTAGGGATATAATGATACAGCTTTTTAATGCCCTGTCTGATCTGATATTTTTTAGTTTGGGTATTTGCCAGTATGATACAAAACCATATGCAGCTTGTGGCCTGAATAAATTTAATGTACAGTGGTCCTTTTCATGGTATTTCTGCAAGTATTTAAGGTTGGAGATGTTAAATTTATAAAACTACACTCTCACTAATACTGCACTTATGGTTTATATATATGTGTGTGTGTGTGTGTGTGTGTGTGTGTGTGTGTGTGTGTGTGTGTGTGTGTGTGTGTGTGTGTATACATTTTGTCACTTATTAAGCATATAAATTCACATTTATCTCTGTTTAATAAAAATTATAACAGAAGCTGTTAAGCTGTAACATTTATATACTACTCACAAAAAGTTAGGGATATTTGGCTTTCGGGTGAAATTTATCGAAAATGTAAAAAGTTCACGATACAGTGATATATCATCAAAGTAGGGCATTTAAGTAGAAGCATGCAATGGTGATTTCCTCACCTCAAACAATTTATTGAAATAAAGCCAACAACAATGGTGGGTATACCACAGCAAAAAATGTCAGTCTCAATAACTTGTCATGTGTCCTTGAGCATCAGTTACAGCTTGACGATGTCTCATGCTGTTCACAAGTCGACTAATTGTCTGCTGAGGCATGGCATTATACTCTTCTTGAAAGGCAGCCCTCAGGTCATTGAGGTTGTGGAGTGGAGGGTTACGAGCCTCTACACAGCGACTCAACTGATTCCACAGGTTTTCTATGGGATTCAGGTCTGGAGAAAGTGCAGGTCACTCTATTTGAGGTACCCCAGCCTCCAGCAGCCGTTCCCTAATGATGCATGTAACTCAGTGTTAAAAACGTGAATAAAATTATAAATATTGATACCGCTTTAACAAACACTCATTTCACAATGGGAATAGATATTTTGAAGATGGGTATATAAATACAATATAAGTTCATAAAATATGTTCATAAATAGGAACATTTTCTGGAAAGCTCTGCTAGAGTTCCCAGTGTTTTTATTTGGTATACTGAGCAACCAATGGCTGCGTCGTTTGTTTGGCAGTATCAGCCAATGGGGTCACGCCAGCCAATGGGGTCACACGCTTTCTCGCTCGGTCTTGGTGTAATCTGCAGAACGCTTTCAGACACTGCCGAGACATGACCGAGAGAACGCGATCCCTCACTGAGACGATGAGCTAACGTGCTAGTAGCAGCCTTTGCCTGGATAAAACGTTTGAGATTGATTTGAACCCAAAGGCTGTGAACTCACGTGAGCGCGGGAATCCTTTGAAGCACGTGTTGCTTAGCATGGTCAGGGTTTTTTTTTTGTTTGGACTGGATTACAAGAACGTGGATTCTCCAGATCTGGATGGCGAGCCGAAGCCCGAACCCGATTAACTGCTAGAGGTGATCCAATTGATCACCTGGAACAGACACTAGAGGACTGTACATCTTGTAAATATATTTATTTTATTTTATTTTATTATTGTATTCATAAGCGCTGTGTTTTTGTTTAAGTGTACATATCTGTAAAAATACACATAGTTGCAAGTTCGCATACTTCTGTGTCGTGTCATCTGTTGTTACGCCCTCCAGGCTCCTACGAACCTAGAGTCTATCTGACCTGGCCCAATTGCCCTTTCTGTCCAGGTAGTAAGGTTAAAGGTAACTACACTACCATACCCAGTACTACCAAAAGGGTACAAGACTACACTAAAGTAAAGTGGTGCTACAAAAATCTGGCAAGCGCAGCCAGGAGCCTGGAGCATTGCGACAACAGATGTGGATTCTGTTTTGACCCCTGACCAAACAGTTTATATACTGTCAAAATGGATTTTGTTGCAAAATATGGTGTCAAAGTTCCAAATGCAGTCATTGCCAGTGGTGTACTTGACAAAGAGAAAAACAAAGACGTTTTTAAGTTCCTAGAGCAACATGGCACTATTCGTAGGGTACTTAGCATTGACGATAACTCGTCTGAATGTGACAAAAGTCACCTTGTGGAGTTCGAGTCTGGATTAGCTGTTGAAACATTCGCACCTGTGTTGCCATACTTCTTTCCATCCACTGACAATCCTGATGTGAAGTACTGCATTCAAACCTTAGCTGATGTGTACACTAAAACTGTAGGGGGCAGTGTTACTGAGGCTTATCTTAGCAACTTGAAGGGCTTAGCTAAGTTAAGTGGAAAAGGTTTTGAAGCGGTGTTGCGGGAGGTTATGTCCACAATAGGGAAGTCTATTGAAGCTGCTGAGACAGCTGAAACGGTCTCTGCTGACGCTGATCCTGTTTTCCCTACTGTAGAACCCACACAAAGTGGAGTCTCTCCTCCACTCCACGTTGAAGTGCCTCGCACCCCTAAAACCACTCAAGCACTCTTCCAAAGCCCTCTTAGACCAAACTTGATACCTCAAATGTTGAGTCCAGCTGATTTTAACCCACCCGAGGTTCAGAAAATCGTAGTCGAGCATGTCATTAAAAATGCAGAGAAGCCATCAAACGTCCATTCCTCCTTGAGAATCAGAGCTTTCTCTGGCAAAACGCCAAGACCGTATACTGAAGCTGATTATGAAACATGGCGTTCACATGTTGAGTTGATGATGGAAGATACTTCTTTGACTGACTTGGAAAAATCTCGCAAGATCCTTGAAAGTCTTCTTGCTCCTGCGTCTGATGTTATTCGCCCTCTTGGGCCTGAAGCCACCTCTGCCGACTATCTTAAGCTTTTGAACTCAGCTTTTGGGACTGTTGAAGACGGTGAGGAATTGCTTGTGCGATTCATGAACACTTTCTAACTAACTAACTAACCTGCACTTATATAGCGCTTTTCTAGTCACAAAGACCACTCAAAGCGCTTTCACTAATACTAACCCTCTATTCTAAGGACCTATAGGAAACAGATATCTAGGGACAATTTAGAACAGCCAATTAACCTAACATGCATGTGTTTGGATTGTGGGAGGAAACCGGAGCCCCCAGAGTAAACCCACGCAGCACAGGGAGAACATGCAAACTCCACACAGAAAGGTTCCAACCTCTGCCAACCTGGGGATTTGAACCAGGAACCTTCTAGCTGTAAGGCAACAGTGCTAACCACTGCACCACCCTGCTGCCCCACTTTCCAAGATTATGGAGAAAAACCCTCTGCATATCTGCATCGTTTGCAGGTGGCGCTCAATCTCACAGTGCGTAGAGGCGGTCTAGAGCCACAGGAAGTGGACAAACAGCTTCTCAAGCAGTTTAACAGAGGCTGTTGGGATGACCATCTACTAAGGGAGCTACAGCTGGAACTAAAAGATAAACATCCACCTGCGTATGCAGAGTTATTGCTTCACCTTTGCACTGCTGAAAACAGACAAGAAGTTAAAAACACCCGCATGAAAAAACACTTGGGCACCACAAAACCAAAAGCAGCCTCCTACGAATAAACAGTCACCGAAACAAGTACAAATAGTGAAGTGGAGTCGGACAGTCTGAAAGAACTGAAAAAGCAAGTCGCTGATCTAAAGAGCCAATTAGCTGCTGTCGTGAAACAAAAGAAACAAGCACCACCGAAGAAAGACCCAACTAAGAAATCTGGAAATAAAAAACCTGATCATGACAAACCTGAAAACTTGCCTTCGTCCAGCCATCCCAGTACTAGGCCCAAACCATGGTATTGCTTCCGCTGTGGCGAAGATGGGCATATTGTAGCCACTTGAGAGTCAGAGCCAAACCCTGCACTTGTAGCTGCAAAACGCAAATAATTAAGAGTAAAAAGACAGATTTGGGACAGTCAGAACCCCACATCCTCTTTAAAACTGAAGTCTGCCCCTGTTGCGGGACAAACAGAGGCTAGTTCAGAGATGACCTGTCCCAACCCAAAAGCTCCATTCAAGACACGTGCTAAACTGACGTCACACTCCAAAACAGACCCTTTAACTTTCCTAATGGTCTAATTGGTACAAAAAGTACAGCACAAGTGAAAGTGAATGGCTGTACTGTGAACTGTTTGTTAGATACAGGCTCCCAGGTGACTACTGTCCCTGAGTCCTATTACAGACAGTACTTATCCAACCATGAGATTAAGCCACTTTTTGAGCTGTTAGAAGTGGAGGGAGCTAACGGTCAGAGTGTACCTTATTTAGGTTACATTGAAATGCATGTCATTTTCCCAAAAGACTTTCTCGGTATTGAAGCCGAAGTGCCAACACTTGCCTTAGTGGTTCCCGATGTACGTGCAGCTGATCAGTCCTTAGTGTTAATAGGGACAAACACATTAGATGTACTTTACGAGCTGTACTCTGATGCATGTTCTGAACTGCAGCCAACCATGTCACTTGGTTATAAGGCAGTGTTAAAAGTCCTTGAGCTATGGCACAGACAGTCCAAAGACACTAGCCTTGGTTTAGTGACCATGCGCAACAAAGAGCCACAGTTAGTTCCTGCAGGCCAAACAGTTGTTCCAGATGGCGCTGTAGCTGTGTCAGCCGGCAACAGTGAAAAATCTGTCTTGTTAGAACAACCGGTAATGTCAGCCTTACCTGGTGGTATCCTAGTAAAACCATGTCTCATAGACTTACCTGAAAGAGCACCTTACCTTGCCCCAGTTATACTTACCAATGAATCGGAACATGACGTGACAATTCCTCGGAAGTGTGTCATTGGAGAAATTTGTGCATATCAACGAGTCCTATCGCAAGAACACTCCGTGAAAGTTACAAAGTCCAAAACTGAACAAAAGTCCACTCTGAAGTTCAACTTTGACTCTTCCCCCATTAGCGCTGAATGGAAAGAGCGCCTAACAGAAAAACTCAGTCAAACTCAGTCAAATGCCCGAAGTATTTGCACAAAACGATCTTGACTTTGGCAAAATGGATCAAGTGAAACACACAATCAAATTATCAGATGAAACACCGTTCAAACACAGAGCACGTCCCATACATCCAAATGACCTGGAAACGGTCCGTAAGCATCTCAAAGTACTCCAACAAGCAGGCGTGATAAGAGAGTCCACTTCCCCATTTTCTTCGCCTATTGTAGTGGTGCGAAAGAAAAATGGCGATGTCTGCCTTTGTATTGGTTACAGGAAGCTTAACATGCAGACTGTAAAAGATGCTTACTCCCTCCTCAACTTGGAGGAAACGTTTTCCACCTTGACTGGTTTGCAGTGGTTCTCCATCCTCGATTTAAAGTCGGGGTACTACCAAATTGAGGTAGAGGAGCTGGACAAACCAAAGATGGCATTCGTATGTCCCATGGGCTTTTGGGAATTCAGTAGAATGCCCCAAGGCATTACAAACGCCCCCAGCACGTTCCAGCGCCTCATGGAGAAATGCATGGGCAATATGAATCTGCATGAGGTGATTGTGTTCCTCGATGACATCATTGTATTCTCCAAGATGCCCGAAGAACATGAGGCTCGCTTAATGAAAGTTCTTAATCGCCTAAAAGAGTGCGGGCTTAAACTCTCCCCTGAGAAATGCAGATTTTTTCAAACTTCTGTCAGATACCTCGGTCACATTGTGTCCAGTAAAGGAGTTGAGACCGACCCCGAAAAAGGGAAAGCCCTAAGTACCTGGCCTGTGCCCCGTGATCTCAAACAGCTCCGCTCGTTCTTAGGCTTTTCAGGGTACTATAGACGGTTCATTAAGAACTATTCCAGCATCGTTAAGCCCCTCACTGACTTAACAGCAGGCTACCCTCCTTTGCGAAAAAGCCCAACGCCCAAAGATAAGCCTGTCCAGTACCACGACCCAAAGACACCGTTTGGCGAGCGATCGACTTCTTCCTGTGATCTTGCATTCAAAACCATCATTGAAAAGCTCAGTACTGCGCCTGTCCTGGGTTTCGCTGACCCTCAGTTGCCATATACACTCCATACTGACGCCAGCACTACAGGGCTTGGCGCCGCCCTCTATCAAGAGCAGGAGGGCCAGACTAGGGTCATAGCTTATGCAAGCCGGGGGTTGTCTAGAAGTGAGTCCCGTTACCCCGCCCATAAATTAGAATTTTTAGCTCTAAAGTGGGCAGTAACAGAGAAGTTTACAGACTATTTATATGGCAATCATTTTACTGTCGTGACAGACAGTAACCCCCTGACATACATTTTGACTACTGCTAAGATGGATGCCATGAGTTATAGGTGGCTGCTCTGTCGACGTTTAACTTTAAGCTCCAATACAGAGCAGGCAAGCTTAACTCAGACGGCCTCTCTAGACGGCCACATGGCGAGTTACTTAATGATGCAGTGTCCCAAAAGGAGCTCGACCGCATACAGCAGTTCACTCAAACTCACTTGTCGCTTCCTGAAAGCAGTTTAAGTTCCGAGGTAGTGTCTGCTATATGTGAAAAACACCTTGTCTGTAGCTCTCCAGACAACACCTTCCCTTTGGTTCACTCGTTAGCCATCTCTGTAGCCACCATTCCAGATGGCTATGCCGATCAAGATGACTGTGGTGGTCTTCCAGTTGTACCCCACATGACTCCTGAACAGATCAAAAACGAACAAAGAACTGACCCCTGTTTAAGAGAAGTGATTGCACAAATTGAAACTGGGCTAAAAGTTCCATCAACTGTACGAACTGAACTTCCTGACATCAACTTGTTACTCCGAGAGTTCAGTCGACTTGAAATGTGCAATAACATCCTCTATCGCACTCGCCAAGATGGAGGAAATGTTACTTACCAGCTCGTCTTACCTGAACAGCTTCGCGATTCAGTCTTTCAAAGCCTCCACTGTGACATGGGCCATTTAGGCACAGAGCGTACTTTGGATCTCGCCAGAACAAGGTTCTATTGACCTCGCATGGCGGCAGATATTGAAAAGAAGATCAAGACACGTAATCGCTGCATAAGACGTAAAACCGCTCCAGAACGAGCTGCTCCGCTTGTCAGTATCAAGTCCACCCGACCGCTCGAACTCGTCTGTATGGATTTCCTGTCAATTGAGCCCGATCAAAGTAACACAAAGGATGTGCTCGTGTTAACTGATCATTTCACGAAATATGCTATAGCCATCCCTACCAGCAATCAGAAAGCTCAGACCGTTGCAAGGGCACTTTGGGACAACTTTATAGTCCACTATGGGATACCCGAACAGTTACACAGTGACCAGGGTCCCAATTTTGAGTCCCATATTATAAAAGAACTTTGCAAAATCATGGGCATTCGCAAAATCCGGACAACACCCTATCACCCCAGAGGTAACCCGGTAGGACGTTTCAATAGAACGTTATTGAGCATGCTGGGTACTCTGGAGGAAAAGAACAAATCTCATTGGCACAACTATGTAAAACCACTTGTACATGCGTACAATTGTACAAAAAATAACACTACTGGTTTTGCCCCGTATGAGTTAATGTTCGGTCATCAGCCGAGATTGCCAATCGATCTTGCATTTGGGCTCCCGTTTCGTAACAAAAGTTTCAAGTCACATTCCCAGTACATTGATAAACTGAAGACAACTCTACAAGAAAGCTACAAACTAGTAACAGAAAATGCTAACAAGATGGCTGAAAGAAACAAAACAAGATTTGATATGCGAGTGAAACCCTCAAAACTAGAACCAGGTGACAGAGTTTTGGTACGTGCAGTCCGCCGCAGAGGAAAGCACAAACTAGCAGACAGGTGGGAAGCTGAAATCCACATTGTGGTGAACCAAGCAGGTGACTTGCCTGTTTACACTATAAAACCTGAGACAAAAGATGGTCCTGTTTGCACCGTTCACCGCGACCTCTTGCTTCCCTGTGGTTTTCTTGCCCCTGTTGAAGAAGAACCTGTCCAACCAAAACGTGTCCACAAACCTAAGACAAGACAATCACCCGAACAAAGTGAGGAGTGTGAGAATTCAGAACCGGAAAATGAGGATGTCTATTGGTACAGAAAAGAATGAATGAATTTATTTATTTTCGGATAGTACATTACAGGTTAAAAGAAACTGTATAATATAACAACAAGGTCAAATTAGACAAAGACTCCTTCTACTATACAATTCCACGTGAGTTATCCGAAATGGGTGATGGCTGAAGCCGCAGCTTATATTGCCCACCCATATTCCATCCAAGAATTCAAAGGAGAAAAAAGAGAAAACAAGACAAGAGCGATTACAATTTAAAACAAGGCTAAGACAAAATGTGACTGAGAGAAAAAGAAAACTGAGCTAGTCTAAGTTAAGCGGTTACTATTCAAAAACAAATCTAAGACATAGTGTCACAGAGAAAAAAAGAAAAAAAGAAAAACTAAGCTACAACACAACACGGGCTGGAAATGTCAATCCTTATGTGAGTTTACATGTCGTCTTGTAAATATGTTTGGAGTATTTCTTCCTTTAGTTTTTGTTTAAATTGTCCAAGCTTTGTACATGATTTTAATTCAGGTCCAAAATCGTTCCATAATCTGACTCCTTGCACTGAAATACAGTGTTGCTTGGTGGTTGTTCTCACTGTAGGCTTTTGAAATATACATGTTCCTCTGAAGTGATATCGTTTCTCCCTTGTTTGGAACAACTTTTGGATATTTGCGGGCAGTGATAGATTCTTCACTTTGAACATTATTATTGCGGTTTTAAAGTCAATCAGATCTTTCAACTTGAGAGTTTTTTGTTTAAGAAAAAGTGGGTTTGTTGGTTCCCTGTAAGCTGCTTTGTTGATTATTCTAATAGCTCTCTTTTGAAGCATAAAGAGTGGATATATGTTTGTTTTATATGTATTTCCCCATACTTCATTACAATATGTCATGTATGGGAGTATTAATGAATGGTACAAGGTGTATAGTGTGGGTTGATTCAGCAAATTTTTCACTCTGTGTAATATTGCAATTGATTTGGATACTTTACCTTTTATATAATTAATATGTGGCTTCCAACACAGTTTGTTATCAATTATTACTCCAAGGAATTTAGTTTCGGATACCCTTTCAATCTCTACACCATTTACACTGAGTTTGGGTACTGGGTAGTTGTGATGGTTGTTAAAGACTATAAATTTTGTCTTGCTTAAATTGAGCGTTAATTTGTTTGAATCAAACCACAGTTTCAGCTTTCCTAATTCCTTTCCGAGTGTATCCAGAAGTTGTTCCAAATTGTTTCCACTGCATAGCAGATTAGTGTCATCAGCAAACAATATTAAGTCCATTTTTTCTGAAACTTTACATATATCATTTATATACATATTGAATAATAATGGTCCCAAAACTGAACCCTGTGGGACTCCACAGGTGACCTTCAGTAACTCTGAGTTTTTGCTGTTAACACATGCAAACTGATATCTATTCTTTAAGTAACTACTTAACCAGGACGGTGCTACCCCTCTAATACCACAATTTTGTAGTTTCTTTAATAATAGATTGTGATCTACTGTATCAAATGCTTTTTTAAGATCCAGGAATACTCCAACCGAATACTCTTTATTTTCAATGGCTGTTGATATTTTTTCTGTAAATTCCATTAAGGCATATGCTGTTGTCCTTTTGTGTCTGAACCCATATTGCTGCTCACACAATAAATCATTCTTCAGTATGAAGTTGTCAATTCTCTCATAGAATATTTTTTCAAGTATCTTGGAAAATTGCGGTAATAGTGAAATTGGTCTGTAGTTGGAGAGTTCCCCTCTGTCGCCTGTCTTGTAAATCGGAATTACTTTAGCTATTTTCATTGCATTGGGAAATATACCTGATTGGAGAGACAGGTTACAGATATACGTCAGTGGTTTCACTATGCATTCGATAACAGTTTTGACTAGTAGCATGTCAATACCATCGCAGTCAGTAGATGTTTTACTTTTGAACGATTTAACAATTTCAATGACCTCTCTTTCGTCTGTGTTCTTTATGAAGATGGTGTCTTTTACAGCAGTGTTATTGCATATTGTATCACCTGTAGGCGCCGTAGTGGGTATTTCTCGGGCCAGTTTAGGTCCAATGTTAACAAAAAAATTATTAAATTCATCTGCAGGTGAAGCTATATTCACACTCGGAGTCGATTTATTATTTTTTGGAATATTAGTTGGGTAGCTAGTATTTCTGCTTTTATTTCCAAGGATACTGTTGATTATTGTCCATGTATTTTTAATATTGTCTTTGTTTTTTTCCAGTTCTTTACTGTAATAGTCTCTTTTACTGCATCTTATTATATATGTTAACTTATTTTTGTATGTTTTATACCGTTGCTCTGCTTCTTTTGTCCTTTTCTTTATGAAAGCTTTATATAATAAATTTTTCTTTTTACACGCCTTTTGTAGTCCTTTGGTTAACCATGGTTTGTCAGCAAATTTGTGTTTAAGCTTTTTTTTAACTAATGGGCAGTTTTTTTCATAAAGAGTGGTTACAATGTTTATAAATGTGTCATAGGCTTCATTTACATCTGATACATAGACTTCTGTCCAGTCTTGCTTCAGCAAGTCCTCTTTAAAAGAACTGATTGCGTTTGGTGATTTGTGTCTGAACGATTTTGAGATTTTTTCTGGGTTGGGCCCCGTGTGGCCATGGATAAGTGCAAAGATTGGCAAGTGGTCGCTTATATCATTTATCAATAATTCACTTTCTATTTTCTTATCGAGAACATTGACAAACAGGTTGTCAATAAGTGTAGCAGAGTGAACTGTGATTCTACTGGGATGTGTTATTGTGGGATATAGACTCATGCTGTACATAGAGTTCATGAACTCTGTAACTACATTTTGTTGATGTGGATTAAGTAGGTCAATATTGAAATCTCCACAAATTGCTACCATTTTCTTACTAGTAATATTATTGTACAGCTCGACTAATTTATCTCTGAATGTCTCAATGCAAGTTCCCGGCGTTCTGTATATGCAGCTTATGATTAGATTTTTTGTTTTGTCTAGGTCAATCTCAACAGTAACACATTCCAAAATCCCTGGTAGTGCTGAGGACATTTCATTTACAAGCTTACATCTATATAGGTCATCAATATACAGTGCAACACCACCACCCTTTTTTTGAGATCTGTTAATGTTAAACATCTGATATCCCTCTATTGCCATCAGGGGAGCCTGGTCTTCATTAAGCCAGGTTTCCGAGACTGCAATAGCTGTGAATTTTCTGTTTAGCTGTTTTAAATAGTCCTGAATCTGTGAGAAGTTTTTGTTAAGACTTCTGCTATTGAAGTGTATTATTGACAGTTTACCATCTAATTGCACTTGACTTTTGAATTGCTTTTCAGTGTAATATTCACAGTGATTATGAATATTATTGAAAAAGTGGTTATCAGGATCAATATCATTCTCCATCTCTTGTGGTTTATGTTCAGCATAGTGGCATATTTTTAGAGTTTGAGTTTCCTCACTCTGTGTTTCATAGTCAGTGTTCATTTGTATTTATCTAAGTCAGTAGCATCTCTGATCATTATACTTTTTGCTTGCTCAGGTGTTCCATTTAGTTTAATCCAAATTCTACAATTTCTTGTCCAGGTTGACTGTATCTTATTTTGTTTTTTTAGCATCCGTGCCTGCCGTGCTAATTCAGCGTTTTTTTTTGTCAGGTGTTCATTTATCAATCAACCCAAACGCCCATAAAGCTCACTCAAGTCTATGAAATTCCCCATCCAAAGACATTCTTTAAAGAAGGCATTCCTGCTGAAACTCACTCACCTGAGAATGACAACCAAATAGAAAATGACAATTCACCTGGATGTGACAACTTGCCTGGAAATGACAATCCACCTGGATGTGACAACTTACCGAATGATGGAAACCTGGAGGAAACTGAAACAAATGTGGAACAATCAAACAATGAGAATGGAACTGAAAGTGAAACCAACTTACCTGATAAAAGTACCTGTGATGAACCTGTGGAAGAAAAAGAATCTGAAAAAGAAATCCCAAAGACTGTGAGACGTTCCGAGAGGACAACCTCCCAGCCAGAAAGACTACAGTATAGTCAGTTGGGAAATCCTCTCATAACTGTTGCCCAGTCCCTGTTTCAAGGACTAAACCTGGCTTTTATCAGAGCCTTAACAGAGCCAGATCCTAAGATTATTCCCATGAACACTGGTTCTCTCGTCATCACTATCTAGCTAATCCCATGCAAAGGGACTTGCATGATTCTAAGGGGGGATAGTGTAACCCAGTGTTAAAAACATGAATAAAATTATAAATATTGATACCGCTTTAACAAACACTCATTTCACAATGGGAATAGATATTTTGAAGATGGGTATATAAATACAATATAAGTTCATAAAATATGTTCATAAATAGTTAGGAACATTTTCTGGAAAGCTCTGCTAGAGTTCCCAGTGTTTTTATTTGGTATACTGAGCAACCAATGGCTGCGTCGTTTGTTTGGCAGTATCAGCCAATGGGGTCACGCCAGCCGATGGAGTCACGCGCTTTCTCGCTCAGTCTTGGTGTAATCTGCAGAACGCTTTCAGACACTGCCGAGACATGACCGAGAGAACGCGATCCCTCACTGAGACGATGAGCTAACGTGCTAGTAGCAGCCTTTGCCTGGATAAAACGTTTGAGATTGATTTGAACCCAAAGGCTGTGAACTCACGTGAGCGCGGGAATCCTTTGAAGCACGTGTTGCTTAGCATGGTCAGGTTTTTTTTTTTTGTTTGGACTGGATTACAAGAACGTGGATTCTCCAGATCTGGATGGCAAGCCGAAGCCCAAACCCGATTAACTGCTAGAGGTGATCCAATTGATCACCTGGAACGGACACTAGAGGACTGTACATCTTGTAAATATATTTATTTTATTTTATTTTATTATTGTATTCATAAGCGCTGTGTTTTTGTTTAAGTGTACATATCTGTAAAAATACACATAGTTGCAAGTTCCCATACTTCTGTGTTGTGTCATCTGTTGTTACGCCCTCCAGGCTCCTACAAACCTAGAGTCTATCTGACCTGGCCCAATTGCCCTTTCTGTCCAGGTAGTAAGGTTAAAGGTAACTACACTACCATACCCAGTACTACCAAAAGGGTACAAGACTACACTAAAGTAAAGTGGTGTTACATGCAACCTCGATGAGCTGGAGCACTGTCGTCCATGAAGATGAAATAAAGCCTGTGTTGTTCATGCAGGGGCAAAATGACTGAATTAATGGTGTTATTCAGATAGTATTGGCTTGTCACTGTATCATTCACAAGGTGTAGGGCAGTTCTGTATTGACTAGACACACCTGCTGTCAAGTACGGGGTCGTCACCCCGAGCATAACTTGTGACTGTTGGGTTTAATTATTGCTTATTAATTCCAGCTGGCAGATTGAGCCTTGCTCTCCTTCAGTCCCAAAGCCACACCTCCTCCTCTCACCAGGCATTCACCAGTTGTCTGGTTCACCACATACACACTCACACACTCACGCGCACACACACACACACACACACACACACACACACACACGCTCATTCTCATACCCACATACACGCACACACACGCACTTAGTTCAATCGGTCACGCACCTGTTGCGACACGGCTGGTCCTAGTTGCTGTCATTAGGGCTTGGTAATAATAGCAGGGCAGTACGACCAGCCGGTGTGACAACTTAGCAACGTCAACCTTGGACATCTAGACTCGCTTCTGTTGGTTTACCCCTGGACTGAATCGTGTTGGTCCCTCAGAGCCTTTCCGCTCCAACACTGTTGTAAGTCTACCCCTGCGCCTTTTTCTCCGCTCCTGCTTAATTGAAGCGCGTTAGGCATTCCCGTACACCAACCAAGTTTGTAGCTGGGTGTCTTCCCCTTTTCTACCGTGACTGTTTTTTGGACTAACTGTACATTCACCCATTGTAAATAAACACGTTATTTACTCTGCGTTTTGGGCTCGCTGCTATTTCATATGTTCGCTGCAAAGTTACGCAATGAACATGACAGTAAGTTGCCACCAAGAAGAGCCCAAGCAGTAGGTAACGTGTTCCTCATTTTTTGTGTTTTTTTCACCCACCTACTCGGAGCGTCATGTCCTGGTCTAGCCATTCCCACACTGAGTTTAGTGGATGGGCAGCAGGACAGCCCAGTACGGAGGAGCAGCGGGCGGCCTGGCCAATCTGGGAGCTCCTGGAGGAAGCGCACAACTCCTTTGGACCTGGAGATCACTTAGCCTGCCTCGACGGAGTTATCTGGATCCTGAGGGCTCACCAGGGCCTCTGGAATTACCCCAAGAACTCTGTGCTGCTGTCCGGAGTCTTCGCGCTCGAGCAGGCTTTCCTTGACCTGAAGAGAAGGGCTCTCTGGATGAAGCCCAAACAAAGACGCCTTTTTCCGCCGGCTGCCATATTCTCTACCGGCGGCCATCTTCTCCTCTCCTCCGTCCACCGTTCCAAGATGGCGGCCACTAGGTCGGCGACATTAGCATCACCCAGAATCCCGGAATAACGATTCAGCCCCGCTAACTGCCCCAGCTCTGACACCGAGCCCAGTCACTTTCGCAACGGATCATAAGTCCCGAGCAGTCCCATCTGCAGGATCTCCCTCCGCATCCGCTGTGAGGTCTTCCTCCGTGGTTTGTTCACCGGCAGCAGTGGGGCGTTTGCTTCCCTCACCGGGGTCTCCCGTTTCTGTGGCGAGAAGGGCGGCTCCCATATCTTCTACGGAGGAGCCAAGCACCGCCTTTCCCGGAGGGACGGGTGAAGACGTCTGAACAGCAGCAGCTGCAATTCACACCATAAACCGGGAGAACAGGCAAGTACGTTTTCATTTGACTCACATTAATAATGAAATGTCTTGCCTGATTCCCAATAGGGAGGCTCAGGGAAAGCAGTCCCCTGAGCTCTTCCCGCCTGCTGCTGTTAAAAACTGTCCACCAGCCCTCTCTCCTCTCCCCTTTGTGTGCCTGCCGGAACCGGAGCCGTGCAGCGAGGATCCGGAGGAGCCAGAGGTCCGGGGGGGGCGGGGGGGTATCCTCCCACAGCCATGGTGAACCAGGTCCCAGCCACCACGCCGGAGGAGTCACCAGCGTGGATCATGGCAGCTGGGAGAATTAAGACTGCAGAAACTGTCACGCCTGCTGTGGAGGCCACCACAGCAGAGTCAGCACCCGAGTGGAACCTTTTGGAGGCCGAACCTGAGGAGACATCGCGTGGCTCGCTGGAGTCCTGGACGGTGGTAGAGCTTGAGCTAAGGCAAGTGCTCTCTTTTGTCTTTCTCCTCTCCATAATTGAGCATTTTTGTCTAGCTTTAGGTGAGGAGAGCCAGCTGCAGCCAAACGCTGCACCTGAGCTCGCCTCACCAGGCTCTGCCGATGCCGGCGACTCTGACCCTTCCTCCTCTCTGTTCGAGTCCTTTTTCAGGGTCGCCGGAGAGAGCTCACTATCACCGGATGAGTCCGGGGTTCCAGGTTCACAACCAGAGGCCACCGAGGTTCTGGTCGAGGCGGTTGTCGGGGGCACCCGGCCCCAGTCCAGGGTGCCTGTGATCGACCACCTCCTCGCTTGGATGCTCAAATGGGTTGGCTGGCCCATGGCCAAGATGGCGTTTGGGTCAGCAGTGGCCCAGCCAGGTCTCACTGCGGGTGCAGCAGGGATCCAGCTGGACTCCATCGTGGGTGCAACCATGGCTCAGTTGGGGTCCATCACGGGTGCAACGCAGGCCCAGTCAGTGCTCACTGCGGGAGCAATGAGGTCCCGGGAAGGGGCCACCGCTGGTGCAACTTTGTCCCAGGCTGGGACCACCGCAGATGTAGCCATGGCCCAGCCCGGGTCCACCGCGGGGTCTACAGAGTCCCAGTCCTACGTCGGGACCACTGGGGGTGCCACAGGACAGTTTGGGGACACCGGCGCCTTTCTTTCCCTTTTGGAGGCCCTGTGGGTGTTCCTCCTCCTTCTGCCGGGCACCATCGGGGTCTTTCTCCCTTCATCACCAGGGACCGCAGGGGTTCCTCTTCCCCTGTCTGGCCACCCACCCCACAGCCTTCTGGTGGGTAGGCCACCGACTCATTTGCCCTTCCGGTCCTGGTGGCCTAATCATGTGGGCAGGCCACCCGAAACACAGGGCTCCCTCATCTGGTGGCCCGTATACCCTGGCAGTCCGCCTGATACTGCTCTGTGGGCCGCCTGCTGGCCCTGGGATTTTGGCCACCCCCCTGAACGTACGGCAACCTGTTGGGCCTTGGACTCTAGCCGGCCCCCCGAACCGTGAGACTCTTGGGGGTGGGGTGGGTTAGTTTAGTTTTGGGGTTGGGGAGTGTTGTCATGTTGTATCGTGGTGATTATTCTTTCCTGATTTATCCCCCCAACCTGTTTTCCCCCACCTCCCACCCTTGGCTGTTTGTATGGGCTTTTTGAGTTGGTGGGGGGGGGGTAGGTTATTTTTTTCTGATGGTACGGTGGGTGTCTGGTGTCCACTCCTTGGCGGGGGGGAAGGGGGGGGTACTGTTATGTTCGGGGTCGTCACCCCGAGCATGACTTGTGGCTGTTGGGTTTAATTGTTGCTTATTAATTCCAGCTGGCGGATTGAGTCTTGCTCTCCGTCAGTCCCACAGCCATTCCTCCTTCTCTCACCAGGCATTCACCAGCTGTCTGGTTCGCCACATACACACTCACACACTCATGCACACACACACACACACACACACACACACACTCATTCTCATACTTATACTCACATACATGCACACACACACTTAGTTCAATCAGTCACGCACCTGTTGCGACACGGCTGGTCCTAGTTGCTGTCATTAGGGCTTGGTATTAATAGCAGGGCAGTACGACCAGCCGGTGTGGCAACTTAGCAACGTCAGCCTTGGACATCTGGACTCGCTTCTGTTGGTTTACCCCGGGACTGAATTGTGTTGTTCCCTCAGAGCCTTTCCGCTCCGACACTGTTGTAAGTCTATCCCTGCGCCTTTTTCTCCACTCCTGCTTAATTGAAGCACGTTAGGCATTCCCGTACACCAACCAAGTTTGTAGCCGGGTGTCTTCCCCTTTTCTACCATGACTGTTTTTTGGACTAACTGTACATTCACCCATTGTAAATAAACACGTTACTTACTCTGCGTTTTGGGCTTGCTGTTATTTCATATGTTCGCTGCGAAGTTATGCAGTGAACATGACACCTGCCCAGACTGTAACACCACCACCATCAAAGGCTTGTCTGGTGACAACAGTGGCTGATGCATAGCGCTTTCCTTGACATCTCCAACATTGTTGGTGGCCATCATTTCTGCTCAACATGAATCAACTTTCATCACAGAACAGAACTGAGGCCCACTGGTCCCTTGTCCAGTGTAAATGCTCCCTGGCCCAGGCAAGACGATGACGCCTGTGCCTGGTGGTGTGGTCAGGTACCCTTGCAGGTCATCTAGCACGCAGACCACACTGATGTAAATGGTTTTGATCATCATCCGGTTTTGCAGGGCACTGTTCACAATGAAGCAGTCATCAGCGTGGGATGTGGCCAAAGAACGTCCACTTCTATGCCCCTCTGTGACTCTTCCAGTCTCTCTGTATCTCTGTTGCAACCTACTGATGACACTCTGTGACACTTTAAGCTCAGTGGCCACTTCCCTCTGAGAACATCCAGTTTGAAGTCTCACAATGGCGAGGTACTGTTGATTAATTGTTAGGTGTCGTCTCGGTCTCATGATGTCAAAATGTGAACAGCATGATGAAGAGGACTGTTTAAATACCAATTCTAATTGAACCAGAAAATTTATTGGTCAATTCATTGGATAAAACACCTGTTGTGACTTTTGCCATTGAACACCTTGTTATAGAAGAGTAAGTTATGCAAAAAGTACTGGAACATTAGACACATGCATTCAAAAGGTTAGAGAAGGTCAAGTTAAGTTCACCTGTAACAGTTATAGTGCATTTTAGGTGCATCCTGAAATTTTACCTGAAAGCGGAATATCCCTAACTTTTTGTGAGTCATGTATATCAGCAACAGATTGTTAACAACAGAAAATACATTGTGATAATTTTAATCTCACCAAAGAGCAGCATTAATGTAACTAATTAAAATTTAGATTGATCATTAGAATATATACATTATAGACATTAATACCAAATAACACCGAATACACTTTGTAATTTTTTTATAATCAGTCAATAAATTGCAAAGGACAGTCTGAACTCTGTGAAAACATCACAGGAAAAATAGATTTATAAAAGATGTGAGTTTATGTCTAGTATGATTTTGTTGAGTCTGATATGAAGCCCTAATAACAGTCACAGACATTTGTTCTCCATCACAGCTCTATCATCAAGTTAAGTTATATTTTAGTCATTTACTTCTTCTTCTGGCTGCTCCCTTTAGGGGTCGCCACAGCGGATCATCTGCCTCCATCTCACCCTGTCCCTTACATCTTCCTCTGTAACACCAACCCTCTCAGTGTCCTCCTTCACTGCATCGATAATCTTGTCTGTGGTCTTCCTCATTTCCTCCTGCCTGGCAGCTCCATCTTCAACATCCTTTGTCCCAGTATATCCACTATCCCTCCTCTGCGCATGTCCAAACCATCTCAGCCTTGCTTCTCTTACTTTATCTCCACACTGCTCAACCTGAGCTGTCCCTCTGATATACTCATTTCTAATCTTGGCCCTCCTAGTCCCTCCCAGTGAGAACCTTAGAATCTTCACCTCTGCCATCTCCAGCACTGCCTCCTGTCTTTTTGTCAGTGCCATCATCTCCAAACCATATATCCTAGCAGATCTCACTACGATCTTGTAAACCTTCCCTTTCACTCTAGCTGCAATCCTTCTGTCAGAAATCACCTCTGACACTTGTCTCCACCTACTCCACCCTGTCTGCACTCTCTTCTTCACCTCTTGTGCGTTTTCCATTGCTTTGAATGGTTGACCCCAAGTATTTAAACTTATCTACCTTCATTACCTCTACTCCTTGCATCTTCACTGTTACACCTGCCTCCCTCTCGTTCACACTCATGTATTCTGTCTTGCTTCTACTGACTTTCATTCCTTTTCTCTCCAGAGCATACCTCCACCTCTCCAGGTTCTCTTCCACCTGCTCCCTACTGTCACTACACGTCACAATGCCGTCTGCAAAATTCATGGTCCATGGAGACTCCTGCCTGTCAGCCTGTCCATCACCATAGAAAACAAGAAGGGACTCCGAGCTGATCCCTGATTTTAGTCATTTTCTGTAACTTTTAATTATGATTGCAGAAATATCTCGAAGGAGAAAATGTCTGCTGTGTGTAAGATTATCTGCTGTGTGCAACATTATCCATGAACACATCATTAAAAAAAACAGTTTTTTAGAATAAGTTAATAGCATCCTCAAAAATTCCAACCCAGTCTCAGTAAAAAACTTAACTAATCAATGTTTTACACCCCTCTAAAATCGTACATATTCGATTCAATTCAATTCAAATTTATTTATATAGCGCCATTTCACAACAACAGTCATATGCATGTTAAACCAAAAAATAACGTGCCTTGGTACGTTTTTTACAAGCAGACTTCATGCCTTCACTCACTGCGCATGTGCAAAATGGTCCTTACAGCACATGAGCAGAACAACACCTGCTTGATGGCCCTTTAAATACAGTGGGGTAAAAAAGTATTTAGTCAGCCACCAATTGTGCAAGTTCTCCCACTTAAAAGATGAGAGAGGTCTCCAATTTTCATCATAGGTATACCTCAACTATGAGAGACAAAATGAGAAAAAAAAAATCCAGAAAATCACATTGAAGGATTTTTAATGAATTAATTGGTAAATTCCTCAGTAAAATAAGTATTTGGTCACCTACAAACAAGCAAGATTTCTGGCTCTCACAGACCTGTAACTTCTTCTATAAGAGACTCCTCTGTCCTCCACTCGTTACCTGTATTAATGGCACCTGTTTGAACTCGTTATCAGTATAAAAGACACCTGTCCACAACCTCAAACAGTCAGACTCCAAACTCCACTATGGCCAAGACCAAAGAGCCGTCAAAGGACACCAGAAACACAATTGTAGACCTGTACCAGGCTGGGAAGACTGAATCTGCAATAGGTAAGCAGCTTGGTGTGAAGAAATCCACTGTGGGAGCAATTATTAAAAAATGGAAGACATACAAGACCACTGATAATCTCCCTCGATCTGGGGCTCCATGCAAGATCTCACCCCGTGGGGTCAAAATTATCACGAGAACGGTGAGCAAAAGTCCCAGAACCACATGGGGGGATCTACTGTATGACCTGCAGAGAGCTGGGACCAAAGTAACAAAGGCTACATCAGAAACACACTACGCCGCCAGGGACTCAAATCCTGCAGTGCCAGACGTGTCCCCCTGCTTAAGCCAGTACATGTCCAGGCCCGTCTGAAGTTTGCTAGAGAGCATTTGGATGATCCAGAAGAGGATTGGGAGAATGTCATATGGTCAGATGAAACCAAAATAGAACTTTTTGGTAAAAACTCAACTTGTCGTGTTTGGAGGAGAAAGAACACCATACCTACTGTGAAGCATGGGGGTGGAAACATGATACTTTGGGGCTGTTTTTCTGCAAAGGGACCAGGACGACTGATCCGTGTAAAGGAAAGAATGAATGGGGCCATGTATCGTGAGATTTTGAGTGAAAACCTCCTTCCACCAGCAAGGGCATTGAAGATGAAACGTGGCTGGGTCTTTCAGCATGACAATGATCCCAAACACATCACCCGGGCAATGAAGGAGTGGCTTCGTAAGAAGCATTTCAAGGTCCTGGAGTGGCCTAGCCAGTCTCCAGATCTCAAACCCATAGAAAATCTTTGGAGGGAGTTGAAAGTCTGTGTTGCCCAGCGACAGCCCCAAAACATCACTGCTCTAGAGGAGATCTGCATGGAGGAATGGGCCAAAATACCAGCAACAGTGTGTGAAAACCTTGTGAAAACTTACAGAAAATGTTTGACCTCTGTCATTGCCAACAAAGGGTATATAACAAAGTATTGAGATGAACTTTTGTTATTGACCAAATACTTATTTTACCGAGGAATTTACCAATTAATTCATTAAAAGTCCTTCAATGTGATTTTCTGGATTTTTTTTTTCTTATTTTGTCTCTCATAGTTGAGGTATACCTATGATGAAAATTGGAGACCTCTCATCTTTTAAGTGGGAGAACTTGCACAATTGGTGGCTGACTAAATACTTTTTTACCCCACTGTACTTATCTGATGGGAGGGGTGGCAGATGATTATTTACACTGACGTTCAAGCAATGACACCAAGACATGTGGGTTTGAGTCCCACTCTCATCTGTAAGTGACTTTTTTACTTTGCTTTTTTCTTTTTTTCTTTGTTGGTTTTTCACTCCACTAATGAAAGGCTAGATTCAGGCGTTACCTCCTGTGAGGTTAGGATTACGAGAAAAATCTTGGGTTAGTCGTTAGATGGTGAAAGACTGGCAAACCTTAAGTTGCCACTAGACACATTTCTTAAAGCTGTAAATGCCATATATCTACTGCACGTGAAAAATGTTTTTTACATGTCTGTGTACATTTTCTCTGAGTGACAAAATGTGCAATTTCACGTTTTTTGGTTTTTTTTTTTTGGGGGGGGGGGGGTGAGACTGGACTGAAAAATTCACATCAGCAACAAAGCTAACAGAGAGATTGAAACTTCTCTTGAATCCTACTTTTGTTTGAAATTATTACCTCTGCCAAGGGAGGAGGTAATGTTTTCAGTGGCGTTGGTTGGTTTGTTGGTTGGTTTGTCTGTTACCAACATAACTCAAAAAGTTATGAATGGATTTTGATGACATTTTCAGGAAAGGTGTGTAATGGCACAGGGAACAGATGATTAGATTTTGGTGATGATCTGAGAGCATATGCCTCCACCAAGGGCTTTGTTTGTATTTGTACAGCAGGATTACACAAAAACTACTGGATGGATTTGGATGAAATTTTCACCAGAGGTGGTTCCCGGGGCTACAGAGGAACCCATTACATTTTGTTGAGGATCTGAGAATGCATACCTCAAACAAGGCTCTTATCTTCTCACAGTGTCATAGCAACAATACTCCAAAACTAATGAACAGACTTTGATGCAATTTTCACCACAAGTGGCTCTAGGCCTACACACAAACCCATTACATTTTGGAGGTGATCCATGACAGATGAAAGGAGTCTTGGTGGAGGTATGCACTCTCTGAGTGCTTTTCTAATTTTTGAGTGTTTTACCCTCCCAAAGACAAAATGTATCACTACTGGAATAACAAACAACAAAAATGAAGCTCTTTTCTCAAGCAAGCGTGCTCACTATCAGTCTAATGTTTTAGAAAGATTGGATGAAGAGTTAACTATGTAGAACACATAAAACCAGTTATCTATTTGTTTGTAAGTCTTCTATTTTGTTTACTTATTTTTATGACATTTTTGCTTTTCATCTCTCTTTTTAATCCTAAAAAAATATCCGTTAACAACCATCTTGCCTCTTAACATTACAGCTCTGCATGCAGACTCCTCAAACACAGCAGAGCTGGTGTGACGGAGAGCCAGCACAGGAGAGATGTTTACAAAATGTCGACAGTTTTAAAAGGCTTTTATTGGTCTATTTTATGTTTTAATGGATCATTTTTTTAATTGTTTTATTCCTCCCTGATACCGATCCAGTCATTTTGTCTGAATCAAACCCAATACCAGTACTAAATATTGGATCGGCCCATCTCTGTCATTGATATTGATGCATAAAGCATCAGACACTTTGAATGGAGCA
Organism: Pholidichthys leucotaenia; assembly: GCA_020510985.1. NCBI lineage: Eukaryota > Metazoa > Chordata > Actinopteri > Cichliformes > Pholidichthyidae > Pholidichthys > Pholidichthys leucotaenia. The sequence continues at coordinate 384,944,776 of CM035836.1, read as the reverse complement.
TTTACTTTATCTGAAGTTGCTTAAATCAATGGTAAAGTGATCTGAACAATCAAAAAATACTGCATTTGCTTCTGATATTTGACTAAGTTGATATTCCAACAGAGGAGGAACAACTGGGACAGTGAAGGCTGCACTTTAAGGGAATTACTGCTGATCTAATGAATAGCACCAACATTAATCTAAGCAAAATTGAGACTGCAAAATTGGCATTTTTTTCCATTATAAGTCAGTTAAAGTTTTATATATGAAATGTACAGTAAATCAAGGTTTCAACAGTTGTGCATTAGGTTGATTACTAACCTTCTTTTTTCATCCAAATGAAAAAAAAAATCCTCCTCATTCAATTTTCCCCCCAGACTACAACTTTCACTTTTACTTTCTTCATTGTTTTTCAATATAGAATACATAATTTAACGTGCAATCTTAAACTGGCTTTCACACACTATTAACTGGATGTTTGATGGGATACACAGTGACAGGTGCTTAATACAGCCAATCAGAGTATCACAACATTTTATATATACAGTAGCTTTATATTATATATTTATATTCCAGTCATCTGGCATGCGGCAGTCAATTTGGGCTTGATTGACAGATACATTCGGGTTCACAGTTTATTGGTTTCAGAAGAGAGCCAGATATGCCAATTTAGACAGGAAAGTGGCAAAAAGAAGTTTCCATCTAAATAGAATAATTCTGCTTCTGGGAATTCTCAGCTGGGAAGAGGGACGAGTGGAGCTCCCCTTTTCTCCCTCCTCCTCTAACAAGGGCTGTGAATGACAAACATATATGACAGTTAGGGGCTGACAGAACATCAGCTTTTGATGCTTCACAGGGGAGCTATGAAATAAACAACAGTTGGAGGAATTGAATTACAAAGTAAAAAAGGAGCCTCCAGTCAAGGGCCCAGAGGTATCAGGGTGCACCACGAAAACACTTACCCCAGTAGTTTTTAGAGAAGTGTGTGTTTTGGGGAAGGAAGCCAAAGTTGAAGACTAAGAAGAGGAATGTATAATGTTTGCATACTGTATATCCACAGCCACTGAAGCAAGTTCCTAAAAAGTCTTGATAAAAAGAAACCGATGTCTGAATTGCTGCATTATAACCTCCCATTCTGGCTGACATCATTTCAAATGTCCACACTGCTTTATCGTGCACTCTCACAGACCAAATCCTTTGCAAATCACACAGCGCTAATCAGGACAGTGTCCACTTGTTGTAAATCAATAATGATATAACGAAGTCATACAAGGCGGCTGTGGCAGAGGGATTACGGCGCAAAGAAAGAGTGAAAATAAGCTCTAAGAGGGATTTCATGCATAAATCTCTCACTGCAACTTAGCACAAATTGAATTCAGGCACACTGCTAGAAAAATTAATTCAGCTTTACAAAGCGAGGAGAGGTTAAACACTTTATGTGCTGCTCAGTGATCCAAATCATGGAGAAAACATTCAGAGGCATTCTCACTGTATTCTCTTTGTACTGCAGGATCTTTATACCTGAAAAGCAAATACATTCATTTGAAAACAGTCTCATTAATGTATGTGCCTGGATTCACTCGGCAAGCAGTTGAAAATATGTTATTTGGCTTTGTCAGGCAAAATGTGATGCTACATTTCTTTTTCTTAAAATGGTAATACTTTAAGCATGAGGACATGTCAGCACTTATTACTTAATCAAAAAGGAAGTCCTGGGTTTGAAAGTTTAGCAATTCCTCTTAGTGAGTTTTGAGTCTTCTTTGTACTTTCCCCTCTTAAAAGCTGTTTTTTGAGCATTTGATTAGCATGGGGGCCTTCTGTGTGGAGTTTGTATGTGCCATGTTATAGGCGCTCTCAATCCAAGGGCAAACATGTTTGCCTAATTGGTGGAAAAAATCCCAACTTGGCAAATGGCATGGATGTGAAAGAGCAAGTGTTGTCAGAATGCATGAGTAAATGCGGGCTGTAGTATAAAATGGTCATTTTAATTATTGTTATTTTAGTGAGAATGGCTGTATGTTTATTTTTCATATATTGGTGAAGATCAAAATTGAATATACTACATTTCTCCTGTTGTCTTTGGGTCAAAATGACCCGCCACTGTGTTTAACAGCAGAAAAAAGATCCCCTAAATGATATTTTATGTATAACTTTACATAATTTGAAATTTGATGACTTTTTCTAGATTGACCCCAACATTAGAAAAAAAAATCAAATGTTGCCTTTATTCATATTTCCAAGTAAGCTGTAGAGAAAAAGTTACTGAAATTGTCTTTGGATCAAAATGACCCAGCAGTTGAAGTCAGTCAGTTACACACCATAGAAATGTGAGAATGCTTAATCAGTAGCACACATAAACATGACAAGATGTGGTCTTCACCGAAGGAGTGTGCTGCATGAGTGAGAAAGATGAAAGTGTCTCGGGATGAGGGGACATGCTGGCTCTCACGATCGAGATGTTACTGTATTGCTACCTTGTCTGGGTGTGTGTAGCTTCAGACCTGACAGACAGCAAAACGTGCTGAAAAACAGGTGCAGGAACCAAAACAAGCAATAATGTCACCTTGTCTGTATGGATGCTCAGAGGCCATAAGGGTGCTGCAGATGACAGTACCCCAGATTATCTCTGGGCTGAAGCCATGAGTGCACGTCACTACTGAATAGGCTCTAGAACCGATTTTATTCTAGAACTGAGGATCCAGCTGCTCCAGCTAGTTGAAGTTAGAGGAAGGGGTGCCAACACTGCACACAAAAGAAGGACTGTAAAACAAACTGTGTTTTGCAGGTGCAAGAAATGTACAGTAACTGCTAAAGCTATGCACTTGCATACTGCCCTGCGTGTACTAATTAGCTGACTGAGTTATGCTGTTTGGCTCACGTTCACATTTTTGTTGGGTGTATTTTATTATATTGCTTATCTGTCAAAAAAAGCTTTCTTACTGAGTTAAAAAAATGCATTCAAAAATACTTTATGCACATTTCTGCTACTTTTGTAGGCTATAGAAGTACTATGCAAATACTGCTTACCACCTGTACAAGATAAATAAATGTAAAAATAATAATATAATATGATAAATAACAATAATAAATGTAAAAAATATACAAAAAAAACCAGCTGGCAGTGTCCTAAACAAGTGGTGTCTCTGGAATAAATGCAGTCTTTCTGCTATATGAAGAAGGTGTTCACACAATTTGTGGCAAATGACAAGTTATTTCTTCTTCTTAAAAATAGATCTGGTGTTTAAAATTCAGTCACGCTGCTCTATTTTGTGTGTTTAGTGAAGGTGGGTCATTCTGAGCATACAGAATATGAAGACATCACAAAGGATAGTTGATATTCAGTCCTTTGGTCAGTGTGTTCTGCAAATTTGAATGGCAATTCAGGAATAAAGCATCACAGATTAAAATAACGCTTGCTATATAAATACTTTATACTATTATATGCCACAATTGTAACAGTTTGAAATAGTTTTGGTTAAATTGATTAATTTAATAAATTAAAAAAATATATAAATATCTTATTATTATCTGTGACAACAGTTCAGAATTTTTGAAGGAAAACTAAAAGAACCTTCAAACCAGCAGTTGAAAACCCAAATAAAAACTGTAATGTAAGGTCATGAAAAGCCTCTGTAATCCTTCATTCATTGCTTTATCATTTGCTAATCTTTCAATGAGTTATGCTGTTCGATAGGTCTAAATTTTAATTTTTGCCCGTGGGAAACTTTGCGGTAGAAAATCGGAGTTCGACTAACTGAAACTACCACAGCGTGGTGATGCAGTGGTTAGCGCTATCACCTCACAGCAAAATGGTGCTGGGTTTGAATCCACAAGCCAGCCAGCAGATCCTGTCAGTGTCGATTTTGCATGTATTCCCCATGCTTTCCTGGGTTTACTCTAGAGATTCTGAAGTGGCACTTAGTGTGGAAGTGAGTGTGAAAGGTGGAGGGATTGGTGCCACCTCGTCCAGCTGATTAGATGCCCTTGAATTGGCCTCTGAGATTAATAAAGTACCCCCTCAAAAAATCAGTAAATAATATTCAAGTTGAAATTTCAATTGAAATCGATTTGCTCTTCGTGCCAACATCTTAGTTGCTATCTCCATCTATTTTAAATTGTATATTTTCTTCAGCCCCTTCTCCCAAATGAATAAGAACACTATAACATATATTAATATAGGAATTATATTCTATCTGATAAATAAATGTGCATGTACATTCATATATACTATTCAAATTACATTTTGAATATATTATGACATAAACTGTTTTCAGAAACTTCGGCCATTATCCTTCCTAAAGTCTCTATCTTCTATGATAATAAGGAGAACAGGTGCTGTAGCAATATTTCAAAAGCAAATATTGTTGTCCTACTTTTGCCTCTTACAGAGTTTTTCACTGCTTTTTAAAAATTCTTGTTATGCCTAGTATCATATTACAAAATAGTTTTGTTTTTGCCTTTTTTCTGGCTGTTAACGGTAGATTCTGGTGAGTTAAAACAAACACCCTGCCCCAAAAATGTCACCTGTTTGGTAGCATGTTGCTCTACAACTTGCTGTTATTTTTTGGCATGTTTGTTGATTTGTGAATTTGAAGGGTCAGGACAGTTTTCCATTTTGCTTTAATCCATCCTAAAGTAGTTCATGTCTGTGAAGGTCTGAATACAATATGTTATAATAAATCACAAAATGAGCTAATCTAAATCAGCTCTGTTTTACTATTTAATTTTGTTTTGTTTGAGTGTAAATTGTTATTGTAAATTATTGGCTATATGTGCTTTTTAAAGCCACAGCATCATTTTTGGACTTGAGGCTAGAATTTATCATTGTTAATCCATCACTAACATTAGGAAAACTTTTTTTTCCAGAAAGTTAGCTCAAGTGTGATGAATGGAATAGCCAAATGAAGCAAAATATGATTACAAGTTCTTGATGTGAATAAATTGGAGATTAAACCATTTCTCTTAACCTTTTATTTCTGCGCTGATGGATCAGAAGCTTGTAAAAGGAGAAAAAGGCTGAAAATGTGATGTTTTTGTATTTTAACAGTCACTCTATAATAAACCATGGCACTACACTAATTGTGGCATCTTTAAACTCACTGTAATCTTAAAATATAATTCCAAATTTGCTTGTACAGTACAAATAAGGGTGTATTTTCATGGTCTGTTTTAATTTTATTTCTTTTTTTAAATTTACATTTTCTCCAAGTATAAAATATGAACCAACTCCATGAGGAGAATAAAATAAAATAAAATTTTAAAATCCAGTAGGGAAAAAAAACCCTGTATATGATACAGTGCAGTTCTGAATTTTCTCAGTATATACTGTAACAGAACAGTCAGAAATACCATGCAGGTAGTTTTGCATAAAAGATTTCAGACACTTTTATTATTGTACAAGTGATACCAGCATAATGAAAGTGATAATACCTATGAACATGAAAGTCAGTTTTTTTTTTCTTACTGTATTTACAGAGAAGTGTCTTCACATCACACACAAAAAATGCTTCTACAAAATGAACAATTTGTAAATAACAGAACATTAAATAAACTCCACCTACCTTTAGGTTTACAGCTGAATATGCATATGATGACCATCTCTGCACTGCATAGAATTTATACATATACTTTTACTCATGACCAATGTGGGATTCTAATAATAATAATAATAATAATAATAATAATAATAATACTGCTCTCATGATGCATATAGGCAGCCTGTAAATAAACATTAACAAGAACTAAGTCTTTGGCAAATGCAAATACATTCACTTGACAGATGAAGAAACCATAATTCCAGCTTGATTCAAAGAAACAACTTGGCCTGAAACGTGGGGGAGCTAAAATTGGGGAGGAAAATGTTTAAGGCATTTAGCTGAAATCATTGCCCTGCTTTCTGATGTTACTGGAGTTGTCCGAATCAGAGTGAATCTGGACGCGTCTGCTACCAAATGAGACAAACTGTGACAGTGGTTCGACTTGGGATGGCTGTTTTATCCTTTTTTTGTGGTTGGATGCCAAAGACTTAATCAACTTAAATAGAAATGTAAGCTGTGAGAACATAGAATAGTGCATGTCAAGGCAGCGACATGATGGGCCTTGAATCACAAGATTAACTATAAGTGCCTTTACAGACTTAATAGGACTTAAGAGTCTTGTGAAATAAAGCAAAATATGCCTGTATCTGCATAACGGTCCAGTGTTGCAAACCTCCACAAATAGTGCAAAATTAACCAAAGAAGAAAAAGAAAACAACAACACAACAAGATTTTGCCTGATGCCTTCTTGAATCCTGACAAAGAAATTCTAAAATGCTAGCCAAGCAGTTTACAGTTCAGGAAATATAAAAAATGAAATTAAAAAAATCATTTTAAGAATATATTTACTAGCTTCTTGAAATCTTGCAAATGGCCAGCCGTGGTGCTATATTGTCACGGCGCCATCTAGTTCCATGTGGATGTTTCTTTATTTAGTTCATTTTCATTTTTACATCTTGATTGTGTATCACAGAGAACATGTCCTAATCTTCTCATGGCATCAAAAGCGATCGATTTTCTCATGCTGGATGTTTGGTTGGTGACTGTTCAAATGGATGGAAACAACATCAGGCCGCCACGGCCTGCGCACGTAGCTGCTAATCTCCTTTGATCTGACGGATGGGGGGGGTAGGGGGGGAGGCTGCTGCTACATTTTCAGCTCTGGACAGTGTCCCTGCTGTGAGCCACCGAGAAAAGGAATGTAGAGTATTGATCCAGGATGGCATGGAATTGTGACACGGCTATAGAGGAAAAAAAGTTCTGGATATTTTAGTTTTCTTCATTTTTAAATTGCAGTTAGCCACACTTTGTTACATGTGTAGGAACTTTCAGTGTCCTCGATGACGTCTTGGAGATTTTGTTGGGTTTTGTGAGTCCAAAAGAAGCAGAAAGAGAGAGAGAGAGAGAGTTGAGAGAGGACGGATGTCGCCAATCCCCAAAAATGTTTCTTATCATGTGAGCCGAGAACATTTTATGTGCAGCTGCTCCGAGTCCAGTGAACCATACCGCTCACACCGGGGCAATATGGAGGCTGAGGCCATGGTCCTGCAGGTTGATTTGGTTTCCATGGTAACTAGTGACGGTCATAGGCAGTGGCAGCAGTGGGAGGGGCGGAGCCTCTCGATGCGGCACTATAATAATAAGGGGAACCTGAAAGTTAACAGAAGAATGAACTATTTGAAACAGCAAATACAGTTTGTACTGCCATTTACCAAATGTAGCATTATTCATATACAGTACGTATTGTTTGTAACATCAGAGGAATTTGTTTGTTAAACTGTTCTACACAACTTCTGTGCTCACCAGCCACTGTTGCTACTAGCTTGTTATAATCACTGTAGCCACCCAACAAAACTAACCCTTCTTAACTTGTTGATTTAGTCAGACTCAGGCCTTGGTCTTAAAATAAGTAAGACTGTAGCAACCTTACTGCATTGACAATAACCCCAATAGTTAAAAGTAATTGGTATTATGTAGTGGTGAAAGTTGATTAAAATTTGAATCGCGATTAATCTACAAAATTTTATCACTGATTAATCGCAAATTGCAATGAATTGCAAGGGACCCCCCGCCCCATGTAATGTACCAAAAATTTGTAATTTTTCAAGTCTTTCATACTCTTATTAACATGGGAGTGGACAAATGTGCTTGCTTTCTGCAACTGCAGGTTTATTATTATTTCAGCGTATCAATGTAATGACAAATACTACCCAGAATATTCTCCACAAAAACCTCACAAGTACTGCTTGTGCAAAGCAGATGGGAAATTATGTAGGAAAAAAGTCCCAGACGTAAGAGGAAAAAGGCTGCAAATTTATGTGGGGGAAAAAGTAGCAAATTTACATTAACAAAGTTGCAATTTTTCGTGAAAAATCAAATTTACAGGGGAAAAACAATCACATATCAGAAAAACTGTTTAAAACTTGAGGAAAATACAGCAAATTTACACAAAAGTAGCAAAATTACAGAAAACATGTTGGAAATTTATTTGAAAATATTTTCAAATCTTGGTCACAAATTTATGAGGGGGAAAAAAGCTCAAAATTTGCCTGAAAAAAAAGTCATAGATTTACAATTTTAATGACTGCTGTTTATTCTCTTTTACTTTCCGCAATGTTAAAAGCTCTAAGATAATATCAGTGGTACTAAGACCTTTGAAAGTCAGTTTAAATGATTAATTGTCATATTAAGGATAATTACTTAGGTATGACTGTGAGAGTGAATGGTTGTCTGTCTCTCTGTGTTGGCCCTGCGATGGACTGGCGATCTGTCCAGCGTGGACCCTGCCTCTCGCCCAAAGATGCTGGGATAGGCTCCAGCCCCCCCGCAACCCGAAAGGGATTAAGCGGAAGAAGATGAATGAATGAATGAATAAAGCCTTTATTTTAAAATAAATTAATACTTTTTAAAGATGTGTGGATCCTGTCTGTTACAGCACGTTTTGTTAGTGATGCGCGGATGCAGCGCTCTCCTGCCTGAGGGCGGAACTAGACCCCAAAGATGTGAAGGCCTCACAAGACAAAAATCCACACAGTCGCTGCAGTTTGACATTTAGTTGGCTTGATTTTATGGGAAGGTTGTTGCAGTTTTAAAATGTTACTGAAGAAAAATTATATGGACACTTATTATTTTGTCACTAAGAGGCCGTGAATGCTTAAGCTAGCTTAACTAGCATTCAGCTAGGGAGTGTTGCCATCTAATGGCAACGCCGCTAAACGCTGCTGGGAAAAGAGCTGAACGGGTTCAGTCGTATCTGGTTGGCCTGTGTTTTATTTTCCTCTGTGCACAGCAGTAAGTATGGTCAGACAGAGCAGGGGACCTCTGGGCTCCACTGTTGTGCCAGCGGTGCGTTCCTCGCATGTGTGCACACCGCTGCTGCCCAAACAGCAGGTTCACATCTTATATATGGAAAACAGCAAGGTCAAAGATTCACACCCCCACTTCCTGCTGGCGATTAATCGTGAATAATCATGATTTTTTTTTTAAATTGCTGCCATTAAACAGGGACTTACATTAACACTTTAACTCCTTCACCACTAGTATCATGTTAATAGAACTCATACAATATATGGTGTATGTATCTGTTATCTGGCTCCCTTTCAAAATCAATTAAGAGTAGTTGTTCTTTTTATTGACTTCTGTAGATTTATACTTTGAGTATTTTTTTAAATAAATTAGGTTAACATCAATATGACTGATAGGATTGTGAGTTTTTTTTCAGATATCCTGATAATATCATCATGATATTCCAGGGAGAATCATAATTGTGCTGATATCGTGACAGCCCCAGTCTCGTGTTTATAAGTTTTCTCAAGAACTGAATTAAAATTCAAACCTGGGAAAGTTGATAAATGTAATTAATTTGCCCTTTTTAGCTAAACGTACTCAGTGGCCTGATAAAAGACTGAAGCCAGAATCCTTAAGTAATGAACTGTGTATAATAAAAAAAGATGGGCCTACATTTTCTTTCCTGTTATAATTCTGGTAAAAGCTTGTATTTTTAATTATTCTTTTTAAATATGCATTCAAAAGCTCGAAACTCTAAGCCTGTACAGTCATATCAAAGGGAATCCATTAATTATTAATTATTTTTCTTCTCTACTCACTTAGTAATGCTGGGTTGCTGAATCGCCAGGCTTCATTGTAGGTTGTGTACTGTGGATGACTGTAGGGGTTCCCCGAAAACTCACTCCCTGCAAAACAAAACAACAAATCAATTAGCATTTCAATGCATAAAACCATTACCCCCCCCATGCAGTCATTTCTCGTCATTCAAAACAGGATGCAATTTGTGGGTGGAAATGATAGTCATCGATGTGCGACCAGTCAAGCAAGTAATTTATTTCTTTTTCATTTCACTTAAGTTATGCAACACTGAACAATACAGGATGCGACACCAAAGGCAGCTTTCCCTGTCCCATTTATGGATATCTACCCATTCTTCTTCCTTCAGTATATTCCAAAACAGTCTAATAAATACAGAGCGGTAATAAATTGTTTCATGCATACATTTTTGATATGCTGCAATAAATCCTGCATCCTCTCTTGGAGGAATTTTAAAATCTCCGATCTGAAACCCTTGTGCTCTGGTGCCTCCTGCCAGAGTAGAGCCTAGGAGGATGTCGGTGAGCCTTGCTGCTGGTTCAACACGTTTCTTCCTTTTACGAGACAATAAAGGCAAGATTTTATACGGAGCTGGTGAGAAATGGCTTTGCTTTAACAGTGTTTTGTGCCTGTCACTAAATCTTAGCGGTTGTGTACAGGATGAATCGGCTGTAACGCAAAACCACAAGCCATGGGATTAAGGTCCTCATCTATCGCTTTGTGCCACATAGGAACAAATGGAAAGTAAAAGTATGTTTGACTTGTCTCTTTTCTGCCCACATGATTTAACAGTTTTATTATCCAGAATCCAAAAGTAAATCTGGACTGCAGTACAGGCTACTCCCACACCTCCCTTTGTTTTTCACTGACGCTGTAACTATTACAGACTTGACCGTTTGCAGAAATACGTCAAAAAATTTTACATCTTTATTTCAAAATCTTTTATCTCATTATTAAAATAAGTTTGCATCAGCAGAAAATACCTACAGTGCTGTAAAAAAGTAGTTGCCCCCTTCCTGATTTCTTATATTTTTGCATATTTGTCACACATAAATGTTGCAGATCATCAAACAAATTTGGATATTAGACAAAGACAACTTGAGTAAATACAAAACGCAGTTTTTATGCCTCGGTGAATGGAGGCATACAGTAATCACTCAATGCGTGTCTGGTTGTATCTGTCTGTCCGCCTGTCTGTTTCAGCTCGTCCGGTCAAAATTAAGTGCAACTAAAGGCTTGTATCATTGTATCGCCATAGTTTCTCAACTTTTAATTTGCCAGAATTTCCAGATAAGGCTTTTGTTTCAAAATAAACACAAATTTAACTCCATGTTACCGTCAATGGAGCCGGGAAAAAAGTTATTGTATTAACTATGCCAGGCCACTAGAGGTGGCAGTGCGACTTTTTTACAGCACACAGATGACTTCTTGTCACAGTCTTAGAGCTAGGCAATGTGCTGAATATATTCGTTGTAGTGGTACATTTGGCCGCCCGCGATACATAAATCATTATCTTGCAGATACTCAAATATTTATCATGTTAAAATGAGCTACTGCTGTGAGACAGGTTTGTCTGGCTTCTGTTTCAGGGGATAAACATTACAAGTCTGAACTCTGTTTGCTAAGTGAACAAACTTATCAAATAAACTTTCATAATAAGAGCTCAAATCCGGTCTTGCAACCCTTCAAAATAAGAGCAAATGGCTTGCCAAATAAACAACTGATGGAATGTAGACACATTAAAAACAACCCCGATAAATTATGCTTGTTACAGACCACCAAGTATTAACTATGCATTTAAACTGAAACATTCCTGCCCATGTGGATACACTTGATTACTTGAAAATGTGAATTCTATTAAGCAAAGGAAAAAAGACACTTTGCTCAGTTACATATTGTTGCGAAGAATTTTCTCTGACATAAGTTTTCATTATTGGTCCTGGGTGAAGGGCCAGACTAAGAACGATCCAACAGACTCCCATGATGAATGTAAAAGCAAAGATTCAGTGTACCCTGCCCAGTATGGGATTACCGGGGCCCCACCCTGGAGCCAGGCCTGGGGGAGGGGCTTGATGGCTAGCATCTGGTGGCCGAGTTTCTGCCCATGGGACCCCGCCGGGCTCAGCCCGAAGGAGTTACATGGGTCCAACCTCCAGTGGGCTCACCACCTGCAGGAGGGACCATGGGGGTCTGGTGCTATGTGGATCAGGTGGCGGTTGAAGGCAGAGACCTTGGAGATCTGATCCCAAGCTTCCTAAACTGGCTTTTGGGGTGTGGAATGCCACCTCTCTGGAGGGGAAAAAGCCTGAGCTGGTGCACGAGGTTGAGAGATACTGGCTAGATATAGTCGGCCTCACCTTAACACACAGCTCTGGGTTTGGGAGTTAGACACGATCTCTGTTTTTAAGAGCAGGGTAAAAACCTTCCTCTTCAATATAGCCTATGATTAGGGAGGGATCTTGTGTCTCTTAACCCTCCCTTTGTTTTGCTGTTAATAGATTTAGACTGCCGGGTGACCTCCAATAATGTACTCGGCTTCTCTCCGTTAATGTTTGCTCTCTTTATGTCTGTTCTCTCCATCTTCTCTATCCCCTCACCCCCCCAGCCAGTCGCAGCAGATGACTGCCCCTCCCTGAGCCTGGTTCTACGAGAGGTTTCTTCCTGTTAAAAGAGAGTTTTTCCTCTCCACCGTCACCAAGTGCTTGCTCACAGGGGATCGCCTGATTGCTGGGGTCTTTCTGGAATTGTGGGGTTTCCCCTACATTTGAAAGTGCCATGAGATGACTGTTGTTGTGATATGGTGCTATATAAATAAAGCTGAATTGAATTGAATTGGTTTCGGAACCAGTCTCCTGGAGAAGGGCTCGAGCTTGGCCTACTCTGAAGTTGCTCCAGGCGAGAGGCAGCAAGCACGGGTGGGTATTCTTGTATCTCCCCACCTTGCTGCATCTATATTGGAGTTTTTCCCGGTGGACGAAAGGGTTGTTTCCCTGCGCCTTTGGGATGGGAAAGGGGTCCTGACCATCATTTGTGCCTGTGGACCAAGTGATGGTTCAGAGTACCCACCCTTTTTGGAGTCTGACTGGATGTGCTGGAGAGTGCTCCTTTTGGAGACTCCATTGTCCTACTGGGGGACTTCAATGTGCACATGGGCAACGACAGTGTAACCTGGAGGGGTGATTGGGAGGAACAGCCTTCCTGATCTGAACCCGAGTAGTGTTTAGTTATTGGACTTATGTGCTAACCACAGTTTATTCATAACAAACACCATATTCAAGCATAAGGGTGTCCATATGTGCACCTGGCACCAGGACACCTTAGGTCACAGGTCGATGATCGATTTTGTTATCATACCTGTGACCATATGTCTTGGACACTCAGGTAAAGAGAGGTGCAGAGCTGTCAACTGATCACCGCCTCATGGTGAGTTGGATCTGATGGCAGGGAAGGATGCCATTCAAACCTGGCAGACCCAAACATATAGTGAGGGTGTGCTGGAAATGTCTGGCTGAGGCCCCTGTCCGGGAGGTCTTCAACTATTACCTCCGGAAGAACTTTGACCACATTCCGAGGGAGTCTGGAGATATGGAGTCTGAATGGGCCATGTTCTCCACCTCCATTGTTGAAGCGGCTGTCCAGAGCTGCGGCTGCAAGGTCGTCAATGCATCTTGTGGTGGCAACCCCCGAACCGTGGTGGACACCAGTGGTGACGGGGGCCATCAAGCTGAAGAAGTCCTGTCAAGCTTGGTTGGCTTGTGGGACTCCCGAAGCAGCTGAGGTGTACCGGCAGACCAAGCGGAGTGGTTGCTGAAGCAAAAACTTGGGTGTGGGAGGAGTTTGGTGAGGTCATGGAACAAGACTTTTGGTCAGTCTCGAAGAGATTCTGGCAAACTGTCCGGTGACTCAGAAGGGGGAAGCAGTTCCCTGTCTGCACTGTGTATGGTGCAGAAGGGGCGCTGCTGACTTCAACTGAGGATCTCATCCAGTGGTGGAAGGAATATTTCAAGGATCTCCTCAATCCCACTGACATGCCTTCCACAGAGGAAGCAGGGCTTGTGGACGAGGGGGATGACTCACCCATCACAGGGGCTGAGGTCGCCGAAGTGGTTAAAAAACTCATCAGTGGCCGGGCCCCAGTGGTGGATGAGATTCGCCCTGAGTACCTCAAGGCCCTGGATGTTGTAGGGCTGTCATGGTTGACACGCCTCTGCAACACTGCATGGAGGTTGGGGACAGTGCCTTTGGCATGGCAAACCGGCGTGATGGTTCCTCTCTTCAAGAAGGGGAACCGGAAGGTGTGTTCCAACTTTAGAGGTATCACACTCCTCAGTCTCCCTGGGAAGGTATATGCCAAGGTACTGGAGAGGAGAGTCTGGCCGTTGGTCGAACCTCGGATTCAGGAGAAGCAATGTGGTTTTTCGCCTGTCCGTGACACATCGGACCAGCTCTTTACCCTCTCAAGAATCCTCAAGGGTTCATGGGAGTTTGCCCAACCAGTTTACATGTGTTTTGTGGACTTGGAGAAGGCATTCAACCACGTCTCTCGTGGTTTTTTGTGGGGGGTGCTTCGGGAGTATGGGGTATCAGGCTTGTTGTTACGAGCTATCCGGTCTCTATATGACTGTTGTGAGAGTTTGGTTCGTATTGCCAACACTCAATCGGACTCATTCTCAGGTCAGGGAGAGTTGGACTCTGCCAGGGCTGCCCTTTGTCACCAATCCTGTTCATAACTTTAATGGACAGGATTTCTAGGTGCAGCCAGGGAACAGGGGATGTTATGCTTGGCGACCATAGGATCTCATCTCTGCTGTTTGCAGAGATGAGACATCAGGGAGCCTGGAGAGCCGATGAGCTGAATCTGTTTTTTAATAGATTCAACTCACTGTCTGTCACCCCCACAACACAGCCAGATCCCCAAACACCCCTCACCCTCCTGTGCAGCACCGCTTTCTCTCTCCCCCCTCACACCCCCTCACCCTTATCTGGGGACACCAGCACCAGCCCCCCTCACATCACTGTGACTACAGACCAGGTTAAGAAACAGATGGAGAGACTCTGTCAGCGGAAGGCTGCGGGTCCTGATGGCATATCTACGAGGATTCTGAGGACCTGTACCAACCAACTAGCTCCGGTACTGAAACACCTGTACAACCTGAGCCTGAGTCTGGAGAGAGTACCGGTGCTGTGGAAGACGTCCTGCCTGGTTCCTGTCCCCAAGAAGTCGTCTCCATCTGACCTGAATGACTATCGACGAGTTGCCCTCACATCTCATGTGATGAAATTCCTGGACAGACTGGTCTCAGCCCACCTGAGGCCACAGGTAAAGACTTGGCTGGACCCTCTGCAGTTTGCCTATCAGCCCCATTTAGGAGTTGAAGACGCTGTCATCTACTTGCTGCAGCGAGCCCATTTGCACCTGGATGGCGGAGGAGACACTGTGGGAATCACATTCTTTGATTTCTCCAGTGCCTTTAACACCACCCACCCACTGCTGTTGGGGAAGAAGCTGCGGGGGATGGGGTCGACAGCTCTATGATCTCCTGGATTACTGACTACCTGACAGGCAGGCCACAGGTTGTCCGAATGGACAGTGTCTTGTCTGATGTGGTTGTTAGTGATACAGGAGCTCCACAGGGGACTGTGCTTTCTTCTTTTCTCTTCACCTTATACACCACCGACTTTCAATACAACACCAAGTCATGTCACCTGCAGAAATTCTCCGATGACTCAGCTGTTGTTGGGTGTATAAGAAGGGGAGGGGAGGAGGAGTACAGGGCACTGGTAGACAGATTTGTGGAGTGGACCGAGCAGAATCACCTGAGGCTGAATGTCAGCAAGACTAGAGAGATGGTGATTGACTTAAGGAAGAAGAGGACACCATCACAGTCATTGCAGATTAGGGGGAGGATGTGGAGGTAGTGGAGGACTACAAATACCTGGGTGTCATGATCAGCAACTGACTGGACTGGAAATCTAACACTGACGCTGCATACAAGAAGGGGGTGAGCAGACTACTTTCTGAGGAAGCTGACATCCTTCAACGTGTGCAACAGGATGCTGGAGCTTTTCTACCAGGCCGTTGTCGCCAGCACCATCTTCTTTGCAGCTGTCTGTTGGGGTAGCAGTATCAGGGCCAGCAACACCAACAGACTTGACAAGATTATCAAGAGGGCTGGCTCTGTAATTGGTCTCAGGCTGGAGACCTTTGAGACTGTGGTGGAGAGGAGGACACTAAACAAACTGCGATCTATCATGGACATTCCTGATCACCCCCTCCACCACACACTGGACAGACAGCGGAGCACTTTCTCCAGCAGACTGCTACAGCTTCATTCCCGAACAGTCAGGTACAGGAAATCTTTCCTGCCACATGCCATTTCACTGTACAATAACTCACTCTGATGTTGAATTCTGGTCATAACTATGCTACCATACTGCACCTTGCAGTCTAATTGGTACCTCACATTTCACCCTGCACCAGATAGTCCTGCATTGTACAGCGGGTATGATTCATGTATCTATACGGGTCATCATCTCTTCATCTACAATGTATGTAAGTTATTTAGGCAGTTTTACTTTCCATGGGTAATCCCTTTGTCTATTATGCTGTGTGTGTTTCTGTCATTTTGGTCGTCTAGTGTCATGCTGCTGTTACACTATAATTTCCCAGTTTGGGACCAATAAAGTACATCTATATATCTATCTATAACTATGATGTTGTCCTGTTGGCTTCATCCAGAAATGACCTACAGGTCTTATTGGGATGGTTTGCTGCTGAATGTGAAGTGGCTGGGAAGGGAATCGGCACCTCCAAGTCCGAGTCGATGGTCCTCAGCCGGAAAAAGGTGGATTGTTCTCTCCGGGTTGGGGACAAGCTCCTGCCCCAAGTGGAGGAGGTTAAGTGTCTTGGGGTCTTATTCATGAGTAAGGGGAGAATGGAGCGAGAGATTGACAGATGGATTGGAGCAGCATCTGCAGTGATGCGGACGTTGTACCAGTCTGTTGTGATGAAGAAGGAGCTGAGCTCTAAGGCAAAGCTGTTGATTTACTGGTCAATCTATGTTCCTACCCTCACCTGTTGTCATGAGCTTTGGGTAATGACTGAAAGAATGAGATTGCAGATACAGTACAAGCGGCTGAATTGAGCTTTCTCCTTAGGATTGTTGGACTCACCCTCAGAGATAGGGTGAGGAGCTCAGTCATCCGGGAAAGGCTCAGAGTAGAACCACTGTGCCTCCACACTGAAAGGAGCCAGTTGAGGTGGTTTGGGCATCTGATCAGGATGCCTCCTGGATGCCTTCCACTTGAGGTGTTTCAGGCACGTCCCTCTGGGAGGAGACCCCGGGGCAGACCTAGGACTCACTGGAGAGACCATGTCTCCCAGCTGGTCTGGGAACACCATGGTATCTTCTCTGAAGAGCTGGAGCAGGTGGCTGGGGAGAGGGAAGTCTGGCCTTCTCTGCTTGAACTGCTGCCTCCGCGACCCGGACCTCCGGAAAAGCGGTAGAAGATGGATGGATAGATGGATAAGTTTTTATTTTATTATTCAGCTTTTTCTTAAGTGAAATGAATATATACATGAATTTCTAATACAAATGTAAGTAAAACAAAATTTTAAATGACATTCAGTCCACAAAATATATATATTGCGATATGTATCGTGTATCCCACTAGAAGTGGCAGTGTGACTTTTTTACAGCCCCCCCATGCTACCATGTCACAGGCACCGAGGCATCAGCACATTGGTGCTTTCATTAAATGAAGATTTCATTTATTAAGGGAAAAAAAAGCGATCCAAACCTACCTGGTCCTATGTGAAAAAGTAATTGCCCCCCCCCAAAAACAAAACAAAACAAAAAAAAAACCAAAAACTAATAACTGGTTGTTCCATCCTTGGTGACAACAACTTCAATCAAGCATTTGTGATAACTGGCAATGAGTCTTTTACATCGCTTTTGAGGAAGTTTGGCCCACTCTTTTTTGCAGAATTAGTTTTAATTCAGCCACACTGGAGGGCTTGAGCTTGAGGTCATGAATTGATGGCCGGACATTCTCCTTCAGTATTTTCTGGTAGAGAGCAGAATTCATGGTTCCATCAATTACAGCAAGTTGTCCAAGTCCTGAAACAGCAAAGCAGCCCCAGACCATCACACTACCACCACCATGTTGGGTTAGTTTTACACCAGATGTAACAGGACACACGCCTTCCAAAAAGTTCAACTTCACAAACTATTTTCCCAAAAGTCTTGGGAATCAGCAAGATGTTTTTTGTGTTGGTTTTTTTTTTTTTTTGGTCAGCAGTGGTTTCTGCCTTGGACTCTCACATGGATGCCATTTTCACCCAGTCTCTTTCTTGTTGTTGAATCATGGACCAGTGTCCAAAGCGAGGCAAGTGAGGCCTGCAGTTCTTTAGATGTTGTTCTGGGTTTTTGTTTTTTCAACTGTTCTTGATTTTCTTTAGATCGAGGATGATGTGTTGCTTTTTGAGGTCTTTTAGCCTATTTCACTTTGTCAGAAAGGTTCTATTTAAGTAATTTCTTTATTCAACAGGTCTGGCAGTCATCAGGCCTGGGCGTGCCTAGTGAAATTGAACTTAGCTTTCCAAAAAATGTGGTTAATCACAGTTAATTCATGATGTAATGGGGAAGGGGGTTACTTTTTTTACATAGGGCCAGGAAGGTTTGGATATTTTTTCCCTTAATAAATGAAATCACTTAAAAACTACATTTTGTAGTTACTCGGGTTATCTCTGTCTAATATTAAAATTTGTTTGATGATCTTAAACATTTAAGTGTGACAAACATGCAAAAATATAAGAAATTGTTAAGTGGCAAATGTTTTTTCACAGCACGGTAAACTCAAAAATGTTATTGAATAGAAGGAAATGCATCATCTAATACATTTATTTATTTATTTATTTAAATAAGTAAAGTTAATTAACCCCTTGAACTCTGTGAATTCCGCGGGCGGTCACGTCTCTGTATCTTAGTGCGTCTCAGTGCGCACTGGAAAAAAAAGCTGTATTTCCGGTCTTCCAGTACAGACACAGCCTTGCTACAACTTGAGAAAAAAGCTGTGTAATATATTCATTTTTTGTGGTATTTTTTACAAAATTTTGACCTGAGCTTGAAAACACTTGGTTCTACATTTCTGTTGTGTTTTCCAGCCAGTATCTGACAGCTGTATGTTATTTGCAAGCATTTGTATCTAAAAAAACACCCAGGCGAACTTTCTTGTTACTCAGTGGCAGGAGCACTTAGAGAGATTATGACTGTTTTGCCAAAAAAATCAGAGTGTTTTCTTTTAAATGAGACTAACCCCATGAAGATGCTGCAAAGGGTTGAAGAACAGCTTTTGATTTACTTTGGGCACGTTATTTTTAGGCGTTTTTAGGGAAGTTGAACAGAGTTCAACAGGTTAAACTGTCCTAAAAACATTGCATTTCATACAGTTGCAGTATGATGGGACCTCTGCACCGCCTATGTGAATAAAATAAGAAAAACAAACAAAAATCAAAACATGGTATAAAAGAATATCAGAAACTTTGAAGAAGGTCTGTCTCTATATTGGATTTTCACACAGAAATATCATGATAATATTATCACAATATCAGGATATTATATCTGTACAAAAATGAACAGTTACTCCTCAATGGATTGTGAAAAAGAAGCCAAATAACCTAGATATGATATTGTGTGTCTATTATTATTACAATGTATCAGTAACTATTTTTTAATATCAGTATTGGTCTACTGTCACCCCTACATTGAGCATTTAAAACTTCTTGCAGGACAGGACAACATCACTAGTCAGAGGGTGATGACACATTTACAGATCTAGTGAACAGCCTCATAAAAACTCTTGAATATAATCGATAGTGAGAAGCACTGAAACTATATTTAGGAGAAAAATCAAATTTGACAAAAAATATTATTAGTTTTGGTGTGTGATATTACAGTGTTTATCTGTCTTGAATTCTTTTCCATTGCACATTAGTCCAGAGAATTCCATTTTGTTTCACTATACAGTATGTTGTCTTTAGGTTTGATTGATAAATAAACTTGAAACTTGACAATTTAACTTTTTTCTCCATGATGACCAAACAATTTTCAAAATCCAGCAATCTAACTCAAGCATTTTTTTTACCCAGTCAGTTCAGGTTTATGGTCTGGGGTTTGGGCTGCTCTGGGTTCAGAAATCCTCTAAAATTCCTTTCGAAAGCATTTGTTTTGTGTTCTGATTAATACCCAACTTATAGTGAAATGTGTTTACGTAGGAGTTTACCCTTTAATCACCTGGCAAAAACAAAAGCATAAATTTATGGAACATAAATACAACCTCCTGGGCTGAGGTGATAGTAAAACATGTTATGGCAGCCCTTTATAAAGGATGAAAAAAAGAGCAGCTAGAGTCTGCAGAAGGTTGCCTGATTGGTAAATGATATGCTAACACAACGCACACTCGACTGGTTTCCTTGTCCATGCGGCTTAATCACATCAAAGCAAAATGCCGGCTGTGTTCTGCTGCAAACGTGTGTGGTGGTGCTCGAGCTGAAGAAGCGTATAAAGCCCGGGACCAAAACTGTTCCTGGCAGGGAAACACAAGCCTGACCTCCTCGGAGAGACAGCGATTTGAATATTTACCGGGCTCCCATGCCTCTGTCTTTTGACCCTGAACTGTTTGCCGTGAACCTGAACTGCAGGTTAAGTAGAGGAGAGGAAAGGGATATGCTCTGTGCAGAGGCTGGGGAGGGCTGGCTGTGCTGTTTATTGAGAATGGCCACGCAGGGAGATAATGAGTCGACACCATCCAGGGGAGAGCGGGAAGGAAGACAGCGTGACTGTCCTCTCCTCTGTCTCTGATCACTTATTCAGCTTGTCTAATCCAATCATACGCACACAGGTAATACAAGGATGTGCGTGCCTCTTACTCTGCAGGTCGATATTCTTCGCCTCTCTGCATAATTTGGCTCTAAAGTCCCCTCACTGTGCTCCTCAGCTGCTACACGTTCTCTCTGAGGGCAGCACCACCTGCTAAACAGACCCTAATGACAGCGTGAAGCAGTGACGTCGTCCCTCACTCACCAGGAACCATTCCAGCGAGAGTGGAGGTTGGGTAGCTGCCCTGGCCTGTGGGGGGAACGTGAGGGGGGTACCCAGGTAAGGTTGTGTTGGCCATATCCCGACCTGCAGAGACAGAAAAAAGCAGACAAACAAGAAAAACTGTCAAAAGTGCTATGAGTTTTGTTTAACGATTTATTGATTTGGTATATCATACAGATCTTAAAACAGCCTGACTGCACCTTTAAAACCCCAGTAGGTAATCCTATCTAGATGCATGTCTTGTGAAATCTTATAAAAAAATTTTAACAACCCGGCAGCTATCAATAATTAAAGTTCCATGTAACTTTTTTGTTAAACTATTTACCTCAATCCCTTTTTTGTTTGCTTACATAATGACAAGCAGTAACCCATTTTCCTCATTTGCTTCCATGACCCTTTAATTTGGATTTTATTTAGAAGATCTTGGGCTAGTTTTTCAGGGAAAATGATTGTCTTGCATGGCTTTCAACACCCCAGCAGTTACTGTTTTACTTCAAGATGGAGCCTATGCATAAAAACTGAAGAAAATTCTGATGTTTTACTGTGCTGCAATGTGAAAATGTAGCAGTGACTGTTTTTTTTTTTTTTTTTTTTTTTTTTAGCATGTCAGCTCATACTAGTCTGGTACAAATTTTTTGGTAAGGTAATATTTTTTGCTGACAGTGAAGCAGATTGAGCGTGTTAACCCCAAACGTATTTACTTCCTGCCCAAAAATAACATTACAATGTGTTTTAAGTTCCCTATGAACATCTGATGGGATGTTAATGGTAGCCGTTGTGGCTAACATTAGCTCCTTTCTGTATAGTATGCTTATAAGAATCTGTTCAAATTGATTTTCATGTGTTTTTTAGACTAAAATCTGCACTTGGTGCGAAATGACCTGAATGTATGGTCTGCCCAACTATTCCAACAGAAGCACAATTCTGCAAGAATGATAAAGGAGTGTTTTTTTACTGCTTCTTGCTCTCAGCCAACAAAGAAGTATGCATGTGACTCACCCCGAGCAGATAGATTGGATCTGCTGTATTCACAATAAATGAGTCACTAAGTACAAATATTTTTTTGGAACATAACATAGATATCCTATAATGTGGCATTACAAATGAAATAAAATCAATTCCCCGGGGCAGTCACAATACTGTAATAGCATCAACCAATCAACTCATCCAGACCAGATGCTACGATTGGACAGTCTACCTTTTTACCTGCCCACCTGAGTGCACTCGTGCTGTGCGATCACTGTGTAGGTGTCTACTGGATCAGTGGTTTCTCTGCTTCCCATTCATCGTCTTATGCAAAACTCTTTGGAATACGTTCCGGTAGAAGCATGGCAGGATTCTTTAAACTAGCAGTTGCTGATGTCAAATAAAATGATTCAGCAACAAACTGGCTTATTTGTTGCCTCAAATGTTTTCAGAAACATGTTGTTGTTTTGTTTTCATTATATTAGAAAATGTTACTGCAGCCATGTTGGGCAGTCCAAAAATCCCCAGTCAGTCCACCAGTACAATCATTGTCCAATCAGGAGCATCTCTATGTCTACATGTCTTGCTTACTAGTAAGGATTACCTACTGGGACTTCAGCTTAAGCAAAGAAGTGGGATATAGTAATTGTTCTGGGTTTTTTTGTTTTGTTTTTGTTAGTGTGTTGTTGTTTTTTTTTAAGCAGGCGCTTATTTCAGTTTAATAATGTAACGTGCTGCTCGACATGGCGACGTCCCACCGTGAGATTCGAACTCACGCCTCCCGCTCCGGAGTCCCGCACCCTACCTGTGTCGCCAATAGGGTCAACCCACTTGGCAAGCCAAGTAGGGTGCTCATATTGAGTTCGCTACAATAACTTCCATGTTTCTTTTAACATTTATTTTCTTCTGTGTGTGGGAGCAAATCCAACCTTTATAAAATTAGCAACTTGATCTAAACCCTGAGCATTTAGGGCCCTATTACAATGATCTAAAGCATGTATTTGCACCACGTTTCCCATCTTTCCCCTGTGGATTTGTTAGTTTATGTCAATGCATAGTCTGTTTTTCATGCTTTGCATCACACCATCTAATGACCTGTAAATGGTGCACCCATTTTACACTGCAAGGAGGGGACTCATGTGAAAGGTGTGGCACCGGCACAATCTCGGAACATTGCTACCTTGGTGCATTTTATGTCACTGTGCTTTTGATCAGCAAAAAGCAGGTCTATCATCAGAAATGCATTGTTAATGCTTTTAAAAGTCTTGGTGGATTTTAAATTTGTGGCCGTGTACATACTGACAATGGTGCATACAGTAAAGAAAAACAGCATGCACTGGGATTTTCCATTATTTTAATGGACAGAGTTGTAACAGTTATAATTTCAAAGTATTGCTACCCATCATTTTAATTATATGATGATACACTTAATAGCTTTCTTTTATTCCATCAACATTTTCATTTTAAATACAAACTTACAAGAGGAGTATTGCCTGTAAATTAGTCATTAATTTACTTATTTTTTAAGGGGAATAAATGAATGAACAGGGTTTGTGTGTGCATTTCACTTTTTGCCACAGACTGTAACGTTCAGGAGAGGTGCAAAGGCAGGAGGAACCTTGGCTGGGGTGGCCTCTGTGATCGGGCCTGGACAGACCAGTGGTTTAGTGTCTGCAGTGGCTGGTGTGGATCCTCTCATTCTTCCTCCCTGAGATGAACGGAGGCTGTGCTGTCTACAACCTGCAGTGGGATGGGACTGTCCATCTGAAGATTTCAAACTACAAACCTTTCTGCTGTAACAACATATTCTGTCTACATACACAATCTAATAATTTGAACAGTCAACAGAATTTTTCACTGCATAGAAAAAAAAAACAGTAAGTGGGTTTATGAAATTATTTAGTGGATTGACAGTCCCATCCCACAGCAAGTTTCTGGATCTTTTCAAACCCATTCATGTCTGTGTGTTGCACAACAGAGCTCAGTTGTTCAGCCCAATTGTTCAGTTATGTCCCTCTCATCCTCCCCCATAAAATAACTGACTGGGCATCAACTGTAATTAATACCTGGCTTTATTCCAAGCAGTGTTACTATTGTGTGCATTTTCTCTTCGCTCATATGCAAACCCTTCGGCCAGCACAAAACTCATCTTCTAAACAAGCCATCATGATCATAGTTCACCTTAGATCATGCACCTCTGTGTATTAAAGAGACGGGCAGGACTGGATTGGACTGTTGCATGTCACACCCAAAACACACCTCTGAATAATCAGACCCAGCCCCTTTGCACTTTTTGCACAGCACAGAAACCGTTTTCTGCTGTGAAAACAAAATGAACTTTGCCATACCCATAAATGTGCTCTGAGCCTTAGGCAATAGACTGTTGACTAGATCGTCGTAATATGACCCGTAGTCATGTAGCAGTCAAAATCATAAACTGTCAGTGATGTTCTGAAATGAATAAATGATGTTAAACTTAGCAATGGCAAAATAAAAAACAAGGACAAGATGTGGGGGTAAAGTATTCAACCAGTCTTAACTTTGAGGTCACTGACTGAACTGAAACTGGAATAAAAGGGAACTACTGCATGACGTGATATGATGGGAAATTTACAAGAGGCTCACGCTTACAGCTGGAGCATCCACTCATGGCCATCTATCATTTAAATAGCTGTGGTCAATAACTGACTGTGGTCATTTACTAATATAGCGTCTGGTGTGACATATAGTGTATGGGTAGGTAGGTAGGTATAATGCTACGACCCCTTCAAAATCCTAGCCAACATTTTAACTGGAAAAGGTTGTTTACACTGACAAGTTTTTTAAAATGTAAAGACAAAAGTGAAAAATATGTCTACTGTAATAGAAATCAAAAGATGAGGTCTGTGATTCCAAAAGTCTGAGCCAACTGGGTGGCAAAAAATCCCATCCTAGGCTTATTTTACAACACCCACTTTGAAATTAAAATGATATGGAAGCACATTTGTTAATAATGATGGTAATAAAGGTTAGTGCTATTTAGATTTATTATTATTAGTTTTATTCGGTTCCATTCATTTGATCATTAACATGAACTTCCTTCTGCTCTCAAAAATTCCAAAAATACATTTTTTTCTATTTTTCAAAATTGTGCTACATTTTGAAATTACTCTGAAATAAATGTGTTGCTGAGTTTATGATCCTCAAGTTGCACCTCAAATGTCAGTATCCCCTTAATGTATCACCTCCACCACATGTCAGTCAATACAAAACAAAAATCACATTTCACTACTACAACAGCCTCAAACCGCCAAAAATGTCAAACATCTCACACAGAACACCTCAACCTCTTTATCTCGCTCGGCTAAAGGCAGACTCACAGCTGCTGTTTTGAGCCAGCTGAACTCTAGCCATGTTAACAAGTCTCCTCATTAAACTGTCTAAATATGGCCGCTTTTACCGAACCCCCTCAACGTTCCTCTGTTTTCTGCATTGGCTGTGAAGGCAGAGCATGCGGGCCCCTCCACAGAGCGTCACCCGTCAGCCTGCAGATATTTAGTTCTGTAATTGAGAGTGACAGTTGGGCCGTCCTTGCTGGCCATGGGGACATTTGGACGACACCACGTAACCCCAATCGGCACCATGGCTGGGGTAATAGAGGCCCCCGGTATATTGTTAGCTGTGAGGGTCACATGGACTCAAAGGGGGGACTCATCTCCCAATGGAGCTTTAATGAGAAACTAGAGGATAAAATGCTCCATAACACCACAGTTGTTCATGGTGTTGCCTTAAACTCCATACTTCCCAAAATAATTAAGCTTTGTGTTATTGCTCCAATTACTTGTTGTAAGGGCATCCTGTGTTTCAATAATTATCACATTGTCACATTGCTTATCATTGTTTTATTACAATATAAATCCTCAAAGTTTTTTAAAAGATCCTTCATACCTTAACCCTGCTATTTAACGCTGTCATTATAGTCTATGTTCTAATTCAAAACACTTCAATCTCTCAGAAAATCTGCAACCAACCTTATAATGATAGCAGTATATATGGACAATATATTTTATATGTTGGCATTAAAAAAAATAATATTCTAGTACAATGAGCACATTATTTGTTTGAGGATAAAGCTAAAGTATTACTACAAAAAGCTGGCAGGGGCGCTGGTTACAGTGGTAGATGTGAGGGAGCCGAAGGAGAGGAAAGGTTGGTGAATCTGGCAGAGATGCACGCCCGGAGGTCTACACTGCCACTGGCGCCAGAGAGAAGGAGGAGGAGGTGGAGGTGGAGGCGAGAAAGGAGCCACAAAAACTTTGTGTGATACTTCAGAAATTAAAAACTGGGGTAGATGGATTCTTTTAAGTAAAGTAATACAGAAGCAATATTAGAAAGAGAATCGACAGTTGACAAGTGGTGGCCTACTGGTAGAGCATCCGCCCCACATTGTGGGTTCACGCCCCAGCAAGATCATACCAAAGACCAGAAAAATGGTACTTTCTACCTTCTACCTTGGTGCTCTGCATAATAGAATGGGGAAAGGAAATTATCCAGCCACGAGGAGAGCACAAGCCGGTTTACTCCCAGTGCCGGTCCAAAACCCGGGTAAATGGAGAGGGTTGTGTCAGGAAGGGCATCCGGCATAAAATCCTTACCGTAATCTACTACGGTGACCCCTAACATAAGGGTGCAGCCGAAAGAAGAAGGTCTATAAGATTTTACAGAATTTATGTCAAGTTTTTCAGGAGCTATGTTACCCATGAAAATCTCAGTGTTGGCTGCTTCTGTTTAGAAGGAACCGTATTAAGGCCCAGTCACACAGACCTGTACATGAAAATACCTTTGGTAAGTGCAGGTATATGGAAGTGTAACACATGCAGACCCAAGGGATATATAGGTGTGGCTTAAAAAAAAACAAGTAAACCCAAGTGAGGCAATGACATGCTCATTTCTTCTTCACCGATGTTGCTCATTTTATATTTGCAAACATTACAGAGTAAATGGCAATCATATAGGAATCATGGACATAACCAAAGCACATTTTTCCACCTTTCTTTGGGCACATTGCAAGTGTACCCATGTGTTCCAATGCACAGGTCAGCGTGACTGAGTCTGTGTTTCTAAATTTATTGAACTTCCAACCTATTGCACTGCTATAGTTACTGTGCACAGATTGTAATGTACTGCTATACATGAAAAAGTGTTAAAATTATTAGGCCGTCGGGATACAAGTTCAGGCTTCAGACTAATTTTAGTAAAACATAAGTCAATCAGCAATCTCTGAAATTGTTTTGTGAAATTGTACAGATATTATAATAAGTTTCTTTATGGAAGAGAATAAATAAAATAGAAATAAGAAAGCTCGTTTCAGACAGTGAGTGAATGGAATGGTTGTACTACTAAACAGCGAAGATTGTTTTGAACTGTCAATCATGCAAAGGAACTCTTGTATAGCCTGAAAAAAATAAACAAAGACAAAAATGATGCTGAATTTGCGTGCCACTTTAAATGCTACAAATGTTATTGTTAAAGCAGACTTGGTTATGAAGTACAGTAATCCATGATAATTCTGCCCTGCATAAAAGTGATAATGCTTTAATATTTAGTATGTCTTGCATTAAAATGTCAGATATTCCATAAGTTTCTGTTGTATCTGTAAATTCAACCTAAATAACTGAACTTAAAAGAATGCACCAGTGGATGTTCTGTATTTCACATGCATATATTTACCTGTAATTAGAAACACGACAACAGCCCCTAAGAGCTGTCGTTTCTCATATTTGGAAAATCATATTTGCCTTTGAACAAAGTTCCTCAGTCTTTTGTTCAACTGAAGGCAGATTTACTCAAAGTTACAAATCAACCTCAAAAAGCTGGTAGAAAAGTCATAAAATCTGCACAGGGGCGATTTCTCTCGTATACATACCAACGCATTTTCATTTGTGATGATGAATTGTCTGAATAATCTGGTCCTGTGTCCAACAACTGTTCTTCCATTGTTTGCAAATCTCAGTGCTGATCGCTGCATTGTACGAGAGTTTGCCGAGATTTATCTTTTGCTTAAAGCGCTGAATTTCAAGGGCTACAGCGTTAAAGAGCTTTGCAGAGAAGAGTGAGGTCACGCCGGACCTTTCATTTATAATAAGAATTAGTTAGCCACAAGCCAGTGCACATAAGTCAAAGGGAGCCGTGGGAGTACTGTAGGTGGGGGATCCAGCCGGGGGAGGCCTTTGTGTGTGTGTGTGCGTGCGTGTGTGTGTGTGTGTGTGTGTGTGTGTGTGTGTGTGACACTGGTAACTATTATCTAGCTGTCTCTGCTGAACGTTGACCCTATCTTTTCTTCATTATTATTACAGCAGCTACACAGGTCTCTTATGTTTAATAAAAGTAAATACAGCTATCTCTTCATTAACTTTTGAAGTACATAATGAGCACAGGATTCCCCCATCTTTGCTGTAAAAGTCTCAGGGTAACATCTAATTCAATTTGCTTAAAATCATAAAGTTAATTTCAGTATAACTAGGTGCGATCTTGTCAGATGTTTTTTTTTTTTCTCTCTTGAAATAAAAATTCTATGTTTTTTTTTTTTTTATAGGTTTTATTTCACAGAAGAGTGATAATTAATACTCCCCTGGCTGTAAATATGCAGGACTTAAGTGTAAAGTGCAATTTAAGTTCTCAAACGTCATTCTTAGACTTCTATAACATTAGTCAAAGAAACTGTGTTTTTGTTGAGTTGGCTGCTTCATCAATACTAGCCTTGATATTGACTGACTGTATCAGAGCAGTGGTTCAATACTTCCACTTTTAAACAGCATCAATCACACCCTTTAATTTGCACCGCATCAAAACTGTGAAAACGGTATTATTGAGCTGATAAACTGAAACCGCCTGGTGTTGAATGCTGGGTTTGTATATTCCAGGATGCTGCCAGCAGCTCTGTGACTGTTGCTTTATACTCCCTTTAAAGCCCTCTGTTTGAGAGGCACCAAATTGGAGAGCTCTCTGTACAGCAATGATAGCCTCATTAGCCGCTCCCTGGCCTTTGTTGTTTTTGCAAAAGAGATGCGAGTCCAGATTCTCATTAAAAGATGGCCTTCTTTATATTGTCTGGTTCCACTGACAGTCCCCTTAGATTGAACGCCAGCAAATACAGCTATTTATTTTCCTCTGCCCTCCTTTTTTTCCCCCTTCTCTTCCATAATCAATTCAAAGACATTTTTTTTTGTGTGTGTGTGTGTGTGTTTTTTGTGTCGATTTCTGCTTTAATTTTAAAAGTAGCTTTTATAATGCTGCTGAGCTGGAAATACATATTTTCAACATGAGTTTTGGGCGATGCAAACTTTGAACAGCACATCTTTGTTCCAGCAAAGAAAAAAATAAGCACACACTTGATTCGTGGGTTTTATCGGAACCCAAACAAAATCCATTATGCACGACTTTTGCATCAGCATCAACTCGGTTTCTTAAGAGCAGGGTGACCTTGTCGTTATTTGGCACTTGAACAAAGTCATTTGTGAACGACTCTTTTGCTTGCGAGAGTATTAAATTTAGCATGACAGGGACACCTTCATGTTTGCTACAACAACAACCAGAAATCTTTGACCTCCATTTTCTAGGCTATATGCAGAATGGGGGCAATTTATCACAAGCCAAAAAATCTCTGCACCCTAATTAATTACAACTAAGTAAAGAATGTTTGGAGAGCCAAATTGCTTTAATTCCCCAAACACCGGCTGAAAGTCATTCATTATCAAATGTGTGCTCAAAGGTTAGTTTGCTTTTGTGGAAGACGAAATAAGCATTAATTTCGGGGAGTGCGTCCGTACCCCCCCGTGGGAAGACACAGGAGCGATTTGTCACAAGGCCACACATCACTGATGGCGGTTCACCGTCTGATCATTGCTCGCTGCTCACTGGACAACGGCAGGTGCTGGTAGTCTGGGTGTGGGTCACGCTGGCAGTAACATTCACTCAAATGAATGTTACTGCATTTGCTGTAGGAGGTTTTGTTTAGCAACAGGAAGGGAGAAAGGAGTGCACGGAGGCAAGTGCTTGTGGAGGAGAAGTATCATTGACACGGCGGCTTTAAGCCTGTGGAGGCCTCTATTAACAGGCCCAGCAGGGAATATGCTTAAAGAGTCTTCAGTATGCAGTCAGTGAGCAGAGGTGTGTAAAACTCCCACTGAATGCTCAGGGGACTCTAAAGAGGGCCCTTAAGTCTGAAGCACTATTAAGAAAACGGGTGGGCTCTGGCTAATTTCAGGAAATACAGAAACTCTCTATAGAAATAGTGGACAATTGGCCGTATCGAGGCCATCTCTCCATTTATTTCTCAAAATGCATAAAAAAAAAAGTTCCGAGCTCCTCCCCTACGCTATTCACAAATCCACCCACGGCTCACACTATTTGAATTTTAAGCAGCTCGAATGAACAAGAATCAGAAGCACTTCAGATGAAATCCATCTCTTGGAAGGAATTCATCAAAGAAATTACTTCCCATATCAACAATAGAAATTACCTCACAATATGCATTTGTCCTATCCACATATTCATGGAACTCTTCGGTGTTTTTATGGGGTAAGAGGGACTATTTAGCAGGTAATACAGCACTAATGTGGAGGAGAGGGAGAGAGAAAAGAAGTGTTTTAATGGAAGTGGCTTCTTGCCTCTGAATTTCGATGATGTGCACAATGGGCCTAAATCCCTTTCTTATTTGAGCCCACTTTGCAGGTACTTTTTAGCCTTAATAGGATAGGCAGAGGACACAAAAGATTTCTATTTCTCAAGTCTTTCAGCTCACTGAGAATCCCAATCACTGCCAATGAGCACCTCATGAATCATTCATTTTTAATAGATTATGCAAATTTTGTGGCATAAAATCAACAAGATCAATAACTGTGGGTGTTTTAATTGGTGTTCAGAAACTTTTTTTAAAGGATGAATATAATCTCCAGGTCTCCCCCCCCCCCCCCCCAGTAAAGACACAGTTAATTTGAAATTGGATCTCAGCCTAAATACTGCAGATAATTTGCTACTTTTTGCATGGCTTAAAATTCCTCTGGTGAGCTTATCTCTGGCGAGTAAACTGTAATACTCAGCCATTAGAGAGACCACACACCTGAGTATCACCTATTATCTATGCAGGCAGGCACTGGGTAAAAACCAAGCAGAGGAGCCACTAACCAAATAGTAATTACCAAGTGGAAGTCAGAGCAGTGTTTGTTCCATTAGTTTGACCTCTGTATGCTTCATGCCTCCAGTGAGAAGGGCGTGAAATACACGCAATCGCTAATATAAAATGTTTTTTTTTTATTTCATAGTGGAGCACAATGGTGCGCATACAGTCTCATTCGCCTTCCCCTGCATGTCTCTGCACCTGTAAAGCAAGTAAGGAGACCCCTTCTGCAGGGACCATCTAAAATATCCCAGGTGCCGCCCGCAGACCCCGGCCTGCACTCTTCAGGGGCCGTCAGCTCACAAAGGACAAACACACACCTTTCTTCTCATGGGGCCTCCCTCCCAGGGGCAAATCTACCTCCCACGTATTAATGAGAGAAGGGCCCTTTCTTTCTTTTTCTCATAAGACTGCTCGGCTATCATTTGAGAAGGAAGGCTGAAGCAATTTTCAATCACCCCCCCCCCATCCCTTCCACATCCTCCTCCCCACGCAGAACTCAATGCCTTTGATGGCTGCTGCATAATTATATGAATTTTAATAAAAGCTCGGTATATTAATCTCGAGCCCCCGACAGTCATCGTAAACTTTCAGTAAACTTAACCTTCTTCTTGGTAATAACGCTGCAACAACAAAACAATATTTCAATTAACCAGACAGTCATTAACTGTGACAAGGAGAGGAGAGGAGCGGGGTGGGGTGGGGGGGGATAAATGATCATGGTGTTAGAGTTAGGCGGCAGAAATGCCAGCGCATATTTACCGAGGCACATTACTCGTGGTTTGAGACACACAAAGTGTCTCCTGGTGAACAGATCGCAGGAGCAAGTGCAGTTGCAGTCCTGCATGGTGCCCCCCCCCCCCATAAGGCCTTGGTGTGACACACAGTCATTGTTGTGATGTGCTGGCACCTAAAGGTCCTTGTCCAGCAGTGACTGAACAGCCCTGGTCCCCTCCCAATCCCTCTCATCGCCCTGCTTGCTCAGCAAAAAAAAAAAAAAAAATCTAACAGAGGGCTTCTGCTGAGCATTTTATCGCACCGTCGAACCACTTTTTCAGCTCAGAGTGAAACGGCAGGAAAAAAGTCCTCACACTTAACTTTTTGCTTCGTCTTTATTATCACACATTTCATCTTGTATTTTGTCAGGCACACAAGTGACTTTTTTTTTGGTGTGTGTGTGTGTGGGGGGGTCTTTTTACACTGCTCAAAGCTGAAGCTGTAGCCCCCGGCAGCATAAAGGCATACTGTATGGCACTTGATCTTACCTACAGGGTAGCTTTGCGACACGCTGGGGCCCAGGTCTGGGTTGGCACTAGAGGATAAACTGGGCTTGACTTCGTCCAGGCTGGAATTCAGGGCAGGGAGCGAGTACTCATTAGCCTGGGAAAAGGACAGTTGAATCATTACACAACCAAACAATACCTAGATGGAAATCCTCCTCTTCCAATAAGTGCTCCAAACAGGCCTGTGTGAGTATAAATTTGTATGAGAGCATTGCATGTGTGTGTGTGTGTGTGTGTGTGTGTGTGCGTGTGTGTTCCGGCTGCAGGGTGGCAGTTCAAGCATATCATGAATGTATTTTGGTATTGTCTGAGAGGAAGTGGGATTTTTGAGATGAGTGAAAAGCCAAGGCGTCAGCTGGCCCTTTGTGCTTGACTGCAGTCCTACCCCTGATCAGCCAAGGGAGAAAGCAGTTCTGCTTTGTTACCGACACACCATGTGGCCCCGTTTGAGGAAAAAAAACCATTCACCTCTTTTTTTTTACACCCCCCTTTTTTTTTTAATTTTTACTTTCAAGTAGAAGTCTAAACCACCTTGAAATGTCATTAAATTTTATCAGTGAATGAAATCTCTTGTACAACCTGCACATTCTTGCCATTTCAAAACTGTGTGATATTTTTTACTGTGTCTACATTCAGACACTGCCTTAAAGGACCAGTTCACGGTATCACAAAGACGACATGCTATTGGGAAGTGTGACTACAGACTTCTGTTACCGTTACAAACACTCAACTCAGCACGCGGGAGGCAAAGACAATTTTGGTTTTGATTTCATGAAAGAATAAGAATATACGTGGGGTTTGGATCTGGCTTATAGTCAAAAGTAGCAATTGATGAAACCTTAATTTTTTAAAAAAAGTTACAATTAAAATAAATGTTTAAAATATTGTCTAAAATAGGCCAAAATATACAGCTCTGGAAAAAACTAAGAGAACAAAGAAACCACTGCAAAACTGTCACTTTATCTGGTTTTGCTGTTCTCTAACCTACTGAAAACAATTCACCCAAATTCCAAGTCAGAATATCGTCATTTAGAGCATTTATTTACAGAAAATGACAACTGGCCCAAACAATAAAAAATGTTGCTTTTAGATCAAATAATGCAAATAAAACAAGTTTATGTTCATTCTTATACGCTCCAGTACTTAAGTTTTAACTTGGCAAGAACTCAAATCTGTATTTGTGGAATAACTCTGATTTTTATTCACAGCTTCCATGTGTCTTTCCCTGCTTAGATGATCACCTGTTTTTGATGTTAAGCAGGTCGATTTCACTAAATGAATTTAAAGCAATGACGTATGATTTGGAACAAGACACACTGCGATGTACATTTTTAAATTAATATCT
Source organism: Pholidichthys leucotaenia (assembly GCA_020510985.1). Lineage (NCBI taxonomy): Eukaryota > Metazoa > Chordata > Actinopteri > Cichliformes > Pholidichthyidae > Pholidichthys > Pholidichthys leucotaenia. Next base: position 384,911,303 of record CM035836.1, on the reverse strand, counting down.
CACTTATGATTATCATTTTTACAGACTTTTTGTGTTTTTAAACTTCTGAGGTGTAGATTTTATTTCATTTAAAATGGATTTTGTTGTATTGTGTTTGCATAAATGAATGTTAACACTTTTGTTGCTGTCATCTTGGCCAGGTCGCTCTTGTGAAAGAGATTTAGAATCTCAATGAGACTCCCCTAGTTAAATAAAGGTTAAATAAAAAATAAATAAATCACCTAATCAGTACCTCCTTAAGTAGACTGAGCTGTCCTGGTGCTGGAATTCAACATATACTCAAACTGAATGGCTGCCATACATGTAGAGATGCTAACTTAGGAAATATTTTGCAGTGATCTCTTATTTTTTTCCAGAGCTGTATGTTAAAAAAAAAATTAAAAAAAAATCTGAAAATGTTTTTACCAATAGCCATTTCCTCCATAGGGCAAAGTACGCAAATGCTATGGGCCTCCAGCAGCTGAGGGGGCCCCCAATAGAAGGTGAGCGTCCATCTCACACAAGGCTACAACAAAGGGGGTCGGGTTGGTCCTTGAAAAAGAGAGGTTGCCTCTCAATGGACCTCCCCTGTATAAAGGTTGAATTGGGAGGCCCTGTGCAAGAGTTTGCTAAACCAGCGAACGGCCCTGGTTTAACCCTTTATCGGACACTCATTAAAATACTTCAGATTTCAGAATTTTTAACCTTGAAATCATTAGAAGGTCATTACTGTGATTTTTATTATTATTCTTATGATTGTAATATTATTGTAAAATATTACACCCAGTAAAGTTATTAAATGAGGTTCTTTGCCTGGTAAAGAGTTAATATAAGAGATCTCAAAGTTGATGTGAGAAGTCATCAATCGAGATTTGTTAATAAGAAAATAGATGTACAATAAATAACATGTTTTTTGGCTCCGAGAAACTGTGTATCTCCTAGTATAATCCATTTAATTTTAAAACTTTCAACTGAAACTACACTGTCGGAGAGTCATTAAGTGTAAACTGAAACACTTTTGATGTCAAAATCTGTAACTGTTTCTGAAAACTCCTGTTCACTTCTATAGATTCAGGGCAATTATCCAAAAACCAACTACACTTTTTGTTGCACTGTCGGTGATCTGATCCTTTAAATGATGAATCCACCCAACCCAACTTCCTCTCCCATCATCGTGTTTAGTTTTTGCAAATAAGCTTAAAAGTAGCGAGGGCAGACGCTACCAGTTTTTTTGTTGTTTTTTTTTTAATGACACTTCTGCAGTTTAAGTGCTGACAATGTTTGTCCAAAACACAGTGTGAGCAGCTCAGTGGGCTGCGCTCCCACAGGGGGGACGCCTGTGACCCCGTTCTTGTCTGCCACTATCACAGATAAACTCTAATTGTCTGCTACAACTGTTCACTGGCACATTGTCGGATGTTTTCCTCTATTCTCGCAGGCTTCAGACGCCAAACAGACGTTTTATCATGCAGATAAAGGGCAGGAGGGGTAAAACTGAAAAGATAGGCTTGAAAAGGATGACCAAATGGCTGGCAGAAGTGTGGGAGGGGTGAATCCATTCAGTTTTGCATCTCCAGAATGGCTTTTTAATGCCTCGCTACAGAACCCAGACACTGGCTAATAGGGCCACATTTTCCAGAGGAAAAAAAAAAAAAACTGCATGAGGCACCCATGAAAGGCAAAGTCTTTGATTAATATTGCATCAAATTAAAGCTGATTTTTCTGGACTGTTCCTGGCCTCCTTTCTTTTTTTTCTTACCTACTCGCCCCCTTTTTTCTAGTAACCCTTTTCCCTCTGCCTTTTAATACTCTCCCTGACGCTCTTTGTGATTGCAAGTCATTTCCAATTCGTTTTGGTATTGATCTTCCAGTAGAAATCAGTTTTGTAATTAGCTGCAAATTAGGCCCTCTTCTGGAGGTGAGGCCTGTCCCACTGATTTATCACCTGCGTAATTCGCCCCGATTGGAGAGAAATTAAAATGAACTCAATTAGGTGACTGCTTTTGCTTTATGGGTCCTGCTTGTAGTTTGGTGGGAGAAATTAATAGTCTCTTGTTGTTTAATAGTATAATGAAAGTAAATAAAGGTTATCCATTGTAATAAGCCCAGAGCTTTTAATAAGCGCTGGGTTCTGGCTGTCGTTTTGGCATGGGGGTGGCGGTTTCCTGAATGCTTAATTTTTTGAAATGAGGATGGATGGCATGTGCGACTTTAATATCAGGGCTAGGGTTTGATGGAGACTGCTTGTAATGTTTCTCATGTGTGTCTCATGAATGAAATGCATGTTGAAACGTCAGATTTTGAGGCTTCATCAGAATGACAATGGCAGAAAAAGGCAGCAAAAGTGAAGAAAAATCTTGGTATTGATTATGTTCATGTTGCTTTACTGTTATTCTCAATTACAGAGGGTAGAAGGAATGTGTTTTTCATACCAAATCAATAATGTGTGGGAGTTTTCCTAGTGATCCCTGAAGCATTATACATGCCAGGGCTGTAATCCAGTGCTTGGCCATCTCGGATGTTTGTTTAATTAGCTTTTATTTCTGTATATGGTTTGGGAATATTGGTGACAAAGGTTTTTCATGCATCTGATTCATGCTTAAATTTGAAGATGAGGAGAAAAAAAAAGTCTGAGAGTGACGATTTGTGGTTGTACTGACCTGTTCTGGTTTGATATGTTCCGTTGTTGGGAAGACGTCAGGGTACGAGGGGCGCTCAAAGACCCGGTCCAGAGCTTCCAGTTGCTGCTGGGTGAAGGCATCTGCCCTCAGGTGTTTCCGTAAACTCTCCACACTACCCTGAGAATCACTGTTTGGGCCAGAACCATCTGAACCATCTACAAGAAGAAAGAGCAACATTCGAGACGCTAACCCCATGAAGCCGGCCTTTACTTCAAGCTATATGCACTTTATATTCTCCTCATGTTTTTACTGTACCGTCTCTGTGGGGGGATCTGAGGGATGGCGTGCAGGTTTTTCTGCACCTCAGTGGCTGTATAGGGCCACTGGCTACATTACACAGGCACCCCCCCCACACACACACACACAGTATTAACACCATCATGATCTGAAAGCCCTCTGGTAATTGATGGATTACCATCACTTGCAAATATATACATGTTGTGGCAAGCATGTGTTCTAATGAAAGCACCAGCAAGCCCATTATAGTGCCTTTACATCTCAGCCACAAGATTTTTTTTCTTCTCTTTTCCACCCATGTTCACAGAAATCAAGGGCATTTTTTTTAAAAAGCACAATTTCCCTTTCACAATTCAATGGTGCTTTCGCTCTCTGTGAGCGTCTGGTTCTATTTGGAAGCGGTGGCAGAGGACAAGAGCCTGAATAAAATTGCACAGTCTAGTTCAATCATCCCGCTCTCCAAACACGGGAATTTTCTCCCGACTCCTGACCTGATTACTCGACTGTTGGGTGAAGGATGCCTTTCCCGTTGTTACTTGTGTGCAACGCTTTAAAACCATAACAGGCCATCCCTCCTTCCTTCTCGCCACCTCCACACCCCCTTCACCGCCACCTCCCCTGCTTCGGTGCTTCGGGGGTTTGTGTCTGCAGGTCTCCTCCCCGGATCCCAGAAAGCTTCAGCTCCCTTACAAATCTGTCATTCTAAATTTGCGGCAGATTATGTTCTCCCCTCAGTGGGAGAGCGGTGATATATGATATGCAAGGCCGCTATTGATTGCCTGATCTGGTGGCAAGAGGGAGCTGAAATGAACTTGAAATGAACATCATGCCTCAACTCATTGTGCGTATAATACTCTACTTAATCCCACATTTTTCTCTGCCATGGAATTCAATTGATCAATCATGTCTGTGTGATAGTACCATTTGGGAGGGTTATTGCCATTCTATTCTGCTGCTTGACCTTTTTTCACCAGCTGAGGCCAGAGGATGAACCCGCTCTCTAAAGATGGGCTGAAGGAGCTATAAAAGAGAACATGAATGGGTGCAAGCGTGTAAGCACGGGTAGGTGAGTCTAACCTGGAAATGTGCTGATAGCTGCCAAAAATTTCAGAAGTTATGAATTTGTTAATAATAGACAGCTAATCGTTTGGTGTTTTCACTGCACATCGGGACTTTGTTTGTAAGAAAGGTAGAAACTTCAAAGACTATACGGTTATTTAGTCCAGTGAGTGCATTAGAAGGAACAGTTGCATTAATTCCTCCATGCATATAAATACAGAAAAAAATAATTGCTTATCTATCCTTCATGGGTTTAGTTAATATGCTGAGCAGCAACAGCATCATTGACTTCAGCAGATGCTCTAAAATAACATAAATAATATAATTAACAATATATCAAAACAGTCACAGGCATTATGTTGGTCATGTAGCAAATATGGTGGTGTATTACAGTGTGAAGCAAAGAATTCCACAAGCTGCTTATCTGAATATAGCATATAAACTAAATGAGGAAGTTCTGTGCCACACATAAAATGTTTCTTTGCTTAATTAAGATCCATGTCAGAAAGTTAGCTTTGGCATAGCAGTGCTAGGCTAACATATACAGTAGATGGACAACATGAGAATTCACCCAAAATGCTTCTTGATTGTCTTCTCGTGGCTGAGTGCAGTAAGACATTAAGCCCTGCCTTCTCCCATTATTGTGTGTGGCACTTTGCCAAACTGAAAAAAAAATGCTCCTTGAATAAAGATTTTCCAAAGATGGCTCCTATCCTAATAGGTCTTTCTCATCACAATGATGTATTTTCAAGTATTCATTTTTCAATTCAGTTCAGTTTAAATTAGTGGTAGGCCATCCAGAGCCTTCTCTACTGGCCTAAACACTACATTCACACCCTACATTCTTATATTTGTTCCATGAGGATGTATTAAATTGTTCCCAATAGTTATTTTCTTCATTTCTTAGCTTTTCTCTTAATTGCTCTACTTCCAGGATGTTAGAGTTTTTGTCCAATCATATTTCAGCCATCATGTGTTGCCAGGGTCAAAGAAATCTGCCTCAGGCCTTCAGGAATGAAGAGTGCAGGCATCTGTACTTTGGAAATGGATGGTAATGAGACTCTTGCTTTAGCCATTCAGATTTCAAGTTTGCTACACTGGGCTATCATGCAGGTGTACAATAGCATTGACATTTTCATGTCCTTTGGTTGGATGGTCATGTATGTGTTTAAAAAAAATTGCTAAACCAGCGCTGTTAAGATGTGAAATGACTGGTATTAGGGGTGGGAGAAATAATCATTTTTCTGATGCATCTCGATGCTGACGTGAATGATTATGAATCGATGCACAAATGTCAAGATTCTGATTATTAAATATTATTAATAACGTAATTAATTTGGCTGGAATAAAAAAGTCGGCGCCCAGACCTGCCCGGACTCTTTATGGCGTGACACAAAAGAAACGAAATGGTGGAGTATACAGTCAGCATCCTCTTCATTAAAAACAAACATATAGCAGTACTTTGGCTTTTATGAAGTCGAAGAGAAAAAAAGACTTGGACAAGATCCACACCATATGTAACCTCTGTCAGACTAAATTAAAATATTTTGGAAACATGACAAACATGCGAAACCATATCGCACGTTACCATCCGGCAGCTGGAGAGAAAAGAAAACAGTTGTGGCTGCCACCATCGACCAAAGGACCATTTAGCAAGCAATGTCAAAACTTCCACACAACTTGGAAAGGGCAAAGCGAATTACAAAATCTATTGCCGCTTTTATCGCCATGGATTTATGCCTGTATTTTGTTGTCATATACCAGGGCTTTCACTCTATGATGTGCACTGTATAGCCGAGTGTCATGAGGCTGAGCGCGGTGTTTCACTGGGCTCAGGCTCTTAATTTATTTCTGAATATTTTCTGTATTTTTCCAGCTTTGTGTTGTTTTCCTGTGTTTTAAGTTATGATGTCTCCTTGGTGGTTTATCGCTCTGTTAGTTATTTATGTCTTTAATATTAGTATTATTTTGTCAGTTCCTGTAGTTCAGGATCTGTATTTTGTTTCTATGTTACATGACTGCCTTACCTCCTCTTCCAGACACTCCCACCCGTCATTGTCTCACTGCCTGTTCCCTAGTCGTCTCAGCTGTGAGTTGTTGTTTAATTAGGTCACCTGCCCACTCATGCAGCCCGCACCTGCCACCCATTGTTTCATCCTGTTCCCCAACTATTTAAAGACTGTCTGATTGTTCTCTCACTGCGGCAGTCTTGCTTAACTCTCTTCCTCATCGCCACCAGAGCCCAGTTCCCGCTCTGGTGAGTTTATCTGGAATCATCTTAGCCTGTAAGTTTTTTCCCTCAGTGTCTGTTCTTGGACTTTGTTTTTGTGCACTTCTTGAGACTTGTGTTTTTTCTTTTGTGTGTAATAAATTCCACTAACTGCAGTTCAGTGTGTGGGTCTCAGTTCTCTGCCCTGAGAGTCGATTTATGACACTGAGGTACCGTACAACATCGTAATATTTTGTGTAAAGCTGTTGGAAAGACATTTCCTGGTCACCAACAAGTGTAAAAAATATACATATGTTAGATAACAACCTGGAGAAGGTTTTGGCTTTGTTTCTGCTTTCAAAAGACTTTTCTTCTCCGCCACTGCTGCTCGTCACCGCTGGCTGCCCCAGGTGAAAATCTACAGAATAGGTACAGTATGTGGGACCATAATGCTCTGAATGAGGCTTCAGAAAATTATGAATCATTTTGTAAATCACCGGATTGAAAATGTACTTGTACATGTACAGATGTGATCCCGGGGTCCACTTGGAGCGCTCACTTGGTCAGGGGTCCACTTGACCTGTTCTGACACAGCCATCCCCACTCTCTACAACAAGACCAAAGCTGAAGTCATGCAATCACTGAAGACAGCGGGTAGGATTGCTATCACGTGTGATGCGTGGACATCCATTGCCACAGAATCATTTGTAATGGTAACTGCACATTTCTGTATAAAAGGTAAATGTGATTTTGATACAGCAAAATGTTCTGGTTTTTTGGACTGAAGGATCAGTTACTTGTTACACATAACAGAATGTTTTAAGTCTTATTTGTTAAAATTCAGGATACTTTGAAGTCTGTGTTGTAGCAGCAAATCTGCTGCTACAGTTGCACTTTTCATGTTGTTTTTTTGAAACATTAAAAGATATTGGAAGTAAATTCATGGGCCACTGCAAATGCTTTAAAAGTAAGAAGTTGCCACACAGTGGGAGGAAAAATCCTGAATAGAAAAAAAGATGCACTGAGAATTGCAATTGGCTGGAATCAGAGCCCCCTGAATCAATTGACTCAAATCGTTGAGTGCCTAAAGATTCCCACCCCTAACTGATATAGTATAGAATCAATAGACAGAGGTCCTGCTGCCAAGAACACGGAGGTTCCATCTGATTAGTTGATGCATATGGTTGTGGGCGGTCTTTCAGCTACTAGACAACATGGCAGATCTTGAGTAAACTTTGTCTGATATCTTTAAAATAAACCAGTGAAAAGTGTTTCTAACAACATTTGAGATAAGAAATATTAGGTGGAGTTAATGAAGCCGTTCTTTTTTGGCATCAACAACCACTGGTTTAAATGTTCTGAACCACATCCCAGGTGGATTGATGATACATGTCTGCATATCCTCTTCCAGTTCATTGTCTATGTAGGACACCTCACAATGCATTCTTCAGGGGTGCGGAAACAATCCCTTCAGGGATCTCGTGCTGAACTTTTAAAACAGCAGTTGCTACTAAAAAGTAAACACATATTCCTCGATCTCTCTTGACTGTTTTTCAGAAACATGTTTCCCTGTTTACTTTTGAAGATATAGGAGAAAGTTTATTGTCCCGGCGCCATCTTGAATGTGAGGTAAACAGATTTGACAGACCGCCCACCGTAGTGTTGACCAATGAGGAGCAGCTCGTGTGTTTTGCTAAGCTCTCAGCCTCCAGATCCCTTTTTTTAATAATAAACTTTATTGAAGAAAAGACAAAGTACAAATATTGCTGTGACTGCAGCATGAAGCGATCAAGAATCAATTAAAATTATGTGGCCTCCGGATCTTTGGAGTGGAGGCAGTGCGGGGATCTAGCATCAGAACACACCTAGGTGGACACATACAGATAGGACCACTGACGTCTTATAAACACCAACCAACACCAACAATTATATTAGATCTCTATGGGTATGACATCATTTAAGGCCCAGGTGTAAAATACTTGGCCCGCCACTGGTTTAAATTAGTTATCTGAGGGTATAAAAATGGGAGTGTGATCAAGATTGAGTGTGGTCATAATTGGCTGTGTTTGAGGAAACTCCTTGTGGGCTGCTGTGTAGACTGTAATGGGTGGGTGCATGGATGGGAACTCGAGACTCAAGGCTCTCTTTCACAGTCACTACTACACAGACTCTTGTGGCAAACTACTGCCAAAATGGCAATGTGGCAGCACTCTGAATCTAGGAAGGAGAGCTTCACTTTTCTACAATGGAAGCAAATGGCAGCACATGATCACCATCATAAGCTAAAGGGACAAAAGACCTAGCTTTTTCCTTTCAAATAGACAGAATAGTGAACAAATACAGGTCTCAGAATTTTAAAAGTATTTGTTAAAACATTACACATTCTATATAATTTCCATTGAAGATCAATATCTATGGTTGCAAAAAAAAAAAAAAAAATTCAAATTTTAGAAGCCCTTACTTTACATAAATAAATAAATAAGAAAGAACCCTGGGCATGAAAAGTTCCTACTAGCTGCTTCTGAATGGGAGTCCTTAAAGTACTCTACCTATACTCTATTTAAAGTTAAAATCAATGAACAGGAACATCATTTACGGGAGTTTTTCTGGTTATATCCTCAATGTGGGCTGCACGGTGGCACAGTGGTTAGCACTGCGGCAGCACAGTTTACCCTTGGCCGGGGGATTGTGGGGATCGTGGGATCGTGGGTTCGATCCCAGCCCCCGACCAACAGTGATCTGTGTGGAGTTTGCATGTTCTCCCCGTGTTGCGTGGGTTTACTCCGGGATTTCTCCGGTTTCCTCCCACGTGCCAAAAACATGCATGTTAGGTTAATTGGCTGTTCTAAATTGTCCCTAGATATCTGTTTCCTATAGGCCCTTAGAATAGAGGGTTAGTATTAATGAAAGCGCTTTGAGTGGTCTTTGTGACTAGAAAAGCGCTATATAAGTGCAGGTTAGTTAGTTAGTTAGTTCAAAAAACCCAGTGTTAGAATAATTTTGAGCTTAAATTATTCAAAGTCAAATAATCAGGTGGAAAGTTGAATTTATGTACATTTATTACAAAAATATAAGGAGTCACCCCATTGGCCACCTTGGGGGAGAGGTTACAAGGCATGACATTCAGACACACCTAGAATCACCACCTAGAATGGGCTGCACGGTGGCGCAGTGGTTAGCACTGTGGCAGCACAGTTTACCCTCGCCCGGGGGATCGTGGGGATTGTGAGATCGTGGGTTTGATCCCTGCCCCCGACCAACAGTGATCTGTGTGGAGTTTGCATGTTCTCCCCGTGTTGCGTGGGTTTACTCCGGGATTTCTCCGGTTTCCTCCCACATGCCAAAAACATGCAGGTTAGGGATACGGGGCGCTTGCGCACGCAGCGACCGGCAGCTGGTGGCTTGTCACCAGACTGCAGAACAAATCTACCTACGGGTACAAAACAAGTAACAAAAAAAAAAAAAAAAAAAAAAATTGTATGCTAATTTAATAATTTATTAAATACTGAATACTACTGATTTGGTCAAGCTGTATCAACTGTTGTTCTGTTATCAATAATCAACATTATTATGGGAAATGCTACAAAAAAAATGGATCCAAGCAGAAATTCAAACAAATGTCAACATTTTATCATCAGCAAACATTTTCCTCAATTCCCCAAATTTAATTAACTCAGTTTCATTAATTTAAACCCTTTCCCCCCCCTGTTGTGACTGTTTGGCACATATCGGTAAAGATGTGGTGTGATCTCTTGTCTGGCACACTGAAGGCCCTCACCTATCCTGCTTCTACCTGCGTGTCACTTCATCAACCCCAATTGTTCTCTTTGCTACCGAAGCAAATAGAGTCATTAATTACTTTCCATCAGCCAGACTGAGCCACAACACCTGATCAATAGCCGCACCATATTTGTCATTCACCACTGTGGAATACACTTCCCACACACAAGACAACCCATCCTGGGTCAACCTACACACTCTTCCTCCCACTCAGTCCCATTGACCCTCCTCACTACTGATTCTCATGGACAAATTGGCTACCTTTGTGTTTTGGTGAAGAAGACATCTCTGTTCAGAATGTTTGTGTGATTATAATCCCTGAACATAAGAAGAATTTATGTCCTAAATATTTCTGAAGTTCATCCACCATTGAAAATGACAGCATCAGCTGCCTCATGTAAAAACCCTGAAACATTTGATTAAATCAAGTAACAAATCTCTTTATAGAATCTGATGATCATGACTCAGCTACATTACACCAAAGATTAATTTGAGCAAATGAGGCAACACATGAACTTTAACATGAAGTCTGCTTCCAGTTTCCTAGTCGTGGTTAAAGCTACATCTTTAAAGGCAACACAGACATTACTCTGTTTATACAGAATAATGTCTGTGTTGCCTTTAAGTCAATGATGACAAAAGTCAGCTTTCATACCGATAATTATTATTTCCATCAAAGTGGTTAATGGACAGATTTTTACTGGAATTCTGCCAGATATGCAGCTTGTCCAAACATAGGAATTTTCCTTTTTTTAAGGATTAGAATGTGGGACCTGCTTTGCTTTCCTGCAGGTGCTTTAATGGTTACCAGCAGAGGGTACTGTAATCCACAGCTTTCTTTTGTGCTCATTCGCGTGTACTTGCGTGTACATGTACAATCCGTGTACTCATTCTTTTAATATTTTGTTTCTGAAATGAAAACAGTATTACCAGAAATAGCCGTTATATAATTTTGGCCTTGTCAAAATATAATCAGAATTGAGCCAAAACAGGACAACAGATCTCATTTGTTTTGGTCACAGCCGGAAGTAATAGCCAGAAGTTACTGAAAGAAAGTGCCATTGCAATTTGTATTATGTTAATTTCTTGAAAAGTCAATGTGATAATTTCTACAAAACAACCACTACTTTACAAAAAACGGATAAGTTAGTCTAAATACTATATGAAAAAAGTTAAATGCACTTCCTGTGTGACAAAAACAATAAAAAAAAAAACAATTATTGAAATCAAATCCGTTATCACATTTTGGCTCAATTCTGATTTTATTTTGCAAAGGCCATTGTTAGATATTCGCATATTAACAATGAGCAGTGTGGACGTGATGGTGCAGGCACGGATGACGTCATCATGCTGTGCCTGCATTGGGGGACTGACAGCAGGAGACAGCCTCTTTGGCGCTCCGCCTCTAGTCGACACACAACCTGTAATTGTATGTTCCATGTGCTACCTGTTCTCTGTTAATAAAGCCACAGTTCAGTACAGTCAACGTGTCCGCTGGTCCCTAATTCCCAGACATAACAGTGGCAACGAGGAGAAAAATTGGTCTTCTGGAGGAAGCCCGTCGCCCCCATGTCTTCTTAGGAGGGCCCCGAGGTAGACACCACAGGACAGCAGGGCACCACAGTGTGCCGACCCAGCGGTAAACTCAATTTGGCCGATGACGGCTCGAGTCTGCTGCACTCAGACGTGGATGCAGCCGCTCCCTGCCTCGCATTACACGCCGAGCAAAACCTAGTAGAACCGGAACAGCCACAGGAGTCCCAGACCATAGCCACACAGGATCCGGAGCTGGTCCTAGCACAGTATCAGCGTTCTTAAGCTGCCGCCTCATTGCAGGAGAGAGAGCACAAACCAGACTTGCTTCTGATCCTCGCCTGGCATAAGCCTCAGGGAGCCATCGCAGAGCTGCAGGAGAGAGAGTTTGTGGCCGAGCAGGACCCAGCAGAGCAATGGCAATCTAGAGCGTGTCCTGCTGCTGGCGTGAACGCATGCCATGACAACAGCAACCAGCATCTGGGACAAAAGAGCAGCAGCGCCGACTGCAGCCGAACAGACCGCCGCTCGCAGTGATTGATTGGGTTTGGGTACGCTGATCCGAACGCCCAGATGACCTGCAGATGCTCCTGTCACCACTGATGCAGATCACTGCACAGTTGGGGCCAGCCATCTTCCAGATGGCCAGTGGTTCAAGATGGCACGCCAGCTGTCTGTGAAAGGTAACAGCAGCTGCCTCAGACCAAGCCGCGACGCTGGAGCAGACCCAGCCAGTGTGGGACTTGGACTAGAACTTCGCCAACGAGACAGCGCACTCAGGTCCACTGCAGCCGACGCCTCCAGGGGTACGCCCACCGCGGGCTTGCCTGAGGCCCCTCAAGTTGAACACTCACAATGACTCTTGTTTTAAAATGTTTAGACAGAGCATGGTTGACTACACTGGCAGAATAACCCACTCAACCGTGCAGGATCTACCGGCAGTCCACCCGGTGGCCTAGGTTCAGGTTTACATTGTTGTGAGTTTATATGCCTGCCTTGACATGAATAATGTTTTTGGCTTTACTGGGGGGGGGGGGGGGGTGAATGTTAGATAGTCCCATATTAACAATGAGCAGCGCGGACGTGATGGTGCAGGCGTGGATGACGTCATCATGCTGTGCCTGTATTGGGGGACTGACGGCGGGAGACAGCCTCTTTGGCGCTCCGCCTCTAGTCGACACACAACCTGTATTCCCTTATAGTTAGCATAATAGCCATACTTGTATGTTCCATGTGCTACCTGCTCTCTGTTAATAAAGCCACAGTTCAGTACAGTCAGCGTGCCCGCTGGTCCATAATTCCCAGACATAATGGCGACAAGGAGAAAAACTGGTCTTCTGGAGGAAAATTTGACGTTTTTTCTGAGGATGGAAGCGTGCTTGGCAACCCTACCACCGTTCCTCACGGTCCCAGGTGAGCCGCCTATCCCATGGCCTTGTTGGTTTGAGTCGTTTCAGACATACGTGTTGGCTACGGACCTAGCTAACTTTAGCAAGTATTGTCTATGTGCTTTGCTGGTTCATAACCTGGGCAGCGCGGGACAGTGTGTGTTTCAAGCATTGGACCCTGTAGACACGTACAGTGAATGTGCCACCTTACTGCCCAGACATTTCACTGCTCCATAGAGCATAATGGCCCAGAGACTTGGGTTTTACCAGCGCCGACAGCGACCAGACCAATCGGTCCTACAGTACGTAGCCACCCTCCACTGTTTGGCTAACACATGCGAGTTCGGACACTTGGAAGACAGGTTGGCGCGAGAACAGCTGAAGACTTACGCCACGAATTTGTGGATACAGGACTTGCTGCAGATGGAGCCGGACAACCTGCCAGTGGCAGACTTGGTGGAAATGCTACAGGAGTCTGTGCTAATAGCACTGGGCATCCTGTCAGAGACGGAGGCGATGGAGTTAGCGTCCCAGCTAGAGATAACTGCCCAGGCAGTCTTGCAGGTAACGGGCCCTGGCCCGTGCTCCCCGCAGTCAGCTCCGCTGGTAGAGACGGTTACCCTGATTGCTGAGCCCGTCGACCCCATGTCTTCTTAGGAGGGCCCCAAGGTAGACACCACAGGACAGCAGGGCACCACAGTGTGCCGACCCAGCAGTAAACTCAGTTTGGCCGATGACGGCTCGAGTCCGCTGCACTCAGACATGGATGCAGCCGTTCCCTGCCTCGCATTACACGCCGAGCAAAACCCAGTAGAACCGGAGCAGCCACAGGAGTCCCAGACCATAGCCACACGGGACCCGGAGCTGGTCCTAGTGCAGTATGAGTGTTCTCGAGCTGCCGCCTCATCGCAGGAGAGAGAGCACAAACCAGACTTGCTTCTGATCCTCGCCTGGCATAAGCCTAAGGGAGCCGTCGCAGAGCTGCAGGAGAGAGAGTTTGTGGCCGAGCAGGACCCAGCAGAGCAATGCCATTCTAGAGCGTGTCCTGCTGCCGGTGTGAACGGCATGCCGTGACAACAGCAACCAGCATCTGGGACAAAAGAGCAGCAGCGCCAAGTGCAGCCGAACAGACCGCCGCTCGCAGTGCTTGATTGGGTTTGGGTACGCTGATCCGAACGCCCAGATGACCTGCAGATGCTCCTGTCACTGCTGATGCAGATCACTGTGCAGTTGGGGCCAGCCATCTTCCAGATGGCCAGTGGTTTGAGCTGGCACGCCAGCCGTCTGCGAAAGGTAAGAGCAGCTGCCTCAGATCAAGCCGCGACGCTGGAGCAGACCCAGCCAGTGTGGGACTTGGGACTAGAACTTCGCCAACGACAGAACACACTCAGGTCCACTGCAGCCGGCACCTCCAGGGGCACGCCCACCGCAGGCTTGCTTGAGGCCCCTCAAGTTGAACACTCACAATGACTCTTGTTTTAAAATGTTTAGACAGTGTATGGTTGACTACACTGGCAGAATAACCCACTCAACCGTGCAGGATCTACCGGCAGTCCATCTGGTGGCCCAGCTTCAGGTTTAAATTCTTGTGAGTTCATATGCCTGCCTTGACGTGATTAATGTTTTTGGCTTTTCCGGGGGGGGGGAATGTATGAATGTTAGTCCCATATTAACAATGAGCAGTGCGGACATGATGGTGCAGGCGTGGATGACGTCATCATGCCGTGCTTGTATTGGGGGACTGACGGCGGGAAACAGCCTCTTTGGCGCTCCGCCTGTAGTCGACACGCAATCTGTATTCCCTTATAGTTAGCATAATAGCCATACCTGTCTGTTCCATGTGCTACCTGCTCTCTGTTAATAAAGCCACAGTTGAGTAAAGTCAGCGTGTCTGCTGGTCCATAATTCCCAGACATAACAGCCATAACCATATGACAGCTAATTCCAGGTATATTGTTTTCATTTCAGAAAAGAAATATTGAAAGAATGAAGTGTACATAGATTATGCACCTACTTTGTAACCAACAAAAATACAGTGGTACTTTGTGTGAAATGCTGCAATATAAACAGAACCACTCTCACTGCTGAAGAAAGAATTGAGCTGTTGAAATCAAGGTGACACATTTAAACATCCATGGAGCTTTTATGTACTGATTTGATAGAGACTTTGAGAAATTATCATCTGAATAGAAATAAATTCAACATTTTTTCAATGGAATTTGGTTCAGTTGGAGCTTGGTTACATACATTTATTATTGTTTAAATGGGTTAATATCAGTTGAGCATGTTTTTAAATTTGAGCCACATCCATAATTTTTTAATTTATTCAAAATGGGGAGATGTGCTGCCTTGGTGGAGGTTTTGGCTCTCTGAGTGTTCTTTTTAACCTCCTATTGATGTTCCCCAATACCAGTCAGATTTTCCTGTGCAAAACTTCTTAGAATACAAACCGATTTCCTTGCCAAAGCAGGGACCTACGCCAGCATTTATGTAGACAAAACAGGAAGTGAGCAAGCACCACCATCTGTTTCCTGAAATGGAGGAAGCAGGAGCTACTGCTGTAGTTGTATCAGTGAAAAGAAAATTTTTTTTTATTTTTGCCTTCCTGTTGATGCTATATTCCTGTTGTTAGGGAAGCATTATCTGTACTTTGTTTATTAAATTAGCTGTATGTAACTTTGAATTAATTCCAACTATCATCACTAGGTGGCAGCATGGTGCCAAAAAGTTAATATCTCTCTGTGTGACAGTCAGAATTCAAGACTCACCCTACTAGCAAAACAGTGGTATGGCAAGAAAATAAAATTCTTTTCAGTGCTATTAATGTCCTTTGGGTAATATCCTTGAAGGGGCATTACACTAAGGATTTTATCTTATACAGATCTTGTGACTGCACTGAATTTACTTCAGTATTACAATGCTAACTTACCGTGGGTAGAATGCTGTGGGATATATGAAGAGTTTGTTTGCAAAAACCGATAAACGCCACTTCCGTGAAAATTTCACTCTTTACGTCAAACAACTGTTAACATTACCTACTTACTGGTTCCGGTTCCGCCGGACCGGTGGCGCCACACGAGTAGGCTGCCCGTTGCAGCAGCCTTTTTTTTATCTTCCTTCTTCTTTCTACACCTTTCACTCTGTATATATATCATGGACGCACGGATCGCCCCGGGGGTCTCCCGGGTCGGCGGACGGAGCCACGGTTTGCAGCGGGAGACGTTACAGCGGGGAGGAGCTAGTGCTAGCTAGCACTTGGCCGCCGCCCGGTGCTAATGGGAAACTCGACATACCGGGAGCTGTAGCGAAAACGACGCGGGTGCCGGGCTGGAGTTTAGGCGGCGTGCAAGAAATATAAGACAGAATAATAAAGAGCGATGGCAAGAACCAAGCAGACCGCCCGTAAAATCTACTGGAGGAAGAAGCCCCCCAGGAGACAGCTAGCCACCAGGGCTGCTCGGAGAGGCGCTCCGGCCACCAGCAGAGTGAAGAGGCCTCGCCGTCACAGACCCGTGGCTCTGAGAGAGATCCGTCGCTACCAGAAATCCACGAAGCTGCTCATCCGTAAGCTGCCCGTCCAGCGCCTGGTGAGGGAGATCGCTCAGGATTTCAAGACCGTCCTGCGTTTCCTGAGCTTCGCCGTCATGGCTCTGCAGGAGACCAGCGAGGCCCACCTGGTGGTCTCTTCTTCGCTAAGGGGGTCACCATCATGCCCAAAGACTTCCAGCTGGCCCGCCGCATCCGCGGAGAGAGAGCTTAGACTTTCTGCTGCACATTCACCAACCAACCATAATGCTCTGCACTGTGTGTCTATATATATACATTTATAGTAATATGGACATATGTTTACTAGATGTTGTTTTTTTCTTGCCTTCTGATTGTTGCTCTGAGTGTTGCTATGCCTATGCTGTTGCAATCCTGGAATTTCCCCATTGTGGGACTAATAAAGGCTTATCTTATCTATCTTATCTTATCTTATAGAAGTTCAAATCGTTTTGTCTCAAAAGCCAATATGTCCTATGTTATAGATACTACAAATTCATGTGTTTTTTTTTTTTCAAAAGCCGATAAACGCCAGGAGTGTCTTTTTACAAATGCAGATATCTCCACAGGGCAATTCAGCGCTTAGTATTTGGGTCACGTGACTCATCTTGGCTGCCTTCCCGGTCTTCTCACTCTGACTGATTTCCCTGGCTGTGTTCGGAATGTTCACTCACTCCCTCCCCACTCGCTATATAGTGAATTTAGATATAGTGGACTATACAGTAAACTCAATATAACAATAAAATTAACCGCTTTTGGACACTACTGGGCTTGTTTTCACGGCACAGTTAATGACGTCATCACGTGAGACAGTAAAATGTAACAGACTAACTGTGGTAAAAAAAAAAAAAAATTAATACCTGCATGTAATTTGTAGTAAGTAGGTATTAAGTCAAATCATTTTTGCTGAATTATTAAATATAAATACCTTAAGGTAGTTTATGTTGTGATGTGAAGCTCTTCTCTCACTGCTCCGTTGGCTGCATATTCACTATATAGTAAACTATATGGGGAAGGAGTTTCTTTTTTTCCAGCCTTATTCCTTTTCTTTTTATACTGTGCACACCAGTGAAGAGAGAGAGAAACACTATTTCAATTCTCCTGTATGTCCTGTACGTATAGTAGTATTGACAATAAAATCTTTAATCTTGAATTATAGCTTTATTATAGCTATATTATACCATTTTACTGAGTGAATATGCCTAAACCAGTGTGTGAGTGTGTGAATCATACTACATTGATGCTTATAGACATTTAAGTATGTTCCAGACAAAATAGCATGGTTTTTGGGACTTGTCTGTTTTTGCAAAAAAAGGTACTAATAAATTGCCAAAAGTAACATTGAGTTGATGTTTGATTTTTTTTTTTTTTTGCTTTATTATGTCTGAGATACTCATATTTCAAGTGACCATGTCTTAGAAGCTGATTTGGAAATACTAACACCTATAAACCTACAGATGAAAAAGTGTTTTTTCTCATTTTGAACTCAACTGGACTTATCTGTTTTTGCAAAAGAACTCTTCATATATAGACATTACTCTTACAGTAATCACAGAGTGATGTTCATGATGCACCCCATATGGTACTCCATTCTTACATACATGCAAAACTTTCAAACCCCTCTACTATGGTGCACTGTGGGCAACGTCAAGTAGGGGACTGCCTTGCAGGGTTATGTACGATGGAGCTTTTCTCCATGATTGCTTTGATAACCACGAAGGCCTGCAAGGAGCCTTGAAAATGGCAGCTAAGTGCTGCTCTGGTGAAAGGAAGCTGGGGACCTCACAAAGGCAATGGTAACTGTTATTTAACATGATCTATGGCCTCTCCTGAAACTAACCCAGTGTCAGGGTTTATCTGCATCTGCCCTTCCATCTGGGTTACACTGATGAAGCTGAGAGGGCCCCCTGATGTCTGGCAACCGACAGCAGGTCTATCTTTTCTCTTTTGGCAAGTCTTGTTCTTCTAAATTATCCTATATTATAAATTGTCTGAAGGCAGTGGAGAAGTTGACAGTCACAGCAGGTGTGAGTAGCTGGTCGCTGTTAGCCATCTTCCTGCATGGGGGCGGCCCATGCATGACGATCGTATCTGGCTGACCTCCAAACAGCAGCTGGCCAAGGTCCTGTTTTGGGTGACCAGGTGGCCCTTTTTAGGGACCGCCTGGCTGCCTTCAGATGAAGAAGGCCCTAATAAAAGGATGGGTAAAAGATTATTTGGTCCTGTTTTCTGGCCAGATTGCCACATCTGGTGGGTGCTCCAATTTAGCATCAGACTTACATACTGTATGCAACAACAAACCTGATTCTTTGCAGTTTGAATGTGAGAACTCTGCTGGACGAAGCAGAATCTGAATATCCTGAGCACAAGGTGGCTACTGTTGACAGAGAACTTTTACATTTCAAGATAAGCATTGCGTCCCTCCCCAGACCCGATTCAATGAAAGAACAAAACTACACCTTCTTTTGGTCTGGAAGTGACACTCATTAGCCACTGTTGCAGATGAAAGTGACACTCATCAGATTTTGCCTTACAAAACAGCCTCCTGAAGAAACTAGAGAAACTTCCTATTTGCATCTCGGACTGTCCGATGAAACTCAGGCTTTGTCTGGCTAAGGAGCGTTTCCTCAACATTCTTATTGTGTATGCCCAAATAGTCACCTATAATACACAGATAAAAACAGATTTGTATGTGGTGTTGGAACAGGCCCTGAATGTCCCACTTTCTGAGAAACTAATGGTTCTAGGGACTTCAATGCTCATGTTGATAACGATAACGCAACAGGAGATCACATCCTTGGTCTTCATGGCTATGGAAACATAAATTCAAACGGTCATCTGTTGCTAGAATTCTGTACTGAACATGATCTTGCTATTACAAAATCTTTCTTCAGTATGGATGACAAATTGTTCTCCTGGCAACACCCACACTCAAAGCAATGGCACCTTCTTGACTATGTCCTTGTCCGCAGATCTGATCTGCATGATGTGTGTTCCAATAGAGCCTTGCGAGGTGCAAATTGCTTTTCCAACGATCTCCTGATCCGCACTATCTGCAACCTGATTATTATGAAACCCCACAATAGGTACAACCCTCGCCATGGTCCCCGTAAACTCAGCAGCTCAAGGATTACAAGTAGCCACCCTCAATTAACCCTGATGCTGATGGTATTCCAGCAGAAATCTTCAAGCATAGGACATTTATATTTCTCTCCCAGAACTCTTACTGACTGTTGGGAAAAGGATAAATGGTAAATGGTATTCACTTATATAGCGCTTTTATTCTCATCTCTTGATGACCAAAGCGCTTCACAGATCCTGCTATCCACCCATTCACACACACACATTCACACACTGATGGCGGCATGCTACCTAACATGGTGCTTCCAGACCCACCAGGAGCAAGTGGGGTGAAGTGTCTTGCCCAGGGACACAACGGCAGGATACTCGGGGAGAGCGACATTTGAACTGCCAACCATGTGGTTATTGGACGACCTGCTCGATCTCCTGAGCCACTGCCGCCCCCAGGCAGTGGCTCAGAGGGTGTCATACCACAGGAGTTCAAAGATGTGATCTTTACAGTCTTCAAACAAAAAGGCGACCAACATGAATGTGACGACTATAGAGGCATTTCACTGCTATCAATTGCTGTTGAGATACTAGCAAAGATCACTTTTTCTCAACTGCATCAAATCTCCAAGTCCATGCTGCCAGAGAGTGTGTGGCTTTCATAGAAACCACACCACTCTTCATCAACTCCAGAAGAAATCAATTGTGAAAACATGCCTTTATATGTAATCTTTATTTATTTTACAAAGGCCTTCGATTCTAATTAGCCGCGATGGTATGTGGCAGGTCCTTGGAAAGTATGGATGGCCACTAAAACTGCTCACAATCATCACAGCTCCTCATGATGGAATGCAAGCAAAGGTCTTAGTCGATGGGGAGACATCAGAGCCTTTTAAGGTGCTTCACAGGGTGTAGCAAGGATGTATCCTAGTGCCTACACTTTTTACATTTTTCCTAACGGCAGCATTGGAGGTCATACCTGCCAACCTGGGGGGGGGGGGGGGGGGGGGGTGGAGTAAACATTCGCACACGATCGGATAGTCTATTCAACCTGGCACATCTACATTCACATTGCAAAACAAGAGAAAGGTGCATTCATGAGCTGTTATACTGTATGCTGCTGATGCTGCTCTAGTAGCACACTCACTCGATAACATCCAAGAGGTTCTATGCTGTTTTGTTCGCTCAGCTACAGCCTTTGGTCTAACAATCCATGAGATTAAGACAGAAGTATTATTTCACAGTCCCTCCAGGATTTCGCGGGATGTTTTTAGAATTGTTGTGGGCCAAAAAGCCTGAATTTGTGGGAGCTTTTTTGAAAAGTTGCGGTAGACGTTGCAATGTTTTTAGAGTGTTTTCTGCACTAAAAGTTGTGGGAAGAATTCCAAATTTTACAGCACATGCTTTTTTCCAGTTTACTGTAGTGATATTCTATATAACAATACAAGAAGAGCACAGGGTTGTCAAAAATTTCCTGTTTTAGTGATCTGTAAATTAAGCAGAAACTTCTGCTATACAGAAAAACTTGTGCAACAGCAAATACACACATTAACACAATATTCATTACAACAGCTAAATTGCATTGAATGCTTGTTAAAGAGTATAGATTTGGAAATTATTGGCAGCACCTTCATTTGAAAACTCCCTACAGTTCCCAACAACTTGGTACCGAGCGGAGAGGAAAAAATAAATTATTCTGTTGCACTGTATTGGCTATTGGAGTCTGTGTTTTTCTGAAAAATAAAATAAATACAGAGAATCTCTTTCCATGCCTACCTGCCTGCTGCATGTCGGTCTTCACACACACACATCTTTCATTTACAGCGGGACGGCGAGGGGGGGATGGATGGGTGGGTGCATTTGTCTGTCCGGACTCTACACCGGAGATTCACGGTTTTAAAGCTCGTTGACCAGATGTAGTAATGATTTTACCTCTAAAGATGTATAAATGTTCAAACACTGGCTGTAGTGTAGTATACTCTCCTCACGCACGCTCCCGCAATGGGGTGCTTTTGGGGCAAGCGCATGTTTTTCAACACAAACCCAGCGCTTCGCACACGCGGTCAGGACGGCGATGTGGCGAGGCGTCCACGGGCAGGCTGGGAGAGACGGAGGAAGGGACGGTGTTTAAAACCTCGAGGGTGAGTATTTTTTTTAAATCACACACTCTGTTTGCAGATGTGTTCCATTACTCACTGTAAACTATAAACTCACTACTCACTGTAAACATGGAAGTGAACGCGGTTCAACAATACATTTGACTGGTTAGACTGAACGTTTCAGCGCCAGTAGAGACAAATTTAATTGGTGAAATTGGCGGAAGTTGACGAGGATTGGCCAAAATTGCAGGAAAGTTGCGGTGATTGGACAAAGTTGCAAGGTCATGCAATAGTTGCGCTGACTGGCTGATTTCGCGTGAACTGGTGCGATTGCAACATTGCGAAATCCTGGAGGGACTGATTTCAGCCCGCACCCCCAAGAACCCTACTACAAGCCTACGGTACTGCTTAATGACACCCCTCTGACAGTGATCAATACCTTTAAGTACCTTGACTCTATAGTTGCCTCAGGGAACACCTTAGACAATGAATTAGACATTATCTAAACTAAAAGATCATCTGTGGAATAGGCGAGAAATCCAACACCGCACAAAATACAAAATGCGCCATTGCTCTACTCCACAAAGACATACACCCTGTACAAATAACATATCAATAGACTCTCAACAGTTCATCTAAGACAGCTATGTGCAATCATCGGAATCAACCGGAGAGACCGGGAAACAAATGTGGAAGTTCTCAGAGGAGCCAATATGCCTTGCATTGAAGCCATATTGACAAAATCACAACTCCAATGGGTGGGGTATGTGATTAGAATGGAGGATGACGCACTCCAAGGACCCTCCTGTGTGACATATTGCAACTTGGTAAACAGGGTCGTAGGTGTCATCTCCTGAGGTACATCGATGTGCTTAAATGCCACCTTCGAGCTGCGGAGGCTCCTGACGACTGGGAGAGCGTGGCTCAGGATAGGAAGGCCTGGGACCACTTTGTGCAGCAGTGTGCTGCTCAAGTACAGAAGAATTGGGAACAACAAGAGAAACGTTCATGCAGGCACACATGTGGACACTGACTTTCTTTAGGAGGAACATGGCACCTATTTCAGACAGCCAGATGAGAGACAGTGTCCTTGAATGAAACTGAAGCCAAAAGCTTATAACTATACTCTTGAGCTGTATTTAGATGTATTTGAATGTGATGCATTTACAGTATTCCTTTTGTGCTAGTAACAGACAGAAAAAATATTTTTTCTGATTCATCAGCATACTAATTCTAAGATCATAGATTTAAAGGCATCCAAGGTAAGATCTCCAGGTCCAGTGCCCCAAACATTTTAAGCCCTACCATTTGTTTTCCTTGCTGCTTATATATGTACAATATGCAACACATACCAGACACATGCCTCCAAGGACCGCAGCACTGAGATAAAGGTGGGAATAATATGTTCTTAACTTCCGTTCATTGATTCAGTTGATAGAGCAGTGCATGCTTTCTCCAATTCAGAAAGCAGACTGTCCTACTCAGCGCACAACATGCATTTTCTTCCTGTTTCATGTAAGTGAACACTGATCTCGCCAGAAAACCAGTATGTAGCACCATATACTGTATCCATTTGTATCGGAGTGGTGTGGGTGAAAATCACAAGGCTAAAATAAAGCTTATGAATGTGCAGCCTGAATGCTGAGTTTGTCACTGTGCACTTATAAAATGAGTTTTAAAAATACTGTTGGTTTCAAAATATTAATTTAAAAAAAAATAATGTATAGTGCAGATTATAAGCAGATGTTCTTGAAGCTTCATCCAAATGAAAAACTGGATGGATGAGAAATGTGGAAGGACAGATGGTTGTAGATTTTTGCTAAAAGGATGGAAATGGCTGTGGTGAACACATACTTTAAGAAGAGAGAGGAACATAGGGTGACTTACAAGAGTGGAGGAGGGCGCACACAGGTGGACTACATCTTATGCAGAAGGAGAAATCTGAAAGAGACAGGAGACTGCAAGGTGGTGGGAGAATGTTGCTAGACAGCATTGGATGGCAGTCTGTAGGATGACTTTGCAAAGCAAGAAGAGGAAAACAGTGAAGGCAGAGCCAAAGATTAAGTGGGGTGAGTTACAGAAGGAAGAAGGTTGCACACAGTTCAGAAAGGAGTTGATACAGGCTCTGGGTAGTAGGGAAGAATTGCCAGATGACTGGGAAAATACAGCAAGAGTATTGAGGGAAATGGGTAGAAAGATATGTGATGTATCCAATGGACAGAGGAAGGAAGACGAGGAGACTTGGTGGTGGAATGAGGAGGTACAGGAAAGTATCCAAAGGAAGAGGTTTGCAAAGAAAAAGTGGGATAGTCAAGGAGATGAAGAAAGTTGACAGGAGTATTTGGAATCTAGGCACATGGCAAAGACAGGGGTGGCAAAGGCAAAGAAAAAGGCATATAATGGGTTGTATGAGAGGCTGGACACTAAGGAAGGAGAAAAGGAGTTGTATCGACTGGCTAAACAGAGAGATCGCGCTGGAAAGGATGTACAGCAGGTTAGGTTAATTAAGGACAAAAATGGTAATGTACTAACAAATCATGAGAGTGTGTTGAGAAGGTGGAAGAAGTATTTTGAAGAGGTGATGAAAAAAGAAAATGAGAAAGAAGAGGATGGATGAAAGAAAGATGGTGAACAAGGAAGTCCCGAGGATTAGCAAGGCGTAAGTGAGGGCAGCTTTGAAAAGGATGAAGAATGGAAAGACAGTTGGTCCAGATGACATACCTGTGGAGGTGTGGAGATGTTTAGGAGAGATGACAGTGGACTTTTTAACCAGATTGTTTAACACAATCTTAGCGAGTGAGAGGATGCCTGAAGAGTGGTAAATAGTGTTTTGGTACCAGTTTTCAAGAACAAAGGTGATGCTCAGAGCTGTAGTAACTACAGAGGCATAAAGTTGATCAGCCACACTATAAAGATATGGGAAAGAGTTGTTGAAGCCAGGTTAAGAGGCGAGGTGACAATCAGTGAGCAGCAGTACAGTTTCATGCCAAGAAAGAGTACCACAGATGCAATGTTTGCTCTAAGAGTGCTGATGGAGAAGTATACAGAAGGTCAGAAGGAGTTGCACTGTGTCTTTGTAGATCTAGAGAACACATATGATAGGGTGCCAAGAGAGGAAGTGTGGCACTGTATGAGAAAGTCAGGAGTTGCAGAGAAGTATGTGAGGGTGGAGCAGAACATGTATGAGGACAGCGAGATGGTGGTGAAGTGCACTGTGGGAGTGACAGGTGGATTCAAAATGGGGGTGTGGGATTACATCAGGGATCAGCTCTGAGCCCCTTCTTGTTTGTCCCGATGATGAACCGGCTGACAGACGAGGTCAGGCAGGAGTTTCAGTGGACCATGATGTTTGCAGATGACATTGTGATCTGCAGTGAGAGTAGGGAGCAGATGGAAGAGAACCTGGAGAGGTGGAGGTATGCTCTGGAGAGAAGAGGAATGAAAGTCAGTAGAAGCAAGACAGAATACATGAGTGTAAATGAGAAGGAGGACAGAATACATGAGTGTAAATGAGAGGGAGGCAGGTGCAACAGTGAAGATGGAAGGAGTAGCGGTAGTGAAAGTAGATGAGTTTAAATACCTAGGGTCAACCATCCAAAGCAATGGGCAATGCACAAGAGAGGTGAAGAAGACAGTGCAGGCAGGGTGGAGTGGGTGGAGACGAGTGTCAGGGGTGATTTGTGACAGAAAGGTAGCAGCAAAAGTGAAAGGGAAGATTTACAAGACGGTAGTGAGACCTGCTATGATGTATGGTTTGGAGACAGTGGTGCTGACAAAAAGACAGGAGGTGGCAGAGTTGAAGATGCTAACATTTTCATTGGGAGTGACAAGATTAGAAATGAATATATCAGAGGGACAGCTCAGGTTGAGCAGTTTGGAGACAAAGTAAGACAGGCAAGACTGAGATGGTTTGGACATGTGCAGAGGAGGGATTGTGGATATACTGGACAAAGGATGTTGAAGATGGAGCTGCCAGGCAGGAGGAAAAGAGGAAGACCACAGAGAAGATTCATGGATGTAGTGAAGGAGGACATGGAGAGGGTTGGTGTTACAGAGGAAGATGCAATGGACAGGGTGAGATAATAGAGGCAGATGATCCACTGTGGCGACCCCTAAAGGGAGCAGTCAAAAGAAGAAGATGATGATGATGAAAAACTGAGCTTTTGAGTCTTCTTCTTTTTTAAATTTTTTTTTGTTAATTTATTTGTTATCACTCCAGAAATACTTACATTTTCAGTGTGAATTATTATATCCTCACCACAGGAAACCAAAGCATTTACTTAGAGCTTTCCAGGGCTGCCCATTATGTAGCAGTGATAATAATCTTTGACCACAGTGGCTTTGTTGCAGTGTTACATGCTTGTCCTGCTCTGTCGCCATTTATTGATCATTGCTGGCACTGAATATATTCATCTTGACATCAGTCTGTATTAACACTCCGGTAACGAGGGAGCACCCTCCATCAGATCAGATAACCAGCTCTATAAAGCAGACTTGTCTCTACGGGTTTGGCACCTGGAGGTCACGACCCCTAGCTGGAGTCTTTAGCCAATGCAAGTCTGGTACTGCAATGGGTCTGAGTGACTGCCCCCTTAAAAAAGAAACTCATCATGAATAAGGTGATGATGGACTGTGAATAGCAGTTTTCCCCCTTCACAATCTGTCTCAGGTAGAGAACGTTTTTTTAGAATAACACAGAAATTGAGTTTCAGTTTTCTAAAGGGGGTTGAGCTTGCACTTAGAGCTCATGAAAGACCTCCTACACGGTCCCACGCAATCTGCTCTTTGTTTAAATAACATGCCAACTTACATACACACTTGCCCATGAACACACTGCAATGCATCACAAAATAATACACCTCCATAATTTCCCGCCTGATTCAATTCTTGGCTAAATGAAATCAAATTAAATCTCATTTGCATCAAATTGGATGAACTCAGATCCATTTTTGTTTTCTAATTGAATGTTCTGATTACATAAACCTAAATGAAACACAGTGTTTGTTATGTGATATGTTTGTTCTGCATTGCTGAGGAAGCATGATTAGTGTTGAAAGGGACACGAAGCAATAATTAATAGATTCATTGGAAACAATGTCCAAATATTTTCCATTAGCAGTTCTGGAGCTTTAGGGAACTCAGTTAACTGGTATTATCCAACATTTTCTGTTAGATATGAAAAATAATTGATTGCACCTCAGATCGAAGGAGTTCAGAAAGGTGCAATATCACAGGTGGCTGGCAATTAATTTGTTGTGATGTTCCCAAGCTTTTAAAGGCTTTATTAATCCAATTTGGAGGTGGTGCTTAGGTGCTGACATTTTGCTGCGCTCTGAGATCCTGTGCTGATTCTTCCCCTCTCCCAAAACAGATGCTGATACACAGAGCAGTGTGTGACGGCGGCCCGCTCCATCACTCATCTCCATCCACACGCATCGCTTCAGCCCTCATGACGCTCAGAGATGAGAAATAATTAATTCAACAGCTACTGAAGCACAGAATCACATCCATTCTGACTGCCACTGGCTATTGTTGTTGGGGTTTTCAAATGTATGATGATCGTCTTATCATGAAATTTCTCTCTTGGTATTTCTCTTACGGGGGGGCAAAAAGAACAAAAAAAAAAAATCAAGAAAGTTTTAGGATGGCTGGTGTGATTGTACAAGTTGCGAGTCACTCTGAAAGGACATTTGACGCAACTTTGAAAAACTAGACACACTTCATGGATGCTGCCTGTTATCAAGAGAACTCCAAGATGTCCACTGGGAATGATTTTCTTCTTTTACATGTTTACTAACGAATGTGAACAGTGACTTCCACGAATGCAAAATAAATATTCAGACGCTGTTTTTATTCCACTGCCAAAGAAGCAGCTCACTCTTTCTTTGTCTTCTCTGAAGTGTCGGGGTGGCGGGGGGGGCAGAGGGATGCAGGGGTGAGGTGGGGGGGGGGGTGCTTGGATGTTAATCTGTGGGGTAATAGTTTTTCTCTGCAGAATTGCGAATTCTAATATATGTCAATTTGTAGAACGTGCAGACAGCCTTGGTCGCCAAAGACACCATCTCCTCTCTCCCCCTCCCTCTCCCTTTCTTTCCCTCCCACACCCTGTCCGTTTGCAACAATGGCTGCCAAGTGTAACATGCTACTTTTAATTTGTAATAACACGTGGCAATAGCAGATTAATGGCTCTTATGACACCTGTGTCCCTGAAGCTCCTCTTGCTGAGACCCAGTGTACATAACGTGTGTCACACTACATTATCTCTACATTCGTCCTGTAATGGGGGGACCTTTTTTTAAGAGCACTGCTGACTTGGAAACTTAGGAGCTGTCTGGCTGCTTGGCAGAGGGCCACAGCTTCTGCCTAAAACAAATACTCTGGGCTACACAGCCAATCCATTTCACCGGGGCTTACGTTGCACACAATAATAACCCTTCCCCTCCTTTCCTTGTCTCATTTTTGTTCATGTTTTCAACCCTTGATAATGACTGCTTGTGCCATAATAATCATGAGGCTTACCGAGTTAAATAGTGCTCAAGCAAGCAACTGTGTGCTGTGAGGAAATTTAATCCAAGCATTAACTCACGATAGACTACTGCCAAACGAGTTAAGGAAGATATGTCTGTGGAGCAAACAAGGCCTCAGTGAAACACTAAAAAATCTGCTTTGAAGCACAAACAACAGTGAAACACCCTGCAGCAGCACAAACCAGTTGCGGGTTTCTAAATTTCATTTCAGAGCAAAATAGCAGCAAATAAACCGAAATAAGAATCTCTCAAATTTACTAGAACATCACACTAAGAGCACAACACATGTATTAAACAATATTACATGTATTAAACAATATTAAGCCTAATGTAGCCTACGACATAAAAACAGACACAAGTTATGACACATCTATGACAAAACAAATTGAAGATATTTGCTAGTGCTAACATGCTAACCTTACCTGATGTTTCAGTATACCTTTGTAGCATAAAAAATAGATATAAGCAAAACTAAATTTAGCCTGTTGACCTTAGGTAGCCAAGTCAGCTGGAGGTCCAGGCCAAATTCTAAGGATGCATGCATCATTTAGGCTAATCAAACCAATTAGCTAATATAAGAAAATCTTAAGCCATGTTCTGATCCACAGTGGACTTCAACAGTACTCTCTACTCTCTGCTCCATTCTCAGGGAATATCAGTTAAGGGAACTGCTCTGTTATAATTCTTAAATAAAATATTTATCCAAATACATTTTTATGCTTCAGTGAAACGGAGGCATACAGCAATTAGTGCATGTGTTTGTGGCTGTGTGTATCTGTCTGTCTGTCTGTCCGCCTCTCTGTTTCAGCTCACCCGGTCAAAATTAAGTGGAACTAAAGGCTTGTATCATTGTATCACCATATTTTCTCAACTTTCAATTTGCCAGAATTTCAAAATAACACTTTGTTTTTGAAATAAACACAAATTTAACTCACCATTTCTGTCAGTGCTGCAGCAAAAAAAGATATTGTAATAACTATCCCGCGCCAGTAGAGGTCGCAGTGCCATTTTTTTACAGCCGCCCATGCTACCATGCCACAAGCACCGAGGCACAGCACCTTGGTGCTTTCATTATTATTATCAGTTAATATAAACAATAACCAACATTAGTTTAGCTTTTTAATAATGTTAGCAACAATAGTTTGACTTATATTTAAGGTGCAATGACTTATGGGTAGTCTTCTTGTCAGCTTCCGGTGAATCGATGCATGATGTATGATTGTTCACTTCTTCCCTACTTAGTTCTTAGTTCCATTTGAACTGAACATCTTTTACTCTATCTCACTTATTATGGCTGAATACCCTATGCAGGCCACTTTGGAAGGCACAATAGAGCAATCAAAACACACCCTTATTTCTTCTTATTATTTTATTTATATGGACTTTAATGATACTGTATGGAACTTTCAGACATTTGGGTTTTAGAGGCACCTTGTGATCGCTAAGTGAACTACAGCCCCATTCACTCCATTCACACGTTAAAGCCTTTAGTGGAGTATCAAACCCAGTCAAATGATTGACATGAATTGGGCTGCAGTTCACTTTGTGACCAAAAAGTGTCCCTAAAATCCAAGTTTTAAAAGGTTGCATATGGGATGTTTAAAGGTAATTTGTAGCTTGTAGAAATAAAAAAAATAACAAAGCAAAACAGAAAAGAAAAAAAATGACCCTAAGGAATCGGATTGAATCAAATTAACAAATGCCAAAGCGGAATAAAAACTTGCTTGAAAGGATGGATAAGAAACTCTAACTAAAGATGAGTGCACACCAACACCAAATTTGTAAAAAAAAAAAAAAAGCATTCCTTTAATGTCACTAAATACTAGCAAAGAGCTCCATGTAATTACACTAAACCTGCCAACTATATGTTAGAAGTGTTGAGAATATTTTTTTCAAATATAGTTTTTCAATAACATAAAGAAGGACTTTCCAATTTATAATTCCTTTGAACTAAATCAAAAGTAAAATGTAACTACAATGAAGTCAGTGTTGTATCGCTGTGCTTTAGTTACAAAAAGTTTTGAATATTTTGAATCTTGACTCTTGGAAGTCGTTGGCTTTTCTCGACGTAAATGTTACTGAGACTTTTTTTAAAAAAAAGTCAGTAACAACAATATCATGTTGTAATGACTTATTTAAATAAACACATGTCCTAAAATACTACATTCAGCTTAAAATGTTGAACACTGTACATCACAGGTAATGAGCTGCAGTCAAAGTTTCAAAATAAAAGAGGTCTATTTATGGCATAAAACTTCAATTTGAGGAAAAAATACAATTTTTTTCTGCTTTTATTTTGGAAAATGTAACAAAACCTTCAGTAAATATTCAAAGGAACTAGATCAAGCTGTGATAACTTATTTCCAAAAATGTCCTAAAATAATTCTTCTTGGCTACATCTATACTGTATATCATAGGTATTTTTATTATTTAATTTGTGTGAGTTCCCCCCCCACACACACTTTTTATTGTTTTGCTCTTAATTTCTTTAAATTCCTCTCTAGAAGACGATTGCCAATAAAACTGTTACAGCAAATGCCTGAACTCTTAAGCAGCAAAAATCTTCCGTTGTTTGATGAAGCACACTTTCCAAAAAGACAGTGACAGGACAGTTGTGTCTACAGGGTAGCATCGTATGTAATATACAATTCCTACAAACTGCGGCTTGAGGCAAGACATTGCTTTTCCAGCATGTGTTTGGCCAAAGGCCTGAGGTTTATGTTTTGGAAAGATAAAGTATCCGTAACCCTGTGGTTCCAGGTGGGCACCAGCTATACTAGTATATAAGAACCAAAAGATCCCCCAGTCCCTCTCAGTGCAAGTCCCACCCTGATGCAAACGCACTCACACCAGAACACACATGTCCACATACACACTTCTTTCTTCTCTTTCATCGTACTGCTGGCCGAGCACCTAAATCACAGAAATGACAGCACATCAGGGGAATCATTTGAGACTGAATAGCTGCAGAAACATGGCTCTGTCACCTAGAAGACCTCCACAAAACAGGCCAGCTCTCCCCCTCGCCCACACATACCTTATTCCTCCCTATGCCCTTTAATACCTCTTTGCCCTTCAGTGGCAATCTGCATAGAAATGTGTGCATTCTATCACCCGGTGACTAGACATTACACCCTGGCTAATATGAAAGGTCCTCGAACGACTGAAAATGAACCCTTGAAAATACCAGACGTTTGCATTATGCCTCTGCGATTGCATCTCTTACAGGGAAAGGCTTGATTATGTCATTTGCCATGTCCACGTCATGCTGGTTTTTATATCTTTGCCAGGAAATCTACCTCTGACAGGTCATTAGTCATCCCTCCCTCCCCGCACGCACATAAAACATCAATTCCGCTCAATACCCCGCAAACCCCTGTGCCTCTCGACAAACGCCAGAACAAAGACGACGCTATGTAAACTGCTGCCGTGCTCTGATTAGCTCTCATTCTGGAGCACTGCAGAAATAAGGCACTCATTCCCCACCCTGTTTGAGATAACTGCCCCCTTTTCAGCGGCGACATCATCGCTCCATGCACACGCGCACCCCTTGTAACATGAGTGCATCTGTTTAGCTATTCTCATCAGCTTCTTATGTAGTGACATTAAGGAAGCCTATTGCTTACAGAACCAATAATCTATATCGCCTCAGGCCCCCTTACATCCACTAACCTACGACTTCAGCAGCAGAAGTGAAGGCTTTTTTGTTGGGGGGGGGGGGGGGGAATAATAAAAGAACCTCCACAGAGCTACAGCGGCTTTCTTGACTGACCTGGGTGGTTGGCTACATCATCTTGACATGTAATTATCTAAAGCCCTTTAATCACTTCCATAAAGATTAATTGCAGGAGACAACAGCGGAGGTCGTGTCTTCAAATCAAAAGACTCCTTGGCAGGTTGACACAGCAGTGTAACAGAGTTCAGACTTAGGTGTTTTATAGGGGTCATCTACTGGAACTGAGGCGGGTTTTAATGCCAAAATTGCAAGTTCAGCAAAAAAAAAAGGCTCTAACATTAAAGCTGCAAAGACGATAACCTCTTCTGAGCTTTTTTCTCATTGCCTAAAAACAGAAAAACTCTCTTACCGTCATCTCTTTTTCTCTTTTCTCCATTGGATCGTGGAATACCCAGAATGCCATTGATGGAGTAGGATCCCGCAGGGTCATTGTTGGCGCTGGTTACAGGTGGGGAGGCTGTGCTTGGTACTTAAAAAAAAAGACAGAAACAGGCTTGAATTTCACAGCAAATGCTAAAATGTGCTGATTCCATAAACCCTTTCTCAAGCTGCAGCTTTACCAATTGTGTGGCCCGTCGTCGATAATGACGTCCCGTCAGGAGATGGGTGGAAAGGCTGCTGGACTTTTGTTCGGATGATCCTGGAGAACAGAAGGAAATACAAATGTCACCTGCTTTCCAGGCTCGTTTGAGCATACAGGTGCCGCCATGGAAATATGGTGCGATTGAGATATCAAATGCAGCTCATACATAAAGAGGGGGGTCTGGTCAGCGGCTCTACCTGAAAGGTGAGTCAGAAGAAAAATCTTCATTCTACTTTTGGTCTGAGTGATCTTGCAAACAAAGCATGAAATCACATCAATTCACCTCAATGATCGGCTTCACTGATTCTACCTGGCCCACACTAATCAGCCCCCTCTCTCCTGCTGCGGAGGCGGTGGCGGTGGTGGGGTTGCACACGGGGCCGATCTCAGCCCTATGGCAGCCCCCCCACCCCACCACCACCACCACCACCTTTTTTTTTTTTGCCTCCCAGATCAAACATCTCCGCACCACCAGCAGTCCCCCAAAGTGCCAATGCGGATGAGGTTGTATTGATCGGGGCTTGGGGAGAAAAAGTTGGGGATTAGTCACACGGGCAAACAGATGCAAATAGAAAGCTATAAATTATATGTGACAGGAAAGCAATAGTTCCTTATTGCCTTGCACAAGCTTACGCCAGCATTAGATTCCTTTAATCTGAATGGCACTTGGGGGAGAGAGGGAGCTGTCACAATAATCTGTAAACTTTAAAACTATTCATCATGTTTGTCAGAAGAGCTATTTAAGAGTGCCGGAAAAAAAAAAAAGAGGTCGAGCGAGGTCCACGTTGCGTTTTAGTTTTGACTCTTAATACATGTTTTATTTTGGCTGATTGAAAAGCTTTCTTCCCCTCAGATAGCATAGCACTCGTCTTCTTTTATTCTAGTCTTCAATATCATCCAGGCACACATTAGGCATTTTGGATATTGATGCTACTACTGGAGCCGGGAGGCTTCGGAGAAATAAATCCCACACTGTCACGAATAAAAAACAAAAGAAAACTCCCCTCGAAGGCAAAGCGACCTCACAACAAGCCTTTCCAGAGAGCGCCGTATTGATGTTTTAATTTTTTTCACTTCTCCCCATAACAGTTATTCGACCCCTTGACTTGTGTGTGCTACATAAATTCAAAGACTTTATTTGGTATCCATGTTCTTGATATTGAATAAGCAATTTGGGAGAATGAATTAATGACCTGGCTGTTGCTGAAAATCCCCCGAAGAGATATTAAAATTGCTTTACTTCTGAATCAATAATATCGAGCGCCATTGAAGACCTTTTTTTTTATGTCTGGCAAGCGAGTTACTTGTTGGTTGTGGTGGCCCTGACGCACAAAACAACACTATCTCTGTAGCATTTAATAATGCATGTGGCGGGGGGGGGGGGGGGGTTAAATCGAGCATTCACTTTTGTCACAAGTCCTGAGGTCAGACTGTCTGCCACAGAAACCCACAACTGGCCCCAGTGAGAGCCACCCAACTGGAAAGGACTTTGGCTCCAGTCTTCTCTGTTTTAACTGGGAAATCCCCTTAAGCACCTGTAGGGAAAACTTCTCTCCCTGTTCATCCTCTGTACGCTGACAAACACAACTGGAGGTGCCTCAGACGAGTGATTGAACTGCCAACAATTGTTCTGATTGATTTTTGCCGACTGCATATTTAGAAATTCTAGCAAATCTAAATAAATAGATAGTCTCTTTTGTGTGAATCCTCCCATTGTGTGTGTTTGTGAGGTCAGAGCACAGAGCTGAAATCCTACATTTCTCCTCCTAAAAAAAAAAAAAAAATCATATTCAGAATTAAGCCATAATAGAAATTCAAAGTAGCTCTCATATTTGGCTGATAGAATTACAGCCCTTTGTGCTCAGTATTTAATTTCCCACATAAACAAAGACACATACCCCCCCCCTCCTTTCCAAAATAGAAAGCTTTAATTGGAACTGAAAAAAAAACTTTATAGGGCTCTTTTAATGATATTAATGTACATTTTGAATTTATCACATACATGTGTCTGAGCCTCCTTAAATGGGGCTTTTTAAGCAGCCACGAAGCATGAAATGAATTTTCTTCAGCCTTTTCTCTATTTAAAAGATGTCTTGTGTGGAGCTGTCCATGCTCTCCCATCAGCTCATTAAAATGTAATGCTGATGCTGGCTGTATGGAACAGTGCCTCTTAACCAAAGTTCATCACCGGGGATCTCTGGTGGGGCGGGAGGGAGGGTGGGGGTGCGGTGGAAGGGATGTCCTGGAATATCCTTTGCTTACCATTCATAAAATATTGCTTTTTTATTTTATTATAATTAGGATTGTTATTACTGACTTTAGTTTTTTTTGTAAGAAAATAGGATTTTACATTAATGTTTAATAAAAGCAATTCTCTATGCTGGTTTACCAATTAAACTGTTACATCATCATGACTCTAAGATCATTTTTAACACATTTTATCAAAAGACACCTCCTAACAAAACAATATGATGGAGGAAAGCCTATATAAAGTCCAATAATGGAGAAACAGCCATCTTTGTTTTCTCTGTGCAGCAGCTGCAGCACATTAGATGTACTAAAGAAAATTGGCCTGCTTTATAGCGCCACGGGAATCTGGTCACCGAATATTGATCGGTTTTCATCTCGACAGATTCACTCAGTCCTGGATGTACTGCTGATTGTTGAGGGAGTTTGGTCTGAAAGATTGAATTGCACCTCTGAGACCGCAGGCAGCCCGTGCGCGCGCCGGCCAGCGCAAACTTGGTCAAACAATATTCCGCTGCGGGTGCGGGCGCTTTAGCGCCGCTACACCGCGGTAAATGAGTTTCAGTTAAAGCGTTTACACCCGGCTGCTCGGTGCTTTAACTACACGGCACCAAATTAAAAAAAAAAAAAACAACGCAAATTATGTATCTGTTTTGAAATTTGCGCTGTAACTGGCCCGCATCTTACCTGTTAATGGAGGAGACGCTGGGGACGGTGTCGTTGTCGCAGATGCCCTCTGCCAACAGTCTGTCTCTGATCTCCCAAGCGAACATGGTTGGGTTTTGTCTCTTATAGTCTGCGATTTTTTCCACCACCTTTGGCGTGGCTACTTTGGGCTTGGAGCCACCGATCACCCCTGGTTTGATGCTACCGGTCTCATAATATCTGCAGGGGGGAAAAAAAAAAAAAGTTTTCTCAAATAAGTGGGAAGCAGTTTGCAGTCTTCAAGACGGCAGGATTGTAGTTTATGTAAAAAAAAAAAATTGTGAAATAATTTTTGTTAAAGAAAGTTTAAAGAAAATAGATTTTCCGGGGATTGAATTTGGAATATTAAATTATATATTAGCACAAGCAAAAAAAAAAAAAAAAAAAAAGGGAACGCAGGAGAACAACTTTTGCGCGTAAAAGTGTTGTTTGCGTGCGTAAAGTGCACATTTACGTACTGAACGCAAATCTCACATTAGAAACCAGCCTTCATTTGTACTGAATTAGCAGTTCTTATCATTTTAAGACCAAAAACCTTAACGGGGCTTTGCAGCTCAGCTCTTTTAACCCCTAAAACGCTACTTTACCTTTTTGTTTATTTCACTTCCTCCCTTCCAGCCATACTTAGCTGATTTTCTTTTTTTTTTTTCTTTTCTTCACCTACCTGCCCAATATCTTGCTCACGCACCCGTGACTGACCCGCAGCTGTCTGGAGATGTCGCAGGGCCGCACGCCCTGGTGGGCCAGCTCCACTATCCTCTGCCTCACCACGTCCGGGAGGGGCCTGCCGTTGACGAACACCCCGCCGAGCTGGTTCACACCTCCATGCCCTACGTGTGATTCAACAACAGCAGCAGAAGCGGGCGTAACATTACATAAGGTCGTCAGAGAAAGAGAGAGAGAGAGGGGGAGGGAGGGAGGGAGAGAGAGAGAGAGAGAGAGAGAGAGAGAGAGAGAGAGGGGAGCAGGCAAGTGCTTTGATTTCTTATTACACCTGAGAGAGGAAGAAAACCAGTGTAAATGGTTTCTGTGATATAACAGCTGAGATTTACTCCGTCCTATATGGCACAAGTGAAGCCACGTGCATTTGTGTTTACAATTAGAACATTTAGTCATGCGCCGGACCACTGCACGTGCAATCTGTGATTTAAACTAATTCATTTCTTACCAAGCTTATATAAACAATGCTCGTTTTTTTTTTTGTGTGTGTGTGTGATTAAAATGTTGTTTGTCGTCCCTATTGAGGCGCCCCGATTTCATTTATCTCATTAACACCAACTTCAGAACAACCTAAATAATATTATTGCTATAATTCTAAATAATTACAGTACAATAGAAAATATTAGTGACATAAGACCAGCAAACGATGCGAATACACCTACCAATATTTAGATAATTCCTTATTCTTTTATTATTCAGTTATTTACATACATATAAATGTATAGTGCAGTTGAAATGTGTCTTATTTTTGTTCATGCTGAAATTGATTTGGATTTTTTTAAACTATTATTTTATTGCTATTAATTAAAGCATTTAAATTATCTCCAATAATCAGTGTGCTTATAATAAATTATTTTAAATAAAATTGAAATTCAGTGTTACAAGTGGGAAGACTGAAATATTTACAATATAAATTAATATCTATGCTTTTATCACAAGCCTAATTCTCATATTTTGCACCTTGTTTTACATCTTAATTCCAGCCTGCACTGATCTGTGGGCCGTCTTCCCTGCGGAGATTTATTTCCATAAATTAATTTGCATTCTTCTCTATTTTTATTTTATTCCTGTCGGTGCGGTCAAGTTTCTCCCAGTCAAAACACTGACGTGATATTTTCTTTGCAGCTCTGCAGCTCACGTTGACTATTAGGTTTCCCTGGCGTTCCCTGCATGGTAATTTTAAATAATTGAACGAGTAATTTGATTACTCATATTACATATTATTTAGTCAGATGCCATCAAATATTCACACGCGTTGGCCAAATTACAAGCAAGCCTCAGTTTATATGGACTTAACTTGAGCGTGCAGAGCTTGTTATTATTTGGGCGATTTTAAATAATAGATGTGTAATCTGCCCAGACTTATTAGGCCGATCTAGGCGCATGTGGCGCGGGGTGGCACGAGCACATTTCGAAGAACCTGCCATTGCTCCTTCTTTGTTTACTAGAAAAAGTTCCATTTTGCCCACATTGCTGCTCCGTGTGGAACTGTTCGGCGCTGAAAAATATTTTTATTCTGTTTATAATTACGCTGAAAAGATGAGGTGTGAAATATGATGGGATTATTTATTTCACTACCAGTCTAAGGTTCCATTTTTGTCCAGTTACGCAGGTGACTTTTCCTTTTACGCATCAATATACGTATTGTCTGCGCTTAAGCCTCCCTCCCCCCCCCCAACTGTGTTAGGGGCTTTTACTTTGCAGAAAACGTGTATTTATTCATATCTTATATATTTTTACGCGCATGCATGCAAGAACTGCAGTGGCAAAGAAACTCTAGTTGGGCTACTTACGGTGCATCGCAGTGAAGGGGTCTGCTTTGCAGTGAATATCCATTGGATAGCAAAGGAAAGAGAGATAATCAACTGAAGTCGCCGTTTCGCCTTCCTGCCAAGGATGAAAATGTGAAGAAAAAAATGTGATTCTACTCGATGGAGGGTCTTAGTTTGCCCCCTCCACCCCCTTGCTTCAGCACCCGATCTGACGGCAACTTCTCCCCCCCTCCGCAAAGTTGCCCCCTCTCAACAGTCCGGTCCGGGAGCGGAGGTCTGGCAGGTGCGCAGCATGACCGAAGGACCGTTTCACTGGCGCGACCTGTGCTCAATTCATCGGTATGTTGCAAAGCCTGCGGAGACCAGCTGTAATTCTCCCAGCTTGCCACACCGAGCGAACGCCTGTGTCTTGGATGAGACGTTCAGGTTCCAGCGTGCAGGGCCCCGGTATCTCCTCTTCTGATTCCCGCGTCAACGCAGCGAGGAAACGTGCGCACACGTCGGCTTTTTTTTTTTTTTTTTTTTCCCGCGCTGGATGCGTAAAGGCTGGATCTTTGGGCTGGAAATGAAGCCTCTCCGTGTGTCTGTGGTTCTAAAAGCTGCAACCCTCCCCTCCCTCCCTCCCTCCTCCCCTCCGCAGACCCCCCTTTTTGCTTATATGGATGACTTGTCAGACAAAGGCAATAGATGCCAACACTTTGTGATTCGCCAACGTAAAAAACGGGGGTCCAAATGAGGAGGTCTCTGGGTCTGACACACCGGCAGGAAGGGGAGGGAGATAAATAAGGAACGGAGCTCAGTTACAAATATCAGACTTTATTGGACATTATTACAGCTGTGAATTACATGATCACTTAATGGAAGTTTCGAATCAATGAAATAGATACACTTTTTTTTAAATAAATTTGTTGCTTTTATTACAAAGCCTGGCTGCCCGGCAGATGAGCTTTTTTAAACCATCTCATTGAAATTCATCAATATTATTATTAGCATTTGATCGCCTATATTTATGTGGGCTCTTAAAGTATATGTAACAAAGTCAATAAAAGCATTCTTGGCTCTGTTAGCCACACAGGTTGAGTGCTGGACTCTAGAATCGGAGATTGTGGGTTCGAACCCCCGCTGGGACGTCGCTACATATAGAAGGCCCTGATGATGATTTCTTTATGCTTGTTTCTCTCAGTTGGGAAAAAAAATGTTAAAGCGGGCCATGCAACGCAGACGCGTCGACCTTTATCACGCTCAGCTGATGGTGGTGATGATTGTGATGATCGCAGCGGTCCAACCGAGAGCAGTGCAAGTTAAACTGCTGTGGAGCAGTGCCGCTCATCTGCTGTAGATGGCGCTGTATAGTTTCACAAATTTAAAGGCGCTGCCAGAATTGGCCCCCCAAAAAAGTGCAACTTGAGTGCCTCCAACCTGAGTGTGAAAAAATATATTCTTCAGGAAAACTTGTTTTAAGGTATATATGAAGTCAGCTTTGGAAGTGAGGAGGATTCGTGTGCGTTATAGTTTGAAGATCATGTATTTAAATAAAATTAGTGCATTTTCTATATAAGACAAAGTTTTCTTTTAACAAATTTCTCTGAATTATTTTAACCAGTTAACTAATTAACATTCATACAGTTGCAATGAAGAAAAAATAACACATTTATTTATTGTTAATGGAATGTTTCACATAAAAATAGCAAGATTATCAAAATAAAAGTCAAATCAATTTAAACATTTAATTATTGTATCTATAATAATAATAATAATGCTAAACCTATTGTTATAGGTCTAATAATTGGTTGTTTTTAAACAAATGTGTCTCGCCAGAATTTCCTCTGCATTTTGGGGGGTGCCGGAGTCTGGTTGGGAGGCAGACGGCCACATCTCCCTCTCTGCCTCCTGGTCAGGTTAGAGGATGATTTCTCTTTTTGTTACTGTTTTTGGAGAGAGCTTCTGGTACAATATGTAGCACTATAGGCTGTAATTTCACACCCGGCTGCACATTTCCCTTACAGCTACATTCTTTTTTTCCCCCTCCTCTAAGACCCCACCACCACCACCACCACCATGCACCAGCATCCTAGTCCCTCTCTCTCTCTCTCCCTCTCCTGCTCTCCAGTTTTGATCTCTCCACTGAAAAAAATTAAGGAAGACGATGGGAGAAGCAGCAAAAATGCTGAATTGTTTTTTTTAAACACATATCCAAATGAGTACTGCCTGTCTGCTAGCACTGTGTGATGGGCCTCCTTTTTCCGGGGTGACGCCGTGCAGCAGTCAGGGTGACAAATCTCCAAATAATTAGGCTACAATAATAATGATTTTGAAAATTAAAGAGAATCACCCCCCCCACCCCCAGGTTTTGCCAATGCTATACCAGGCTGCACGGTTTCACCAAAGCAGGAAATCCAAGTGAGTGGTAGAAAAATCAAAGTTGCAAAGAAATTAAATCACTGTCTCGTGTCAGTGACGCACAGCTGTGGCATTTAAAGACGGAGCGGCAGCATGTCAAGAGTTTGGAAAATGTTTTTGGAGCCTTGCGTGCACCCATTAGGAGAGGTGTAATGTATTGACAGAGAGCAATTTATCTTTTGCCCCGCTTCCTAATGGCCTGTGCAGAGGAGAGAGGAGGTGGTGGGGGGAGGAGGAGGAGGCGGAGGAGGAGGAGAAGGAGCACCGGTGGACCAGCAGCTCCCACTCAGGCCAG
The DNA here is from genome assembly GCA_020510985.1 of Pholidichthys leucotaenia. Taxonomy (NCBI): domain Eukaryota; kingdom Metazoa; phylum Chordata; class Actinopteri; order Cichliformes; family Pholidichthyidae; genus Pholidichthys; species Pholidichthys leucotaenia. Next base: position 384,870,741 of record CM035836.1, on the reverse strand, counting down.
CACTGGCGGGGACGAGCGGGGACGCCAGCTTTGCGTCTTCTCGTGTCGGGGCTGCTCGTCGGTTGTCTCGCGTTGCTCCGACGTCACCAATCGATTCGAGTTCCCCTGCCAGAGCTGACACCGCTGGCTGTAAGTTGGGCGTTAATCCTTATGGAGGGTTTAAGGGAGGAGTTTGTCAGGGGTTAAAATTGGCTGAGAATGATGAATGCACTCCCCGCTCTGATCTTTTTTTTTTTTTTAAATATTTGCGCATTTCCGCAAACTTGTGTGTTTTCTGCCTCCTTTAATGTGGAATATGTGAAATAATTAGATTTGCGAAAAATTGTGCCCTGAAATGACACCCTAAAATAGCTATGATGGTGCACACGTCGTGTTTCAGCCCGCGCACATTTTCCAGCGCAGTCGGCCCGGGCACGCAGACTGACAGCAGCAACTCTCCGTGCGTCATGACTTCCGGTCCCGGGCGCCCGCAGCCGGGCGGCGCTCCGGGCTGCAAAGCCCGCTTCCCCCGAACAGATGGAGCATCAGTCTGATCCCATCCTTGACACCGTGAAAGATTGATTTTGCACTAGCTTTTTAATTTTACCCATAATTAATTGGATCATTACAACTGTTTTCCATTGATCCCCTGGCCTGAAAGTGAAATAAAAATGCGATCTTCTTATGTGTCTGGCACATCTTTATTTCTATACTTAAGAACCATTTTTAAACTGTTTATTTGAGCACCACAGTTCAAATGAAAACTTTCACCTCACACACACCTTATATAATAAACTGTAGTTTATTATGTAGTTATAGAGTTTATAAACTCAAATGAATTTTTAAATTCTGATTGTATCAAATTTATTATTTTTAATAAAAAAACCGATATAAATAATATCTACTATTAATCAGTTGACACAACCAATCAGCTTATATTTAGTAAATGACTAGATAAGCAGCTAAATATGGAATACATAATTTATTTTGCACATATAGGTACTACACACTACAACTATAAGTTAGTGTAAAACCTCAATAAAATTCATGTACTGTAAATCCAATGCAATTTCAAAATAGAAGATGCATTTATCATAGTTTACCTATAGTAAAAATTACATAAAATAAAAAAAATCAACATTTTGTGTAAAAAAAAAATGCCATCCTGTAGCCCATACTGTCAAGCTATATTGCTGATTTGTGTGTGCACTTAAAACAAGCATGCGGCCAGTTTAATCGCTTACTGTCTTTGATGGCAAATCATGGAAAATTGGGAGCAGGCGTGAAAGTCAATGCTAAAGTTCACAGCTGCTGCGCACGCAGGGGGAAGGGTCCTATTTTAGATGGCAAAACCCTACACAGGAAGAACTCTGCTGCTCCAGGTCTCTGCACTGGAACTGCTAAAAAAAAAAAAAAAAAAAAAAGTGACTAAAAACTGCCACCTGCATCCATTTTGGCGTTAATATAATTAAAAGCCACCCCCCCCCCCCCCCCCACCAACGTTGTTTTCAGATTGGCTGTTTCAGCGGATGATTTGCCCCATCATTGGTCCTCAACACCAACACAGCAGCACCCTGAGTGGCTCCACATATTTTGTGTTGGGTTACAAGATCCGAATGCAAGACAGATCGGGTTACGTTACTTTGATTAGAAAACACTTTGTTAAATTACTTTTCATACCCCGAGCGCAAAGGCAGCCAGACACGTGAGTTTCGGAGCTTTTCCATGCCTCAGGTAGAGCAAATCATTAAGAAAAATTAACATCTCATTTGCATTTAAACACGAAATACGGGCCACATTACAAAACACCACCATTATTATTATTATTATTATTATTATTAAGTGCTTGCTTTTGTCTTTTGCATGCTTTTAGAGACTAAAGTGCAAAATTGTAGAATGAGGCATGGGCTCGTCACTCATTCGTTATGCAGATTTGCAAGTTACTGTTAAATGTGCCCTGCGGTGCCAGATTAAAAATAGCAAATGTATGTATCTTGTCGCTTTTCCAAAGTATTCTCCGTGTTGCATTTATTGTACTGGGAACAAGAGCTAAATCCCTTCTCCTCCCCATCAAACTTTCCACATGAATAGTTAAATGTGCGCCCCTCTGGTTAACAAAGACTGGAGAGGCTTTAAAACACAACGGTAAAGGGAGCAGAAATTGAAGTCAGGGACACGGTGGGTTTAATTTATTTCATTTCTGTTATATGCAGGAGACATCCGACTAATTATTATTAGTATATTTTATATAAATGTCATCCTCCTCAGGGTCTCCACCTCTGCAGCATCCATCGGGGCTGCAGAAAGGCGTTCATTGCTTCTGTAGAGAAAGGACGTCCCCCCCCCCCCCCACTGGCCTGGGTTCGTGGGTTCGTAACTGTGGGAGAAGCGTGATCCTCACCCTTGTCTCCGCGCGCGCGTGTGCAGCAGGGATCAGCCTGGGGCGGCTCGGAGGTGTCCCACCCAGCTGCCTCTGTCCCATCCAGACAGCCAACAGCTTCCAATCACATGTCAGCAATATGGGAACCACAGCTTCTGTCCGGTGGGCCGCTGACGTGCGTTAGCCTATGGCGTGTGAATGCATAATGTAGCAGTCACCTCCTGGTGGCAGCCTTTGAAATCAGAAAAAGATTCTTTTATTCCCCCCCCCCCCCCAAGTTTATTTCTTTCACTCTCACTCTTGTCTTGTTTCTGTTCCTTCTCCGCCTTTGTCCTTGCTTGTTATCGTCAGCGTAATGATCACATAATAATATGAGGAGTGATTGCCACACGCGGCGCGATTTTGCTGATTAGTTTGTGTGTCTGTGGGTGTGTACGTGCGATGCTGTGTATACACATATATTCCTCTCCCCAGAAATCTACGGATGAGCAGCTCCCACATAAGCTCCTGATCACTTCTGTAAATGCTTCCTGTCACCTTCAGTGGTGTAATGATCATGAAAATTGTGACCTTGATCTATGGAAAGCCATAATGTGACTGAATGGCCTCCTCCCACGCACTTTCTCCCCAGCTCCGAGCTCAGAGGTACGCTAAAGGACGGCCCCGAGTTAGATTGTTTAGAGGTAATAAAAAAGCCAGTAGTTTGGCTTGTAATGGTTCAGGCTTTCCTCCTCTTCACAGCCGTTTGGCTAAATTCTCAGTGAAGGAGGCCTCTGTGAATGTAGATGAGAGTCTGGGAGATGATGTCCTCGGGCACAGAGGAGATTTTATTGGTCCAACATGATCAAACACACAAGTGTGCTTAGGAGACAAGCGAGTGCAACATTGTGTTATGTCCCGTACTTGTCATTTGAGGATAAAATCTAAAAATCCTTCTTTGATGTTGGTGTGCACTCTGCGCAGAAGAGGACGAGCTGCAATCTGTGACTGGAGCACATGTGTGAAGTATAATTTTGTTTTAAATAAAGTGTCTGAGTCTTGTTTGTTAGGCTCAAGAGAAACTTTTCTTGTTTGTTTTTCATTATTGTTTTGCTCCAACTGAAGAAAAAAAAAAAAAAAATCTTTGGCAGGATGCTGCTTGAATTCTCATTTAGTCTGGAAAATCTGGTTTGCGCAACATTGTTTATGATCACACCCTTGCCAGCTTTTCATATTTAAACGAGCAAAGGTTTAATTACCAAATGATGACAGTGTCATATGGTGCCATGATGGCACAGGGTGCCTAATGAATGCAGAGGAGCGAGGGATGCGAGTGCGACACTGAGTGACAGTGGGATGCACAGATCAAAACAGGAAAAAGAGGAAGGGGGAGAGACAGTAAAACATCTGTAATTTGCAATTCACTAATGTTCAATGGTTGCTCATGGATTAAGAATTTTAAACTATTGTCTGCCAGATGGAAGGGAAGATGGAGGGAGGGGATGGGGAGGAGGAGGGGGGCTTCTAAGCAGCATATTTACATCTGTATATCAGGGCTAGATTTAGTAATCAGACAGAGGAAAAACCAACTGCCTCCAAAAACACTCTCGGGGTATTGCATCTATTACCTATTTTCCAGCAGCACAAACATTAGAGAACGATTCTGCTATTTTTTTTTTCCAGAGGCATATTTAAATGTGCCAGGACAGCTTGGATACAGTGGGGAGATTTGTGCACAACTTGCTCTATCTATCTCTATATAATCACGAAACAGTTTGGACTCAGGTCTGCTCACATATCAGACTTAATTTCACCGGGATGTTGATGTGCTCTGAAATATTGCACTGAAGTAATATCAGTTAGTGGGCCGCCAAAAGATGTACATGCTTAACCAGGCATGAAACCTTGCTGAATTACACCATATTTATACCTATCCCAGATCAGCGCTTTTGTCATTAAAATTTGGTGTGGTTGCCTGTGTGTTTTATGGATCTGTTTAATGATGCACTGTGTAATAGGGCTGCAATGTATAGCTCCATGACGTACTGGCACATTTCACTCAGAGGCTCCAATAAATAACCTTGGCAACCTTCAAATTTCATCCCAAAAAAGGCTTCCTCTACCTTACAATATTAGCTGTTTTCACTAACTCAGTTTTCTTGCAGCACTTGTTTGCAACAAGTCACATATTCTTTGGGGATTGAAGAAAATGTGACATTTTCCTCTTGAATGTAGAAGGTTGCAGGTATCTTGAAATATTTCAGTACATCAAGTTCAACACCTCACAGCTGCACCTAAGAAGGATTCATTCATTCATTCATTCATCTTCAACCGCTTAATCCTTTTCGGGTCACAGGGGGTGTTGGAGCCTATCCCACCATCTTTGGGCGGGAGGTGGGGTACACCCTGGACAGATCGCCAGTCCATCGCAGGGCCAACACAGAGAGACAGACAACCATGCACTCTCACATTCATACTTAAGGACAATTTATCCCCATTTGATCCCAATTAACCTAACATGCATGTCTGTGAACGTTGGGAGGAAACCAGAGTACCCGGTGAAAACCTACGCAGACATGTGAACATGCAAACTCCACACATGAAGGTCACCAGTGGCCAAGGGTGGGATTGAGCCCAAGATCTTCTTGCTGTGCTGCCACAGACTGCACCACTGAGCTGCCCCCTAAGAATGATTTCAGTCATTACATTCAATGATAGTGTTGAGCCAGGCGCAGATTTGCAAAATATTGGTTTCCAAACCATAATCATAAATAATTTCTATCTAGTATGAAAATCAATCTACCAGCTGAATAAACTTTGTAGTTTGTTAATTTATTATTCTTTCAAGTAGTCAGAACCGTAGCCTAAAAACAGCCAGTGGGCAGCTCCTTTGGTTCCAAAAAGAAGCCACATATTGTGGACTATGTGGTATTATTTCTTTTTAACTTCCATTTGTTACCTTAAAGGGGTAATTCACTGCATTTTTCCCAAATGTTGACAGCTCCCACAGGTCTTAATGGAATATTTGTGACATATTTTGGTCAAAATTCTTTAGTTATTTGATTACTGAAGCATCATTGTGAATCATCTTTTGGAGTCTTCCTCAGAACAGCTCGTTTCAGTGCATGTCTCTTTAAATGCCTGAGAAATGCAGTTAACCCTTTGAGTGTGAAAATTTGTGTGCCCCTAGTGGCAGAGCACGGCACTGCGCCTGCCTTCTCACTCTGACATGATCGCCTGCATTGGGAATTTGTACTGATTTGCCAGTTCCAAAAGGTGGCAGATATCCGTTGGAGGACTCAGTGGATGACACGTAATACACCAAAGAAGAAGAACTCATCATTTCATTTTCCTGTTTGTAGCAGTTAGCCCAGAAAGCTAATATGGCCACGATCATCACCGTCACTTTTTCAGCTTTGTATGCAGAAAATAGCCGCGGGATACAAGCAAAATTTATGTGGGATAATCATAAGACTTTGTAGATGTGGTAGAGATTTTAAGTTACTGGCAGAATGCAAAATATGGACCATGATGGGTGAAAACGCAGCGACCTCGCCACCCAGCCAGCCAGCCCCCCTTTGTCAAAAGTAAGTGAGAAATTTCTGGGGTTTTTTAAATGTACTGATTTCTTGTTCATATACTCTGAAGATAAGATGATGAGGTACCTCTGTACAAAAAACGGTGTCAAAAGACTGAACCATTTTTTGTGTAAATACGTCCAAAGTCCAGTTTTGACTGAGTTATGGAATTTAAAGAGGTGCCGGGACATTATGCAAATTAGATGCATAAATTTATTCCTATCTGAAACTTTGGATCATATTTTACATCTTTCTAATTGACAGTAAGCCATTATCTCTTACCACTTTCAAGTTATAGCCTTGGAAATCTGAACTATTTTATTGACAAAAAATATTTACCACCCTTGACCACTAGGGGTTATGTCGCAGTTTGGCAACATACACACTCATAGGGTTAACTCTCCCCTTGATCTTACATCATGATTGCTAATCTTGGCTGGCAAATTCCTAGCTCGGATATTGAGCCTCAGGCAACTAATACAAATTTATTTTTAAAAAAATGAAGGAAATGGGACTAATAAAGGCTTGTCTTATCTTATCTTATCTTATATTGTCTTAATGCATCAAATGGTGGGCAGTGGTGTGTGGTTTTAGTAGTCAATAGGATATGACTGGTGCCTGAAGTACAATAACTACAGAAACTTGTGAATGAGTGGCTAAACTACTAGCTTTAGCTAGCTGCCTTGGGTCTCAGTTACACTTTAGAGAAAATAAAGTGTAACTAAGCTAAAATAACATCTAAGAGTGACATATTTGGTGAAGTATTGGTAGATGAGCAAGGATTCCAGTGAGGGTTCAATAGAATTTACAGAAAATAGCAAATAATGCAGTTTGACTGACCAATGCCAATTGCCTATCCAAGCTAATGCACCTGAGATTATAGCTAATGCTATAATCTCAGGTGAGATTATAGCAAAATAAGCCAGAATGACATGAGATATAGCTATTATGGACTGTAGATTAGCAGATAGAAACAGGGATGTCTATTAGGGTGACTGAAATGTAAATAAAATAATATAAACTGCACTTGATAAGCTAACTCCCTAGTAGCACTGTTAGCTCTGAAGATACCTTGGCTGGGCTCCCCCACATACTCTTTTGCAGACAGGCAGCAGGAAGGTCAATAATGGAGAAGCAGGTGGGTGTCAAGGCTGGGTTTACCTTTTTTGATGAACAGGAACCAACCCAGAAGAGCTAAAACTGCTCATCCAAGACAATAATTATAGAAATGCTGTGTGGATTTTTTTTTTTTAAGAGAAATAAACATTTTGATGTTTTTCCCAATAATCATGTGACCAATAGATGCATTTCAGAAGGTTAAAACCTAAACCTCCCCCACAATTTTTCACTGAATGGCTCCTTTAATACTCAATTTCCCAATCAGTTTATGGCCTTGCCATGATTGCAAATATAACTTAGAGAAAGGCTACGTGCTGATTGACAAGTCATTTCCAAGTAGCCAAGTGTCTCTGGGTTTGAGCCAATGAACCGTTAGTTAATTAGCTTGACTTAGGGCTAGGCGATATACCAAATAACATTTGGCTGCCTGTGATACATAAAATAGGTGCATCGCGCATATTCGAGTATTTGTGTCAAGTTGTTGCTGAAGTCTTCTGAAAGCGGTAGCTTTCTCACAGAGAACATGTAGATCATTGCTCACTTAGTGAACAAACTTTCAAAATAAGAGCTCCTATCCAGTCTTGCAATGCTTCAAAATAAGAGCAAGTGGCTTGCCAAATAAAGAACTGATGCAATGTAGACACATTAAAAAAATCAAAAATAAGCAACAAATTATACTTCTGTGACTTATTAAACCGCTAAGTGTTAACTATGTGCTGTAAACTGAAACATTTCTACCCATGTGGATAAACTTGATTACTTGATAATGTGAGTTCTGTTAAGCAAAGGAAAAGAGACACACATTGTTGTGAAGAATTTTCTATGACACAAGTTGTCATTTTATTTTATTATTCAGTTTTTCACAAGTGAAATGTATGTATACATACATACATACATACATATATATATATATATATATATATATATATATATATATATATATATATATATATATATATATATATATATACAGTATATATATATATACAGTATATATATATACTACCGTTCAAAAGTTTGGGGTCACTTAGAAATTTCCTTATTTTTGAAAGAAAAGCACTTTTTTTCAATGAAGATAACTTTAAACTAATCAGAAATACACTCTATACATTGCTAATGTGGTAAATGACTATTCTAGCTGCAAATGTCTGGTTTTTGGTGCAATATCTAGATAGGTGTATAGAGGCCCATTTCCAGCAACTATCACTCCAGTGTTCTAATGGTACAATGTGTTTGCTCATTGGGTCAGAAGGCTAATGGATGATTAGAAAACCCTTGTGCAATCATGTTAGGTCTGCAATGCTGTAATTGCTGCAAATGGAGGATTCTTTGACGAAAGCAAAGTTTGAAGGAAAAAATTATTATTTCAAATACAAATCATTATTTCTAACCTTGTCAATGTCTTGACTATATTTTCTATTCATTTTACAACTCATGGTGGTAAATAAGTGTGACTTTTCATGGAAAACACAAAATAATTGTCTGGGTGACCCCAAACTTTTGAACGGTAGTGTATATATATATAAAATTTCTAATAAAAATGTAAATAAAACTACATTTTAAAGGACGTTCAGTATATATATAATTTCTAATAAAAATATATATGGTGCCATATATATATAATTTCTAATAAAAATGTAAATAAAACCAAATTTTAAAGGACATTCAGTACACAAAATACATATTGCGATATGCATCATGTCTCGCAATACAGAGAAATTATATTGTGATACATTTTTTGAGCTATATCGCCCAGCCCTAGCTGGACCCTTTTGGTCATGGAATTTCCAAACTTTAAAAAGTCAGAAAAAACTACTACAACATAAATTACAACATATCATTATCTAAGATCAGTGCTTTAGTCATTAAGAGAGCACCCAGGTAGCCCTGCTATGAATTGCACATCATCATTTTCTTTCACCGTTTTCTCTCTGTCGTCAACAGAATAGAGAGAATAGTTGGCATGTTGCTGTTATTCCAAATTTGCTATGATTGCTCAATTTTGTATTCACCCATCCACATAGGTGCAGCAAGAAAAGTTAACCCCTTCTGTGATAGTCAGGTATTCTTGTCTTGATGTGACATGCTGTAACTTATACCAGACCTGACGCACAGAATGTCAGGTTCATTTGTGACTTAGTGTGAATTTGTTATCCAGTCATACTCACAGACCTACTCGTGCCATCTTATTTAAAGGAAAAGAGCTGACTCCTTATTTTTAGAGCATGCTGGATGTACACAGAGGCAGACACATGTTGTAGCAGTTGTTGCCGTCAATATAGCTCGGCCCTCTGACTGTACAGGTCTCCTGTGGCTCTCTCCCCAGGATTGTGGAAACATCTGTCACGGCGCCTGCCATTTTCCTCTGTGGTCAGAGCGTCAGGTGAAGGTGGTGCCTGCTAGCCTCATGACATGGTACACATGGGTACCTCCAACAACAGTGCTCATTAACAGGCAAATGGAGCAGGAGCCCCAGCAAATTGAGTAGCGTTTCACCAGGATCGGCCCTGCCAGACTGCTCAGATAGCCAAAGTGACATCACCAAGTGCCAGCCCCCTTTGCCCCCACCCCTCTCCAAAAAATTAACATCCCTAATCATCTGCCAGGCTAAACATTATTCTTCATGATTCAGATCAGCCATGCTTGCCCTCCACTCACAGAATATCTCTCCTCTCTTTGGGCCAAAAGCAGCCAGCCTTGGACTGATTGCTCAGCCTTTTGCACCCTTCGTTTGTGAGAATGGCAAATCGATTCAAAAATCATCACCCATGAGCCGCTCTCATGCAGAGTTGGGAGTGTGTCACAGATATGAAATGGAAATAAGGACAACAGAAAGTTGGGCCTCCTTTCTGAAGTGAGACTCAAAAGAAATAAACCCAGAAGTAAGTTTTATTGCTTAAAAATCAAATGATGCTACAAATTAACAATGCTATCGATGATGGAAATATTCAGAAAAGGTTAAAAATAATTGCAGAATTAAAATTTCATTATGTAGAAGTCCTTAAATGAGTTGGTGTTCTTTCAAACAGTATAACTAGCTGCCTGGTCTGAATTTCTATAACATTTTGACATAAAGACAACCAGTGTTTATGTGCTACCTCTTCTTCATCTCATGCCAGACTTAACCCTAACCCTAATTCCATGTACAGCGGGGAAAATAAGTATTGAACACGTCAACATTTTTCTCATTAAACATATTTCTGATGGAACCACTGACCTGAGATTTTCACCAGGTGGGCAGTGCGGTGGCGGAGTGGTTAGCACTGCGGCAGCACAGCAACTCATCCTTGGCTGGGGGATCTTGGGTTCGATCCCAGCCCCTGACCAACAGTGATCTGTGTGGAGTTTGCATGTTCTCCCCGTGTCTGCGTGGATTTACTCCGGGATTTCTCCGGTTTCCTCCCACATGCTAAACACATGCAAGTTAGGTTAGTTGGAGACTCTAAAGTGGCCCCAGGTGTGAATGTGTGTGTGAATGGTGAAAGGCTGGGCGCCGCACTAGTGGCTGCCTCACCCACTCATGTGGATACCCTGAAATTTCCCCATTGTGGGACTAATAAAGGATTCTAAATAAAAATAAATAAATAAAATATCAGTAACAACCCAAGTAACCCATACATACAAAGAAATCAAGGCAACTGTGTTCACAAAACAAGCTATATTTAATAAAGTGGAATGACACAGGGAATAAGTACTGAACACGCTTGTTGAAATTAATTTAATATTTAGTAGAAAAGCCTTTGTCGGTAACAACAGCTTCCAGAAGCCTCCTGCATGGAGGACCTAGGCACAGGCATTGCTCAGGAGTGATTTTAGCCCATTCTTTCACACAAACTGTCTTCATATCTTAAAGGTGTCTTCTATGAACTCTGATCTTCAGTTCATTCCATAGATTTTCAACTGGATTCAGGTCAGGTGACTGACTGAGCCATTCTAGCAGCTTTATTTTCCTTCTCTGGAGCCAGCTGAGAGTTTCCTTGGCTGTGTGTTTGGGATCATTGTCTTGCTGACATGATAATGACATGAAGAAACATGTCAGAGGGTCACAGTAGCAATTCCTCACCTATTCCTGACCCCTGTCCTATTTCCCTACACTTAACCAAATATTCTTAGTATCAATCATTACCCCAACTTTAACCTCTTAAAAATATGTATTTAACGTGTAAAATAAGTTAATCACCAAACTGGAAGTGAGTCTCTAATAAGTAAGTGCTAGTAAACACAGAACAAACAGAAATTAAAAGTCAAGAGAGAGAATTAAACTCTGGTCTCCAGAGTCTAAATACGTTTCTCATGCCTTTCCTCCGCCGTGTAGATTCAGTTTTATTAAATGAGGAGATACAGTGGGTTCGTTGAGGAGCTTACAGTCTTCTTTTATAAATTAACAAGAGGACTTCTTTAACGATACAGCATCTAACATGCAACACACCCATCTTTAAAATCCTACATCTCTTTTTAAAAAAAACACAAAACTGAACTTGAACTGAAAAAAATAAATTGTTTGTTTTCTGCTTTTCATTTCTGTATAAAAAATTATAATCCAGATCCAGATAAACAAAAATTCCCTTGCATCATCTTAATTTTATTGTTAATGACACTTTTAGATACAGTAAGCTCACAATAAAGAAAAATACTCTTTCATGAAGACTGACATGTCTACTTTCTAACCAGTGAAAAACCCTAAAACTCTCCTCAAAATTAAAAAAAATAAATCCAGAAGATAAACAAATGGAGAGGAAACATGGCATATTTAATTAATTACCCTGCATTAGGAAGTTTGTTTACAGAAATGAAGTGCTACAAGAGGTCTGATGCTAATTAATTCAAAGTGTACTTCCCCCATCTCACTCCCCACAATGTGTTGATGACTGCTGCTGAGGTGCCTTCATGCCAGGGAAACCTATGTCTCATTGGATTTCCATCAATGGCTCTGAGGTGTGTATGCAACAAAAGCTTGCCACACAGATTAGGGAGAGTGTTAACATGATTACTGATTAATAACGCCAATTAGAATTCACAGCAAGGAAATAAGAAGAGCGGATCAGCATGATCATGACAAGACGTGGAAGACTGTTTGAATCATGCATGAACCAGCTCAGCTGCAGCATTTCTTGGCATATTTTTTTGTTGAAAGCTTGAAAGTAGAACCTAAGATGTCTCAACTGCTTTCTAGCTATTTGACCTCCAGCTGTATTTTTAGATTTTGCAAAGCAAAGAAAGGGGGAAAAAGTGCTTATCCACATGTCCTGTTGACTTTTTTTTTTTGCTGCCACTTCATCAGCGTGTCTGGGGGTGAGGCGCAGGGCTGCACACACAGTATAACCACAGTCTCAGGAGGCCTCTCTCTGGACAATGATGTATTTAAGCCCCTACAGAGGTCAGATGGACTCTGTCCAGAACATCACCTGCAATCAATAGTGTTGGTAAACCAGGCACAACTGAACAGACATGGAGAGTCCTCTTCTAAACACACTGAGAGGGAACCACATGGGCCATTGCACTGATAAAACTGGAAGAATGGCTTGATGCTTGTTACTTAAGCTCAGCTGACTGAGGGAGTCATTGTTTTTGTTGGACTTGTGTTTTGATGCTCCTGCAAAACTGGGAAAAAAGCATCGCTATATTGATAATAAATAGCACACATGGTCTGATAGAGTTAAAAATTGTTTGTATTTTTCTTTATTTTAAGGCCATGGATCATGCAGTCAATGCAACACTGTCTCCAATCTATGAAATTTATTAGGGCTGTATTAATATATCTATTCTGCTTCTTTTTAAATGTTGTTATTTTTTACTAGATTTTATTATATTTCTTTCTCAAATTTGTTACAAAAAGGATAATATAAAATAATGATATAAATAATATCAATAAAATAAGGAAAATAACATAAATAAAAACTATAATACAATATAATGCACTCTACAAGAAGGGACAGCGCAGGCTGTTCCTGCTGAGGAGACTCAGGTCTTTTGGTGTACAAGGGGCGCTGCTGAAGTCATTCTATGACACGGTGGTGGCATCAGCCATCACTTTTGGAGTGGTCTGCTGGGGCAGTGGCATTACTGCAGCCGATAGGAAGAGACTGAACAAACTGATTAAGAAAGCTAGCTCTGTCCTGGGGCAGCGCCTTGATCCGATGGAGGAGATAGGAGAGAGAAGGACGGTGGCTAAACTGTCATCTCTGCTGGAGTCCGAGTTCCACCCTATGCAGGACATACTGAATGCACTGAGGAGCTCATTTAGCAGCAGACTACATCATCCCAGGTGCACAACCGAGAGGTTTCGTAGGTCCTTCCTACCAACGGCTGTCAGACTGTACAACCTAAGCAGGGCTGCTCGCAGAGATAGCAAAAAGACGTAACAAACTAATAGTTTTTTGAATGCAAAAGATGCAATAGACTTACACAATGGTCCTCTCCGGCATACAACTAGGAACATACCGGTCGCTATGGAGGGTGAGAATATGTATGGGCACATAATCATACCATGTAGGATAACTAAGTAGACGGTTATGCTGTTTCATTCCATCTAGCAACAATGCTCTGCACTGTGTGTGTTTATATATTTACATATTTATTCCATCTAGCTACAATGCTCAGCACTGGGTGTGTTTATATATTTATATATCTACATATTATTCCATCTAGCTACATTGCTCCGCACTGTGTGTGTTTATATACTTGCATATTTATTCCACCTAGCTGCAATGCTCCGTACTGTGGGTGTTTATATATTTACATATTTATTCCATCTAGCTACAATGCTCTGCACTGTGTGTTCATATATTCATATATTTATTCCATCCAGCTACAATGCTCTGCACTGTGTGTCTGTGTGTGTGTGTATATATATATATTTTATAGTAATACGTACATATGTATATTAGCTGCTCTTGCTTGCTTGTTTTTTTTTTTTTTCTTGCCTTCTGATTGTTGCTCTGAGTGTTGCTATCCCTGTGCTGTTGCAATCCTGGAATTTCCCCGTTGTGGGACTAATAAAGGCTTATCTTATCTTATCTTATCTTAAACAATAATGAAAGTATTGAAAATTGGTGATTGTTTTTCACTGTTTCCACAGAACTTTAAAATGTTAAATAAAACATTTTGAAAAATAAAACTAAATAAAATGAATAACTGAAATCTATTTTATTGGTGATATAATAACAATAATAATAATCAGAACTGAGCCTTTTTTTAAAAATTCCTTTTTTTCATTTAAAGGGGTCATTGACTGCACTTTCACCACATTTTAACAGCTCGCATATGTCTTAATCAATTGTTTGTGACATATTTTGGTCAAATTTTCTTTAATTATTAAATCATTGCAGCATAATGTGTGAATCATCTTTGCAGCATTTTTGAGAAGACCTGGCTTCAGTGCCTGTCTCTTTAAATCTCTCAGACCACATTCAACTCTGCCCGCTCTCTTACATCACTATTGCCAACATTAGCTGGCTAGCTGGGATCTAGCTTGAGCCAACTAATGTAAATGTGTCTCAAAGACTGACTGAAATAATGCATCACTCCTGGGCAGGAGTGTGTGGTTTCAGTGGTCGACACAGGACATGACCAGTCCCTGGAGTACAATAAGCACAGAAACATTTGCAAATGAGCAAGACTAGGTGGCTAAACTGCTTGCTTTCACTAGCTGCGTTAGTGGTGCTAGTGATGTAGCATCACTGTGAAAATATAACAAAATAAGCCAGAATGATGTGTGATATATTATTGACTGAGGATTAGTGAACCACGTGGAAACAGAGATGTCTAATAGGATGACTGATATCTATAGAAAATAACAATGTAAACCATAGCTTAGAACCACTGTTAGCTCTGAAGCTAATGCCTTTGGCTCCCCGCCCATCCACATGACAGACAGTAACAGAAAAGCAGGCAGGTATAAAGGCTAGTGACGTCTACCTTTTAGTGACATTTTCCATTTCTTGACATACAGGAAAATACCCAAAAGAGTTTAAACAGCTTCCTGGGGAAGGGGGGTGGGTGACATAAAGGCTGTGTGTGTTTGGTTTTTTTTTAAAGAGAAGTGAATGTTTTGACATTTTTTCACTAATCACGTGGCCGATAGACACATTTCAGGAGGCTAAAACCTAAAACACAATTTTTCAGTCAATAACCCCTTAAATACCATTTCAATACATAATACACTTTTCCCAATATCAATGCTTTTCATCGCTCTAAATTTCTATCTGTTCCCTCTTCACTGTTCCATTTTCGGATCTTTGCAATGTCAGGCTCCAGTTAAGTAACAAATACGTCTGCCAAGTGCCTTATCTTTATTGGGAGCAAGCCTCTCCAAAGTGGGCTGGATTCAGTCATGTGTCTGTGAACTTGAGCCCCCCAAAAACAATGAATGCTGAGCCACCGGGTGTCAACTGCAAGTGGGTTTTGAAGAATTGGCATAGTCATTTAGGCAGCACCTCACATCCTTCACAAACAAATGAAGCCCCCAGTGCTTCAAAGTGAGATTGATCTCCTTTTGAGACTCGGCACAGAACACTGGGATTCTGAATATTGAGAAAGGTGCCTCACCCCATGGAAACCCAGCGTAAGCCCATCCCTCCCCCACATCCTACCCTCCAATGGAGTGATGTAGAAACAGGGACCCGGTGGAGTTTTTCAACTTCATCAATATTCACTCATTCATCGTGAGTCCTGGCAGCAAATTCTCGACTGTATTACTGGATGGATGTTCTCCTTTGTCGCCGTGTGGAGTGTCTGAAATGGAATTTTAAATTAGAATAGAACAATTCCCAATTTTTATGGACTTCGGTCACAGCCATATATATCACTTAATGATGGAAAACTTTTCAATTTTCCTAGTGTAGGCCTTTGGCACTACCCAGCCATTAAATAGGTCAGGGATGAATGTGCATAGTTTACTCTCAGTTCTCATAAGAGATGGAAAATCCTGCATCATTTTGATTTAAAAAAAAAAAAAAACTTATTTGGAATCACATAATCAATCCCCATTTGAATTTTATCTTCCTTCCTGTTTTATTGTTTTCTTGAAAATAAATGTCCACCAACGTTGTGGTAAAATATAAATCAGCCTTTAATAAAGCGGTTTAAAAATCAGTGAACCCAGTAAGTTAACGGATCATAGCTGGTCATCCTCGCTCTCACTGACCCATGCTCACATGGGTCATAACATCTGCAAAAGCCTGTGACAGAGAAGCTGAAGAATCCTTGTTGGGGTGCGCTGTCAATACATGCTGGAAGTAGGTTATTTCATGATTAACACGGCAAATTTCCCACAGTGAAATCAGATTAGACTTCATGAGTTAAAAAAAGAAGACACATCGCTTCTTGTTTGTGTCCATAAAAAATACTTTCAAAATTTTTTTTCTAATGACTTTTGGTAAGGAATATAAAAGATAAGACTATAAAAGGCCAAATATTTTTTATTGTTTATTTTTTGTGGTAATTATTAACCTTTAAATTCAGATTAAATGTTCTTTTAATCACCCAGTTAAAACCTGAATTAATTACAAATCTGCTACAAAAAGGGGATTTTGTCATAAAAATGTTAATTACCAGGGGTTACTGACCTCCCTTTTGGCGTTGTGTATCCCCAGCTGAGGACAGGGCGTTTGTCCACTGTCGACACTTAATGACGGTAATATTAAGCACTCACAGAATGTTGTCGTGCTTTTGTCTTCATTCATATCAAAATGAACTTCTTGGAGGCCCGCATTTATCAATCACGGCAGGGCTCCAGCTGTTCACAAGTCTTTGGCTGGGCTTCAACAGCCGGGCTTACAAATTGTCTCTGAATAGCGTCGAGCAAGGCCCCTTCAACCCCCTTTTGTCACTGTCTCCTGACAAATGCTCCTCGACTGCCTCTCCCAGACACATGCCTCCTTCCTACCTTCTGCTCTCTGCTATCAGATGGCCTGCTTTGCATTCTCACATGGCTCAGCTATTAGCTGCTTTATCTGAATGGCGGCCAAAAACCAGACAGGGTTATAGCAAACTTGAAGTATCTGGTGTGCCCATGCCACTTACCATAATTCTCCTTTTCTGTTTTCATCAATATGCACAGGTCCCTTTATTTTCTTTTTCATACACTCACCCTATTAAATGCTATATATATAGTATACGTATATATATCTTCTTCTTTTGGCTGTTTCCTTTAGGGGTCGCCACAGCGGATTATCTGTCTCCATCTCACCCTGTCCATTGCATCTTCCTCTGTAACACCAACCCTCTCCATGTCCTCCTTCACTACATCCATGAATCTTCTCTCTGGTCTTCCTCTTTTCCTCCTGCCTGGCAGCTCCATCTTCAACATCCTTTGTCCAATATATCCACTATCCCTCCTCTGTACATGTCCAACCATATCAGCCTTGCCTCGCTTACTTTGTCTCCAAACTGCTCAACCTGTGCTGTCCCTCTGATATACTCATTTCTAATTTTGTCCCTTCTGGTCACTCTCAATTGTCATAATTGGCCCTTTCAGGGTAGAAATAAGGCACCACTCGCCTGCAGTGAGTTTGCTCATTTATTAACCACTTGCACTCCGGGCAATTTTCCTAAAAATGCCAAAAAATAACGTGCCCAAAGTAAATCGAAAGCTGTTCTTCAACCCTTTGCAGCATCTTCATGGGGTTGGTCTCATTTTAAAGAAAACACTTTGAATTTTTTGGCAAAAAAAACATAATCTCTCTATGTGCTCCGGCCACTGAGTTACAGTCATCTAAACATACTGAACTTGAAGAAAAAAAATTGAACACAGTGTTTTTTTGGATACAAATGCTTGTAAATAACACACAGCTGTCCGATCCGGCTGGAAAATGCAACAGAAATGTAGAACCAAGTGTTATCCAGCTGAGATCCAAATTTGGTAACAATACCACAAAAAATGAATATTTTACACAGCTTTGTTCTCAGGCTGTTCCCAGGCGTTTTGGAACTGTGCCAAATTGTGCCAAATGGCACAGTTTGGAAAAATGTCTGTAACTTTTGAATGATTCAATGTAGAAGCTTCATTTTAGGCTCAAAGGAAAGGTTACACTCAGGGCTGTGTCTGTGTGTGTGTGTGTGGGGGGGGTCGTCCCCCCCCCGCTATCAAGGACAGAGTTCGGCCCTCGCTACATGACAGATTACACTCGTTGCATGTTTCCACAGCAACGCTGTCACAGCGGCTCCCCCCCCCTCGCTACTCTGTGTGTGTGTGGGGGGTTGTCCCCCCCCCCGCTCGCTACAGAGGATGGACTTTAGAGCATCGCTACACAACGGATTAGCCTTATGTGGTGATGTAGGACAGCAGTGCAGTCACCGCGGCTCCCCCCCCCCCTCGCTGCAGAAGAATAGCGGGGGTGGGGGGGGGCGTTCACAGCCTGTACACTGCGAGCAACCCCTTGTACCGCGGCGCACGAACTTCAGACTTCGTGAACCGCACAGCTGTAATTTACTGATCGGTCAAAAGTCATTTTGGATTACAATTTTCAGGGATAGAGAATAATTTAGTTTATAACACCTTACCTCTTCACAGCGGAGTCTGGGCGAACTTGTCTTCCTCATTGTCAGACAAACGCGGCGCTGGTCCGCTCTGGTTCTGGTCTCGCGACTCGATCAAAACATAATTCCATTATTGCGGTTTTGTGCTTCCATGATTGCGGTTTTTGGTGAACGATTTTTCAAAACAAATAACAGTAGTAATTAAAAAAAGACTGGCGAAGGCGTGTGTTTCACTCAACCTTCGTCGTCAGCCTCCGTCGGTCTATAATGACCATGGAAGAAATCATAATGTCTACTCTGCTGGAACCAATACAAAATAAGCACCGCCTGTGGCCGAACATGCTGATCCACGAATGGCACTCCCTGTCACACAGGTTGCATTTGTGGATGGTCTCCATGCTGCTGGGTCTGTGGAGCTCTTCCTGTGTCCTTTTTTGATCCGCTGCAGCAGCCAGTCTTCACCCAGCCTTAAAAAAAAAACAGCTCACGAACTTCTCTGCTTCAATTGGCTCACTGCATTCAAAGCGTTGGGAGGCGGGTCCTCCTTCCTAGGTTTTCATTCATTGGTTCTTCAAGGTTTCAGAAACCCAATTCAAGGCTCTTATTAGTCGAATGAGAGGTCAATCAGATGAACTAATCTGTTCGCGGCTGTGTTTGCAGATTTTTTTTTCAGTGGCGCTTGGAGGCCACACCACCTACACCACCACCATCAATATCCTTATCATGCGTCATGCGCACGAGGGCGCACGAGTGCGCTCTCGTGCACCCTCGTGCGCCCTAGGACGCAGAGACTTGCCCGCCCGCGGAACAACGGAGTGCAAGTGGTTAAATAATAAGGAACACAAATACTTGCCACGAGGGGCGGATTACAAAAAGCTATATACGAGACTTACATGAAACAGATGAGGATAAAACCTAAGCTGAGGAAAGACTGAAATCAGGGATGGGGATTCCAGTCAGCACATGACTAGGTCGCTGCGAGGAATAAACCTCACCAGCCAACTTAAATAGTAACATAGAACTCAAACAAGAAACAGGTGTGGAGTGAAAGTAATTAACCAAAACACAAACAGCTGTGAAAACCATGAAAAGGCTTCGGACGTCACCAGCTGAGCAGCCAAAATAAGAGCATGAAACACAATGAATGAAAAATCAAGACTAAATATAAATACATAACAAGGGGAAAACCACAAAGACCCGAGCACGGTACTGACATAATGTTCGGCTCAGGAGACGCACACACACAGGCTCAGAGTAGTTCAAACTGTTTATTAACAGCAGGGGTGTATGGGTGTGTGTCAGCGGGATGTAAATGTATTGGTGGTGGCGTCTGCTTCGGGCACAGAGGCAGGAGACCGTTCAGCCGGCAACCCTATGGGAAAGAACAGACACAGGGTGACAGGCACACACCAATACAGGAGGAGAATAGGAGAGGGAGAGAAGCTTACTTGTGTTAGACTGATGGCAGGCACTTCAAGGACGGAACCCCGGGAGACAGTCACCTGCAGGACTCGGTGCAGCAGCGAGGAAGGACGAGGGACGGAGTTGTCCGCCGCCGAGGAATCCACCTGTGCACAGGGGAGCAGACTGGGAGAGGTAAGGAAAGGAATCTTCTTACCGCTTAGCGTGACACTGAAGAGAGAGTTGATGCTTCGCATGGAAGGCGATGAAGTCTAACGGCTTCAGGCCGAAGCTCAGGGCGAGGCGGCTTTTATCCCTCGCCGCTGATGAGTAGCAGGTGCGTGAGCAGGTGGCGCCGCTGATGAATGGCGCGGCGTGACAGTACTCCCCCCTCTAGCAGTGCCTCCTGGCAATGGCTTATCCGGGTGCGCTCAGTGGGAGTCCGCGATGAGCGATGGGTCCAACACAAACGACGGGGGCACCCACTGTCGATGCTCGGGCCCATAGCCCTCCCAGTCCACCAAGTATTGCAACCCACGACCCTGGCGCCGGGAGTCCAGGATGGAGGAGGCGGACCAGGCCGGATGGCCACCAATCATCCGGGGCGCGGGTTGCGCTGCAGGAGGAGGGCAAAGGGGGTCAGTGACTGCCAGCTTCACCTTCGACACGTGGAAAGTGGGATGAATGCGGAGGGAGGGGGGAATTGCCACGCGCACAGCCACCGGGTTGATGATCCAGGTGATGGGATAGGGACCCATGAAGCGCTGTGCCAGCTTTCTCCTCTCGCCTTTTAAAGTGACGTCCTGGGTGGAAATGTAAACAAGTTGCCCAACTCTGTACGCCGGGGCAGGTCTTCTACGCCGGTCCGCCACAGTCCTGTTGCGCTCCGCTGTGCGTAATAGCGCATTGCGCGCGGCAGTCCAGGTGGAGCGGAACTGCCTGAGATGGGCCCTAACTGACGGGACAGTTACCTCACTCTCCTGCTCCGGAAACAGCGGGGGGTCGTAACCCAGGGACGCTTTGAAGGGGGACATCCCTGTAGCAGAAGAGCGAGCGGTGTTGTGGGCATATTCAACCCAGGCAAGATGGTTGCTCCAGGACGTGGGTTTGGATCTGGACACACAGCGGAGCGCAGCCTCCAGCTCCTGGTTGGTCCTCTCACACTGCCCGTTGGATTGGGGGTGATGGCCGGAGGAGAGGCTCACCTTGGCTCCGATGGCGTTGCAGAAAGACCTCCAAACCTCGGATGAAAACTGGGGGCCCCGGTCCGAGACCACGTCCACCGGAATCCCGTGCAGCCTGACCACGTGTTGGAAGAGGAGGTCCGCCGTCTCCAGGGCAGTAGGGAGGCCTCGCAGGGGGACGAAGTGCACGGCCTTGGAGAAGCGGTCCACGATGGTCAGGATGGTGTCATAGGAGTTGGAGACAGGGAGTCCAGTGACGAAATCCAACGCGATGTGCGACCAGGGCCTGCCAGGGACGGGCAGGGGCTGGAGCAGACCCGCTGGAGGGGCATTTCCCGACTTGCAGGTGGCACAGATTGGGCAAGCCCGGGCGTAGCGGGCTGCATCCCTCCGCAGGCCTGGCCACCAAAAGGACCGTTGGAGGAGATCTATCATCCGGGAGGTGCCAGGGTGACAGGTGAGCTTGGAGGTGTGGAGCCAGTGGATGACCTGTCCTCGGACCGCGGATGGCACGAACAGTCTCCCCTCCGGTCCGCCGCCAGGGTCAGGTTCCACCTCCTGTGCCTTCCGGATCTTGCTCTTGATGTCCCACGAGATGGCTCCCACGACGCACGACCTGGGCAGGATGGAGTGGGGCGCCTCCTCTGACTCCACGGGGGTGAACTGCCTGGAGAGGGCGTCAAGCAGGGCGTTCTTAGAGCCAGGCCTGAAGGTGATTGAAAATTGGAACCTGGCGAAGAACAAAGACCAACGCGCCTGGCGGGCGTTCAGGCGCTTGGCAGATCGTAGATATTCTAAGTTCTTGTGGTCCGTAAGGACCACAAGCGGCAGGTTCGCCCCCTCCAGCCAGTGACGCCATTCCTGCAGGGCGAGTTTGATGGCCAGGAGCTCTCTGTCCCCCACATCGTAATTTCTCTCCGCCGGGGACAAGCGCCGGGAGAAGAAGGCGCAGGGCCGTTTGGCGCCATCGTCCGGTGACCGCTGGGACAGCACTGCTCCCACTCCCGTGTCCGAAGCGTCTACCTCTACGATGCACTGCAGCGCGGGGTCGACCTGGCGAAGGACCCGGGAGGAGGAGAATTCTGCCTTCAGCGCCTCAAAGGCGGCAGCAACCTCTTCGGTCCACCGGAACGGGACTTTCGGGGACGTGAGGCGGGTCAGTGGTCCAACGATGGTACTGAAGTTGGGGACAAAGCGGCGGTAGAAATTGGCGAAGCCAACAAATTGCTGCACCTGCTTCCGGGATGCAGGTGTAGGCCATTCCACCACCGCCTTTACCTTCTCTGGGTCAGGGAGCACCTTATCGTGGGCGATGATGAACCCCAGGAAGGACGTACTCCTGGCGTAAAATTCACACTTTTCTGCCTTTACGTACAGACGATTCTCCAGCAGCCTTTGGAGGACCCGCCTCACGTGGACCTGGTGCTCGTCCCTGGACTTGGAGAAGATGAGAATATCGTCCAGGTAGACGAACACGAAAAGGCCGATGAAGTCCCGGAGGACGTCATTAATGAGGCGCTGGAAGACTGCAGGAGCGTTGGTCAACCCGAACGGCATCACCAGGTATTCAAAGTGGCCGTTCGGGGTACGGAAGGCCGTTTTCCACTCATCTCCCTCCCGGATCCGGACGAGGTGGTAAGCGCTGCGTAGGTCCAGCTTGGTGAACCAGGTCGCCCCCTGGAGGGAGTGGAAAGCAGTGTCCATGAGAGGCAGGGTGTAACGGTCCTTCTCCGTGATATTGTTGAGGGCCCGGTAGTCGATACAAGGGCGGAGGGACCCATCCTTCTTTCCCACGAAGAAGAACCCTGCCCCCACGGGTGACGATGATGGGCGAATTATCCCAGCACTTAATGACTCCTTCAGGTAGGCGTTCATCGTCTCCTTCTCCGGCGCAGACAGGCTGTAAAGGCGACCAGAAGGTAAGGGAGCCCCCTGGCGGAGGTTGATGGCACAGTCGTAGGGCCGATGAGGGGGAAGAGACATAGCTTTCGCTTTACTGAACACCATACCCAGGTTGTGAAACTCCGGAGGCACCAGGGACAGGTCCGGGGGTGCAGCGTCCGTCGCGGGGGGAGGAGCGGACGGCGAGCAGGCAGCGGACTGGAGGCAGGTGCCCAGGCAGAATGTACTCCATGCCGATACCCCAGCTGATCTCCAATCCAGGACCGGGTTGTGAAGACGGAGCCAGGGATACCCCAGGATGACGGGCGACACAGAGTTGGGGAGGACGTAGAAGGTCATCGCCTCCCGGTGGTTTCCCGAGATGATGACCGGTACAGGGATAGTTTGATGTGTCACTCTCCCAAGGGAGGCACGGGAGAGGTGGACTAGGGAGATAGGAGTGTTGAGTGCCTGGCAGCGGATGCCCAATCGGGTTGCCAGGCTTTGTGAAATGAAGCTGCCTTCTGCGCCCGAATCCACCAGTGCGTGGGTGAGGTGCCCAGTGGGGTTATGGCAGAAACGGAGGGGCAGCTTCAATTGGGTGAGTGATCCTAACCGATTGACGTCCGCGAGGCCCCCAACAGTGACTCGCGGACCCCACCGACTGGCTTTCCGTGGACAACGCTCCACGGTGTGTTTGTCGCCTCCGCAATACATGCAGAGGCCCAACTCACGGCGGCGTTGTTTCTCCACAGGGGAAAGTTTGGTCCAGCCCGTCACCATCGGCTCCGACTCCTCGGGGCACGATGCTGGCGGTGCCGCCAGGGGGCGAGCTTGGAACAGGTGCGGCGAGGCTCCACGAGGGCGAGAAGAAGAAGACTTCCGCCCCGAGGAGCGCTCGCGCAGCCTGTTATCCAAACCTACCGCTAAGGACGTCAGCTCCGCTAGCGTCCCAGGAATATCCCGACCAGCCAGTTCATCCCTCAGATCACTATTGAGGCTGCGGAGGAACAGGCCACAGAGGGAGCGTTCCTCCCAGCCCAATTCCTCCGCCGCTACCCGGAAGTCGACCGAGTAGTCCGCTGCCGACCGGCTTCCCTGCTGGAGAGCGAGAAGCCGATCGACCTGGACCGTCTCGGTTTGAGAATGGTCAAAGACCTCCAGAAAGCGCCTCACGAATTGGTCATAGGTGAGGGTGGCATAACTGGGCCTCGCCATTACGGCGTAGGTCCAAGTTAACGCACGCCCCTCCAGGAGATTCCCTATGTAACCAATTCGGCTGTGATCCGAGGGAAAATCTCCGGGCACACGGTGGAACACGGACTCACACTGCATAATGAACCCCCGCGCTCCGCCGAGCTTACCGCTAAAGCGGGCGGGGGTCGGAATCGGTGTGAGCCGAACCGGTGCCACTGGAGCCGGCTGGACGGCCGCTGGAACAGCAGGAGCCGCGCCACCCTGGCGAGTCGGGGGGAACGGCTGTTGGGGGTCCAAGCGGTTCAATCGGTTAGTTAATTCTAATAATTGATTAAGTACCACCTGTTGCTGATAAACAATCTGATCCACCCGAGCCTCGAGGATGGTAAACCGGTGCGCGAGCCCGCCGTCTGCCGAGCCGCTCTGCTGAAGCCGTACTGACATAACGTTCGGCTCAGGAGACGCACACACACAGGCTCAGAGTAGTTCAAACTGTTTATTAACAGCAGGGGTGTATGGGTGTGTGTCAGCGGGATGTAAATGTATTGGTGGTGGCGTCTGCTTCGGGCACAGAGGCAGGAGACCGTTCAGCCGGCAACCCTATGGGAAAGAACAGACACAGGGTGACAGGCACACACCAATACAGGAGGAGAATAGGCGAGGGAGAGAAGCTTACTTGTGTTAGACTGATGGCAGGCACTTCAAGGACGGAACCCCGGGAGACAGTCACCTGCAGGACTCGGTGCAGCAGCGAGGAAGGACGAGGGACGGAGTTGTCCGCCGCCGAGGAATCCACCTGTGCACAGGGGAGCAGACTGGGAGAGGTAAGGAAAGGAATCTTCTTACCGCTTAGCGTGACGCTGAAGAGAGAGTTGATGCTTCGCATGGAAGGCGATGAAGTCTAACGGCTTCAGGCCGAAGCTCAGGGCGAGGCGGCTTTTATCCCTCGCCGCTGATGAGTAGCAGGTGCGTGAGCAGGTGGCGCCGCTGATGAATGGCGTGGCGTGACAGGTACAGACCTGCGCTCGGCATCACTACAGTGCCCCTCCCTTAAAGGCCAAATGTCACGTAACAGGGTACTTTAAATATCTTGAAACTAGATATAAAAGGGAACCGATCCGTTCGGGTCTTGGTGCATATGCTTCAGTAACAACGGAGTATTCGTTAATTTAAAACTGCCGCGCTTGGCCTGACACGGCCCCTGGAATCGCCTGGGGAAGAAGGCGGAAGTGACGAAATCGATTGTACCCTAGTTTGATGCTTGGGGTATTTCAATTGATTGTTTATATGGAGACTGGAAGGTTGAAGTGAGCAACAAGAAAGAAAAAATTGGATATTTCACCCATACCTTAAAACAGGACTATCAGGGACAGCTGGGTAATAAGGGACACTTCTCTGGGAAATGTTTTCATACCTGTCAAGTGAGACGTTTTCGCCGTACTTCAACACCGTAAAAAGCGGCTATAAGGAACGGCGGAGCAACGAGGCACACCTCTCTGGGAAATGCCCCAAATGCAACTCGTGTTGTTATTGTCAAATATTTTAAGGATTCATGGATATTTGACAATAACAACACAACTCAGCGTCCAGCGCAAAATAAAAAAAAAAAAAGCAGAATTCTGTATTTGTCAGGCGATCTCTGTCTGTTCCGCAACCGCTGCACAGCTGAACGTGTTAAACCATTGTCCTAATGACTTCTCATTGTAGTGAGAATAGCTCAAGCTGAGCGATCAGCCCGCCCAGACAATCAAACTAATGACTGACTCCACACTTCTCGTTGTAGTGATAATAGCTCAGGCTGAGCCAGCACCAGCTGTGGGGGATCACACACAGGAGTGCTCCTCAAGACACTCAATTTTTTTTCCCGTATGTTTTTGTTTTGGGCGTACAGAAATGGCAATACGCCCGTTTTTGCTAAAATTGCATTTTCCCTGTATTTTCCTTAAAATATTTGACAATAACAACACAAACTACATTTAAAACATTTCCCAGAAAAGTGTCCACCACTGCGCCGTCCCCCACAGCCGCGCTTGGCACCAAAATACGGCGAAAACGTCTCACTTGACAGGTATGAAAACATTTCCCAGAGAAATGTCCATTATTACTCTGCTGTCCCTTATAGCCGCGTTTTACGGTATTAAAATACGGCGAAAACGTCTCACTTGACAGGTGTGCGCCTCCATTTTCATATTGATCTGGTCAATTTCTTGACAGCAGCGGCTCTCCTCCACTGTAATAATAATGGCTTCCGAAAAATCAATATTTATGGGGCGCCCTGGACAGACCCCCTTCGGCTTTGCAATTCTGGAGGCGATTAATGTCCAGTTCAATGACATTTTCCACTGGTTCTGCTCTCTGGTCATCGTTGGAACTGTTGTCATCAGACAAAGCATCTGATTCCGTCTCGGACGGCTCGAACCGGTAAGGTTCTATGTCTCTGTCACTGTCTGAACCACTGACAAAAAAAAGACAAAAAAAAAAAGACAAAACTAAACTAATTTGTTCACAATCGCTGTCACTTTCCGTCATGATTGTCCAATGTTGATAAGTGTGAATGTGGATAGGCAGGGCAGCCAGGGTACAACTGGTGATGTCAAAAACATGGGCGTGGTCTGGACTGGCTGTCACAAGCCAGCAAGCAAGGTGGGGCCTTCACCTGGTGTATTTTGTGCAATTATGTAAATACAGGTGGGTGATATGGTCTCCGGTATGAATATTTGGTTTAAGCTATGTGTATTTTATCTAAATTCGTTGTCATTTAGAAAAAAAAAATTACGTGACATTTGGCCTTTAAGAGGTGATTCCCAAACACCCCGCCGTAACAGCAAAGGGAAGAAGAACACCCCCCCCCAAAAAAAAAAAATAAGGAAAAAACACCAAAAAACAGACCCTGGGAGGGTGGTGGGGGGATCCAGGCCTGGAGGGAGAGACACAAACCCAACAAAACAAATAAGAGGCACAAAACTAACCAAAAGGCCAAAAAAATCAAGCAAAACCAGAAAACAAAAGATCAGTTCAGGTGGCCTCCCGGAGTCCTGGCTCCACCCGACCATAAGGTGGAAGAGGTCAGGCGGCTTACCAGGTCTCCAAAGCCACCAGAATGAATGAATGAGTCCGTCAGGTGGTCTTCCAGGACACCGAAGCCACCCAAGCAACAGGGAAGGCTCGGGTGGTCTCCCCGCGTCTCTGGGCCAGCGGGTCACGGAGCCCCACCCACCTCCACCTGGAGGTGGCAGCTGGAACCAGAGGCGTGGGGAGACCACCTGAGCCTTCCCGGTCCTGAGACCCCTAGACGATGGACACCCAATTTGGACCGAGGACCCACAGCAGCTTTGGGCATCAGCGCAGCACCCGCGGTGGCCCCGGGCTGAGGCATAGCAGCACCCTCGGTGGCCCCGGACTGAGGCGTAGCAGCACCCTCAGTGGCCCCGGACTGAGGCGCTGCAGCAGCCTTGGTGACCTCGGACTGAGGCGTTGCAGCACCCACGATGGCCCCCCGGCTGGAGTGTAGCACCCACGGTGGGCACACACTGGAGTGCCACACTCACGTGGTATTCAAGCTGGGGTGCAGCACCCACGGAGACCCAGACTGAGGAGGAACTACACCCTCGGAAATCCCGGGCTGGGACGGCATCTCCATGACGACCTCGGCTGGAGGAGCTGGACCCACAAAGACTTCAGGCGGCAGACCGGAACCCACGGAGACCTCTGGTGTGTCTGGAAGATTCTCGGTGACCCTGAGAGAAGACTTTCAATAAGGCACCACTTGCCTGCAATGAGTTTGCTCATTTATTAAATAATAAGGAACACAAATACTTGCCACGAGGGGCGGATTACAGAAAGCTATATGCGAGACCACAAAGGGTGATAACAGAAAAATACAAATACTGAACAAACCATGAAAGATAACTTACATGAAACAGACGAGAATGAAACCTAAGCTGAGGAAAGACTGAAATCAGGGATGGGGATTCCAGTCAGCACATGACTAGGTCGCTGCGGGGAATAAACTTCGCCAGCCAACTTAAATAGTAACACAGAACTCAAACAAGAAACAGGTGTGGAGTGAAAGTAATTAACCAAAACATAAACAGCTGTGACAACCGTGAAAAGGCTTGACAGCTGGACGTCACCAGCTGAGCTGCCAAAATAAGAGCATGAAACACAATGAATGAAAAATCAAGACTAAATATAAATACATAAGGGGAAAACCACAAAGACCCGAGCATGGTACAGACCGACGCTTGGCATCACCACACCAATGAAAATCTTAGCATCTTCAGCTCTGCCACCTCCAGGTCTATTTCCTGTCTTTTTGTCAGCACTACCGTCTCCAAACCATACATCACTGCAGGTCTCACTACGTCTTGTAAATCTTCCCTTTCACTCTTGCTGCTACGCTTCTGTCACAGATCACCCCTGACACTCGTATCCACCCACTCCACCCTGCCTGCACTCTCTTCTTCACCTCCCTTGTGCATTTTCCATTGCTTTGGATGGTTGACTCCAGGTATTTAAAGTCATCTACTTTCACTACCGCTACTCCTTCCAGCTTCACTATTGCACCTGCCTCCCTCTCATTCACACTCATGTATTCAGTCTTGCTTCTACTGACTTTCATTCCTCTTCTCTCCAGAGCATACCTCCACCTCTCCAGGTTCTCTTCCACCTGCTCCCTACTCTCACTACAGATCACAATTTTGTCTGCAAACATCATGGTCCATGGAGACTCCTGCATGACCTCATATGTCAGCCTGTCCATCACCATGGTAAACAAGAAGAGGCTCTGAGCCAATCTCTGATATAACCCCACCCCCACCTTGAACCCATCAGTCACTCCTACAGCACACCTCATCACCGTTTCACTGTCCTCATACATGTCCTGCACCATTCTCACATACTTTTCTGCCACTCCTGACTTTCTCATACAATACCACACTTCTTCTCTTGGCACCCTATCATATGCTTTCTCCAGATCTACAAAGACGCAGTGCAACTCCTTCTGACTTTCTCTATGCTTCTCCATCAGCACTCTTAGAGCAAACATTTTATTTGTAGTACTCTTTCTTGGCATGAAACCGTACTGCTGCTCACTGATTGTCACCTCTCCTCTTAAGCCTGCTTCATGCTGCATTTCCCCTCTAGTCCCCCTTGGTCCGCATATGCTTTGGACGAGCCTGTCACGCATGCAGTGCTGTACATTCTCACTTCTTTCATCTACCCAGGCCAAGTGGTTGATGCATGCGCACAACCATCATTTGTAGTTTCACTCCCACCTGGTAGATAGCGTCAAGGCGCTGACGCGCCAGGATTTTCACCAATGAAGAAACAATGGACTTCTTCACAAAGTTCCTCTTCAAATATAGAGTCCATTTCTACTGTTTGACTTCCCGGTTTTCACTCCTTTTCCACGAAGATGCTGCTGCTGCTGTGAAAGAAAGTATGTATGTATGTATGATTCATGTAAGTTTTTATTCTCGTTTTCCACCTCCTCGTTGTCTTCGTCTACTGATGTATGCTGTGTCGATATCGCCACCTCGTGAATGGGACGTTCAGTCTTGCGCATGCGCTTTTCAATGTGTTCAGGTCGTGGGCAGGCGGCGCAGTCACAAAATTTGGGCTGCACGCGGTCATCCGCGGCCGAGCACTCCGGACACTAGCGGAGTATAGACGATGACGTAAATTTCATCACATGAGGTTTCTGGTTACATGTACGCGAACAGCAGAGGTGTAGCATGAAGCAGGCTTGAACCTGGCTTCAACAACTCTTTCCCATATCTTCATAGTGTGGCAGATCAACTTTATGCCTCTGAAGTTACTGCAGCTCTGAACATTACCTTTGTTCTTGAAAACTAGTACCAAAACACTTCTCCTCCACTCCTCAAGCATCCTCTCACTCTTCAAGATTGTCATCATGTTGTTCACATTTTGACATCATGAGACCAAGACGACGCCTATTGATCAACAGCACCTTGCCATTGTGAGGCTTCAAACAGGATGTTCTCAGTGGGAAGTGGCCACTGGATCTTAGAGTGTCACAGAGTGTCATCAGCAGGTTGCAACAGAGATACGGAGAAATTGGAAGAGTCACAGAAAGGCATAGAAGTGGACATCCTTTGGCCACATCCTACTCTGATGACCACTTCATTGTGAACAGTGCCCTGCGGAACCGGATGATGAATGCCACTCAACTCCAGGCACATTTAAGGGAGGTGAGAGGCACCCAAGTGTCATGTCAGACCATTCAAAACCGTTTACATCAGTGTGGTCTGCGTGCTAGATGACCTGCAAGGGTACCTGACCACACCACTAGGTACAGGCATCACCATTTGCATGGGCCAGGGAACATTTACACTGGACAAGGGGCCAGTGGGCCTCAATGCTGTTCTCTGATGAAAGTTGATTCACATTGAGCAGAAATGATGGCCGCCAATGATGTTGAAGACATCGAGGAAAGCGCTATGCATCAGCCACTGCTGTCACCATGTTACAGTCTGGGCAGGTGTGTCTAGTCAATACAGAACCGCCCTACACCTTGTGAATGGTACAGTGAAAAGCCGATACTACCTGAATAACATTATTATTCCAGTCATTGTGCCCCTGCATGAACAACACAGGCCCAATTTCATCTTCATGGATAACAATGCTCCAGCTCATTGAGGTCACATCATTAGGGAATGGCTGCTGGAGGCTGGGGTACCTCCAATGGAGTGGCCTGCACTTTCTCCAGACCTGAATCCCATAGAAAACCTATATCAGCTGAGTCGCCGTGTAAAGGCTCACAACCCTGCACCCCACAACCTCAATGACCTGAGGGCCGCCCTTCAAGAAAAGTGGAATGCCATGCCTCAGCAGACACTAAGTCAACTTGTGAACAGCATGAGACGTCATTGTCAAGCTATAATTCATGCTCAAGGGCACATGACAAGTTATTTAGACATTGACATTTTTTGTTGTGGTATACCCGCCACGGTTGTTGGCTTTTGTTTCAATAAATTGTTTGTGATGAGGAAATCACCATTGCATGCTTCTACTTAAATGCTCTACTTTCATGATATAATGTCTCTGTAGTGTGAACTTTTTACATTTTCCATAAATTTCACCCAAAAGCCAAATATACTTAACTATATACATAATATAGTATATATCATGTATATATCATGCATATGCATAATATATATAGTCATGTGAAAAAATTAGGACACCCCATGAAATATTCAGTTCTTTATTAAGAAATGGTCACATATCTATGTCTAACCTTGTTTTTGTTTTTATTTGCATTTTTTAACATTTGTTTTAGCCATTTTAAGTGGGAATGAATGTGGGGGTGTCTTAAAAAAGATGGGGGGTGTCCTAATTTATTCCTCACTATTTGTTTAGAATGACATTTTACAGAAGATCTGAAAAAAAAGACTTTAATTCATTTTTGTTTAGTTGTATTACATGAATCTCCCAGTATTTTTAACATTGATATTAAATCGCCATATGTCCAAATATGTAAAAAAAACAAAAAACAAACCCACACAGGCTTATACAGGGTGTCCTAATTTTTTCACATGACTGTGTCTGTGTGTGTGTGTGTGTATATATATATATGGGGAAAATAAGTATTTGATCCCCTGCTAAATTTGTAATTTTACCCCCTTACAAAGAAATGAACAGTCCATCATTTTTATGGTGGGTTAATTTCAACAGAGAGAGACAGAATATCAAAAAAAAAAAAAAATCCAGAACAAAAATATGAAATAGGGGTTATAAATTAATGTGCATTTGATCAAGAGAAATAAATATTTGATTCCCTACCAACCAGCAAAAATTCTGACCCGCACAGACCAGTTATGTATCCGTGAAGCACATAAATTAGTCCTGTCCCTTTAGGAAAGTACTCCTAATCTTAACTCGTTATGTGCATAAAAGATTTCTGTCACAGAATCAGTCTCTTCAATTTAAACTTCTCCACCATCATAGACAAGACCAAAGAGCTGTCAAAGGACATTAGAGACAAGATTGTAGACCAGCTCAAGGCTGGAATGGATTACAAGACTATCAGCAAGAAGTTTGGTGAGAAAGAGACCACTGTTGGTGTGATAATTCAAAAGTGGAAGAAATATAAGATAACAATTGCCCTCGTTGTGGAGCTCCATGAGGGATCAGCCCAGAATTACATGGGTGGAGCTTGTTATTGACCTCAAGGCAGCTGGGACCACGTTCACCAAGAAAACCATTGGTAACACACTTTGCTGTAATGGATTGAGATCCTGCAGTGTTCGCAAGGTCCCCCTGCTCAATAAGGCACATGTACAGGCTCGTCTGAAGTTTGTCAATGAACACCTGAATGATTCAGAGAAGGCTTGGGAGAATGTGGTGTGGTCAGAATGATGAGACCAAAACTGAGCTCTTTGGCATCAACTCGACTCATCATGTTTGGAGGCAGAGAAATGCTGAGTATGACCCCAAGAACATTATCTCCACTGTCAAACATGGAGGTGGAAACATTCTACTTTGAGGCTGTTTCTCTGCTCAGGGTACAGGAAGACTTCACCGCATTGAGCGGCCAATGAACGGGACCATGTACCGTAGAATCTTGGATGAGAACCTCCTGGCCTCAACTAGAACACTGAAGCTGGGTCATGGATGGGTCTTCTAGTATAACAATGACCCAAAACATATGGCCAAGGCAACAAAGGAGTAGCTCAAGAAGAAGCACATTAAGGTCCTGGAGTGGCCTAGCCAGTCTCCGGACATTAATCCCATAGAAAATCTTTAGAGGGAGCAGAAACTTCGAGTTGCCAAGTGACAGCCTGGAAATCTTCAGTATTTGGAGAGTATCTGAAAGAGGAGTGGTCCAAAATCCCTCCCGAGATGTGCGCAAACTTGATGACCAATTACAAGAAACGTCTGACTTCTGTGAGGCCAATAAGGGTTTCTCCACCAAGTGCTAAGTCACGTTTTGCTTAGGGATCAAATACTTATTTCACTCAATCGAATTTAAATTAATTTATAACAAATACTTAATATTTTTTCTGGAATTTTTTGTTGATATTGTCTCTCTCTGTTAAAATAAACCTACCATGAAATTATGGACTGTTGATTTCTTTGTAAGGGGGTAAACTTACAAATTCAGCAGGGGATCAAATATTTATTTTTCCCACTATATACAGTGGATATAAAATATCTACACACCCCTGTTCATATGCAAGGCTTTTGTGATGTAAAAAAAATGAGACCAAGATAAATCATTTCAAAACTTTTTTCCACCTTTAATGTGACTTATAACCTGTACAACCTAATTGAAAAACAAATTAAAATCTTTTAAGGGGAAAAAATAAAAATAAAAAAAACTTATGAAAACCTGTTTGCATAAATATACACACCCTTAAACTAATAATACTTTGTTGCAGCACCTTTGGCTTTTATTACAGCACTCAGTCTTTTTGGGTAGAAGTCTATCAGCGTGGCACATCTTGATGTGGTAATATTTGCCCACTCTTCTTTGCAAAAATGCTCCAAATCTGTCAGATTGCGAGGGCATCTCTTGTGCACAGCCCTCTTCAGATCACTTCACAGATGTTCAATCAGATTCAGGTCTGGACTCTGGCTGGGTCATTCCAAAACCTTAATCTTCTTCTGGTGAAGCCATTCTTTTGTTGATTTGGATGTGTGCTTTGGGTGTCATGGTGAAAGATGGAGTTTCTCTTCATCTTCAGCTTTCTAGCAGAAGCTTGAAGGTTTTGTGCCAACACTGACTGGGATTTGGAACTGTTCATAATTCCTCCACCTTGACTAAGGCCCTGGTTCCAGCTGAAGAAAAACAGCCCCAAAGCATGACGCTGTCACCACCATGCTTCACTGTAGGTATGGTGTTCTTTTGGTGATGGGCAGTCTTGTGTTTGCGCCAAATATACCTTTTGAAATTATGGGCAAAAAGTTCAACCTTGGTTTCATTGGCCCATAACACATTTTTCCACATGCGTTTGGGAGATTTCAAATGTGTTTTTGCAAAATGTAGCCGGGTTTGGATGTTTTTCTTCATAAGATAAGGCTTCCATCTTGCCACCCTAGATGAGAGATTGTTGTCACATGTACTAAACAGCCAGTACTTGCCAGAAATTCCTGCAGCTCCTTCAGTGTTGCTGTTGGCCTCTTGGCAGCCTCCCTGTCCAGTTTTCTTCTCATCTTTTCATCAGTTTTGGAGGAAGGTCCAGTTCTTGGTAATGTCACTGTTGTGCCATGTTTTCTCCACTTGATGATGACTGTCTTTACTGTATTCCATGGTTGATTTAATGCCTTGGAAATTCTTTTGTACCCTTCTCCGGACTGTTATGAACAATGAGATCCCTCTGATACTCTGTGGACCATGGCTTGTGCTGTAAGATGTGACTACAAAAATGTCAGGAAAAACCTACTAGAACAGCTGAACTTTATTTGGGGTTAATCAGAGGCACTTTAAATGGTGGCAGGTGTGTGCTGACTCCCATTTAATACAAGTTTGAATGTGATTGGTTAATTCTGAACACAGCCACATCCCCAGTTATAACAGGGTGTGCATATTTATTCAAACGGGTCACTGCAAGTTTTTTTTTAATTTTTCCCCTTAAATGATTTCAGTTTGTTTTTCACTTGGGTTGTACAGGTTATAGGTCACATTAATTGTGGAAAAATTCTAAAATGATTTATCTTGGTCTCATTTTTTACATCACAAAAACCTGGTATTTGAAGAGGGGTGTGTAGACTTTTTATATCCAATGTGTATGTATGTATGTGTGTATATATATATGTATATATATATATATGTATGTACACTACCGTTCAAAAGTTTGGGGTCACCCAGACAATTATTTTGTGTTTTCCATGAAAAGTCACACTTATTTACCACCATGAGTTGTAAAATGAATAGAAAATATAGTCAAGACATTATTTTTTTTGCTGGTCATTAACATTTGTTTGTTCTCTCCCATAGATTGAGTCCCCATCATGCTGTTTGCTCTCTACATGTCTGTTCTTTTCTTCTTCTCTATCCCCTCACCCCCCAGCCAGTCGCAGCAGATGACTGCCCCTCCCTGAGCCTGGTTCTGCTGGAGGTTTCTTCCTGTTAAAAGGGAGTTTTTCCTCTCCACCGTCGCCAAGTGCTTGCTCACAGGGGATTGCCTGATTGCTGGGGTCTTTCTGCAACTGTGGGGGTCCCCCCTACAGTTGATAGTGCTATGAGATGACTGTTGTTGTGAAATGGCGCTATATAAATAAATAAAGTTGAACATATATCCATCCATCGCATATATATATGTACACACATATATATGTACACTACCATTCAAAAGTTTGGGGTCACCCAGACAATTATTTTGTGTTTTCCATGAAAAGTCACACTTATTTACCACCATGAGTTGTAAAATGAATAGAAAATATAGTCAAGACATTGACAAGGTTAGAAATAATGATTTGTATTTGAAATAATAATTTTTTCCAGATACTCAACCTGCTCAAAGGAAGGTCAGTTTTATAGCTTCTCTAACCAGCTAAACTGTTTTCAGCTGTGCTAACATGATTGCACAAGGGTTGTCTAATCATCCATTAGCCTTCTGACACAATGAGCAAACACATTGTACCATTAGAACACTGGAGTGATAGTTGCTGGAAATGGGCCTCTATACACCTATGTAGATATTGCACCAAAAACCAGACATTTGCAACTAGAATAGTCATTTACCACATTAGCAATGTATATTAGATATTAGAGTGTATTTCTGATTAGTTTAAAGTTATCTTCATTGAAAAAAACAGTGCTTTTCTTTCAAAAATAAGGAAATTTCTAAGTGACCCCAAACTTTTGAACGGTGGTGTATGTATGTATGTATGTATGTATGTATAGTATGTATGTACACACACACACACACACACACACACACACACACACACACACACACACACACACACACACACACACACAAAATTAAATGTGGTTTATTAAATATTAGGTCTCTAACTTCCAAGTCTCTGTTAGTCCATGATCTGTTAATTGATCACCAGATTGATTTAATTTCCCTTACAGAGACTTGGTTAGGGCAAGAGGATTATGTTGGTTTAAATGAATCAACTCCATCTGGTTATTTAAACTGTCAAAATCCCAGAAGTTCTGGTCGTGGAGGAGGAGTAGCAACAATTAACCATTCCAAATTACTAGTTAATGTAAAGCAAAAAACATGTTATAATTCCTTTGAGGGCCTGGTCCTCAGTATTGGGCACTTTAGCAATTTTAGTTTAAACCCAATTTTATTTGCCATAGTTTATCGTCCCCCATCAACCTACTCAGAATTTTTATCCGAATTTGCTGATTTCTTAGCTGATTTAGTGCTGAAATCTGATAGAATAATTATAGTAGGGGACTTTAATATACATGTGGATGTAGATAGTGACTGCCTTAATGTGGCATTTAATTCAATATTAGACTCGATTGGGTTTTCTCAGAAAGTAGGAAATTCTACTCATTACCTCCACCATACATTGGACCTTGTTCTGACATATGGCAAAGAAATAGAAAATCTTGTAGTGTCTCCTCATAACCCTGTACTGTCAGACCATTGTCTGTTAACCTTTGATTTTACTATTTCTGACTATTTGGCTCCTCAAAAAAATATTATTACAGTAGATGCCTCTCAGATGATGCTGTTACCAAATTTATGCAGATTGTCTCCTCTATGCCATGTGTCAACACAACGGAAATAAGCTATAGACCGCTTGCTCCTTCTGTAATTGATAACATGGTGGACAGTGTTTCAGCTTCTCTGCATCAGACTCTAGACTTGGTGGCCCCCTTAAAAAAGAAAAAGTCTAATCAGATTTCTAACTCCTTGGTTCAACACAGAAACTCGTAGCTTAAAACAGAAGACTCGTCAATTAGAAAGAAAATGGTGCTCCACTAATTTAGATGAAATCTATTTAGCTTGGAGAAATCATCTTTTAATTTATAAAAAATCTCTTAGAAAAGCTAGAATGAGTTATTATTCTGCATTAATAGAAGAGAACAAGAATAATCCCAGGTTTCTTTTCAGTACTGTAGCCAGGTTGACAAAGAGTCAGGACTCTGTCAATCCTAGCATTCCCTTAGAGCTTACTAGTCAGGACTTTATGAACTTTTTCAATAATAAAATTTCATCCATCAGAGATAAAATCAATCAGATTCTTCCCACAGTTAACTTAAATACTGTAACTACTACATCTCCTTCTATTGATGTCTGTCTTGGTGAGTTTACTCCAATCGACCTTTGTGAGTTAGACAAAATAGTTTCCTCATCCAAACCTTCAACTTGTCTTTTAGACCCTATTCCTACCAGGTTATTTAAAGAAGTCTTCCCACTTATTGGTAGCCTTATTCTTCATATAATCAATTCTTCATTAACTTTAGGCCATGTACCGCAGGCTTTTAAAACGGCTGTAATTAAACCCTTACTCAAAAAGCCAACGCTAGATCCAGGAGCTTTAGCTAACTATCGACCAATGTCTAATCTGCCTTTCATTTCAAAAATCTTAGAAAGAGTTGTTGCTACGCAATTATTTGACCACCTGCAGGGAAATGGTTTACTTGAAGAGTTTCAATCTGGGTTTAGAATCCATCATAGTACTGAAACAGCCTTAGCGAAGGTCACTAACGACCTCCTCATTGCATCTGATAATGGACTAATTTCTGTACTTGTCCTTTTAGACCTTAGTGCAGCTTTTGATACTATTGATCATAATATTCTACTTGATAGATTAGAACACTATGTTGGACTTAATGGAACTTCGTTGCAGTGGTTTAGATCTTATTTATCTGATAGGTTCCAGTTTGTTCATGTAAATAATGAGTTTTCTTTCAACTCAAAGCTTAGTCATGGAGTTCCACAGGGATCTGTTCTAGGCCCTACTCTTTTTAGTTTATATATGCTTCCGTTAGGCAACATTATTAGAAAGCACTGTATACATTTTCATTGTTATGCTGATGACACACAATTATACCTGTCAATGAAGCCAGATGATAGTAATCAATTAGCCAAGTTAGAAGCCTGTCTTAAGGAAATCAAAGCTTGGATGACTTGTAATTTCCTGCTATTAAATTCAGATAAGACTGAAGTCATTCTTGTTGGTCCAAAAAACCTTAGAAATTCCTTTCCAAATCAAACTTTCAGTTTGGATGCGGTTACTCTTTCTCTTAATAGCTCTGTGAGGAACCTTGGAGTTATTTTTGATCAGGATTTGTCCTTCAATTCACATATTAAATTTGTTTCTAAGACTGCCTTCTATCATTTGCGTAATATTGCCAAGATTAGGAGCATCTTGTCTCAGAGTGATGCTGAGAAACTGATCCACGCTTTTGTTAGCTCGAGATTAGATTATTGTAATTCTTTATTATCAGGCTGTCCTAAAACATCTTTAAAAAGTCTTCAGCTGATCCAAAATGCTGCAGCAAGAGTTTTAACAGGAACTAGAAAGAGAGATCATATCTCTCCGGTTCTGGCCTCCCTTCATTGGCTTCCCATAGAGTTTAGAATTAAGTTTAAAATCCTTCTTCTTACTTACAAAGCTCTAAACAATCAGGCTCCTTTTTATTTAAAAGATCTGATACTACCGTATTATCCTAACAGAGCACTATGCTCCCAAAATGCAGGATTACTTGTAATACCTAGAATCTCCAAAAGTACAATGGGAGGCAGAGCCTTCAGTTATCAAGCTCCTCTCCTGTGGAATCAGCTGCCAATCTGGATTCGGGAGTCAGACTCGATCTCTGTTTTTAAGAATAGGGCTAAAACCTACCTTTTTGATATAGCCTACAATTAGGGAGGGATCATGTGTTTCTGAACCCTCCCTTAGTTATGCTGCTAATAGGTTTAGTCAGCCGGGGGACCTCCAGTAATGCACTGGGCCTCACTCCTTTTCTCACTCTCAATGAAATATTTTTTTTGCTGGTCATTAACATTTGTTTGTTCTCTCCCATAGATTGAGTCCCCATCGTGCTGTTTGCTCTCTACATGTCTGTTCTTTTCTTCTTCTCTATCCCCTCACCCCC
The DNA here is from genome assembly GCA_020510985.1 of Pholidichthys leucotaenia. Lineage (NCBI taxonomy): Eukaryota > Metazoa > Chordata > Actinopteri > Cichliformes > Pholidichthyidae > Pholidichthys > Pholidichthys leucotaenia. Next base: position 384,831,525 of record CM035836.1, on the reverse strand, counting down.
CAGCCAGTCGCAGCAGATGACTGCCCCTCCCTGAGCCTGGTTCTGCTGGAGGTTTCTTCCTGTTAAAAGGGAGTTTTTCCTCTCCACCGTCGCCAAGTGCTTGCTCACAGGGGATCGCCTGATTGCTGGGGTCTTTCTGCAACTGTGAGGGTCCCCCCTACAGTTGATAGTGCTATGAGATGACTGTTGTTGTGAAATGGCGCTATATAAATAAATAAAGTTGAACATATATCCATCCATCGCATATATATATGTACACACATACAGTATATACACTACCATTCAAAAGTTTGGGGTCACCCAGACAATTATTTTGTGTTTTCCATGAAAAGTCACACTTATTTACCACCATGAGTTGTAAAATGAATAGAAAATATAGTCAAGACATTGACAAGGTTAGAAATAATGATTTGTATTTGAAATAATAATTTTTTCCAGATACTCAACCTGCTCAAAGGAAGGTCAGTTTTATAGCTTCTCTAACCAGCTAAACTGTTTTCTGCTGTGCTAACATGATTGCACAAGGGTTTTCTAATCATCCATTAGCCTTCTGACGCAATGAGCAAACACATTGTACCATTAGAACACTGGAGTGATAGTTGCTGGAAATGGGCCTCTATACACCTATGTAGATATTGCACCAAAAACCAGACATTTGCAGATAGAATAGTCATTTACCACATTAGCAATGTATATTAGATATTAGAGTGTATTTCTGATTAGTTTAAAGTTATCTTCATTGAAAAAAACAGTGCTTTTCTTTCAAAAATAAGGAAATTTCTAAGTGACCCCAAACTTTTGAACGGTAGTGTATATATACATATATATGTGTGTGTGTGTGTGTGTGTGTGTGTGTGTGAGGAACTGAGCTGGCTTGCTTTCCCCGGCTTGGTTCTGCCCTCCCTGTGGGTCTAGGTACCGTTGAATATGTGTTTATTATGTATTTCAGTGTGCCTCCCTCACTCTCAGCTCCTGTCCGGCTGGCGGCTGTTTGACAGCCGCTCTGACCTACTTTCTGTGAGCGCTGCTGACAGCAGCCGGCCTGGCCACGCCCCTCTCTTGTTAGTACCAGCTGTGTCTATTCCTGTGTGCCATCTTCGTGCTCCGCGCCCAGGTGCTGCCGATTTCACCATGACCAGCAATGCGTGTACTTAAGCAGCTTGTGCCAGTCATGCATTGCTGGGTCTTCAACGACCTGTATGTGTTGTCTGCTGCGTTGTCTGGAGATAACCTTAATCATCTGTATGCCACGACATGTAGCCACTCCGCATCGCTGTGGTTCTCTTGCGCTCGCACAGCGATACCGGCTGTGGCACGCCAACGTGGCTACACGTCTCTCCTCATGCGTTCGCTGGGCGATGCCGGCCCTCAAACACCCAGTGTAAGTGATCTTCGCTTTTTTTGTATGTCTGCACCCTTTTTGGAACTGTGTGACATTATGTTAATAAATGTGTGTGGTAAACCCTGCACATAAATCCTCATCATTTTACCCCTTGCCATGTGCTGTGGAAAAGCGCACGGGGAGGTTTATGACAGAAGACCCAGCCAAAAAGAGGATTTAGCGGGTTACACCCTCACATTCCTTTTCTCCTTTTTTCACTCACCTGGTTTTTGGAGCGCACAATGTCCCGGGCGCGCCGACCTTGGCACCGCAGAGGAGGACAGGCAGCTGGCGTCTCTACACTGGAGGAAGAGTGGGCAGCGGACTTTATTCAGGATTTTGTGGAGGAGGCTTTTGCGTCCTGAGGTCCCAAGAAGAAGTGGGAGAATCTGCTTGGTGCCATGGGCATTCTGGAGGCGCATCCTGGCCTCTGGAGATGCCCGCAGTATGCGGAGCTGCTCTCCACAGTCTGTGCGCTGGAGCCGCAATTTCCTGGATTGCCTGCGAGGGCAATTCCCGTCGAGCCGAAGCGGAGATCCCCCCTCATCAGCCGTCTGCTTCCTCTTCTGCTCCGCTTGGCCAGCCAGCTCCAGCCCATGCATCTCAGGCTCCACAACAACGGCGTCATCTGGTGAGGAAACGGCGGGAGAAGCTTTCCCCTCCTTCGGCTGTCGACGTCCTTCCAGCCACCGAGAGGACCACAGTTCCACTGGTTACGCCCACTTCCTCATCTCCCGAGCCGGCTCTTCCATCGTTCAGAGGGGAGCCAGAGCCAGCGTAGATGCCAAGAAGGATGACCATCATCTCTCCGCAGCTGTGAACATCAAGCACCGGGAGAACAGGCAAGTGTGTTTTCATTCTATTCAATATAATAATGATAAACATTGTCTGTCTCCCGGAAGAGAGACCCAGTTTCTGCAGTCCGCTGGGTCCTCTCCTCCAGCTGCAGAGGTAAACCACTTTCCTGTCTCTCCCCCATCGATTCCTGAGAGCGAGCAGAGCCACCAGACAATGGAGGAGCTGGGGGCCCCAGAGGATTCTGCTCCGGAGCCAGCACAGAGCTGGTCCCCTGCAGCCATGCCGAGGGAGTCATTGGCACCGTGGGAAGGGACGAAAATCTCCGTAGACATGGAGAAGGACGATCATCCGCCTGCTGCAGCTGAAAACACCAAACGCCGGGATGACAGGCAAGTGTGTTTTCGCTTGACTCAATTAACCCATAAAAACCCTTGTATGTCACCTGAGGGAGAGGCCCAGTCTCAGCAGTCCGCTGGGTCCTCTCCTCTGGCTGCAGCAATAAACTCATCCCCCACTCTCTCTGTGTCTCATCCCTTAATCCCTGAGTGCTCGCCAGTCCTGGAGCCGAGCCACCAGATGGTGGAGGAGTTTTGGGCCCCAGATGATCCCGCCCGGGGGCCCGCACAGAGGTGTTCCCATGCATTGGAACTGCTGCGGGGGTATCAAGTGGCTGCTTGGACCATCTTGCCAGCTGCGGAGGTGACGGTGGCGGAGTGAGAGCCAGAGTTGGACCTCCTGGAAGCTGGGCCCGGGACCGCATCGTCAAGTTTGTCGGAGTCCTGGATGGCGGTGGAGCTCCAGCTCAGGCAAGATCTCTCCCTTGTTTTTCTTATATCAATTCTAGAGAGATCTTGTCTGGCTCTTGGAGAGGAGAGTCAGGTGCAGCTCTCGGCTGCATCTGCACTCACTTTGCTAGGCTCCGCTGCGGCTAGCACCCCTTTCATCAACATCCAAGATGGCGCCCACAGCGGTCGACATGGTGCTTTGCTGCGCTCTTTGTTTGTTTTTGTTTGTCAATTGTGTGTTTGCTTGCACTTATACCCGTGAAGAACTTCTAAATATCAGGACTTTCACCCCCACGGACCTCCTCCCAGTTTTTCTAGCCCCTGCCGCCGATCTGGTTTATTGTTTGGCTCGGAAAGTGAGACGGCGGAAGAGAGGAAGACGAGCGGGCGCTCTCGTACGACTTCGCAGGAGAGGCTCGCGAACGGCGCTGCCTGGCATATTTCTGTCCAATACCAACTCTCTCTCTAACAAGGTAGATGAACTGAGACTGCTGATGCGTTTTAAGGACCTCGCCTCCTCAGCTGTCCTCTGCTTTACTGAGACCTGGCTCCGGGAAAATATACCGGACAGCGCGCTGCGCCTCGACGGCTTTCAGCTCTTCCGTGCTGATCGTGACACAGAGCTTTCTGGCAAGACCACAGGAGGCGGTGTCTGCTTCTACATCAACTGCAGCTGGTGCTCTGATGTAACGGTAATTTCCAAACACTGTTCTCCTGCCTTGGAATTTCTTGTTATCAATTGCAAGCCCTTCTATTCCCCGCGGGAGTTTGCTTCTTTCATAATGATCGCTGTGTACGCCCCTCCCGACGCGGACACGCGCGAAGCTCAGCGCGTGCTCGCGGATCACATTCAACACACAGAGCGGAGTTTTCCAGACTCGCTGATTATTGTGGCTGGCGACTTTAATCAGTGCAATCTGAGCCACGATCTCCCCCGCTACAAACAGTTTATTAAATGCCCCACCAGAGGATTAAACACACTGGATCACTGTTACACTACAGTGAAAGACGCATATCGCGCTGTCCCTCGAGCTGCGCTGGGATTATCTGATCACGTGATGGTTCACCTCATTCCCACATACAGACAGAGATTGAAGCTCACTAAACCTGTTGTGAGCACTACGAAGATACGGACCAGTGATGCTGAGGAGAAGCTGGAAACGTGCATGGAAATATCTGACTGGGGCATGCTTAAAGGAGCCACGCATGATCTGGATGAGTACACGGACACTGTGAACTCATATATCCACTTTTGTGAAGAGAACATTCTTCCATCACGCACCAGGGTGAGTTACTCTAATGACAAACCCTGGTTCACAGCTAAGCTCAGACAGATCAGGAAGGAGAAGGAAGCAGCGCTGAAAAGTGGAGACAGGGACTGCTACAGGGAGGTTAAATACCGGTTTAACAGAGAGCTGAAGAGGGCTAAATCTCTATACTCAGAGAGACTCCAGCAGCAGTTCACTGCTAATGATTCGGCTTCCGTGTGGAGAGGACTGAGGCAAATCACCAACTATCGACCTAAGGCTCCTAAAGGTCAGGATGACAAAGCCCTTTGTCAAAGACTGTCCCAACACTATGCCCGTTTTGACACCTCGTCATCTGTGTCCAACTCCCCCCCTCCCTCCAGCTCCACAGCCTCCACATTCGCTACTTCATTTAAGGCACCCCCCCCTCCTCCCCCCTCCCCTTATCATCAGTGAGCAGGATGTGCTCAAACAGTTCTCCAGACTGAACCCGCGCAAGGCCCCCGGCCCAGACGGCGTGTCTCCCTCCACCCTGAGACTCTGTGCGAAACAGCTGGCTCCTGTATTCACAGACATTTTTAACACCTCCCTTAAGTTATGCCACGTGCCGTCCTGCCTCAAATCCTCCACCATCATCCCTGTCCCCAAGAAGCCACGGATCACTGGACTTAATGACTACAGACCTGTAGCGCTCACCTCTGTAGTCATGAAGTCCTTTGAGCGCCTGGTCCTGTCCCACCTCAAGTCCATCACCACCCCTCTCCTGGACCCGTTGCAGTTTGCCTACCGAGCCAACAGGTCTGTAGACGATGCAGTCAACCTGGCCCTCCACTCCATCCTGCAGCACCTGGACTCCCCGGGAACCTACGCCAGGATCCTGTTTGTGGACTTCAGCTCCGCATTCAACACCATCCGCCCCGCTCTGCTCCGGGACAAGCTGTCCCTGCTCAACGTGCCTGACTCCCTCTGCAGGTGGATCATCGACTTCCTGACGGACCGGAGGCAGCATGTGCGGCTGGGAAAGACTGTCTCAGACTATACTAGCATCAGCACCAGATCACCCCAGGGCTGTGTACTTTCCCCCCTACTCTTCTCCCTTTACACCAACTCCTGCACCTCCAGCCACCAGTCTGTCAAGTTGATCAAGTTTGCGGACGACACCACCCTCATCGGGCTCATCTCCAACGGCGACGAGTCCGCCTACAGGAGAGAGGTGGCCCAGCTGGCGTCCTGGTGCAGCAATAACAACCTGCAGCTGAACGCTGTGAAGACAGTGGAGATGATTGTAGACTTCAGGAAAGTCACTACTCCTCTGCCCTCCCTCACCCTCTCAGGCTCTCCCATCACCACTGCTGATTCCTTCCGCTTCCTAGGCACTACCATCACCAGGGACCTCAAATGGGAGCTGACCATCAGCTCACTCATCAAAAAAGCCCAGCAGAGGATGTTCTTCCTGCGGCAGCTGAGGAAGCTCAAGCTACCCACCAAGATGTTAGTGCAGTTCTACACAGCCATCATCGAGTCCATCCTCACCACCTCCATAACCGTGTGGTACGCAGGAGCCACTGCCAGGGACAGACTAAGGCTGCAGCGCGTCGTGCGCACTGCTGAGAAGGTGATCGGCTGCAAGCTCCCATCTCTCCAGGATCTGTACATCTCCAGGACCCGGAGGCGTGCTGGCCGGATCATAGCCGATCCCTCACACCCTGGTCACGTACTGTTTGCCCCCCTCCCCTCTGGTAGAAGACTTCGGTCCATCCAGACTAAAACCTCCCGTCACATGAACAGCTTCTTCCCCTCTGCCATTAGACTGCTGAACACTAAGTGACTTATTGACTCTCGTGCACCATGTACAGCAGCTCAACCAGACTCATGTCAATCATCACTGTTTTCTTCCTGCATTACCGACTGCACTATATAGTTCTCCACAGTATCTGCTGCTGGCTAATATATATTTTAACTGTTGACCAGTATCACTTAATCTTATCCTACACTTTATTACATGTATAGTTTATTTCTCTTATCTTATCATGTTTAATGTTGCAGCATTGTACCGAGACAAATTCCTAGTTTGTGTACTACATGAACAATGGCAATAAACCTGATTCTGATTCTGATTCTGATTCTGATTCTAACCACCTTTCTCTTCCTGCTATCTCTGAGCCTTCGCCTAGGGTCGCCAGAGAGGGTGCACTGCCACCGGAGGTCACAGAGGGCCCGGTCCAACCAGAGAAGGATGCCGCCGTTTCTACTCCGCCGGCCAGGATCATCAGGGTTCCCCCCATCGACCTCCTCCTCAGCCTGGTGCTCCTGCGAGCCGGTCTGCTCACTGTGGGTGCAGCCAGGCTTCTGCCGGAGTCCACCGTGGGTGCAGCCAGGCTTCCGCCGGAGTCCACCATGGGTGCAGCCAGGCTTCTGCCAGAGTCCACCGTGGGTGCAGCCAGGCTTCCGCCGGAGTCCACCGCAGGTGCTGCGAGGCTCCTGCTGGAGTCCACCGCAGGTGTAGCGAGGCTCCCGCCGGAGTCCACCATGGGTGCAGCGTTGGCCTGGTTGGGGTCCTCCGCGGGTGCAGCCGTGCCCCCGCACTTTTGGACTTGGGGGGGTTAATTGTGAGCCCTGGGAGGGGAATTGTGTTCCCTCCTTTCCTGTTTCCCCTACCTAATACCCAGGTTTGTGTTGTTTCTGTCTGCTGGGGGTGGGGGGGTGGCTCGGGATGTTACCGTGGGTGTCTGGGAATCCATCCCTAGAGAGGGGGGCTCTGTCAGGAGCCAAGCCAGCTTGGTTTCCCCAGCTTGGTCCTGCCCTCCCTGTGGGTCTAGGTACCGTTGAATATGTGTTTATTATGTATTTCAGTTTGTCCCCCTCACTCTCAGCTCCTGTCCGGCTGGCGGCTGTTTGACAGCCACTCTGACCTACTTTCTGTGAGCGCTGCTGACAGCAGCCGGCCTGGCCACGCCCCCTCTCTTGTTAGTACCAGCTGTGTCTATTCCTGTGTGCCATCTTCCCGCTCCTCGCCCAGGTGCTGCCAATTTCACCATGACCAGCAATGCGTGTACTTAAGCAGCTTGTGCCAGTCACACATTGCTGGGTCTTCAACGAACTGTACGTGTTGTCTGCTGCGTTGTCTGGAGATAACCTTAATTATCTGTATGCCACGATGTGTAGCCACTCTGCATCGCTGTGGTTCTCTTGCGCCCGCACAGCGATACCGGCTGTGGGACACCAGCGTGGCTACACGTCTCTCCTCATGCGTTCGCTGGGCGATGCCAGCCCTCGAACACCCACTGTAAGTGATCTTTGCTTTTTTTGTATGTCTGCACCCTTTTTGGAACTGTGTGACATTATGTTAATAAATGTGTGTGGTGAACCCTGCATGTAAATCCTCATCATTTTATATATATGTCATTTCATCACACACACACACACACACACACACACACACACACACACACACACATATATATATATATATATACAGTGGTGTGAAAAAGTGTTTGCCCCTTCCTGATTTTTCATTTTTTTGGTATGTTCGTCACACTTAAGTTTCAGATCATCAAACAAATTTAAATATTAGACAAAGATAACACAAGTAAACACAAAATGCAGTTTTTAAATGAAGGTATTTATTATTAAGAGAAAAAAAATCCAAACCTACATGGCCCTGTGTGAAAAAGTGATTGCCCCCTTAGGGCTGTTGCGGTAGAGGAATTTCCCCTGCAGTGGCGGTGGACAGGTCAATACCACGGTATGCGGTATTATTTCAAATGTTTGTAGGACCTTGTGGATTTGTAATTTAAACAAGGTTTATAACTTAGGTGGCAAATAAGGGAAGCTGAGAGAGTCTCGCTGCAGCTGGCTCTCAACTTTATGTGCGTGTGTTACAACTGTGCGGAGCGCCGCTCTTTATGCAGGCATGAACTACTGATTCTGTTTTTAAAAAAAAAAACCTGATCATTTTCATAAAGCAGTGGCGGTAACTAAAGGTGCATTCACACTAAACACGAACGGACGACTTTTTCGCGCAGCATAATTACATTATAACTCAATGTAAACACACGAACAGACATTCTGAGTGAGATGCAGCTGGGATGGCAACAGGAAATTCTGATTTCAGATGAAATCTAATTTGGTCCATTGAGTTATGGGGGGGCCGGGGGGGCGCAGCCCCCCTGAAGCTGGGAGGTTTTCAGTAAAACAGAAGTAATTTAGACTGAAAAAAATGATAAAAAAAAAAATGAAATACTAGACTTAGATAAATCATTAAATTTAATGAAAAGTTAACTTACTTTTTCTTCAATGTTGTCTCACTGTCTTTAGTCCAGCATATTTAACAGTTCTATAAGAGTTTATTACACTATTTACACTGGTCACCAAGTCACTTCTAATGTGAAACTTTCTTCCTTTTGGCAGCAAGCTGTGTCAGTCTCTGAACTTTGAACTTCATCTCCTTTTCTGGTTTCTTCAGAAACTGTCCGAGTGTTTCTGTTACCTCGTCGAACTTTGAGCCAATTTTCACCTTTACTGTCACTTTTCTTTCAAGCCAGTTCCATTGGAACTTATTTTTGACACTTTTGTCTATTTCTAGCACTGATGACTCCTGATCCTTCGATAAAAATCTCATAATTCTGCTGAAAACAATACCGAAAGCTCAGAATTCCAACATGAACCAGGGATGTGATTTGGGGTTGGGGAAATTATCTGAAAATTTAGCAGGGGGTCTGGGGGCGAAGCCCCCCGAAGCTCCTGGGTTTTTATGATTTTTAAGTACCAGAACTGTGCTTAAATGATATAATACAAACAGCTGAATGCCACTTATTACTGTATAATATTGACTTATGTTCCAAGAAGATAGCATTCCTAAACTAGAAAAGCACTCATAGAGCGCATACCTCCGCCAAGGCTCTTTCCGTTTGCCATGGATCACCTCCAAAATGTAATGGATTTGTGTGTAGGTCAATAGCCACTTGTGGTGAAAATGGCATCAAAGTCTGTCCATCAATGTTGGAGTATTGTTGCTAACACACTGTGAGAAGATAAGAGCCTTGGCTGAGGTATGCATTCTTAGATCATCACCAAAATATAATGGGTTCCTCTCTAGCCCAAGAACCACCTCTGGTGAAAATTTCATCCAAATCCATCCAGTAGTTTTTGTATAATCCTGCTGCACAAATACAAACCAAGCCCTTGGTGGAGGTATGCACTCTCAGATCATCACCAAAATCTAATCATCTGTTCCCCGTGACATTACACACCTTTCCTGAAAATTTCATCAAACTCCGTCCATAACTTTTTGAGTTATCTTGCTAACAAACAGACAGACAGACAGACAAACCAATGCTGATGAAAACATAACCTCCTTGGAGGAGGTAAATATTCCAACAAGCATTATCCATCACATGCTTTAACACTTGATCAAATCAAAATCAGTTAATTTTATCTATTCTATAATAGAAATAAAATTCCAACATACCATTACTTTTTATAATTTCAGCATTCATTAGTACATACCTCCGAATGTACCTGTCTATCGGCAAAAGGTGTTAATGGAGCAGACTCATTGTTTGGTTCAGCCAAAGTCCCCCAGTATGTAACATCTTTGACTGCTTTATCCACTGTCGAAGATTGTTTCAAAAACGCCAATCCCGAAGAATAGTTGCTCCGCCGAATGGCAAGGTAGTGGGCATGTTTCTTCACTTTTGATGCGTGGTCTCACAGCGCCACACATCCACGCGATCCATAGTTAATCAACTCTTTACAATACACACAAAAATCTTTTCCTGCCACGTCTGGTTTCTTCAGAAATTGTCCGAGTGTTTCTGTTACCTCGTCAAACTTTGAGCCAATTTTCACCTTTACTGTCACTTTTCTCTCAAGCCAATTCCATCGGAACTTATTTTTGATACTTTTGTCTATTTCTACCACTGATGACTCCTGATCCTTTGATAAAAATCTCATAATTCCGCTGAAAACATTACCGAAAGCTCAGAATTCCAACACGAACACACTGCCATGAATTTTTGACAAAGCATGCAACGAGCCATTTGATTGGTCCAATCATTTGCAACTATCCAATCGCAGGGCCGTTTACAGCAGTAGCATGAGTACATAACATCCGGGTTATCGGGGGAGACTGTCACTCGGGGAAGCGCCGAGCGCTTATGTAATTGTGTTGATTTTCGCTAAAATCATAAATCGGCGGAAATCCGCGGATCGGTGGAAAATTGCCATCCCTGGATGCAGACAGGGGAAGTTGCCTTTATAACTTCTGCAGCTGTGTTGAACCTGCTGTGGAAATTCCCAAAACAACGTCATGCTTAGGTTTACATTATCCGACCGGGGGCTCACCTGAAAATATCGTCTCAAGTCTCCAAAAGTTCACAGAAGATGGGTGTTTTCGTTGCCATCTTGCTAGGACGTCCGTGGCCGGAAACCATGGGTAAATAACTCCAAAATCCCAATTCAGCTGAAGAATTCCCGATCCTCCTGTCTCCCAGTGAGTGAGTTTCATTTTCTAACTAGTTTACTCTGTAATGTGACAATTTTACTCTGTCCGTGAGCTAGCTAGCGGACGCGAATGCGCGACGGGGTGTGTGGACTGGAGACTGCAGCGACATTCAGCTTATAAGCAGGACAGTCTCCGTGATTTTTGCCGCTGTACAAAAAATCTTGTTCAAACAAGCTGCTCTCGGAGCTCATACACGGAGCATACACACTCAGGATCATACACACTCCGCTCAGAAGGAAATAACACGCTTTGTGCCCTTTCAGTGCTCACTGTTACGCCTTTATTTAACAAGGAGTCCAAACGCTTTCACCACTAACTGCCTGCCTTAGCAATTTATTTAATAATCAATGGGGCACATAAGTGAACAACGAGCTATAGCCACACACACACACACACACACACACACACACACACACACACAAAGTGAACGCCGCGGTTGTTGTGGTTGGTCGTTTTCCTCCGCGGTAGGCATGTCCATTTTGTGGTATTACATAATTGCGGTTTTCGCAACAGCCCTATTGCCCCCTAAACCCAGTAACTGGTTGGGCCACCTTTAGCAGCAACAACTGCAATCAAGCGTTTGCAATTACTGGCAATGAGTCTTTTACAGCACTGTGGAGGAATTTTGGCCTGCTCATCTTTGCAAAATTGTTGTAATTCAGCCACATTGGAGGGTTTTCGAATATGAACCACCCTTTTAAGGTCATGGCACAGCATTTCAATCAGATTCAGGTCAGGACTTTGATTAGGCCACTCAAAAGTCTTCATTTTGTTTTTCTTAAGCCATTCAGAGGGGGATTTGCTGGTGTGTTTGGGATCATTGTCCTGCTGCAGAACCCAAGTGTGCTTCAGCTTGAGGTCACAAACAGATGACTGGACATTCTCCTTCAGGATTTTTTGGTAGACAGCAGAATTCATGGTTCCATTTACCACAGCAAGTCTTCCGGGTCCTGAAACAGCAAAACAGCCCCAGACCATCACACTACCACCACCATATTTTACTGTTGGTATGATGTTCCTTTTCTGAAATGCTGTGTTACTTTTATGCTGGATGTCATGGGACACACACCTTCCAAAAAGTTCAACTTTTGTCTTGTCAGTCCTCAGAGTATTTTCCCAAAAGTCTTGGGGACCATCAAGATGTTTTCTGGCAAAACTGAGACAAGTCTTTACGTTCTTTTTGCTCAGCAGTGGTTTTTGTCTTGGAATTCTGCCATGCAGGCCATTTTTGCCCAGTCTCTTTCTTATGGTGGAGTTATGAACACTGACCTTAACTGAAGCAAGTGAGGCCTGCAGTTCTTTGGATGTTGTTGTGGGGTCTTTTGCAACCTCTTGGATGAGTCGTCGCTGCGCTCTTGGGGTTATTTTGGTCAGCCGGACACTCCTGGGAAGGTTCACCACTGTTCCATGTTTTTGCCATTTGTAGATAATGGCTCCACTGTGGTTCACTGGAGTCCCAAAGCTTTAGAAATGGCTAGAAAATTGAACTCAACTTTCCAAAAGATGTGATAAACCACAGTTAATTTATGTTTTAACAGGGGAGCAATCACTTTTTCACATAGGGCCATGTAGTTTTTTGTTTTTTTTTACCCTTAATAATAAACATCTTCCATTAAAAACTGCATTTTGTGTTTACTTGTGTTATCTTTGTTTAATATTTAAATTTGTTTGATGATCTGAAACATTTAAGTGTGAGAGAAATCAGGAAAGGGGCAAACAGTTTTTCACACCACTGTATACACACACACACACACACACACACACACCTATATCTGTACGTACACACACACACACACACACACACACACACACACACACACACACACAATTTTGAACATGTTAAAAAAGTTGTGCGACATTTCTCTCAAAATTGTCACAAGTTGTCACAAAGTGTTTTGAACCCATTTCAACCTCATCTCGAACCCTTCTCAATGTAGTTATCACGAGTCAGAAAGTGCAAGAAAATTTAGACAACTTTGCAAGGGGTTGGGGGCATATGAAATTAAATTGTGAGTGATTGGAGACAAAAACCAGCTGCAGCAGGGAGGGCACTACACACAGCAGCCTAGTACCTGTTAGCAGCAGAGTGGTCAGGATGATGCTTGACCGCACCAGCAACATGGAGACATGCATGAATAAAAAAATGAAGATAAAATTTCTGTAGGACTTGATTCAGCAAAACTGTGAGGACTGGGAGAAGATGTACAGCCCCCTGCCAAATGGTGAGTAGAATTTACCGGAGTGGTGGCTCAGTTGGTCGAGCATCCACCCCACACCCGGGAGGCAGGGGTTCAAATCCCGGCCGGGTCATGCCGAAGACCATATAAAAGTGGAACTTCCTGCCGTCCAGCTTGGTGCTCAGCAAAAATGGAATGGAGGAGGGAAATTTGTGGTGGCGCCTTGCATGGCAGCGGCCCTCTGATTCTACACTTGGGGTGTGTGTGATTAACACAGTAGATAGGTAAAGCACAATCTCGTTCTACTGTACATGATTGGTTGTACAGTTGAATGACAATAAAGGGTGATTTAATTAATTTAATTTGTGCATTCATTTAGCATAATTTTAGTTTATATTGTCTTCTTCTTTAGTTTACATAATTAACTAAATAATATAATTAAAATAATAACTGATATGGTCCCAAGCACACAATTGGCATGGATAACTGTCGTGTGAATGTTACATAGGATTTGGGTGGTCATCGTGGGACAGTCATAAGTGCAAAAAAAAAATGATCGATTTTGTCTCGCGCATGTTGCAAGGATGCCCTGCCACACTTGCATGACATGCATGCAAACTTTGGCCCAAAATTCACTGAGAGTTTGTATGCCATTAATGCAATATCTGTGAGACAAATGTAAATGTGTCTATGTGCCAATTCTGCGTGATTCCAAGTGAAAATTACCGCAAATTCATGCATTTGTTGTACGTTTTTATCACCAACTAGTCATCTAGTGTAACCAGTCACAGCCAGTTAGATACTACCCTTAGAGACTGTCCTCCAAGAAAAGAAGCTCTGTATTTTTTTTCTAGCAGGTATTACATCCTATTTTGGCATTAAGTTAATTATAGCAGTTGAGTAAATAATATGTTCCAATCTGTGCAAGCAGATCCTCACCTTTCCCTAACCTTAGCCAGACCCTCACCCTAACTATTTGCTTACCCTAATCCCTAGCCAATTATTTTAGTACCTAGCTCTTTTAACCATTACCCTTACCTTAACCACATAAAATCTGTATTATTTCCATCCCCATACCACCCCAAAAGGTTCATGAATTATGCTTTGAATGGGCCATTCCAGAACTCTATTTCCATCAACTGAATCATTCCTTGATGGTTAGTTTTTGGACTATTGTCATGTTGGATTCCTTGCCTCCACCATGGTTTCAATTTTATAACAAATGCTCTCACATTTTCCTCAGGAACCTTTGATCCCTTTCAGATGCCAACAGCATGTCTGTTACAGTGGCATGTCATTTCAATCCCCATTGTATGCCACCAGTGTACTTGATTGGTCACAAGTGGCTATGTTGGCAGGATCTACTGATGGTGACTGACTGACTGACTGACTGACTGACTGACTGACTGACGGAAGGCAGGAAGTCTTTAATGCTTAAATGCAACTCTGACACTGGAAGGATGTCAAAGTCTGGCCAGGGAATGTGTGACTATGCCAACTGCCAAGTGGGTCATCCTACTGGTGACACAGAGAGTTAGACTGAGTTTGAGCCCCCTGTTGGATGCCACCAGTGTTTGTGGTGGGTCACACTTGTTTCATAGATTTAAGTGAAAAATCTTCATATCAGTTCTGACACAATAAAAAGGAAATGATTTATTCTTCCTCATCATTTATTTTCTTTGGAGCCTTTGCCCTGAGCTGACCAACAGTCATCACTGAAGCTATGTGTCACCTGTCAGACTTTTAAAAAAGACTGACAACCTACCAGTGCTTCCAATTGCTGCTGAGGAGCCCTTTGTAGATGACAGTTTCAGCCTTGAGTGATTCAGTGTTGAAAGACAGACAGAGCCAAAGTTGTTATTGCCTCAGTAAAGTTAAAAAGGAGGACCCTACAATCATATTCACTACAAATGTCCTGAAGTTGTTAAGAAAGAAATATTGTGGATTGAAGAGGTCAAAACACCTGTACATCAGATTTGCCACAACATTAAAACCACCCTCTGTGCATGTGCCTTTCATCAGTACTTCTTAACTGTATTAAGGTTTTGCTTGATTTCACACACTCTGGATAACAGTGCAGGTATTCTATCAATGCAGCCTAAAGATACACCTTCCCAACCAAACCTAGTTAAAGTTCAACTCAAAAACAAAATTTCTACAATGGTGAAGTCGATAATGAAGCTGGTATGCACAAACAAACACAAGAATGTAAAAAACAAAAGAAAAAAAAACATAATATTGATTTTTAAAAATGGGTTCACAGTTGGACTAAAGTATTTTCCCTAAAGGCTTTCTATGGTTTTCCGTTGGAAAGTTTTTTTTTTTCTTACTAAAGGTAGTGTTTTATTGAGCAGAGAATGCTGACAAACATTGCGATTTTTGGGTTTTGTTAGAGTTCATAAAACATTGCAAAACTGTTCTCAAAGTTTTTTCTTGTGAATTTATTTTTCCACAAACAGTTGCAAATGTTCGCAAAATAGTTGTAAGCATTTGCAAATGGATGTACAGTAATGTGTCACTAAGGGTAGTAGCTCACAGAGATACTTGGGTGAGATCCTGAAGTTCTTTTTGCTTTGCCAAGTAGGGCAGTGGTGGCCTAATGGTTAGGGATGTGGACTGGCGAGCGGAGGGTCGCTAGTTCAATCCCAGGAGTGGCAGGATCAGATCTGGGTGGGACAGTGTTTGCCCCACCCTTCTTAACCCCACTGTTGTGCCCTTGACCAAGGCCCTAAACCCCAACTGCTCCAGTGGAGCTGCTCAGTGCCCACGGGTCAGTCTGTGGTTGTACTGGGCAGCTTCCTGGTGTGAATATGTGAGTGTGAGCAGGGCTTCCTTGAAAAAGAGAAGTTGCCACTCAATGGAACTACCCTGTATATTAATAAAGGTTAAAAAAAGTAGTGAACACTTAGTGACTGTAAAATTCTGGTGTTCCACCCACGGAATGTTTCACATTGGCTGGAATGCTAAGGGGTTAAGAATCCTTGAAAACTGAATGCTGGGGAGGGTTTCCTCACCCTTTCTATAGGGTGGAGTCCAAGCCACCTGACATTTACCTGGAGTTAACACAGAAGTCCCAAACATTCCCAAACAGTGGCAAAAGAGTGGCAAATAGTTGCTAATCAGTGCAAACATTGTCACTAACATTTGCTAATGTTTTCCAAATGTCTTTCACAAACACTTTTGTAAACATCGGCGCATATGTTGCTAATCGTCACTAAAAGTTGCTAAATGTCACGAATGACAGAGACAATATCTGATTTTTGCAAACATTCATCAGAAAAGCTGACAAATCCCAAAATTGCAATGTTCATCAGAGATACTACCTGTATTAGACAAGCTAACATGACCATACTATATATTCTTTTGATCGTCTGAATACTGAAAGCTTTTGTCCAATTATATTTGAGTTCATGGAAATGCAATGGGCTGCATATGAAAATGGTTGCATTTTCTCTCTGGCTAAGGTAATATTTTGATCATTTCCAATCCTGGTGACATCCTTGTTTGTACATAAACAAAACTGCAGCGTGCGTGTGTAACTGTCCAAAATTATTTCCTGAAGATTCATGCATTTTCTCATGGTATGGTGTTTGTTGAAACATCTCCAGAAATCAATATCAAAGAAATACTGCATCATAAAAGAAAAACTGAGGCATTATCAAAAGATAAAAATGAAATTGCCATCTGAGAATAAATTTTATTTTCAGGTTGTCTTCTATATCCATTTCACAGGAAATAATTAAGACAGATGGGTGGATGAATTAGCTGTCCTCCAAGGTCAAACACTGATTGCCTTATTACTCTATCATTTCACTCTAGTGGAACTACCATTCATGCTTTTTCTTGATATTTTCTACATTCACGCCAAAAACTAAAGAAGAGAGCGAGACAAAGAAGCGATTGTTTGGCAGCCAGATCAGTCATAGTCATGTTGGGCTGATGGATTAATGGATTTGATGGCTGCTGCAGGTTAAAGCAGAAAGACTGGCTAGAGACAGGAGATTGGTTAGAACCCCAGGGAGGTGGATGGATGTGTGACTTGCATGTAAGGTTGCTAGGGGATTGTTTTAAAAGGGAGGGGCTGGTGAGAAATGAGTGTAGTCAAGTTTAGCGCATCGTCAAAACACAGCTTGACTTCCAGTGTTGACCCTTTCTCCAGTGACTGTCTAGCACCCTTTTTGCTCCCATAACTAAGATATTAGCATTGCTGCCATTTAGTGTGTGTTTTTGTGTGTCAAGATTACATTTGCTTTTTTAGCCATGGATTGTGAAGCAGTTTGGTGGTAAGCAATGGCACCACACAATTTGAAGATTTTGAAAAGGTTTTACTCTCAGTGTTCTGGTGATTCTAAATTGAATGTTGTGCCCATATTCCATCCATCCATCCATCCATCCATCCATCCATCGCCTATCTTGGGGGGGGGGGGGGGTCCAGGCCACAGAGGCAGCAGTCTAAGCAGAGAAACCCAGATTTCCATCTCCTCAGCCACTTCCTCCAGCTCTTCAAGAAGCATACCAAAGTGTTCCCAGGCCAGCTGGGAGACTTAGGGCCCTGTTTTGTCAGTTAACAGTGGAATTTTCCACCAAACTTCCCTCCGTACGCCAGTGTTTTTGTTAGTTTCTGTCAGCACACTGTTTGTTTTTTATGCTTTGCATCACGCCATCTAATTACCAGTACACAGTGTGCCCACTCTGCGCTGAGAGGCGGAGGCTCATTTCAAAGAGGTGTGGCGGCACACAATCTCATGCACATCACTATTATGGGGCATTTTATGACAATTCGCTTTTGATCAGGCAAAAGGAGGTCTGTTGTCAGAAGCACATTGTTTAATGCTATTTCAGCACAGCTCCAGAGCTCTTGAGGAAACAGCATGTGCTGGGATTTTCTATTATTTTAATGGACAGAGTTGTAACATAATATCATAATATAATCATCTGTCATTTTATTACCTCCACCAAGGAGGTAATGAAATCAGGGTGATTTGTTTGTCTGTCTGTTATCAGGATTACGCAAAAACTACTGGATGGATTTCGGTGAAAATTTCATTAGAGGTAGCCCTTGGACCAAGGAGGAACCCATTAAATGTTGGTGATGCTCTGAGAGTGCATACCTCCACCAAGGACCTTGTTTATATTTGTGCAGCACGATTACACAAAAACTACTGGATGGATTTGGATGAAATTTTTACCACAAGTGGTCCTTGGCCTAGAGAGGAACCCGTAACATTTTGGTGATGATCTGAGAATGTATACCTCCGCCAAAGCTTTTTTCTTCTCACAGGTTGTTAGCAAAAATACTCCAAAACTACTGGATAGACTTTGAGGCAATTTTCACTGGAACTGGCTCGTGGCCTACACACACACCCATTACATTTTGGAGGTGATCCATGAGGGACAGAAGGAGCCTTGGATGAAGTATGCACTCTCTGAGTGCTTTTCCAGTTTATATCACCCACGAAATAGCTTTTTTATTCCATCCACACTCATTTTTTTTTAATTTAAGTTTTTGTAAAGGGTATATATGTCATTACAGCATTGCATTGTTTACATTTTCATCACATGTTCCCTTTTTTTTGTTTTTTGAATTTGAATTTTATTTATTTATTTGAATTTTATTTATTTCGGATAATACAGTACAGGTTAAAGAAACTGTATAATATAACAACAAGGTCAAATTAGACAGAGACTCCTTCTACTAAACAATTCCACGTGAGTTATCCGAAATGGGTGATGGCTGAAGCCGCAGCTTATATTGCCCACCCATATTCCATCCAAGAATTCAAAGAAAAAAGAGTAAACAAGACAAGAGTGATTACAATTTAGAACAAAGCTAAGACAAAGTGTGACTGAGAGAAAAAAAAAAAAAAAAAAAAACTAAGCTAAGCTAAGCTAAGTTAAGCAGTTACTATTCAAGACAAATCTAAGACAGAATGTCACAGAGAGAAAAAAAAAAAAAAACAAAAAAAACTAAGCTACAACACAACACAGGCTGGATATGTCAATCCTTATGTGAGTTTACATGTCGTCTTGTAAATATGTTTGGAGTATTTCTTCCTTTAGTTTTTGTTTAAATTGTCCAAGCGTTGTACATGATTTTAATTCAGGTCCATAATCGTTCCATAATCTGACTCCTTGCACTGAAATACAGTGTTGCTTGGTGGTTGTTCTCACTGTAGGCTTTTGAAATATACATGTTCCTCTGAAGTGATATCGTTTCTCCCTTGTTTGGAACAACTTTTGGATATTTGCAGGCAGTGATAAATTCTTCACTTTGAACATTATTATTTCGGTTTTAAAGTCAACCAGATCTTTCAACTTGAGAGTTTTTTGTTTAAGAAAAAGTGGGTTTGTTGGTTCCCTGTAAGCTGCTTTGTTTATTATTCTAATAGCTCTCTTTTGAAGCATAAAGAGTGGATATATGTTTGTTTTATATGTATTTCCCCATACTTCATTGCAATATGTCATGTATGGGAGTATTAATGAATGATACAAGGTGTATAGTGTGGGTTGATTCAGCAAATATTTCACTCTGTGTAATATTGCAATTGATTTGGAGACTTTACCTTTAATATAATTAATATGTGACTTCCAACACAGTTTGTTATCAATTATTACTCCAAGGAATTTGGTTTCAGATACCCTTTCAATCTCTACACCATTTACACTGAGTTTGGGTACTGGATTGTTGTGATGGTTGTTAAAGACTATAAATTTTGTCTTACTTAAATTGAGTGTTAATTTGTTTGAATCAAACCACAGTTTAAGCTTTCCTAATTCCTTCCCGAGTGTATCCAGAAGTTGTTCCAAATTGTTTCCACTGCATAGCAGATTAGTGTCATCGGCAAACAATATTAAGTCCATTTTTTCTGAGACTTTACATATATCGTTTATATACATATTGAATAATAATGGTCCCAAAACTGAACCCTGTGGGACTCCACAGGTGACCTTCAGCAACTCTGAGTTTTTGTTGCTAACACATACATACTGATATCTATTCTTTAAGTAACTACTTAACCAGGACAGTGCTACACCTCTAATACCAGAATTTTGTAGTTTCTTTAATAATAAATTATGATCTACTGTATCAAATGCTTTTTTAAGATCTAGGAATACTCCAACTGAATACTCTTTATTTTCAATGGCTGTTGATATTTTTTCTGTAAATTCCATTAGGGCATATGCAGTTGTCCTCTTGTGTCTGAACCCATATTGCTGCTCACATAATAAATCATTCTTCAGTATGAAGTTGTCAATTCTCTCATAGAATATTTTTTCAAGTATCTTGGAAAATTGTGGTAATAGTGAAATTGGTCTATAGTTTGAGAGTTCCCCTCTGTCGCCCATCTTGTATATCGGAATTACTTTAGCTATTTTCATTGCATTGGGAAATATACCTGATTGGAGAGACAGGTTGCAGATATACGTCAGTGGTTTTACTATGCATTCGATAACAGTTTTGACTAGTAGCATGTCGATACCATCACAGTCAGTAGATGTTTTACTTTTGAACGATTTAACAATTTCAATGACCTCTCTTTCGTCTGTGTTCTTTATGAAGATGGAGTCTTTTACAGCAGTGTTATTGCATATTGTATCACCTGTTGGCACCGTAGTGGGTATTTCTCGGGCCAGTTTAGGTCCAATGTTAACAAAAAAATTATTAAATTCATCTGCAGGTGAAGCGATATTCACACTCTGAGTCGTTTTATTATTTTTTGGAATATTAGTTGGGTAGCTTGTATTTCTGCTTTTATTTTTGACAACATTGTAAGAATAATTATTACAACACCCTTTTTTTAAGTGAAAGAAAAAGAGAAATTAAAGAAAGAACAAAAAAACAAACAAAAAAAAACAAAACAAGAGAAAAAACAACAAAAACAAAAGAGAAAAAATTAAACAGTATCTGAGTAGCTTTGGAACAAAGAGAGGTGCCATTATTGAAATGGTATTTGTCAAAGATTAGATCTAATGGAAGACACATATGCGTTCCAGGGTTGCCAAAAGTTCAAGAACCCATCCATGTCCTGTCTCAGTGCGAATGTCAACTTTTCCATCGAATAAATGTCTTGAATCACGTTAATCCAATCTTCAGGTGTAGGACAGTCCATCAACATCCATTTTTTTGTTAGAGCTTTTTTACTTGCCAATATTAAAACAGTGAATAAGTATTTTTCTCCTCGTCTTTCCAGTGATTCCGGTAGTAAACCCAAATACAAAGTTACAAAGGAAAAGGGAACTGTTATTTTGAATATTTTCCCCAATATTGTCTGTACATTGGTCCAATATTGGTGGATAACTGGGCATGACCAAAACACATGAAAATGATTTGCAGTCTTTTCACCACACAAGCGGCAACAATTCAACCCCTTACGAGTAAATTTGTTTTGTGCAGGTGTTCTGAAAAATCTTACCAAATTTTTCCATCCAAATTTTCTCCACTGCAGGGATGAGGTTCCATTGCTGTTTATTTAGCTTTTCCCATATTTCCAGTTGTAAAGTGAAATTCCCCTCTTTTTCCCATCTCTCTTTTATATATGATGTGTTGTCTCCTTTTAAGTCTTGAAGACCTTGGTATATTTTAGAAATGTATCTGATCCCTGGGATCTCTTTATATGCCATTAAGAAGACCTTCAGAACACCTGACTGGGCCCTTTCCAAATCCTCCTTTTTAAGTATTTTGTTTATGTGGTGTCTAAGCTGAAAGAACCTGTAAAGGTCTTGATTTATTAGACCTTGTTTTTTCAAATCTTCAAAACTTCTTAAAATTTGCCCTTTAAAAAAATCGTAATATTTTATCAGTCCGTTCTCTTTCCACTTTTTAAATCTAGTGTCTGTTTTATTAGGAGTAAAGTCTTGATCATAAGCAATCCATTGCAGTAATCGATAGGGTTCTTTAGTTTGATTCGCTCGGACTATCTTAAACCAAATTTTTAGCGGGGTCTCTATCCACGGGTTAGTGTTATTCAAAAGTTTAGGTAAGGCATTGTTCCCTATTATCGCCTGTAGGAGGATGTCACTTGTTATTTGGCATTCCATCTCCTTCCATTGTGCAGTGTAGACTGGGTTACATATCTCTACTAAAGTTTTAATTTGTGCGGCTTTAAAATAGTCCCTGATATTTGGCAGCGCGAGCCCACCTTTGTCTTTGTTTAGCTGTAGGATTCTATATCTGATTCTAGGTCTCTTGCCCTGCCATATGAATCTTGAGCTCCTTCTGTCCAGTTCTTGCCATGTTTTTTTGGGAGGTTCTACCGGTATTGTTTGGAAAAGGTATAGAAGACGTGGAAGTATATTCATTTTGACTGCTTCAATTCTTTGTGTGGTACCCAAGAATGGTATCATATTCCATCTTGCTAGATCAGATTTTATTTTTGCCATCAGTGGATCATAGTTTAGTGTTATAATTTTGTTGAGTTGTTTCGGGATATTGACCCCCAGATATTTCATAGATTCCATTTCCCAGTTAGTTTTGAGTTTGCTTAGTAAATATTGATTTTGGTCATAGTTGAATGTTAAAACTTGGGTTTTATGCATGTTTAATTTGTACCCCGAAAAATCTCCATACTCTGAAAAAACTGAGATTAGTTCTGGAAAAGAGGTGTCCGGCTGCCCCAGGTATATTAAAATGTCATCAGCAAAGAGTGTTATTTTATGTTCCTTCTGACCAAGTGTAATACCTTGAATTTTTTGATTCTGTCTTATCCATTGGCTCAGAGGTTCTATGAAGATTGCAAAGTGCAGTGGAGACAAGGGGCAGCTTGTCTGAGTTTCTTTTGGAGTGCCAGTTTTGCAATAATCTTTCCCCTTATTACAGCTTTGCATGCGTCCCACAGTATTAAAGGGGATACTTCTCCATTATCATTTTCTTCCAAATATCTGAGAATATCTGATTCCAATTCATCTTTCAGTGGTCTTTTCAGCACATTTGAATTTAACCTCCAAGAAAATGTATTATTTGTGTATTTTTGGATACTTAAGTCCATACAGATCGGACTGTGGTCAGAGAGATCCATCAGTCCTATTTTACATGCTTTTACTCTTCCAATGTCTCTATTAAACATAAAAAAATAGTCAGTCCTTGAGTATGATGAATGTGGTGCTGAGTAAACTGTATAATCTTTTACACTGGGGTTGAATTCCCTCCACACGTCACAGATTCCCATTTCTTTTAGTAGCATCCGAGTTTTTCTACTTTGAGTGTTATTTTGATGTGGAGAATTGCCTGACGCATCCCAGTATGGATTCAGTCTTAGATTGAAGTCTCCACCACATATCACTAAACCTTGGGCTTTAGTTATCATTAGGTCAAATACATTTTTATAAAATTTCCAGTTAGCCCCTGGAGGTGCATATACATTCAGCAGGGTGATATCTTCTCCCTCTAGCCGACCAAGTACCATGCTGAATCTCCCTTCTTTATCTTTGTGTTCTGATTTTTTTTCAAATGTAATTTTGGTTGAGATCAATGTCGCTACTCCCCTCCTCCTCCCTGACTTATATGAAGATGAAGAGATCATTTTAAACCCTTGTCTATTGAGTTTAGTGTGCTCCACGTCTGTTAGGTGGGTTTCCTGTAAAAATATTATTCCTGCTTTGTCTTTTTTCATTTTGCCTAGAATCTTGGATCTTTTAACTGGATTCTGGATCCCTTTTACATTATATGAGATTATTTTGGTTACACCCTGTTTCTCCATTGTGTTGTCTTATTTAGTATAACAGTGTGGTGGCCTTCTTTTATGCTACTCAGAAACTGAAAGAACATTAAGAACATAGTATATAAAACTTTAAAACAAAAAACTGACAAAAGATCTTCCTGAGCTGAGGTCTTTTTAGTGACCTTAGAAGAGCCTTGATGGTGTGTTGGCTCTGAGGGAAATTACCCAAACTCCGTTACGTGCTGAGGGCCCTCTCTTACCCCTGTAAGATGTCCCATGTTTTTAACGTGAATTTCAGATCCCAATCCGAACTTGTAATGATTTTATTTTATTTTTTTATGTATTTATTTTTTTTATGCCCATACCCTATAAAATTGTGTGCAACCTCCCACCACCATCACAGCAAACAGTCACGTTAATACAGTATTTGTTAGTGTGGAGAGATCATGTGGTTCATTGTCACATTTCTATTTTAACAAGTTTTTTTTTTAAAGACTTATTTGTTTCTAATATTATGTCTGTTCCATGAAATGTTTTACCACTTGCTGATTCTGCATCTCCTTTAATGTTTGTTACCTTGTAGGAGGAGGGCTGGATGCGCAGATTGACTAAAAATATCGTTATTCCCTCCTGTAAATGCTCAGTTTTTCCTTATAGCTCTGGCGCTGGGTTTCCCGCTGCTGGTCCGTGGATTTTGAGGGTCTCTGTGTGGACCACGTTTGAGCCTTGATTCTTTCGATCGGGTCTGCTGTGGGTTTATACACCGTTACCGGGAGTCCTCTTCTCGCCATATCCGTGGTTGCTTCTTCCGCTGAGTTGTAGAGACACGTCTCATCTCCGTAAAACACCCTCAGCTTCACCGGAAATGGAGTCTGAAAGCGCAGTTTCTTCTCTCGTAGTACCTTTTTAGCGTCGTTGTATTCCTGACGCTTTTTAAGGACCTCCGGGGCGTAGTCGTGCTCCACGAAAACTTTTCTCTCTTGGTGCATAAATCCTTTTTTCTGCCAAGCCAGTCTTACAACCTCTTCTTTTATTCTGGAGTTGGAGAACTTCACCACCACCGATCTTGGTGGCACTTCCGCTGACGGCCTAGGGACTAATATACGGTGCGCCCTTTCTATCTTCAAGTCGGTGGATCGGGGAATATCCAATTTCTCTCTCAGTATGGATTCCACGCATGCCGCCATTGTGGTGAAACCGTCCTTGACTCCTTCTTTCAGACCATGAATTCTTATGTTATCCACACTCTCATTTTAATTGCGAACTTACCATTGGAGTCTATAGATTAGGTATTAATATATGATTTTTTTTTTTTAGGGGAATGAATGAATGAACAGGGAGGATGTGTGTGTTCCAGTGTGTATGTGTGGTGCACGATGGGAGGTGTGTCAGTCTGAAGATTTTTTTCCATCCACATTTTTCTTTTCATCACAGACTTAATAGGCATTAATGTGTTTATTTTTAGGGGAATGAATGAACAAGGAGTGTGCTGCATTTTACTTTTCACTGTAACTCCCCAGAGAGACAGGAGATGCATCCACATCTACCTTGGCCAGGTTTCCAGCCGGGCTGAGGCTGCCCACACCGCACTTACTGTATGTCGCGGTTCTCCCCCAGCAAGCTCCCCGACTGCCACCTGTCAGCTCCTGGTACGGGCTGCCGAGAACGGGCTTGCTTCATGGCGGGGGGTTGGCGGGAGACAGGATGCCATGCCAGATCTCCTCCTTCCCTCCCACCCTGGACGGACTGGGATAGACAGCCACAAACCTTGGCAGACCCCCTTGCCCCCCCCGCCCCCCGACGGGGGAGACCCTCGGTCAGTGAAAGCAACAGGAGAGGGAGCACTCCATCTCCCTATGGGCCGGGATTGACTTCTGCACCATCGTTAATGAAAGTTTATAAAAATTTGCACAGGCATCATCCTCTTTTTCTGAAGCTTTAAACCCATTCATGTAGGTGCGTTGCATCTGTGTGCACTACATTAAATCATCCAGCTGATATTTCAGCCCATTCCTACCCATTTGTTCTCTCTAAAATAACTAACTGGACATCGACTGTAATTGATGTCTTCCTTATTACCAAGCAGTATTACTATTGCATGCATTTTTGCTCACACACACTTAGGCTTTGGCCAGCGCAAAACCCGTTTTAAACAAGAGGTCATGATCAGAATGACATGGTAGAGAGAAATAGATCCAAAAGCAGGCAGCAAAGACAGCAAGGTTGACGGTGCAAAAATGATTTTTATTGTACAATTAAATAGTGATAAACAGCAGCAGACAGTCTGGGAACCAGGTCTTGGAGGTAACCAGGCAGTGAACAAGATGGCAGCAGACGCTAGACACTGTAGGGTGAAATCCAATGATGGTGAATTTACTTGGAGACAAGGTTAGATGATAACATTGGTAAGTTAACTTACTGGGTGAGTGGGTTGAAGGAAGTCCAGCAAAGAGGTTCCGCCAAGAAGGATCCAAATTGTAGTGATCTGGAGAGGGTCAGACCCTGTCCATGCTTTATGTTCTTTTTGGACACATTATTATTATCATTGTTATCATTATTTGGGGTTAGAGGGCCCCCTGATAAAAGGAGTGTGAGGCTGCTTAAAGGGATTGACAAAACCTAGCGCTTTTTGGATTAGTCAAAACATTGTCCGTGTTTTTTTTTCTTTTCACGTATAAAAAAATAAAAGGAAAGGAGGTTTGAAGCCTTCTAATGTGTAGATTCCCTTTGCACTTTGCTGTAATGCTTTAATGTTTTTATGTAAAGCACTTTGAATTGTCTTGTACATGAAATGTGCTATCCAAATAAACTTGCCTTGCCTTGTCTTGTCATTATTTCTGTCTTATTTATCATTCCTGTGTTAACCCTTATTTTGACAGAGCCCTTATTTCCTGTTTTGGTTCTTTTTGGGTTCTTAATTGATTATGGCTGTTCCTCATTTGCTGATTATGTTCATCCCTATTTACTGTCGTCACTCCATTACCTCTTTGTTGGGTCCTAGTCATGCTACAGTCATTATTCTGTGTCTTAGCACGTTCCTTCTCATCACTGTCTGGGTTTCCCCCAGCATTATAGTTTGTTGCTGCTCGCTTTGTGTTTTCAGCCTTCGAGCTGCATTTACTTTGTAATAAAATCAAGATGAACAGTCACCCTGCAAGTGAGTCCATTTATCTGCCCCAGAAGGGCAAACATGACAGAAGGCCCCAACCAAAAAAGGACTCAACAGGCAAAGGGAGGTCGGTGGCTGGTGGTCCCATTGTGGATGAGCAGTGGGCAGCCAATTCATCCAGGACTTTCTCTCCGACACCCATGCCTCCCGCACACCAGAGGAAAGCCTGGAGTGCCTGGACGCCTCAGCTGGGATAGTGGCGTCACATCCTGGTCTGCGGAGATACCCCAAGCTGGCGGAACTACTGGGCACTGTTTCCATCCTCCACTGGACATACCTCGGGCTGGTGAGAAAGTTATGTGGAGCACCAGAGTTTGTGTCAACGGCACACTGTCCACTGACTCCAGCATCCCTTTTTCCTCACCGCTCACCAGCCTCACAGCCACACCACGGGCGAGGAAGGTGTTCACCCAAGACGGCGGGGACTGTGCCAACGAGACAGCGTCCCCTGGCCTTGATATCTTCAACACTTCCTTGCCATTTGTCAGTCACAGCACCCCGGAAGCTTGTGCCGACGGTGAAATGTCCCCTGGCTTCCATAAATTCCACACACCTTTCCTCCGCTCCAACACCAGCTCCTCGCCACTGTGCAACAACTCCTCGCCAAGCGGTCACCACAGCCACCCAGAGTGATTTGTCTGGTCCTCCCGCAGCAGTTTCAACAGCAGTGGCAGCCTCAGCAGCAATGGAACTAGGGACAAGGCAAATACTATTTTCTCATTTTTTAACATCTAATGGTGAGAAGTCTTGCCTTGTTCCCAGTGAGGAGCCTCAGCAGCCACTTCTTATGACTGCTGAGCCCTCATTTTTTGTTTCTGCTGCCACCTCCATACTTCCACCACTCACCTCTACTCCTTGTTTCCCCAAGGTCATCTCCACCTTAGTTGGGTCCATAATGGAGGAGGTGATCTCAACTGCTACCACAGCTCTTCTCCATGTGCATGCTCCTGCAGAAGCTGTTTCTCTTCATGTGCACACCCCTGCAGAGACTGCTCGGCCTCATGTGGATGCCCCTGCAGAGACTGCTCCATCTCACATGCACGCCCCTGCAGAGATTGCTTCTCCTCATGTGCACACTCCTGCAGAGACTGCTCCTCTCGAGATCATCATTCCAACATCAGCAGCACTGGGGTCCTGCAAGTCCTCTCCTTTTTTTTAGTATCAATATTAGAAAGGTCTTGTCTTGCTGCCAGTGGGGAGACCCAGTTGCAGCTTGCATCTGCTTCTGAGCTCTCCCCACCAAGCTCTTCTGTTGGTTGTTATGGTGTGGCCCCTACTCCAGCCTGTTCCTCTTCCTTCTTGTTTGAGGTGGCTCCATCGGAGAGGGATTCCTGGGCATTTGGGCCAGATGTTCTTCAGACCCAGCTGTCTCTTTCTGAGGTCAGTGCGCCCCAGCCGTTTCATCTTGAGGTCAGCGTGCCCCAGCCATCTCATCTTGAGGTCAGCATGCCCCAGCCATCTCATCCTGAGGTCAGTGCACCCCAGCCATCTCATCTGGGGGTCAGCACACCCCAGCCATCTTATCCTGAGATCAAGGCGCCCCAGCCATCTCATCTGGGAGTCAGCACGCTCAACTCATCAGCACCTGGGGTCGGTGCGCCTCAGTCAGTGGTATCTGCGGTCGGCACGCTTCTACCATCAGCTCCTGAGGTCTGTGTGCCTCAGCATCTGCCAAGCATGTCCTGTTTCCTGATTTGGGGGTCTGTGGACTCAGGTAGACCCCCTAAACCATCTTGTCCCATGGTCTGGTGGCCTAGGGACTCTGGGAGGCCGCCAGATCCACCCTACTTCTCGGTCTGGGTACCCATGGATTTGGGTAGGCCCCCTGACCTGCCTTGTTTTCCAGTCTGATGGTCCTGAGACTTTGGGAGACCACCCGACCCACCTTGTTTTGGGGCCTTGGACTTTGGGTGGCCCCCACAAACTGGGTTTTTGTGTTGGACTTTGCAGGGGAGGGGGTTTGTTTTGGACCACCTGGCCTTTTCCCCCACCACTCACCCGACTGAGGGGGTCCCTCTCTTCCTCCTGATGTCGTCTGGGTCCCGCCCTTAAAGGGGGGATATTGTAGTGATCTGGACAGGGTCAGACCCTGTTCACGTTTTATGTTCTTTTTCGACTCATTATTATCATCATCATTATCATTATTGTCATTATTTCTGTCTTATTGATCATTCCATTTGTAAACCCTTATTTTGACAGAGCCCTTATTTCCTGTGTTGGCTCTTTTTGGGTTCTTAATTGATCATGGCTGTTGCTTATTTGCTGATTATGTTCATCCCTGTTTATTGTCGTCACTCCCTTACCTCTTTGTTGGGTCCTAGTCATGCTACAGTCGTTATTTTTGTGTCTCAGCACGTTCCTTCTCATCGCTGTTTGGGTTTCCCCCAGCGTTATAGTTTGTTACTGCACGCTTTGTGTTTTCAGCCATCAAGCTGCATTTACTTTGTAATAAAATCATGTTGAACAATTGCCCTGCAAGTGAGTTCATTTATTTGCCTCTGAGGGGTGAACGTGACACAAATCAGCCCAGTGAGTCCTGGAAAATAGGATGAGAGAAAGGCAGTTGGGGTAAAACATTCTTATGTGTTTTCCAAGTTTGTTGGAGGAGAGAACAGGCTGCTGGCTGCACACAGAGTCCAGGGACAGTGTGGAGAAAGTCTGACAAGCTCCTGATGAGAGGAGGAAGCTGGTCCTATTTAAAGGGTAAGATAATTACTAGCAGGTGATGAGTACAGCTGTGGAGAGTTGATAATTAATGGGAGAGAGAGCAGTATGCAGCCAGACCACTACACAGAGTTTGCTTGAGATAATGCGCCTCTGTACATTAAATGGATGGGCAGGAGCGCTTTGGACTGGATTATCCAAAACACACCTCTGAATGTCTACTCTTGATCCCGATGTTTTAGCTAATTATAAGCCCATTTCAAACCTTTCTGTCATGTCCAAAATCCTTGAAAAGTTTCCTTTAATACAATTAATTGCCCATTTGCAGAACAATGGATTGTATGGAAGAATTTCCGCCTGACTATAGAATACACCACTGTACAGAAACAGCTTTGGTCAACGTTACAAATGACCTCCTTATTGCCTCTGACAATGGACTTGTCTCTGCTCATCCTGTTAGATCTGACATAAAGGCCTGGATGACTGGTAACTTCCTTATGTTAAATTCAAGCAAAACTGAGGTAATTGTTTTTGGCCCTAAAAAAGGCAGAGATTCCCTGTCTAACCATATAGTTACAGTGGTGTGAAAAAATGTTTGCCCCCTTCCTGATTTCTCATTTTTTTTGTATGTTTGTCATACTTAAATGTTTTAGATGTCACAATCTGAGCACGGGGGATTCCGCCAGGCTCAGTCTCTTTGCCTTTTTCCATATTTGTATAGTGTTGTAGTTTTGAGTTGTAATTCCTGTTATTTTATCTTTGGTTAGTTTTCACATATTCTGTATTGTTTCTTAGTATGATTTATTTTCCTATTTACATTCATTGTAGTTTTTGTATTTACAAATTTGGGTTTACTGGTCTTTATTTGTCATCTCATTATATTCAAGATAAGATAAGATAAGCCTTTATTAGTTCCACAATGGGGAAATTCCAGATTCCAGAATATTCATATTCTGTTGTGTTTTCTCTTCTCCCGGGTCTGCAGCTGTCAGTGGCACTTCTGGGTTTTTTGCTCTGTTGTAGGTGGTGCTCCTGTCAGTTGTCAGTCCTGTCTTCTCCCTCTCATTGCTCCCAACTGATCCCAGTTGTAATCATTGTTACCTCCTGCCCGCTCATGTGACCCACACCTGTTATCACTTGTATCATTTGTTTCTGGCCCTATTTAAGGGCTGTTATTTTCATTCCTCTTTGCCGGAGTCTTACACATTCTCGTCTCCACCAGAACCCTTTCCCTGTTCTGGTGAGTTTTGTTCCCATTCATCCATGCGTAAATTTGCTTTATTATCTGCTTGGATTTTTGTGTTGGTGCACTGTTTGGGACTTTGTGTTTTGTTTTTTCAATAAATTTCACAAACTGCAGTTCAGTATCTGGGTCTTCCTCTCTGCCCCGAGGGGAAATTCATGACACAAGACTCCGGCCAGTTTGAGACACAGCTGCTGCAGTTTGTGTTTATTTTTGGTTTCACTTATGTTACACCCAGGAGGGGCGAAGGGGAGGAAGGATGATTGAGCCAAGCTGTTTAGACTTTGCAGCGACCGTTTATTGACTTCTCAGCACACACGGCACGGCCCACAATTACACAGCACATAGTTAGACACCATCTTGTCTCATAACACTCTCGAACATTCTCTGGAACACACACTAGAACACATACTACTCTTCTTCTATGGTGTTCTAACACTGAGCAGCATCTTGTCATTACTGAGCGCCACCTCTGGCATAGAAACGCTACTGCTTTCACTGATAGTTATATCTAAACAGTGCATATTCAGTCCTTTAATACATTCCCTATAAATGCTCCCATTTACTATTAATCATTAAATTATAGTCTCTTAGGTACATTTATTAAGAATATTCATATTTGCCATTAGCATCCAATCCACACTGTTTCTGAGGGTTTACTAGAGGTTGTCCAAAATTGACGTTTTCCTACACTTACCTGTGGTTTGGTAATATTGGGCAACAGGACGTGGCCAAAAAAGGGGTCCCAGCCATCTTAAACCCCAGCGGCAGCGAGGGTTTGCCTTTTCCCTACTTCTCCTCAGTCTTCGTTTTTCATCTGGGCGTTCACCATGTCTGCCACCCTGGATTCTGCATGGCAGAAAAATGGCCTGCATGGCAGAGTTCCAAGATGAAAACCACTGCTGAGCAAAAAGAACATAAAGGCTCATCTCAGTTTTGCCAGGAAACATCTTGATGATCCCCAAGACTTTTGGGAAAATACTCTGTGGACTGACAAGACAAAAGTTGAACCTTTTGGAAGGTGTGTGTCCCATCACATCCGGCGTAAAAGTAACACAGCATTTCAGAAAAGGAACATCATACCAACAGTAAAATATGGTGGTCATAGTGTGATGGTCTGGGGCTGTTTTGCTGCTTCAGGACCTGGAAGACTTGCTGTGGTAAATGGAACCATGAATTCTGCTGTCTACCAAAAAATCCTGAAGGAGAATGTCTGGCCATCTGTTCATGAACTCAAGCTGAAGTGCACTTGGGTGTCATGAATGCCCCTCCAGGGCAAAAACAAACTCAGACGCTTGACTGCTGTGAGGACATTTATTAACAGAAAAAACATAACTGTTCAAAAAGTAACTGTAGACATACAAAAAAAGCTACAAGAATAACTTACACAGTGATGAGGCTCCAGAGTTACGAAAAACTCTGGAGAAGAGGAGGGGGAGACTGTCCAGAAAGAAATTAGTCCAGTCCGAACACAATCGTGGCTGCCGCAAAGGTGCGGGGAGCAGAGAGAGCCGGTGACCTGATTAATCAATTAAATGCAGCTTGAGCTGGCAGGGAGACAGCCTGGATAAAAGGTGGTGTGACTGGCAAGAAGAAAAGGGCTCAGAGACAAACAAACCAAAAATACATACACAGAACTATCAACACAATAACAACAGACAGAAAAATACTCAAAACTACAAAAGGAAGTCTGAGCATTGAGAACAATGCTCAGACACATGACAGAGCCCCCCCCCCCCAAGGGGGTGGTGCCCAGACACCCCAAGTAACACCAAAAGGACCCCCCCCCCCCCAGAAAAGGAGGGTCCGGGGGTTCATTTAGCGCACCTGTGCAACTGCACTAAACGAACCCCCTGGACCCCAACCAGAGAAACAAGAGTTCAGGGGGCCAACCGAAGTCCCAGGCCAGCCGGACAGCCAGATGGTATGAGTCAAATCAAAATCAAATCAAATCAAACTTTATTGTCATATTGCTGTACATACAACTGTAGTGCAGGCAAGATGAAATTGCGTTTCTCTCAGCATCCATATAAGAAGCAGCATGATTTAAGACACATTCCCACATAGCTCCCCCACACCCCCCACCCCCCCATCCATTCACACATCCCTGAGACATACTTGGGGAAAAAGAAGAATAACTAACTATAATATACAAAATGACCGTAGGTGCAGTAGTGTGTATGAGAGATTCCGGGTCAACTGTTCAGCATCCTGACAGCTTGTGGAAGGAAGCTGTTGATCAGTCTGGTGGTTCTGCCTCTGATGCTCCAGAATCGTTTACCAGATGGAAGAAGTTCAAAGTGTTTATGCAGAGGGTGAGAACGGTCCTTGACAATGTTTAGTGCCCTGCTCCTACAACGGTTCTGAAAAAGTTCTTGGACAGAGGGGAGGGAGACTCCAATTACCCTCTCCGCCCCCTTGACTATCCTCTGCAGGGCTTTTTTGTCTGACATACTGCAGCTGGAGTACCATGTAGCAATGCAGTACGTCAGAACACTCTCCACCACACCTCTGTAGAAGGTCCTGAGGATGCAGATGGGGAGAGAGGCCTGTTTGAGTTTCCTCAAGAAGTGCAGTCTCTGCTGAGCCCGCTTCCTGATCTCCAAGGAATTCTTGCTCCAGGTCAGGTCCTGCGAGATCTGCACTCCGAGGAACTTGATGTTCTCTACTCTCTCCACTAAACGGCCGCCGATGCTGAGGGGGGCGTGCTCAGGCTGCGACCGCCGGAAGTCGATAATCATCTCCTTCGTTTTGTCCACGTTGAGCACCAGATTGTTCTCCCTGCACCAGCCCTCCAGGTCTCTCACTTCTTCCCTGTACATTGATTCCTCATCCCTCTGGATAAGTCCCACCACCGTGGTGTCATCTGCAAACTTAATAATCTGGTTCCCCTCGTGTCTGGATACACAGTCATGTGTTAGAAGTGTAAACAACAGTGGACTGAGTACACAGCCTTGAGGGGATCCGGTACTCAGCGTGACAGACTTGGAGATGTTGTTTCCAACCCGGACAGACTGAGGTCTCTCAGTCAGAAAATCCAGGATCCAGAGACATGTGGCGGTGTTCAGACCGAGAAGGAGTAATTTCTCCATCAGTCTCTGGGGAATAATGGTGTTGAATGCTGAACTGAAATCAATGTACAGGAGTCTGGCGTAGGTGTCTTTCTGGTCCAGGTGGGTGATGACAGAGTGTAGGGTGGTGACTATAGCATCCTCCGTGGAGCGGTTTGAACGATATGCAAACTGGAGCGGGTCGTGTGATGCAGGGAGGCAGGCTGTAATGTGTGGTTTGACAAGCCGCTCAAAACACTTCATCACAATTGGTGTCAGTGCAACAGGACGATAGTCATTCAAACAGGACACCACTGGTTTCTTTGCCACCGGTACAATGATAGAGGTCTTGAAGCATCTGGGAACGATGGCCTGACTCAGGGAGATGTTATAAATGTCAGTCAGGACACCCGCCAACTCGCTCGCGCAGTCTCGGAGCACACATCCCGGAATGTTGTCTGGACCTGCAGCTTTGCGTGGGTTGACTCTGGTTAGGGTCCTCCGTGTGTCCGCTGTGTTGATGGTAAAAGAGTCAAGTGGCCTGCCAGAGAATATGGACCACCCGAACCAGCGGCTCAGTCTTTCAGGCGGCCGGCCTGAGTGCTTCAGCCACCTGATCAGCAGAGGCGGCTCAGGAGGCGGCTCCCCCACCGGGAGACCCAACAATGGAGGGGTGAGCCGAGGAGGGGGAACCATGATGTCATCTGGCAGTGGAGGAAGGGGGACCGCGACGGCGTCAGGTGGTGGAGGAAGGAGGGAGACCACGACGGAATCTGGCAGTGGAGGAGCTGCAGCACCTGTGGTGACCCTGGGCTGGAGCTTTGTAGCACCTGCGGTAGCTCCGGACTGGAGCTCTGTAGCACCCGCGGTGGCTCCGGGCTGGAGCTCTGTAGCACCCACGGTGGGCCCTGGTTGGGCCAACACTGCACCCACGGTGGGCCCGGACAGGGCCAGCGCTGCACCCACGGTGAACGGGCCAACCTGCAAGAGCACCAGGCCGAGGAGACGGTCTATCAGAGGGACCCCAGGCGAGAGCGAAGGAGAAGGGTCCCTGACGACCTTGACGGGGGGAGCTGGACTCACAACGTCATCAGTTGGTAGGCCTGGATCCACGGTGGCATCAGGTGGTGGTGGTGGTTTTTCCCCGGCGACCCTAGGAGAAGGCTCAGCAGAGACAGGGAGAAGAATGTGGTTAGGGTCTCCGGCAGCGGCGGAGCCTGGCGAGGTGAGTTCAGATGCAGCTGAGGGCTGCACCCGACTCTCCTCACCAAGAGCCAGACAAGATCTCTCCAAAATAGACATGAGAAAAACAAAAGAGATCGCTTGCCTGAGCTCGCGCTCCACCGCTGTCCAGGACTCTGTCGATCCTAGCGATGACGTCTTGGGTCCGACCTCTTGGAGGTCCAGCTCTGGTTCCCACTCTGCTGCAGGGGCCTCTTCAGCAGGCATGGTGGTGATAGCAGTCCTAGTAGCCTCAGCTGTCGTGGCCCACGCAGATGGCTCCTCTGGCATGGAAGCTGGGGGTAGGCTCCATGTAGGCTCCGGAGTCGGGTCCTCCAGGGCGGCCAGCTCCTCCACCATCCGACGGCTGAGTTCTGGAACCAAACGACACTCAGGGATAGGTGAGGGAGACATGGAGAGGACAGGAGAAGATTTAGAAATAGCAGCAGGAGGAGAGAGCTCAGAGGACTGCTTAATCTGAGACTCTCTCCCAGGAGGCAGACAAGGCTCATCAATACAAGGTGGGACAGATTGAAAAAACACTTGCCTGACCTCCCGGATCTTTATGTTCTCAGCTGCTGGGGACAGGCAGTCATCCCTCTCTGTGTCAACGGAGATCCTGACTCTCTCAGTGGGTTGTGGAGGAGCCGGCTCTGACAACACGGAAGTGGGCATTGTCGGGGAACAAACGGGAGACCTCTCAGCAGCGAGAGAGTGCACTGAAGGGAAGCAAGGAGAGGCCAGTACAGGGCAGAGAGAAGCTGACGAAACAGCTGTGGAAAAAAGGACAGAAGGCTGTACTGGTGTGGGAGGCTTCTGCTTTGGTGCTGCTGAAGAGGGCTGCTGAAGAGGTAGGAGTAGTCCTCCGATGATCTGAAATGGGATGACTCTCTCTGCATGGAGCTGGAGCCAGCAGTGAGCGCGCAGGAGTTGACACAGGCATCAGAATCACCTCCCTCAGCCCCTCACCTGAGCACGGGAAGGAATAAATGGAAGAGAGGATTATCCATTGCTTTCGGGTGATTCCATAGGTTGGGAAACACCTGCATCACTCACGTTGCGTCATCTCGGCTCTCATGGACCGTCCTGGGAGAACAGGAGGCTCGGGTCCGTGACAGAATGTGCTCCAGCAGGCACACTGCCCGCCGCTCCACCTCGTCCATGGCGAACTCCAAAAACAGGTGAGTGGAAAAACACACAAAAGGTGAAAAAGTGCCCCACTGCAGAAGCTGAGTTTTCACTGGCTGCAGCCAACTGTCATGAACGCCCTTCCAGGGCAAAAACAAACTCAGACGCTTGGCTGCAGTGAGGGCATTTATTAACAGAAAAAACATAACTGTTCAAAAAGTAACTGTGTAGACATACAAAAAAGCTACAAGAATAACTTGCACAGTGATGAGGCTCCAGAGTTACGAAAAACTCTGGAGAAGAGGAGGGGGAGAATGTCCAGAAAGAAATTAGTCCAGTCCCAACACAATCATGGCTGCCTCAAAGAAACAATGAGCAGGCAGAGTTTAAATAACAAGCAGACAGATGAGGCACAGGTGCAGGGAGCAGAGAGAGCCAGTGGCCTGATTAATCAATTAAATGCAGCTTGAGCTGGCAGGGAGACAGCCTGGATAAAAGGTGGTGTGACTGGCAAGAGGGAAAGGGCTCAGAGACAAACCAAAAACAGACACACAGAACTATCAACATAATAACAACAGACAGAAAAATACTCAAAACTACAAAAGGAAGTCTGAGCGCTGAGAACAACACTCAGACACATGGCACTTGGGTTCTGCAGGACTTCTGTCCTTCTGCAGGACAATGATCCAAAACACACGAGAAAGTCCACCTCTGAATGGCTTAAGAAAAACAAAATGAAGACTTTGGAGTGGCCTAGTCGAAGATCTGACCTGAATCCTGTTGAGGTGCTGTGGCATGATTTTAAAAAGGCAGTTTATGCTCGAAAACCCTCCAATGTGGCTGAATTACAACAATTCTGCAAAGATGAGTGGGCCAAAATTCCTCCACAGTGCTGTAAAAGACTCATTGCCAGTAATTGCAAATGCTTGATTGCAGTTGTTGCTGCTAAGGGTGGCCCAACCAGTTATTATGTTTAGGGGGCAATCACTTTTTCACACAGGGCTGTATAGGTTTGAATTTTTTTCCCTTAATAAAACACACCTTCATTTAAAATTTGGATTTTCTGTTTGCTTGCATTATCTTTGTCTAATATTTAAATTTGTTTGATGATCTGAAACATTTAAGTGTGACAAACATACAAAAAAAAAAGAAATCAGGAAGGGAGCAAACACTTTTTCACACCACTGTACACTGGATGGCTTTACCTTGGCATCCAGTACTACTGTGAGTAATTTTTGATCAGGATTTGTCTTTTAGTTCACACATTAAACAGATGTCTAGAGCTGCTTTCTTTCATCTGCGCAATATTGCAAAAATCAGGAACATCCTGTCTCAAACTGATGCCGAAAAACTGGTCCATGCATCTGTTACATCTAGGTTAGACAAGTGCAACGCCCTGTTGGCTGGGTGCCCAAACAATTCCGTCAAAATTCTTCAATTGATTCAAAATGCTGCTGCCAGAGTACTGACAGGTGCTACTAAGAGAGATCACATTTCCTCTATCTTATCCTCTTTACACTGGGTCCCCATTAAATTTAGAATAGAATTTAAAATTCTTCTCATTAGTTATAAAGCCTGCAGCGGGCCAATCCCCTTCCTACCTTAAAGGGTACCTGTAGTGAATTTTAATAAATAGCTATTTCAAAGGATCGAGTATGATACTAGTGGTTCCGTCTGGTAACGGCCATGATTCCTTGTCAAATAAGTGCGAGTTTCAAGTCACAGCTCTATCAGTCAGTCATGGTCAGCGACATCTTGCCTCCTACATGGGCTGTTGCAGCACCTGTAGAGACGCACAGTCATTGTTCTGTGCGGTTGGCTGGGCTCGTCACTGACCCCATGTTGTGTCCCCAGGACAATGGCGGAGTACAAGGCTTACGGCTGCACCAACAATAAGTGAAGAAATCCCGGAAAACATTTCTTTTGTGTGCCAAAACCAACTGATGACACGGAGACAGAGTTGGTAAAACGCTGGCTCCATAACCTCAGCACGAATCACACACTTTCCATTTGGACAGAATTCGGTGGTATCTGAAGACCACTTCATGCAGAGCTGCTATCTGCGTGATCTGCAGGCCGAATTGCTGGGCACAAAGCCCAAGGGTTTACATCTAAAACCAGATGCCGTTCCCACGGAATTCAGTCACAGAAGGTCCAAGAATGACGACCGTTTAAACCCACTTCATCAGAGTGAGAGGCCATTGTTTACTTGTCTGCGGTAAGCCAGAATCAACAAGTGTACATCACTTTCGGCCGGCAATGGCTGCTCCCCATTGGTTTTGTCCGAGTGGGTTTCATGGGATACAATTATTCAGTATACTGCCTCTAGGGCATTGCTTTCACTGAATAAGCACATTTTTGTTTATAAGTAATACCTAAAGCACTATTAATGTTGTTACAGTGACCAGTACCGGTTTCCTTTAAAGACCTTACTGTTCCATATTACCCTTCAAGACCTCTTCGCTCTCAGAATGCAGGCTTACTTGTGGTTCCCAGAATTTTTAAAAGTAAATTTGGAGGCAGAGCATTCAGCTATCAGGCCCCTTTCCTGTGGAACCAGCTCCCTTCCTGGGTATGGGATGCTGATACTCTCTCTTCTTTTAAGATCAATCTTAAAACTTTTCTTTTTGATCGAGCTTAAGATTAGCTTTAATGTTATTATTACCTCCGCCAAGGAGGTTATGTTCTTGCCGGCGTTTGTCTGTCTGTTTGTTTGTTTGTTAGTAACATAACTCAAAAAGTTATGGATGGATTTTGGTGACATTTTCAGGAAAGGTGTATCATGGCACGGGGAACAGATGATTAGCCTTTTTTTTTTTTTTTTTCCCTTTGAAAGACAAAAGTAAAATAGAAAGATGTCTTTACCTTCTTTACATGTTTCAACTGCACTGCAGCCTTCATCAGAAGAGTCAGCTGATTGCTGCCAGGTGACATTTATCAGCTGATTTTCATAGGCGGGGCCAGCTCAGCAGATCTGTCAGATCCGCCGAGCCGGCCCCGCCTCCCGCCGTCAGATGGTCTCTGGAGAATGTGGTCCCAGGTGTGAGAAAGCATAAAGGCCCCCTCATCTCGGTTCATGGTGTCTTTTCCCCGCTTTCTGATCTCTATTGCCTCCTTGATCCAACGTTTGTGTCTGTTGCTCTCCGATCCAATAATTTTTGTGTTGTCCCAGTCCATGATGTGATTATTTCTTTTGCAGTGGTCCGATATAGCTGATTTTAATGTTTCTTGTTCTGCTTTTTCTTTTTGTGATCTTGTGAGTCGTCCTTGCGTTTCCTTCTCCATGTGAGAAGGAAACGTGCCATGTGCGTTTCCTTCTCATTGGCCCCGCCTACGAAAATCAGCTGATAAATGTCACCTGGCAGCAATCAGCTGACTCTTCTGATGAAGGCTGCAGTGCAGTTGAAACATGTAAAGAAGGTAAAGACATCTTTCTATTTTACTTTTGTCTTTCAAAGGAAAAAAAAAAAAAAAAAAAAAAAAAGGATAAATAATTGAAAGAAGACAAAATGAACCTGTTTGACGTAACAGATGATTAGATTTTGGTGATGATCTGAGAGTGCACACCTCCACCAAGAGCTTTGTTTGTATTTGTGCAGCAGGATTACACAAAAACTACCGGATGGATTTAGATGAAATTTTCACCAGAGTTGGTTCTTGGGCTAGAGGGGAAGCCATTACATTTTCCCAGATGATCTGAGAATGCATACCTCCACCAAGGCTCTTATATCCTCACAGACTGTTAGCAACAATACTCCAAAACTACTGGATGGATTTGGATGAAATTTTCACCAGAAGTGGTTCTTGACCTACACATGAACCCATTACATTTTGGCGGTGATCCATGACTGCATACCTCCGCCAAGGCTCAACCCTCTTGCAGTGGTTTAGTAGGATAATGTAAAAACTACTGGATGGATTTTGCTCAAATTTTAACCAGAGATGGTCCTTGGCCTGCAGACGAAACCATTACATTTTGGAGCTGATCTGTGAGCGCATACCTCTACCAAGGCCCAATCTTGCAGTGTATGGTGGGATGGAGGTAGGAAGATACAAACAGATGGATGGATAAAGGGAGGGGAGGAAGGAGCCTTGGCGGAGGTATGAACTCTCTGAGTGCTTTTCTAGTTAGTAATGTTGTTGTTATTTTTACTGATTTCCAATTCATGGAATTTTAACTCTGACTGTTTTGTGATTTTATTTTCTTATAGTTGTTTTAATCAATTCCGTTCTTGTCTTCATATTTCTGAATATTTTAACCTTATCTTTTTGTGTTTTTATGCGTTTCTGTTTGACTATGGTTCTGTAAAGCACCTTGGGTTGCACATGTGTTTGAAAGGTGCTATCTATCTATAAGTGCAGCAACTCTCTGTCTGTGTGTGTTTGTCTGTCTGTTCCACGCATATCTCTTGAACTGTTTGTCCGACTGGCCTCAGATTTTAAACATGGCTTCCTGAGCATCCCCTGTGCATCCCCGAATGTGGAGTTGCTCAGTCAAAATATGTAATTTTTAAATCAATAAAAGTTTAGCCACCACACTTTCCCATGCCCAGGCTTCTAGAAGTGTGGGCGGGGTTTGGTTTCAGATTGACTCCTACTGATTGGCTAATAACGCATTACAGTATCAGTAACCACAGCCCTCCGTGCGCAAAACAAGGAAGCAAAACGCAATGAATTTGACTAGAAAAAGATAACACTTAAGATTTAATGCTTAAAATATTATACCATAAAGTTGCTGTGATTGCATAGATCTAATGGATAATTCGGCATGGCTGGGGGAAGGGGGGGAGGTGGAGCAGCAGCTGAACTGCTTTCACCACGGTAAACTCTGTGTGCAAAACAAGGAAGTGAAACATGACAAATTTGACTAGAAAAAGACAATACTTAAGATTTAATGCTTAAAAAATTATACCATAAAGTTGCTGTGATTGCATAGGTCTAATGGATAATTCAGCATGGAGAACACGGGGGGGGGGCAGGGGAGCAGCAGTTGAGCTGCTGTGACTATGGGTAAAGCAACAGCCGAGACTCCCTTTAACCAGGCAGGCTGAGCTTGGCTCCCTGCAAAGCACTGCGATCCACCGGTTCAGCTGCTGCTTCTCCCACCGGTGTCCGACTGGCCACTCCATGATCGTTCGCGGGGAGGCACGCCCAGCCTTCCCCAGTCAGCGGTATACGGGAGTCCCTTTGCAGTGTGACTGGGATACCTGTTTCAGACAGGAATATGAACTGAATAATTAGTCTGGCCTTTTCGCACCTTGCACCTGGTGAAAAATTTGTTAAAAAACTTGGAAATGTCCATAAATGCGCTCTGCGTCACTGACAACTGACGACTGACCATGTCCTTGTAATATGGCCCATAGTCTCTCCAGCGTGTCCTGGGTCTACCCTGGGGTCTCCTCCAGTGGGACATGCCCAAAACACCTCATATGGGAGGTATCAGGAGCCATCCTGATCAGATGCCCAAACCACTTTAACTGGCTCCTTACAATGTGGAGGAGCAGCGGTTCTACTCTGAGCCTCTCCTGGATAACTGAGCTTCTCACCCTATCTCTAAGGGTGAATACAACCACCCTGTGGATAAAGCTTATTTCAGACACTTGTATCTGTGATCTCATTCTTTCAGTCAGTTCCCAAAGTCCATGACCATAGGTTAGCGTAGGAATGTAGATTGACTGGTAAATTGACAGCTTCTTTAAAGCTCGACTCCCCTTTTCACCGCAACAGACCAGAACAACGTCCACTTTACTGCGGGTGCTACTCCAATCCACCTGTTAATCTCCCACTCCATTCTCCCCTCACTTGTGAATAAGACTACGAGAAACTTGAACTCCACCACTTGGAGAGGAAAATCCACCCTTTTCTGCCTGAAGACCATGGACTTGGAG
Source organism: Pholidichthys leucotaenia (assembly GCA_020510985.1). NCBI lineage: Eukaryota > Metazoa > Chordata > Actinopteri > Cichliformes > Pholidichthyidae > Pholidichthys > Pholidichthys leucotaenia. The sequence goes on along the minus strand of CM035836.1, from coordinate 384,789,611 downwards.
GTACTGATTCTCATCCCAGCCGCTTGACACTCAGTAGAAAACCGCTCCAGCAAGACATGCAGGTCATTGCTAGATGAAGCCAACAGGACTACATTATCTACATCAGCAGAGGCGAGATCCCGTGACCACTGAACATGACATCCTCTGTTCCTTGGCTGTGCCTAGAAATCCTGTCCATAAAAATTATGAACAGGATCTGTGACAAAGTGCAGTCCTGGTAGAGTCCAACTCTCACTGGGCACGACTTTGACTGATTGTTGGCAATGCAAACCAAACTCTTGCAATGGCTGTATAGAGACTGGATAGCTCATAGCAACAAGCCTGATACCCCATACTTCTGAAGCACCCTCCACAAGAGACAACGACGGACACAGTGGAATGCTTTCTCCAAGTCCACAAAACACAGGTAGACTGGCTGGACAAACTCCTACAAACCCTCGAGGATCCCTGGAAGGGTAGTTAGTCCAGTGTGCTGCAACCAAGAAGAAAATCACATTGTTCCTCCTGAATCCGAGGTTTGACCAACGGCCGGACTTTCCAGTACCTTGATGTGGCCATCTTTCTCTGTACAATTGACTTGTAATAGACTACCAATCTGTCCATGGGGTATCATCTCTGGCCTGATCACAAAGGTGGGCACACAGCATATCTCCATTTGGTCAAAGCTCTTCTAAATCACAAGACAGGTGTGGCAGGCGCCCTTTTGCTTCAAAAAGTTTTAACTTGGGCTGTGACATTATTACCGTAGTTGAAAGGTCTCACACGACACCTTTAAAGTAGACCGTCATCTTTTACTAACTCTAACCCTAATCATTATCCTAACCTTAACACTGTTGGTGCCTAAACCAAAAGTTGCTTCTTGATTAAGTACAAGTAAATGTGAAACTTAAGATGGAATGGGCAAAGATTACGTTTTTAAAAAATGGGCCAAAAACTCACATCTTTTGCATGACATATTGCTGTTTTATCAATCTTCCACGCTAAACTATCATTTGACATGTGCTCTGTGGCATTTAAAAGCTTTTGAAGTTATTGTGCCTAGCTTTGGTATGGTATATTGCAGGGATCACCAACTGGCGGACGCCGGTCCGGATCCGGACCTTGAAAGTCCTCCGTCCGGACTCTGAACCTTTTTAATATAATTTGGGGAAAAATTATACTGTTTTGTTTTAACCAAACAAAAAAGCGTAACTCAAGTGCTGTATTGGCGGAGGCTGCCTGGACATTTTATGGTGTGGGACCATGGACGTTCTCCGTGGCAGAGCCGTATGGCTCTGCTCCGTGGGATACAGCGGGCGGACAGCCACGCCTATGGAGCTATCATTGCTGCAAAACTATTTGTAAGCGTGAGCATAGTGCCACAGATGCGTGCACAGATCCACAAATGCTGAATGAAACGCTGCTGTGAAATTGTGTCCACCGCCACTCTGGCTGCCTGCGATGGTATGGGTCCACCCGGGGGTCTGTTGACAGAAGGTCAACAGACAGGTGGCTCCTCCACACCTTCGTGGGACAGCATCCCCGTTGGGCTGCACAACGTTGTTTATGGAGGTAATCTGCGACCCTCTGATATCATGTCAAAACAATAATTTGCTCTGTATGATACTGAACATGAAAAGTTCCACACACATCCACCTCCTCTCTGCCTGTGACAGAGTGTTACCCAGACAGACCCAGATGAGGTTAAAAGGATGAAAACATTGACATAAAAAAAACCTCCAAAAAATTCTGTACTGTGGAATTAATTATATTTTCTGTCCCCTTTTTAGGCTTATTGTTTGAAATGTTTTGTTTTTATATACTGAAAATATAGTATAGAGGTGGACTTTTGTGAGATTTTATTTTGTAAATAATAATCTTTTTAAATGTATGTAATTTAGTTTGTGTTCTCTTGTAAAACTTCATTTTTAGGATTTAAGTTGTAGATTTTAGAATTTTAGAGGTATTTATTTGGAGTCAAAAACACATTTAGTGTTCTTCTGTATTATTATGATGAAATTATTAGGTTTTATTTGAAATTGAACAAAGAATTTATTGGATTTGTTGTTTAAAAAATACAGAACTAAAAGCAGCTAAAACATCTGCTTAATAAAATAATGTGTAAAAGCAAATGATATTGGCCTGCTGGAGACAGCTGTGGTCTTCTTAAAGAATGTCCATGAAAAGATGACAGTTCTTAAAAGCAGGTTTTCAGATAAATTTGTCCATGTGACTTGTCACATTTCCCTTCCATTTCTTTTATTAAAAGATGTTTGAAGTAAATTCATAGGTCATTGCAAACACTTGGCTTTAAAAGTACCAAACTGTCGCACATTGAGGAAAAAAATCCTGAAAAAACAAAAACAAAAAAAACCCCAAAACAAAACAAAAAATGCATCGAGAATTGTTTTAGACTCAAATCAGAGACCCTGAATCATAATTGTATTGTGAGGTGCCTAAGGATCCCCAGCCCTAATTCGGACCCCAGTTGGAGAGGAGGACTGACTTATCGGACCTCTTGCACATTAGTTGGTGACCCCTGGTGTATAGTAAACCCCTTTTCCATTGGCCAAAAACCCTACTTAGACCTGTTAATACAGATTTTGTTGGCAATAGGAATGCTAGATATGGGTCAAGTGCTTCTGTAAATGATGTGGACATTTGGGTGAACATACAGTTTTACATCAAGATGAGAGTGCCAACATCATTACATCATAGTACTGCACCTGTAACCAGAGGTGGGTAGTCCAGAAAATAAAGGCCCTATCCCATACTTGTTCCAGCCACTGACTAATCTAAGTCTGTGATCAACTCATGTCTCTGGCTGTAGAGCTGTGTTAATCAGAATCATCCGAGTATTTCAATGTTTGGATATTTAAAATAGGGTGGCAGTGGCTCAGGGGATAGAGTAGGTTGTCCAATAACTGGTGGGTTGGTGGTTTGATTTGTGCTCCTAGCCATCCTGCCGTTGTGTCCCTGGGCAATACACATTACCCATCTTGTCTCCATTGGTGTATGATTGTGGATAAATGTTTGGTGGTGGTTGGAGAGGCTGTTGGCTCTTCTTGGCAGCCACGTTTCCATCAGTCTGCCCCAGGGCAGCTGTGGCTACAGATGTAGTTTACCACTATCAGTGTCTGTCTGTGGAGTGAATGGATAATGCACCCATTGTAAAGCATCTTTGAGTGTCCTTGAAAAGCACTATATAAATCTGAAAATCTGCATTATTAAAAAAAACTTCTACAAGTACAGGAACAATTTTAAAGTAAGGTACATATCCCCATCCAGAGTAAAACAATAGATTGTATACATATATAATAGACTGAACCTCAGAAAAAATAACAGTAAACAAGAAAACAAGGTCATTAAATTGGGAATGTAAATTGTTTCGTGTGCTGAATATAAAGCATTAATCTGTCCCATAATTTACTCCCACACAGATCCACATGAAATCAGCAGTATATCAAAAATGCTCTCAGGATGGATGTATCAGTGGTGTATTAAGTTGCTTTGCCACACTGTTGTCTTGTGTTGACTGTCTCTTCCAAATGGACTAAATTCCACTTACTCTCCTCAAAGATTCTCTAAATGTGGAGAAATTAATCAACTCCAGCCCTGTAATTCCAAATATTTTTTACAAGAACTTGATTGGGGTCAATGCCTCAATACTGTATCAAGGGAACAAGAAGTCCCATAATGATTTATTACCAGCCCAGCTGCACATATTATTATGAAATGAGTTTATTAGTTTTAAAGCTATCGGTAATGTTCTTTTGCTCTAGGGGGGCAGGCATGGGTGACGAGAGCCTGCATTAACCACTTGATGTGAAAGCTTGATTGTAGTACATGTATCCCTAATTTGGTTCAGTACCATGACATCATACATGTAGTAGGAGCAATTCAGCTGGGGTATAAGATAGTATTAAATGCAAGAGTGAAAGATTATGAATCTCACACATTTCCTGTCAGATTTATGTTTGATGTTTTTTTAACATACAGTATATCTTTAATGTTTTCTTTTTGTAAGATTTGTGTGGGTCTATGATAAGAAGAAAACTTTTCCAATAAAAAAAAAGTGCAGCATGAGGCCCCTCACGTCTTGTTTTCATAGTCACAGGAGAATAATAACTAAACAAGAATGTTGTTACTCTGTAATGGGAGCGAGACAAAATGGTTTCCCTCACCATTATCAACTCCATTTCTTTCTTCCATTCCTTCTGATGATCAATTAGATCTTAATGGATAGCCTGCTGTGCTGTGAGATGATGACCACCATGTTTTTTGTGGTGTACTAAGTAAATGACAGAACTGCACACAGCAGCACAGAACTGAGCCTCCCATTCAAATCACTGCCTATATGTTTCAGTCAATGATTACATCATTTTTGAATGTGTTGCCACTGAATTTTCTTTGGTATTTTAAAATCACTTATTTTAACACTAGTGTTTAAAATGAGCATTAACTTCTAGAGTCTTAATGACAGTCCTTCATACCATTTAATCCCTCGGTGGCTTTCTGTGTTTTATCTGCTAAGCATTTTTTTAAGTGCCGCTTCAGTTTTACAAACAAAAATGTTGCATCCCCTGTTTTGTTTTGTTTTTTGTAACAGGAGAAATTGTTTATGTAGCACAGCATAAACTCACGGAGAAAGGGACTAAATAAAGAAGGAGGTAACATGATTTGTTTTAACTTTATTTTTCACGTCTTTTGACAATGATGTGGGATTGCTATCAGTCTCTGTAAGAGTGACTAATTCTTAGTTGCCTGACTTTATGTTCTGAAATACAAGACTGCCCTTCAATAGAAAATGTCCACATGGTTGCTTTTACAGTGTCAGGAAATATGACCCATATGAAGGTTTTGACATTAATCAACCTCTAGTGGTTGTGGAAGTAATGACATGAGGTGACATGGCAGAGGGTTACAGTTGCAATGTGTGCAAACTAGACCCTTATGTTAACACTACCGGAAACCATTACTTAAACCATAGCCACCTAAAAATGTGCATGTAGTGTGTAAAGGAAGTCCACTGTGAAATCAAAAATGACTCATAAATAGCAAAGTGTCACGGTTTGTGCCCGGGCTGGGCAGAGAACAGGACTCACGTACATGGTGTTTTTTGGCATGATTTATTATCCATAAAATAACCAAATAAACACCGCTCTAGGGCTGGAAATGAACAAAAGACACTGGCATGGCTGAACAGAAGTGTGAGGGTAAATGCAGATACAACAAGGTCACCACACATGACACAAGCTGAGATGCACATATATAGACAGGGGAGTAATCAAGACAAAACAGCACAGGTAGGGAGCACAATCATGACTGACAGCTGGCACATGAGGAAAACAGAGGTGACCGGACGGGTGGGGCTACACACACAACCACAGATGGAGGACACACAGAACATGAACGCAGGACCAGGGAATAAATGACCATGAAAAATGATAATAACAGAGAATCATACTGTAGCATTAACCACTGGGTTCCAAATTATAAAATTATTCTTTGCTGAGGAGAAATTGTTTAACCCAAAAGTCTGGTCATAAACTGCTCTTCTTCACCCAAGACCGGAGCTGTGAAACCCTCTGCCATCAGCCATAAAGTGGATAAGTTACTCTCTGCTAAGGACTGGAGTCATTTCCCCTCAAATCCATTTGCCAAAGGAATGCCAAGGTGATGGGTTTATGATGACATTCCACAAGCACTTGACCAGCAAGATTCCTCATTGAAACTCAAAAGTCCAACATTGCCCTCCGATGGATAACACACGAATATTTCTCTCTGAAGTTAAACTATTAATTGTGAACAATGAAATAAGTTATTCCTCTCCAGAGACCCTGACCAACAACCTCCACTATTGAAGACATGGCGGGACCCTGTGATGGACAATTATGGTTTGAAATGCTTTTATGAATATGATTTGATATGTGTTTCTTTATTTTCAGGAAGAATTGATTTTGCATGCCTACTATAAAGAAATTATCACATTTACAATGTAGACACATTGTTCCTTTATTAAGCAGAATATCTTAGTCACTAAAGTTTTAATTTATACTTTAATAGGCAGCATATATGTACATGTTTTAGGATGATTGGACTTTTCATATCAAATCTTATGCATCCTTCTATCTATCCCTGGGTACATTCCAAAAACTGTGAACTGACCAATCAGCTTCCAAGTCTCCACACATCTCCTTTTTAGTCAGTTTTACGACCTCTGCTGAACAAAGAAACTCAGTGCAGTTGGTCAAAAGTTTATGCTCATGGGCAGATCCAATCCTGATTTTTGAATGTAATTGGTCAAGATCAGTTGTCATAAAATTCATTGTGCCATCCTGCCGCAGCTTGGGAGAAAACTTTCCTTTGTTCCTCCAGTTGCAGTTACGGTTGAAAGTTGGGAGTGACTCTTGAAGGAGCAGTTTCTGCTCTTCCTTTTTTTTTTTTTTTTTCCTAAGCAGGCCCGGTGCCTATCAATGCTCTGTGTAAACTTTTTTCTTTTTCTTTAAAATTCACTTTTTCCTATTTTACTCCTTTTTCTTAAATTACCATGTGTCATGTCCGCTGCGTAATTTCGCAGCGAACATATAAATTGGCAGCGAGCCCAAAATGCAGTGTAAGTAACGTGTTTATTTACAATGGAGAAATGTACAAGAATGTCCAAATAACAGTCACTATTGCGGATGGGTAAGACAACCTGCTATAAACCTCGTAGGCTTGGAGGAAATGCCTAACACGCTCCGAACAGTCAGGAGTGGAGGGAAAAGGCACAAAATGAGGACTTACACTTATGTTGGAGCGATAAGGCTCAAAGAAACAACACATTACGTCCGGGGGAAGAAAGCCAAACATTGGTGAGTCAGGATATCCCTTGCTGACTTAAGCTGACACACTGACTGGTCACACTGCCTCCCTATAAGTACACAATACGCTAACGAAGGCAAGTGGACACAGCCGTGTGGCAAGCAGGTGCGTGAATGATTGGCAATGTGTGTGTATGTGCATGTGTGAGTGTGTGTGCATGCATGAGTGTGTGAGTGCGTATGTGGTGATGAGATGCATCTGGTGAATGTCTGGTAAGAGGAGGAGGTGTGGCCGTAGGACTGTCAGAGAGCAAGGCTCAATCTGCCAGCTGAAATTAATAAGCAATAATCAAAACCCTACAACCACAGGTCATGGATGGGGTAGAACAACCCCGAACATGACACCATGCAAAGAAGATTTTGTTTGATTTTTACCAAGCTTAAATCAACTTTATTCTGACCACAACACATCGGAAGAAACAGCTTTGTGGTTTGTTTTTTTAATTGTTTGATTTTCTGATTGGACTTTGAACGATAAACAAATATCTGGAATTTGACAACCTGGCCAAATTCCTTTTTCTGTGCATAAAAAGACATCAGCCAGCAGAATGAGCAACCAGCTTCTATGTTTGTGATCCCAAGGAGTAGGTCTGTACCATGCTGAGGCAGAACCTGCCTGGCCATTTCTCCCAGTAGCATCCAAGGATATCCATCTGGATCAAGATTGGTTCCGGACCGCCTGCTACCACTGTGGGGCACAATCTGACTCTGCAGTGCTGAAGGTCTGTTGTCCAAATTAGATTTAATTCTTCAGAATATTCCTGGTATAAGTTCTGTAAACCTAATATCTTCCAACTCCTTTCAGAACTTCAAATGCATTTGTCTTCTCATTAATCTCTGTTTCTTTTCAGAGTAACACAAATTTTTCTTTTGATGAAATAGTTTAATCATCATTTTCTTCATGAAATTGCATCCATTTTTCTTAACAAATGATATTTTATGGTTCCTCATTTTCCATCACAGTGCCAATTTAAGCTGTGGTTTTCTTTGGTTCCACAAATGTTTGATAATACACATTTTGTTCAGTAATCCAATAACAAGTCTAATGTGCTCATGATACATGTTGAATTCACGGTCTTAAAGTCATCTGAATGAGTTCATCTAACCTGAAATTTCTTATTAAACTATTAAAAAGACATATGGAAGTTATTGTTTGATTTCATTTCCATCTTCTTGATTAAAAGTAAACAAGAACTCACAGGGTTTTTTTTTTTAGACTGATTCATTATTGGTACAAATACAGAATTAGTAATAAAATTGTCCATTCTTTTGGACTGGTGCCCCACAAGCTTATGTATGTTTGTAATGAAGAGAAACCTCATTCCTACTCATGCATATTTACATTAATACTTGTACCAACAATAAATTACACATATAAAACCCTCCATATACCAAACTAAACTCAAACCCCAGACCAGAATAAAGAACAACACGACTATAATAATGAATAATAATAAACACAGAATTCCAAAAAACAAACTGGGCTGAGGCAGGGAAAACAGAGAAAGGCAAAAATAAACTCATAGCGTGAGCATGGTCCCAAGACCATGCCCAGAATCCAGACACAAAGTGAAAGTAAAATCAGACAGCAGTGACAAAAAAAGTCAATGAACATGAGCAGGGATGTCATGGTATATAATTTTGTATTTGGAGGTGGAAACACAACACATGTTTAGGTATTGGTGTCATAATGCAACCCAAGAGACAGGCTCAAACACTGAGCAGCCACACCAGATGAACACTCAGACTCAGACGGGTAAAAGATTCACAACTTTAATGAAAAGCACAAAAACTAAAAGTACACAAACCTAAATAAAGTGCAACAACTAAGGAAAAGTGCAAACAAAACACACACTTAAACTGACACACAAAACAGGAGCACGCTGGAATGCATGCAGCTGCGATGAGCAGAGGGCCCAGCAGGGAACTCCTGCGTGGAACCAGGGGAAGATGGGGAAAGGCAGATGACCTGGGTGAAGCGTCCGGTGTCTTCAGGATGAGAGTCAGACAAGCGTGATCAGCCCCGGAGTACACACCGCTGTGGTGGCAGCAAACCCAATGGTCCAGCGGCACTGTATCTACACACTGGACCTTAAATATGCAGCGAATCACGCAGGTATGTAGATTACTCCAGAGCTGGGAAAACAGGAACAGGAGGAGAGGGGGAGCACACTCGCTTCATCATCACAGTTGGCTGGAGGACTTCATGTCAAATACAGCTGTTGCTATGCTATATATGGGATGCTATATGTTGCTCAGTGCAACATATAGCTTCCCACTGAAAGATATAATGGTAACAATAAATAAACCAGAAAAGCACTCTGAGAGTGTAGACCTCTGCCAAGCACCACAGTTCCCCCCATACAGTGTTTGTGTGTACGTTTTCAGATTCCTTGACCATGAAAACATATGACTAGCAATTGGATTGACAATGATAGGATTAGTGGTTCAGTAGTTATTCACGAAAATGACATTTTCCGTAATGGCGGCCACAGTTCCCCCCATACAGTGTTTGTGTGTACGTTTTCAGATTCCTTGACCATGAAAACATATGACTAGCAATTGGATTGACAATGATAGGATTAGTGGTTCAGTGGTTATTCACGAAAATGGCATTTTCCGTAATGGCGGCCACAGTTCCCCCCATACAGTGTTTGTGTGTACGTTTTCAGATTCCTTCACTATGAAAACATGACTAGCAATTGGATTGACAATGATAGGATTAGTGGTTCAGTGGTTATTCACGAAAATGGCATTTTCCGTAATGGCGGCCACAGTTCCCCCCATACAGTGTTTGTGTGTACGTTTTCAGATTCCTTGACCACGAAAACATATGACTAGCAATTGGATTGACAATGATAGGATTAGTGGTTCAGTGGTTATTCACAAAAATGGCATTTTCCGTAATGGCGGCCACAGTTCCCCCCATACAGTGTTTGTGTGTACGTTTTCAGATTCCTTGACCACGAAAACATATGACTAGCAATTGGATTGACAATGACAGGATTAGTGGTTCAGTGGTTATTCACGAAAATGGCATTTTCCGTAATGGCGGCCACAGTTCCCCCCATACAGTGTTTGTGTGTACGTTTTCAGATTCCTTGACCACAAAAACATATGACTAGCAATTGGATTGACAATGATAGGATTAGTGGTTCAGTAGTTATTCACGAAAATGGCATTTTCCGTAATGGCGGTTTTCTTCAGGACGGTGATCCGGATCACCACCAAAATGTAATCATCTGTAGGATACCCCATTTCTGACAATCTGTGAAAATTTCATGAAAATCCGTCCATATGTTTTTGAGTTATCTTGCTAACAAACAGACAAACAAACAGACAGACAGACAAACCAACGCCGAAGATCACATAACCTCCTTGGCGGAGGTAATAAATAGAATCACTGAGTGGGATAAAGGATCAATGCAGCAGTCGAGGTGCAGACAGTGACAGATTGGACTGCACATGATCAGTATTGCAATAACAGCAGCAGATATGGCATTTGTGCAAATGGTTGGAGTAAGGTGCAGAGACATACAGCAGCAGATGTATTACTGTTGGCGTTCCAAGTCTTTCTGTGCACACAGCTGAGGTAATTATTGTGTGGGTGAGTGTGTTACTGTCCAGGGGTGGGGTGGGGTGGAAGTGGGCAGAGTTCAGGGTCCTGATGGCCTGGTGAACAAAACTGTTTAGCAGTCTTGTGGAGTAGGCCCGGAGGCTCCAGTACCTTCTCCCCGAGTGCAGGGGGCTGAAGAGGGAGTGTGAGATGTTGCCTGCGATGTTGATGGCTCTGTGGGTGAGGCGGGTGTGGTAGATGTCCAAAAGGTAGGGCAGAGGGGCACTGATGATCTTGCTGGCTGCTTTTACTGTGTGTTGTAGGGTCTTCCGACGGGAGGTGGTGCAGCTTCTGTACCACACCATGATGCAGCCAGTGAGGATGCTCTCAATGGTACCCTGGTAGAATGAGCACATGACAGGGGGAGGGACTCATGTTCTCCTCAATTTGCGGAGGAAATAGAAGCGAGTTTGAGCCTTCTTGGTCAGTGATGTGATGTTGTTAGAACAGGAGAGTTCCTCAGAGATGTGCACTCCCAGGAACTTGGTGCTGCTCACCCTCTCCACAGCTGCTCCATCAGTGATCAAAGGGGAATGCTGTGTGCGTCCTCACCTGAAGTCGACCACAATCTCCTTGGTTTTTCCCACAATCAGGAAGAGATTATTGTCTTTACATCACTGGACCAGTTGGCTCACGTCATTTCTGTAGTTGGCCTCTTCATTGTTGTTGATGATGCCCACCACCATCATGCTGTCTACAAACTTGATGATGTGGTTGGTACCGCGGGCTGATATGCAGTCATGGGTCAACAGGGTGAAGAGCAGCAGGCTGAGCACGCACCCTTGTGGAGCCCCTGTGCTCAGTGTGATGGTCTTGGTCTTGGAGGTGTTGCTGCCGGCCCGCACGTTCTGTGGCCTCCCTGTGAGAAAGCCCAGCACGCAGTTACAGAGAGAGGTTTTGAGTCCCAAGTGTCTGAGTTTTTGTATTAGGTGCTGGTGGATGATTGTGTTGAATGCTGAGCTGAAGTCCAGGAACAGCATTCGCACATAGGTGTTCTTTGAGTTCAGGTGGGTGAGGGCTGGGTGGAGAGCAGCAGAGATGGCGTCTTCTGTGGATCTGTTTGACCTGTATGCAAACTGAGATGGGTCGTGGGAGGGAGGGAGGGTGGACTTGATGTTCTGCATGACCAGCCGCCCGAGACACTTCATTATGATGGAGGTCAGTGCTACGGGCTGGTAATCATTATAGCTGGATGGGACAGGCTTCTTTGGGACTGGTATTATGGTAGCAGTTTTGAAACACGTGGGGACAACAGATTGACTCAGAGAGATCTTGAAGATGTCAGCCAATATTCTTGAGCTCCTCCGCACACTCCTACAGAACACGACCTGATATGCTGTCTGGTCCAGCTGCTTTCTGTGGGTTTATCCTGGAGAGGGTCCTCTTCATGCTAGCCGGATCCAGACTTATAGCTTGTTCATCTGGAGGAGGAGTGGTCTTCTGTGCTGATGTGCTGTTTTGTGCTTCAAAGCGGTCAAAGAAGTCATTTAGGTTGTTAAGCAGCGTGATGTCACTTGCCAGGTCTGAGGTAGAGGTTTGTAGTTGGTGAGGGTCTGTATGCCGCGCCAGAGAGAACGTGCATCTCTGGTGTTGCTGAAGTGACCGGATATGTTCTTGCTGTACTGTTGTTTTTCCTCCTTGATACCACGGGACAGGTTGGCCCTAGCTGTTGTTAGTCCTGCGGTGTCACTGACCCTGAAGGCTGTGTCCTGAGCCTTCAGGAGCCTGTGAACCTCTGCTGTCATCCATGACTTTTGGTTGGCATGAATAGTGACAGTTTTGCAGTGAGTGACATCATCATGCATTTAGCTATGTATGCTACAACAACCTCAGTGTACTCCTCTATATTTGTGTGTTCATTGTGAGTGGTTGCATGCTTGAAAATGTCCCAGTCTATAGTGCTGAAGCAGGCTTTCAGAGTATCCATGGCCCCCTCTGGCCACACACGTACCTGCTTTTTTGTTGGTCTGATGGCTTTCACTCTGGGTCTGTATGCAGGCCTTAGCAAGATGGTGATGTGATCAGAGAGATCAAGGTGGGGAAGGGTGGATGATCTGTATGCTCTCTTATGAGTTATGTACACTGGGTCCAGCAAGTTGTCTCCTTTTGTTGGAAAGGCCGCATGTTGGTGTAGTTTTGGTAGGAGGGCCTTTAAATCTGCATGGTTGAAGCCTCCTGCTGTGATGAAGAATCCGTCTGAATGTGTTGTTTGTGTCTCACTTATAGCCTGATAAGAGTTCCTTTAGTGCCTGTTCTTCTCTTGCCAGTGGCGATGGGCGGGACATACATGGCAACTAGCAGGATAGATGTAATTTCCCTTGGTAAGTAGAACAGCTGGCATTTGATGATCATAAACTCCACCAACAGAGAACAGTGTTTGTGCACAACAGTCGATCCCAGCACCAAGCGTCACTGATGTAAACACACACCCCTCCTCCGTGGTTCTTCCCTCCTTCCACGAACATCCAATCTGCATGATAGCATGTTAGCCCTGCTAACTGAATAGCAGAGTCTGGGATATTGCCATTTAGCCACATTTCCGTACAGATAAAAACACATCAGCATGCTGCGTAGATCTCAGGAGCTGTATGTAGTTTACTTTGTTGTCTAGTGAGCGTACGTTGGCCAGAATGAGGGAAGGAATCGGGGGTCTGTGTGGGCTAGCGACTAGTTTAGCTCTGATTCTTCCATGCCTACCTCTCATTCATCTTCTTTCACACCATCTACAGCATCTCCATTTGGAATGAGACACAGCAGTCGAGTCCGGGGGGTGTGGAAGTCTGGTGGAGAAGTCCTAGGCCACAGAGTTCCTCTGTAATGCTCTGGTACAAGATGTAATATTTGGTTATATTCCTTATCTCCAGAAGGCTGTGGCAACTGTAACTTGTGCACAGCATCATGTGTGGACATTAAACACATGAATATACACTTAGATGTAATTTAAACAACACTAAATGGCACAAAACATGAAGAGAGAAGGGAGGCTGCTGCGTGCTCACGCGCCACCTAGTGGTCTTGTCATTCAAGTCATTCCACAGATTTTCAGTGTGGTTTACTAAGTCTGGGTTCTGACTAGGCTATGCAAGAACATTCCCTTTTTCTCCTTCAACCACTGTGTGATCAATGTTGCTGTGGGCTTGGGGTCACCGTCAGGTTGGATGGTCAACTTTCTTCCCACTGATAATTTCTGGGAGAGGGCAACAGGTTTTCCTTGAGAATTTGAAGGGATATTTTACCTCATCATTTTTCCTTATATCCTGACAAGTGCTCCAGTCCCTGTGGCAGAAAAAACACTCCCACAACAGGATATTACCACCTCCAAGCTTTACTGTAGGAAAGGTGTAATTTGTGTTGTGAGCTGTACTGGCTTCTCAGCGAGACATATTAGTTATAGTTGGGGCTGAATAGTTCGATTTTAGTCTCATCTGACCATATAACTTTTTCCCATTTGGCCTCAGAATCTACATGTGGCTCTTCTTGAGGAGTGGCTTTTTTCTTGCAACCCTCCTGTACAAACTACTGGTGGAGAATTTGTGATATTGTTGTAACATGCAAGCAATAACCGCTCTTTGTTAAATATTTCTGCAACTGCTATAAAAGAGCTGCCAAGATCTTTTGTAGCAGCTCTGACCAGTCTCTTTCTCAATCTTTCATTCAGTTTGATTTTTTTTCTGCTTACTGCCATTTTTTTCTAAATAAAAAAAAAACCATATTTGTGTAGTCAGTACAAACACCAATAATACATATATGTATTAGCAAAAATGTAGGTTTCAGATCACTTTAATTTTCTAACTTACAACTGAATATCTATTTTAAAATAGCACCAAAATTACTTTTTACTAATTCATTCAATCTTATATCTATTTAGCATTTTATATCACGAGATATTAAAAAAATATCTGTGGTGGTCACATACAAGAATATTAAGATGTCTTTAAAAAAGTGATGAAAAACAATCTTACACATTAAAATCAGAGATAAATGTAAATAAAGTAACAGCTTGCCTTTTCAGACTGAAGTGGACACATAACTGAATGTTAACATCTGTCTTCATATTAGACTGAAACAGTATAACATGGCGTTTCAGTCCTATTCTCATTTTAGCACAAATGGCGACTCCCTATTTCAAATGACAGCACCATTAGTAGGATAAATATTCTGAGTGAACAGCAGCTAAAATCACTAATATTCACCTGGCAAAGCAGCCCTGCTCCCCCTCACAATGGTAAGTCCTCTGACACAAAAAGCCTGATCAACATCCAAGGCTGCTGCTTGTCAGTTGAGGGATATATAAAGATAAATGATATTATGTTAAATTCCACTTAATGACAAATTTTTAATTTTCTGAACATGGTCATTTTCTGGCTAGTGAATCAAGTGTAAGAAGCTAATTACGTGAGGATCTGAGCAAAAATAACTCCTCATTTTCAGGGATAATGGAAGAGAAATGTTGTAGATTAATGGCACTATTTATCTTTTTTAAATTTCGATCTTTCTCCGGTGATGGCTGTGCTCCCCAAGGAAAATATTCATAAAATGGAATTGAAGTCGTAACTTAATAGGTTATTAAAATTTTTTGAGTGCATATCACTTCTCTTTTTGCAGCGCTGTAAATTTAAAATGAAATTTGTGGCATTCAGAGTCACAACTGGAGGTTTTTTTCCCACCTCTTTTTCTTTGATGGCACAATAGAGAAGGAAAATGCATCTCTGTCAGGACATACTTGCTATTCTAATTTTATGGCAAGCCAGATTATCAAAAAGGAATGTCACAGTGTTGGCTCCTGACAACACCTCAGCCTTCAGCCATGTGTTTCCATTAAGAGCCCTGGGCTATCCAGGGGTTTGTTCCCCCTATTATTTTCCATTTCAGTCTTTTATCTTGATTTAAACTGAGGCATGCTGAATATTCTCCCCCACTGCCATTCGATTTCCCTTTCAGGAAGTGAGAAAATGGTATAGCGTTTAAGGTTTCACAAGAGGGACTTGTGCTCTCAGGGGAGGTGATGTAGATCGGTTCAAGGTGGAATAACTATCTTTAGCCATGCAGCATGTTTGGAAATGCAGAGAGGAGGGAAGGAGTACCTGGAAGGAACAAGAGAGGGAAAGCAACCTGCAGCTCTTTGCAGGTGTTCCTCTCAAGGTCACAGGGCAGACCTTCTCCTCTCAGCTGAGTTTATGATGCACTTTTATTGTGTTTATCATGGGGCTGACCACTGTTCTATAATTTTGTCTAAGTTACTGGTAAACAACAATGAAACTGTTTTAATTTGGCTTTTGGAGAAGAAGTTTTACAGTTTTTTTTAATGTTCCAAAAAACAAAACAAAAGAAAAAACTAAAAGAGCCTTGTGTGTGGTTGACACAAGCTTAACTGTTGCATTGTCTATTGTCTTTAGGACCCAACAGCAATATGTGTAAAATTGATAATAACTAAATGCAAAGTTGTCAGTCATGTTAAAGTCAAAATATGAAGAGCAGAATTGAAGTAGTCATCATTCTTTCTGTAACAGACTATGATGATGTAGAAAAAGGTGACATGATCATGCCACTATAACATAAACAGTACAAACAGAAAAAACAAACAATATATCAAAAAACTTTTTTTTTCTCCTGATGAGATATTGGAAAAGTGTTCTAGTATTTCTGAAATCCATTATTTCGAGCATTGTTTTACAGTTTGGGTCTCGGGGCAACTGAGGAGGAGGGTAGGGGTGGGGGTAGGATTTTGCATTCTGGGGGTCAGATGGGGCCCAATTGTTTATCACTGAATCCCACATGGGTCCTCAGTTTAGCTGCCAAGTTTTCAGCCCAGAACTCCCTGTACTTTTATTTTTATTCAACATTTCATGACCTCCACAGGACCGGGAATCTGCTGGAGGATGGCCAAAAATAGTGCATCATTTTCTGTCACCATTTCAGCCTCCGCCCGCCCCTAACCTGTTTCCGCTGGAGGTTTTGGGTTCACCTGGTTCCGGGGTTTGGATCATGCCAAAAAAATTTTTTTCACTTAACCCCATTAGGCTCATCACTATCCCTGTGAAATTTCAGCCCAGAACTCCCAGTAGTTTTAGAGATCCAGGGGGCGCTGCGTCAGAAAAGAAGACTTTTTTCGGCCAGACTTTGGACCTCTACCCCAATGGCGTTCCCAGGACCTTCCGACATCCAGGGGGCCCCGTTCCAACCAGAGGAAGCCAAAATTGGGGCCCTTTTGTTGGGTCAGATTTTTTGACCTTTGACCCTTCCCCTGGTGGTCCTGGTTCACCCAGTTCCTGTGCTCCAATCTGGCCCAAATTTTTATTGTTTTATTCCACTGGTCTCTAGAGCCCCCCCTGTCAATTTCATCCCAGAACTCCAGGTAGTTTTTGAGAAATAATTTTTATGGGGGAAAAAAAAAACTGATTTTTTTCCCCAAGTAGAAAAATTAGTTTCCCCCCCCCCAAAAAAAATATTTCTCAAAAGCTACAGGGAGTTCTGGGCTGAAATTTACAGGGCAGGGTCGTGGGGCATGTGGGATGAAATGCTGATTTGGGCTTGATTGGAGCTCCAGAAGCTGGGATAGGGGTGTGAAAGGGCTGTATATTTGTCAGAGAATGGTGCACCATTTCGAGCTTGCTGCCCACGAGGCCCGGTCCCCTGGAGGTCGGTCCAAGTCCCAATTCCAGCATCAGGACCTCTGGCAGGTCCCGATCTGGGTTCAGGACCCTAGCAGCAGGTCCCAATTCCAGCAAAGGGACATCCCAATTGTGGCATTAGGACCACCGGCATTGGGACCTCCCCAAGCTGACACTGGGACCCCACACTGCCATATCTATTTATGGAGATGGTTCAAAGTCAAATTGTTATTAGTATTATTATTATCATTGGTGGGCCCCATCAACAACGGAGAGGAGACAAACTACAGGAGCAAGGTAAGCCGCTTGGCCATGTGGTGTGGAGACAACAATCTCTCTCTGAATGTGGAGAAGATGAAGGAGATTGTTGTGGACTTCAGAAGAGCACACACCCAGCATGCTCCCCTGACCATCAATGGTGCTGCTGTGGAGAGGGTGAGCAGCACACAAGTTTCTGGGTGTGCACATTACAGAAGACCTCTCCTGGACCATCAACACTGTATCACTGGCCAAGAAAGCTTGGCAGCGTCTCTACTTCCTTCGCAAACTGAGAAGCACCAAAGCCCCGGCCCCCATCATGTGTACCTTCTACAGAGGCACCACTGAGAGCACCCTGACCAGCTGCATCACCGTGTGGTACGGCACCTGCACCGCATCCTGCCACAAGACCCTCCAACGCATAATGAGAACAGCTGAGAAGATCGTCGGTGCCTCTCTCCTGTCCCTTGAGGCCATCTACAGCACCTGCCTCACCTGCAAAGCCCTCTGCATTACAGGTGATCCCACCCACCCATCACACAGCTTCTTCAGTCTGCTGCCATCAGGGAGGACACTGCAGAATCTCTGGGCCAGAACCAGCAGACTCAAGGACAGCTTCATCCACTAGGCTGTTAGGAAGCTCAACTCTCTCCCTTCTCTGCCCCCATCCCCCTCCTCCACCCCCCCCCCCCAATGAATCCTGGACTCTGACAACCCCATCCCCCCAACAACTAAACTCTGCCATCCCTAGGTACATCATCAGCCTTCGTCGGTCTATGATGACCATGGAAGAGAATCCCAAACGTCCACTCCACTGGAACAGCACCACCCGTGGCCGAACAGGCCGACGCGTACCGGTGTTCTACCTTCCAGCGTTGGGCGTTGGTAGGATTCAAGCCTGGGCAGGAAGATATGGAGGACAAGATGTTACCCATGCAGCATGTCCCCCCTCTCCACGTCGCTGATGAATCCAAAGGAACAGCAGGGCTGCTATAGTTTGGCACGAGCGCTGTCGCAGGAGCTGCCAGAACGATGTTGAGCACAACAGAGAACTGCCTTAGGGGCTCCGACTCCGGATTTTTCCTCAGGGTTGACTCCTGAAGCCTTTCCTGTGACCGGGTGTGCCGCAAGGCAGCGGAGGTTTGAAATCAGGGTTTACCTTCCCCTAGATGGGCTACCTTCCCAGGTTGACGAGCCACCATCTACCCGAAGCATCTGGTTTTAAGGCGCCAGAGATCCGCCCTCGCCCCTTCTCCTATTAGTAAAAGCAGTTCCGCCGGGCTTAGAGACTAAACCACACGGGCAGGCTAGGAGCTGGACTTAGTTGTCAGAGGCTTTTCGAGGCGCACGCCATAAGGAGCATTTTTGTGAGCACTGGGAGCTTAACCCCAGTGCCGCTCCTGGCTATGACAACCTTGGAACCCCCCAGGTACACACACACAGATTTCACGAACTTCAAAAACTGAACTCTGTCAACACTGTTCACTCCAACACATGCACACGCACTAATCTCAGTGCTGCACCAATCACTTTATGCAGCAATGGACTGCTCTCTTTCTACTACACGCCACTTTAACCTTCTATGTGGCCTGATATGTGCCTTAAGTCACTACATGCCATCTTAATTTTTATCGTATTTAGTTATTTTGCACACCCTTAGTATTTTTTTAGTTAGCTTCTGGTTGGGGGTTGGTTTTCTTTGCACTGATGTTTGATGTTTAATGTTTGGTATTAGATGTTACACTTTACAGTATATTCATATTTCCTACTTAGTGTTTACTTTGCTGCACCGTGGGTCTCAGAGTAACGTAATTTCAATTCTCTGTATGTGCTGTACATATGGCAGAATTGACAATAAAGTTGACTTTGACTTGACTTTGACTACTAGTAGTTGTGTTTTATAATTAAAAAATGTTGTCATAATAACTGTTATTAGCTATTACTAACTAACTAACTAACCTGCACTTATATAGCGCTTTTCAGTCACAAAGACCACTCAAAGCGCTTTCATTAATACTAACCCTCTATTCTAAGGGCCTATAGGAAACAGATATCTAGGGACAATTTAGAACAGCCAATTAACCTAACATGCATGTCTTTGGCATGTGGGAGGAAACCGGAGAAATCCCGGAGTAAACCCACGCAACACGGGGAGAACATGCAAACTCCACACAGATCACTGTTGGTCGGGGGCTGGGATCGAACCCACGATCCCACGATCCCCACAATCCCCCGGCCAAGGGTAAACTGTGCTGCCGCAGTGCTAACCACTGCGCCACCGTGCAGCCCCTACTATTACATTAGTAGCTGTAAAAAACTACACTATTGTCAAGTGTTCCTGTTGTCCGCACAATGTAAATGTAATTCATCATATATGCTGTTTTCAAATTATGTTATAGATCAGGGGTGTGAAACATATAACCTGCGGGCCAGGGGTAGGTCTAGAAATTTGTTCATAGGGGGGCCAGGCTAGGGCACATTGTTAGAACAGGGTGGCACACCGTGTTTTGGTTTTTTTTTTTTGGGGGGGGGGGGTGTTAGGGGATACATATGATGTTTCGGAATATAACTCACCACAGTTACACAGTGGTGAGTGACCTCTTCCTGTCACCCTGGCCCATGCAGGGAAAAACTTTCAACAGTGGCTGCTTTGGACCTTCTGCTGGGTACTGGAAAATGTCTGAATGAGGAAAAAAAAGAATCCCCTTTAAAGCTACAAATTATACAGCTGATAATATACAACACTATGCATCAAGTCACAGTAGCAATGAGGCTGAATTCCTCATTGTGAACTACAGCTTGGTATATTTTTTAAAATAACATTTATAATAATAGATTATTATAAATGTTTATTCAGGCTTTCCTAATCATTTTCAGTGTAAGGTTGTAGGTTAAATACCCTGTATGTGAGTCAGTGTGAGATCTGAACAATCTGGGGCTTCTTTTATGTCACTCCCACTGTAGGTCGGGGGGTGGGGGTGGTGCAGACTTTACCTCTTTTTTTACACCAGTCACCACCAGGTTGAACATCTGGTAACATAATGGAATATGTCATTAATGCATCAAAATGTGTTTGGTGATGTGGGATGATGGGAGTTGTTGTCCACTAGTCGTTTAAACAAAAACTAAATATTACTCTGTTATTATATGACAGCTGATAACTTTAATTACATGGAAAATTATCTTAAATTGACAAACATCATATTTGTAACTCATGGCAAAATTTGATTGGGATCAAAAGATAATTTCGCTCTTGCCATTCATTTCAATGGAGAATTTTTTTTAGATTTAAGGTCCCATATGGAAGTAGAGGGGTCGGGACTTAGGCTCTCTATTCAGTATTGCCTTTACACTTAAGAATAAATATCAGTAAAGTTGGCACATGCAGTTATCGATATAAATAAATGAAGAAAAAGTTCTTGACTTATGTGGCAGCTGTATGAGAAAAATTGGTACTTTTACTAGAATCCATTTATCAAAGAGCTTTACTTGGGTACATTTGGTGGTATTCATTACTTTTAATTTCACCCATTTAAAAACTAGTCAGAAACAAGGTTGTTTATGCAGTAATAACTTCTTACCATAAGTTATTGGAGAAAATAACAGAGAATTCACAGAAAAGTCTTTAGATATTTTAATGAATTTATCATTTTATTTTAGTTCAAATATTGTAAATCTGAACTGAATTAAGTTATTCTAGATGGGCAAATACTTATTTTCTATTGTTTCTTTATATGATACAATATGAGTAGATAGTCTGCATTTCATTTTCAGATAGTGTTAATTATTTTCAAACGTTTGAAACAAAATTCTCAAAGGTAATAAATTTACAAAAAATCTGCAAAAGCATGAGAAAAGTCACTCATGAAACACACAGCACTGCAGTTTTTTTTTTCATAAAGTCAAATTTATGACAAAACAAAAAAAGCAGACCAATTATTACAAAGCAGTCAATTGTTTGAGGGGAAAAATGTAAATTTACAAGGAGGGAACATGGCAGCACAGTCTCAGTTTTAATAGCCCAATCTAACAAATTTATGGGAATAATGTCTCAAATGTATAAGTCACAGATTTACAAAAAAAAAATTATAATAAAAAGTTGCATATTTATAAATAAAAAATTCAAATTACACTTTTTACTTTGACCCCTGCACTTGACTAATTAATAGCGTATCAAAAATTAAACTACTACTTTTTATGCAATTTCTGAACAAATATCTGCTGCTGGTCTACCATTAACAATCACAAAAAAAACTCTTCTATCTGGAGAATATACTGTAGGTTACTGGCAGCTCACAGGCCTCCACTTAATTTACTAGGAAAAAAGTCACGGTATGCTGGAGTAAAATCGGAAAGTGCTGGTACCAGTCCAACTTAAAGCACTGGGTTTTCTACAGCCAATATTTCCAGCTTTGAGCTAAATGCAGGATTCATAAGACCGCTGCGTTTTTAATTTTTTAGCCTCCGTGTTTTGATGCTAGCTAGCATTAGCTGCCTGCCCAGACCTCTCCTGGCCAAAATTTAGTGGTCACCGCTAATCTTAGCTTCCCATGACTATCCATATTAAACACTACAAAGCACATGTACACACAAAAATATTTTACTCACCAATGTCGCTGTACTTCTAAAAAAAAGTCTGCCTTAGTAATCCATTGGCTCACCGCTCCAAAACGCTACTGTCATTAGAGGCTCCTCCCCAGTGCGGAGGTCAAGTGTGCAACAATTAAAACAGTCAAAAATAACTGCAGATGTTTATTTACTTGTATAAAATTAAATATAATTAATATGACCTTCACTAAATTGTAAATAGTTTACTTTTGTTAAAAAGAAAATTTGAAGAGCTACAAACGCCTTGTAGAGAATTAAAACTGACAGGCTCATTGACCTATCACATTCCACCTCACCTAGGGTGGCCAATGAGATTGTAGTGGTGGCCGGCCCCCCTGGTGGCCCCGCGTCTGCTGTGGGCCAAAACCAGCCCGCCAGAGAGTCCAAAGCGCCAAACCGGTGAATTTGCGAAGTATGAAAAACATAAGGCATTTTTCAATAAAGTAAGTGCTATTCTCAATTTGTGCACTGGGGGTTGCACTGTTTTTTTTTTTAAGAGTAGCAGGCACAACACAACAATAGCCATGTTTACATATGCAAAATTTCTTCAGTCTGATTACAGTTCAGATCAGAACTTTACTGTTTACATGGACCCTGAAAAAGCTGATCCAATTATGACGTGCGTTTACATGCATCACACATTTGAACAAACTAAATCATTTTGACATGTGCAAAATTGTCTGACATTCCGGAAATAGTAGAAGAAGAAGCAACTTCAGATGTAAACAAACTCCACTTGGTGTGTCTTTCTCTTTTTGAAATGGACCTGTATTGTGTTATTCAGACTGTACTTTTGCTTCTGCTGGTCTCCGTAATGAAGCTACAAGCCCAGCAGTACATACTGTACTTCTGCATATGACGAACAGAGGGAGACAGCAGGATGATACAGACCAGATTTGTTTTACTCCCACTGAGCAAAATTTCTTCAATCTGATTACAATTCAGATCAGAATTTTACTGTTTACATGGATCCTGAAAAAGCTGATCCGATTAGGACGTGTGTTTCCATGTGTCACACGTTTGAACGGAATAAATCATTTTGGCATGCGCACGTCGACATTTCAAAAATAATAGAAGAAGCAACTTCCGGTGTTAGCAAGCCTCACTTTGTGTCAAAATGGACCTGTATTGTGTTATTCAGACTTTACTTTTGCTTCTGCTGGTCTCCGTAATGAAGCTACAAGTACATACTTCTGCATATGACGAACAGAGGCAGACAGCAGGACGATACAGACCAGTTTTGTTTTACTCCCACTATGTTTTCCGCTAGCTGCTGTAAAGGCGGAAATACGTCACGTTGACGTGTGGCTGGCGTACAGACATGCACAGTAAACATATTTTCTGCCCAACCTTCGGAATAAGTGTTTTCATGTGCACCATTCGGATTAACAGTCGGCATAACCCACCCGTCTCAATCGGAATGAAATTTTGATCCGAATGAGTGTGATCGGGTCAGAATATTCAGACTGGCGTGTTTACATGAAGCATTTTTATTCCGATCAGGCTTTTAATCCGGTTACTTGTGTCCATGTAAACATGGCTACTGAGACCCAGAACTAAACATCAGGTGAAGCAATGTGCATACCCTATTGAACACAGCTTTTACTGTATGCATTTCTATGTATAAATTTTATACATTTACAAGTCAGGGGGATAACTTACTGTAACTTTCTTCCTTTAAGTGACACTCTGGTCAAAATCATTTTATTTTCTTGTTAAAATGTCTCCAACATGCTTTTTAATGACTTTCAAGACATATCAAGAGCTAAATCACTCTTAGGCATTATGTCTGTGTTTTTCTGCTGTTAAAGTTCAGTTAAGCTCCTCCCCTTGGAAAAAAGCAAGTTTGGACAGACTGTTTTTGTGCTGTCACTATAACAGGTGAACCAATCAGGACTAAGCACTGGCTATTGCCTCGGAGGACTTAGCCTACAGTGCCAGTTAGCATTTTTGGACAGCTACTTTGAAAACTTGACCAAAGTTCAAGATGGGTTTTTCCATTAAACTGCTTGGACCGATGCAGACCCTGGGCCGCCGTGCATACAAGTGGGCATGTCGTTCAACTGGTAAGTCTGTATTTTTTCACAGGATTTATTCTATTTCTGTAATGTAGCACTAGCCACCATTAGCTGTTAATGTACCAGGGGTGTGGGTGGGCCTACTTAGAACATTCATAGATCCTGCCATTTGAAGGAGGAGGAAAAGGGAAAAAATTTTCAGAAGAATTATAAGACCATGAAAGTTTTTTTCAAGGGCATAACATGTTATGACTCGCCGCTCATCAGCGGCGCCAGCCGCGCGCACACCTGCTCCTCGTCAGCGGCGAGGTATTTAATCCACTCTGCCCTGGACTTCGGCCTGAAGCCGTCTCTCAACTTCGGCCCCTTTGCTACTACGGATCTCAAACCGACTAGTGAAGATAACCTGGGTAAGCTCCCCTTACCTCTCTCCTCTAGTCTTCCCCTGTGCACAGGTGGACATTCCCGGCAGCGGACTTCCTCATCTCGCCGTTGGCTCTACGCTGCTGCCACAGGTACTGCAGGTCGCTGTCTCCCGGGCCTCGCCCTTGTCGACGCCAGCCACCTGTCATAACCAAGTAAGCCAGCTATCATCATTATTCCCTGTATTGGTGTGGTGCCCGTTACCCTTCTCCCTCTGCTTTCTCCCACAGGGTTGTCCGGCTGTACGGCCTCCTGCCCCCGTGCCTGACGCAGATGCCACCACCAATACATTCTTATTCCACAGACACGCAGCCATACACTTCCTTGTTGCTAATAAAGCTGTTAAATCCATCCTGAGCCTGCGTGTGTGTCTCCTGGGCCGTGCATTATGTCAGTACGGCTTCAGCAGAGCGGCTCGGCAGACAGCGGGCTCGCACGCCGTCTTTCCACTCTCGAGGCTCGGGTGGATTTAATAGCCCATCAGCAACGGGTGATATTAAATCAATTAGTTATCATTACTAACCGATTAGACCGCTTGGACCCCCAGCAGCCGTTCCCCTCGGCTCGTCCGGGTGGCGCGGCTCCTGCGGCTCCGGTGGCCGTCCAGCCCGCTCCGGGTGCGCCAACACGGCTCACACCAATCCCCACTCCTGCTCGCTTTAGCGGTAAACTGGGTGGAGCTTGGGGTTTTATTATGCAGTGTGAGTCCGTGTTTCTTCGCGTTCCCGGAGATTTTCCCTCAGACCATAGCAGAATTGGCTATATAGGTAATCTCCTTGAGGGTTGTGCGCTTACCTGGGCTTACGCCATTATGGTGAAGCCCAGCTACGCCACCCTCACCTATGGCCAGTTCGTGCAACAATTTCTGGAAGTGTTCGATCATTCACGTTTGGACAGTGTCCAGGTTGACCGCCTTCTCAGACTCCAACAGGGGAGCCGATCGGTGGCCGACTACGCGATCGACTTCCGGGTTACCGCGGAGGAAGTTGGCTGGGAAGAGCGTGCGCTCTGCGGCATCTTCCTCCGCAGCCTAAATTCTGGTCTGAGGGATGAGCTGGCTGGACGGGATACCCCGGAGACGCTGGCGGAGCTGATTTCTCTCACCATCAGTTTGGATAACAGGCTGCGCGAGCGCGCCTCCGAGCGGAAGCAGTCTTCTCGCTCGCGGGACGCCTCTGCACGTCTGCCCCAAGCTCGCCACCTGGCGTTGCCGCCGCCGGAGGTCTCCGAGGAGTCGGAACCAATGGTGACGGGCCGGACAAAGCTCCCCCTGGTGGAGAAACAGCGCCGTCGTGACCTGGGCCTCTGCATGTATTGCGGAGGTAGCCAGCACACGGTGGAGCATTGTCCGGAGAAGCCAAACGAGGTGGTCCGCGAGTCACTGTAGGGGGCCTCGCGGACGCTAATCGGTTAAATCCCCTCACACATTTGACGCTGCCCATCTGCTTCTGTCACAACCTCACTGGGCACCTCACACATGCACTGGGGGATTCAGGCGCGGAGGGTAGCTTTATTTCACAAAGCCTGGCAACCCGACTGGGCATCCATTGTCACCCCCTTGACACTCCTCTCGCCCTGGTTAATCTCTCCCGAGTTTCCCTGGGAAAAGTAACTCACAAAACATCCCCCGTCCCGGTGATCATCTCTGGAAACCATCGGGAGGATATCTCCTTTTACGTCCTGCCCACCTCAGTAACTCCTGTCATCCTCGGATATCCCTGGCTCCGCCTCCACAACCCCGCCTTGGACTGGAAGACTGGGAAGGTGTCAGCGTGGAGCACTTTCTGCATGGGTACCTGCCTCCAATCCGCGGCCTGCGCCCCGTCCTCGCCTCCCACAGCTCAGGACACCGCGCCCCCGGATCTCACCCTAGTGCCCTCAGAATTCCACGACCTGGGTGCTGTTTTCAGTAAGTCCAAGGCGATGTCTCTGCCTCCTCACCGGCCCTACGACTGCGCCATTAACATCCGCCAGGGGGCGCCCTTACCTTCAGGATGCCTCTATAGTCTGTCAGCGCCGGAGAAGGAGGCAATGAACAGCTATCTGAAGGAGTCGCTCAGTGCTGGGATCATCCGACCGTCCTCCTCTCCAGTAGGTGCAGGGTTCTTCTTCGTGGGAAAGAAGGACGGATCTCTTCGTCCTTGTATCGACTATCGAGCTCTCAACGATATCACGGAGAAGGACCGGTACACCCTGCCCCTTATGGATACTGCCTTCCACTCCCTCCAGGGGGCGACCTGGTTTACTAAGCTGGATCTCCGCAGCGCTTACCACCTCGTCCGGATCCGGGAGGGAGATGAGTGGAAAACCGCCTTCCGTACCCCAAACTGTCATTTTGAATACCTCGTGATGCCGTTTGGGTTGACCAACGCTCCAGCCGTCTTTCAGCGCCTCATCAATGACGTCCTCCGGGACTTCATCGGCCTGTTTGTATTCGTCTACCTGGACGACATTCTCATCTTCTCCAGGTCCAGGGATGAACACCGGGTCCACGTGAGGCGGGTCCTGCAGAGACTGCTGGAGAATCATCTGTACGTCAAGGCGGAAAAATGTGAATTCTACGCCAAAACGACTTCCTTCCTGGGGTTCGTCATCTCCCATGACCAGGTGCTTCCGGACCCAGCGAAGATCAAAGCGGTGGTGGATTGGCCCACACCTACCTCTCGGAAACAGGTTCAGCAATTCATCGGGTTCGCCAATTTCTACCGCCGCTTTGTCCCGAACTTTGGAGCCATCGTCGGGCCCCTGACCGACCTCACCTCTCCTAAGACCCCGTTCCGGTGGACTGAAGAGGCCGCTTCGGCCTTCCAGGTGCTGAAGACGGAGTTCTCCTCCTCCCGGGTCCTCAGCCAGGTCAACCCCATGCTGCAGTGCATTGTGGAGGTGGACGCTTCGGACACGGGGGTGGGGGCGGTGTTGTCCCAGTGGTCCCCAGCCAATGGAGTCAAGCGACCCTGCGCCTTCTTCTCTCGGCGCCTGTCCCCGGCGGAACGAAGCTACAACGTGGGGGACAGAGAGCTTCTTGCCATCAAGCTTGCCCTTTAAGAATGGCATCACTGGCTGGAGGGGGCAGCCTTGTCTTTTGTGGTCCTCACTGACCACAAGAACCTGGAGTACCTGAAATCTGCCAAGCGTCTGAACGCCCGCCAGGCGCGTTGGTCCCTGTTCTTTGCAAGGTTTAAGTTCAGCATCACATATAGGCCTGGCTCCAAGAACGGCCTCCTCGACGCCCTCTCCAGGCAATTTGCCCCGGAGGCCGCAGAAGACGTTGCTCACACCATCTTGCCCAGGTCGTGCGTCGTCGGGGCTGTTTCATGGGACATAGAAGACAAGATCCGGAGGGCGCAGGAGTCGGAACCAGACCCTGGCGGCGGACCGGAGGGGAGGCTCTTTGTGCCATCTGCCGTCCGGGGGGACGTTATACACTGGCTCCATACCTCCAAGCTCACCTGCCATCCTGGAGCTTCGCGGATGATTGACCTTCTCCAGCGATCCTTTTGGTGGCCAGGCCTGCGGAAGGATGCCGCCCATTACGCCCGGGCCTGCCCCGTCTGTGCTACCAATAAGTCAGGTAACGCTCCCCCTGCGGGTCTGCTCCAGCCCCTGCCCGTCCCTGGCAGGCCCTGGTCGCACATCGCCCTAGACTTCGTCACCGGGCTCCCTGTCTCCAACAACTTTGACACAGTTCTGACCATTGTTGACTGTTTTTCCAAGGCCGCCCACTTTGTGCCCCTACGTGGACTTCCCTCAGCCTTGGAGACGGCGGACCTCCTCATCCAGCACATGGTCAGACTGCATGGAGTCCCGGTCGACGTGGTCTCTGACCGGGGCCCCCAGTTCTCTTCGGACGTCTGGAGGTCATTTTGCAACGCCCTGGGAGCCAAGGTAAGCCTCTCCTCCGGCCATCACCCCCAGTCTAACGGGCAGTGTGAGCGGACTAACCAGGAGCTGGAGGCTACGCTCCGCTGCGTCACTTCATCCAAACCCACGTCCTGGAGTTCTCACCTCGCCTGGGTGGAGTACGCCCACAACACCTCTCGCTCTACGGCCATCGGGATGTCGCCCTTTAAAGCATCCTTGGGCTATGATCCACCCCTATTCCCCGCGCAGGAGGGCGAGTTGGCTGTCCCCTCTGTCCAGGCACATCTGAGGCGGTGTCGCTCCCTTTGGTCCACGGTGCGTAATGCGCTTTTACGCACGGCGGAGCACAATAAGTGTACGGCGGACCGACATAGGAGACCTGCACCTGCCTACCAGGTGGGACAGCAAGTTTGGGTATCCACACAGGACGTTAACCTAAAGGGTGAGAGGAGAAAGCTGGCCCAACGGTTCATCGGCCCTTATCCCATAACCAGAATCATCAACCCGGTGGCTGTGCGTGTGGCTATTCCCTCCTCCCTCCGCATCCATCCCACCTTCCACGTCTCCAAAATTAAACCGGTGGTCTCTGACCCCCTCTGCCCTCCACCTGCGGCGCACCCCGCTCCCCGGATGATTGGTGGCCATCCGGCCTGGACCGTCGCTGACATCTTGGACGCCCGACGCCGGGGTCGCGGATTGCAGTACCTGGTGGATTGGGAGGGCTATGGACCCGAGTGGAGACAGTGGGTGCCTTCCTCGCTGGTGTTGGACTGGTCACTCATTTCTGAGTTTCATCGAGCGCACCCGGAAAAACCATCGCCAGGAGGCGCTGCTAGAGGGGGGAGTACTGTTATGACTCACCGCTGCCAGCCGCGCGCACACCTGCTCCTCGTCAGCGGCGAGGTATTTAATCCACTCTGCCCTGGGCTTCGGCCTGAAGCCGTCTCTCAACTTCGGCCCCTTTGCTACTACGGATCTCAAACCGACTAGTGAAGATAACCTGGGTAAGCTTCCCTTACCTCTCTCCTCTAGCCTTCCCCTGTGCACAGGTGGACATTCCCGGCAGCGGACTTCCTCATCTCGCCGTTGGCTCTACGCTGCTGCCACAGGTACTGCAGGTCACTGTCTCCCGGGCCTCGCCCTTGTCGACGCCAGCCACCTGTCATAACCAAGTAAGCCAGCTATCATCATTATTCCCTGTATTGGTGTGGTGCCCGTTACCCTTCTCCCTCTGCTTTCTCCCACAGGGTTGTCCGGCTGTACGGCCTCCTGCCCCCGTGCCTGACGCAGACGCCACCACCAATACATTCTTATTCCACAGACACGCAGCCATACACTTCCTTGTTGCTAATAAAGCTGTTAAATCCATCCTGAGCCTGCGTGTGTGTCTCCTGGGCCGTGCATTATGTCATAAGATACCATTTTAGACAATGCAGATTTGTTTTTAGGGGATTTAGATCCACTGCGGTGCATCTTTAATAGTTCAGTTTAGGTGGTTAGGATTAATTAGGATTGATGACGGATTTTTTTTTTTTTTTTTTTGTTACTTATTTGTACCCGTAGGTAGACATGGTTTGCAGTCTGGTGACAAGCCACCGGCTGCTGGTCGCTGCGTGCGCGAGCGCCCTAAACCTACATGTTTTTTGGTGTGCGGGAGGAAACCGGAGAAATCCCGGAGTAAACCCACGCAACACGGGGAGAACATGCAAACTCCACACAGCTCACTGTTGGTCGGGGGCTGGGATCGAACCCACGATCTCATGATTCCCGCGATCCCCCGGCCGAGGGTAAAACTGTGCTGCCACAGTGCTAAACCACTGCGCCACCGTGCATGTGTGGATGTGGAAATGTGTGTAAATTTAAATACATTTTTAGATCTTGACAAGTTGTTTTTAGCACAAGTGAAATACTGTATTTATGAGTTCCAGGTACCTGGCTGTGGCTTAATGTTTTGTGTCTTTGTAGATCCACTGTGATGCATAAGATGTAATGCACATATGTAAATGATTAATTGAGGCATAATATTGTTGAAATTGCACTTGTTTTTTTTTTTAATTCAGGTTTTTCACGATATGTTTTGTAAAAGGTTCATTAAATGTTAACATTTCACAATGTCCTTGTACTTCTTTGCACTAAAACAAAGAAAAAAATTGGAATTGTCATTATTTATAGGTTATTATGCCATTATTTTACTGGTTGGGCCCACTTGGGATTAAATCAGGCTGTATGTAGCCCCCAAACGAAAATGAGTTTGACATCCCTGTAGAGCCTTTCAATATCTCTACAAATGTATTCAAGTGAGTTTTATATTACTCCAAGAAAATAATAGAAAAAAACATGTATAGCATTATTACTAATAATATTTTCTTCTATAGGGCTATGGCTATATTGTGATACTACTGATATGTCAGGTTTTTTTTAAACTACAATGATAAGTAAATATCAGACATCATGTTAGTCTTTTTCCAAAGAAATATGAAACAAAAAAATATCATGGCTATACAGAATTAAAGATTGATTTGTGCAGTCAATCTTCCATCTATTGTTTTTGTCCATAAACATAACAAAATACCACATCAGTTCATTTTCTTTGTCCATTTCTCATCACAAGATTCTTTATTTCCTAAAGTCTGGCTGCCTAATAATTGTGCATCTCCGGTCATTTATAAAGCACTGGCCGTTTCTGTGAAGTCAGAGCCCATTTAGAGGACAAGAACTAAGGGTTATTATATCACTTGACAGCTTCAAGACAAACTGGAGCACTGGGATGCTCCAAAACACTCAGCCCGCACAAAAAGCCAGACTGAAGCGCCTGTCAGTCAATCATCCTCCCCAGGAGAGCCATATTACTTACAGCCTGAGAAATTGTGATACGGAGGTCTCCACATGGTTTGAAATTAATAACATTTTGTTCTCTGGTTTCAAAAATGGACACAGTGCAAATTTATCATTTCTCGGGCAAGGGGGTCTACAACATCCCCTTAAGGATCCTTTCTTTTTTCCTTTTTTCAATTTCTATTTAGAAATTCCGTGAGCTCAAAAACCTTAAAGTATAACATATAGAAATGCTCATACAATCCTGACCTGTTTATGTGGTATAAAGTTGATAGGCTGTCAGGCCCCCAGCAAAAAAGGCCCAGAATGAAGCAAGCTATCCTTTAAATTGCCGGGGTGATATTTGCAGATAATAAAAGAGATAAATCAGACAATGTGGCTGAATATTTCATTTGTTATCCATATTCCTTATGGGCAAAAATGGTACAGAAATGTAAAAACAGCAATTCCACTTTACCCCCTCTGGAATTGTAACACTTGAGATGCTGTTTTCATGTCTGAAGACAAAGTGCATGCTTTTCCTCTGCCTGCAACAGATAAATCTAATGGGCAGCCAGAATTACTGGTTGTGATGTTGTGTAGTCTTAACGTAGTCTGCCCGTTCACTATTTTTATTTCTGTCAATCTCTCAAAGTAATGGATACTCTGGAAAAGAAGCTAGAGACCGCTTTCTATTTATAGGTTTATGGAATGTAGAACAAGGCCAAACAGAGGTTACAGAAACAGAACTACTACTAGTAATTATACAGGACTGCACATGATGGATTTTTTAATAAGTTTTATTTCTGGGGGAAAAAATGTTAAATGGATGTTTTCTCTCCTTAATTAGAGCCATTGTGTATTGCAACTGATTTTTCATTCATTCATTCATTTGAAATTGTATTTTTATAGCTTCTAGTAGCATTGCTTTATTTGGAGTAGGAAGAAAAAAAATCAAAGTGTAAATAAAAACCCACAAGTGTACTGTGTATTTATTTTACTTTCTTTTGTCAAATGGGCATTTATGCAAATCACTGCATGTTTAATGAGACAACACCTAATTTACATATTTAAACGCTGCATTTTAGAAAACAGTGTGACAGGGCAAGTGACTGTCAGTAACATACTGATGAAAAACATTTAACCGAGAAATTATATTTTGCAATAAATACATCCAGATTTACAGTACTTTTTCTTTGAAGTGAATATAGCATTTTGTGCAAACTTGAAAGGGTTTCATGCGCTCAACCAGTTTTAAAGATGAAGGCTGGCGCTCAAACAAAACGGGACCCAAACAGTATAAAAAGGCTGGAGGTCAACGAATAATCTTTGAAAAAAAGTTTATTAAAGTGCAAGTAACACTAACATTTTGACTCCAGTTGTCTTCTTCAGAGTGACAATTTTGTGCCCATTAAACTTTTCATTTTATTTTTCCTGGTCAAAATTCTTTTTTTAAAAATTTTTTTTTTAAACAAAGCTACAATGCTTTTATACCCTAAAATACAGCAAACTGACTTCCTTCAGCTGCTGATATTACGCACAGATTTACACCATAATATCCATACTTCTGTATGAGGAGTCTTCTGCAACACATGGCCCGGAGCGTATCACTCATCACTAGAAGTCA
The DNA here is from genome assembly GCA_020510985.1 of Pholidichthys leucotaenia. Taxonomy (NCBI): domain Eukaryota; kingdom Metazoa; phylum Chordata; class Actinopteri; order Cichliformes; family Pholidichthyidae; genus Pholidichthys; species Pholidichthys leucotaenia. The sequence continues at coordinate 384,756,933 of CM035836.1, read as the reverse complement.
TTTGGACATTAAGCATCCAAGTTGACACCTCAGACCTCCCACAACCCCTGGGTGACGTTTCATCCTTTCTGCTGAGGCACTTTAATCTTTATTTCATCATGTCCGTCCTCCCTGGACCTCTAATATACTGTCTCATTTCTTTTTTTGCCCATTTTCTACTAATTCACCGCCATCTGCCTTAGCATCTGTTTGAGGGGAGAAGCAGGGGGGAAAAAAATCTTCACATTGAGGGAAAAGCCTGTGCTTTCTCCCTCTTCTTCCAACTTTCTGTCTTGCTCATTGTGTCTTCCGCTGTCTTTGAATAAGCCAAAGTCTCTGCCCAGCTCTGTATTCCTTGTTCACATAAGCTTCCTCAACACCCCCCCCCCCCTTAAAAAAAGTCTAATGCTAGATGTAAACCTCAAACCTGCTTCCTCTCTTGTCCGTGGAGGCCCCCCAAAGACGAAAACAGGAGGAGGGAAGGGGGGTTAAGGGTGGGGGTCATATCCTTTCCATGTCCAACCGCTTAGTCAATAACCACTGTCAACAGGACCAGACAAAAGATCAGAAAAGTGTGATTGTAATTTTTGGACAATGGTGGGGAGCTCTCATAAGGCCGGACTGCAAAAGGACACCACCTCCCCACTGCTGCCCCCCCACCCTCCCCTTCACTCCCCAGCTTCCTCCCTCTCCTCTTTGAGCGTCGGTGACAAAGGGAAAGCCTGCTGCACCGCCGGAAAAAGCCACGGGATCACCTCAGTCAGCCCGTGGATTACAGGCATTCTTTGGCAGGGCCCGTGTTGCTGGGGAGAGGCTAGCTCCTCGTGGGCCCTCAGAGGCTGCAGCACAGCCCCCCACCCCCCGCCTCCCCACCTCCTTTCCTTTTTTGTATTGTGTTCACATGTTTGACAGACACAGAGCCTATAATAATCTCTTTTCCACAGGGACCTGCACCATTTGTTTGGCAGACCCTACAAACAGTTTCAATCCCCTTTCTCTCTGCCTTGTCTTCGCTGCAGTCGCCCATCGCCGTCATCTAATTAATGCAGGCCCTCTTTTCATCAACACTTCCTGTTCAATGTTGATCCCCCCCCCCCCTTCCTTCCCCTCCTAAATCCCAGATTTAAAAGTCACTGCCTTCGCTGGTTATCATACCATATTTGAGTGGCTGTGGATTAGAAAGGTGTCTTTTCTGTGGATTATAGCTTTCTTACATATTCATTGTTTTACCATTTTCTCCCCTTAAAATCCCCAGAAATGCACTTAAACAGGTCAGGAAGGATTCATTTTTACAGAGTAAAAGGATTAACCAGTTCATGCTTGCCTGTTATTTGAAGCAGCTCCATGTGATTTAATTTGCAGCTAATTGTGTACTTTCACATTGTTCATGAAATTAGCATTTTAATTAGGCTATCCCAAGAGATGTGGTTATATTCTGAGACTATATGCCTGAAATAGAGGAGATAGCTGTTACATAATGATAAATTCAAAGTGATTAGCAGGATGGCATGCTACTGAAACTGTCACATTAAGAAAACTGCTCATTAAAGGGCAGGCCCACATTTGAAATGTACATTTTATGAATTCAAGTTAAATTGTAATAACATTTTAATTACTTGCTATAGTATTCTGTATGGTACATTGTCTTTCTTTCTTTCTTTCTTTCTTTCTTTCTTTCTTTCTTTTGCTATTAAACTACTATTTAAAAAGCTAATGCTTGCTCCAGGAGTTTTAGTTAACTATAGGCCAATTTCTAATCTGACTTTTATTTAAAAAAATCTTAGAGCTGTTGCTACACAATTATCTGACAATTTACAGGGAAACAGTTTATTTCAAGAGTTTCAATCAAGGTTTAGAATTTGTCACAGCACTGAAACAGCTTTAGTGAAGGCCAATAACGATCTTCTTATAGCATCTGATAATAGATTTGTTTCTATTCTAATAGATTTGTTCCTATTCTATAACATAATATTTTACTTGATAGATTACTTTGTTGGACTTAAAGGAACTTCTTTGCAGAGGTTTAAATCATATTTATCCAATAGGTTCCAGTTTGTTCATGTCAATAACAAGTTTTCTTCAAATTCAAAGCTCAGTAATGGAGTTCCACAAGGCTCTGTGTTAGGTCAGATTATTTTTACTTTATATATGCTTCAACTAGGTGATATTATTAGAAAGTATTGCATACATTTCCATTGGTATGCAGAAGGCACACAATTTTATTTATCAGTGAAGCCAGATGACAGTAATCGGTTAAATAAACTTTATTTTATTTTATCAATTTATTTAACCAGGACAGTGCACATTAATAAACATTTTTGTAAATGTGCCACAGTTAGCCAAAAGGCTATTATTCATCTGTAGATGTTACAAAATCACCCTAAACAGTACAAACGAATAAAATTACAAGAATATACAGGAAAAGTAGTAAGAGAAGAATATTAGCGACAGTAAAAATAGCATCATTGAAACATCCTTATACTGTATTATCAAAAAACATGCAATTAAAAACATTTAAAGCCTGCAACATGACATTCAACAAAAAAAAAACAAACAAAAAAAACCATAAAAATGTAAATCGTGACTTGTGATTTTTTTTTAGATTTAGACAAAACTGAAATCATTCTGGATGGCCCCCAAAAAAACCTTAGAAATACTTTCCCAAATCAGGCACTTAGTTTAGCTAGTATTATTTTCTCCCCCTTAACAGTTCTGTGAGGAACCTTGGAGTTATTTTTGATCAGGATTTGTCCTTTAATTTGCATATTAAACTTATTTCTAAGACTGTTTTTTTTATTGTAACATGAGGAACATTTTATTTTTTATTTAACCTTTATTTACACAGGGAAGGTCCATTGAGAAAAAAACCTCTCTTCTTCAAGGACGCCCTGTTAACCTTCACACATTCACACCTGGAAGCAGCCCAGTATAACCACAGACTCCACAGACTGCCCTGTGACCAACGAGCAGCTCATTGGAACAGTGGGATTCATGAGGGTGGGGAAAAAACTGCTTTGTCATCCACCCCATCCAGATCTGATCCTACCAGTCAAGGGATCAAACCAGTGACTCTCTAGTCACAAGTTCAGATCTCTAACCACTAGGCCACCACAACATCTTGTCTTCAAGTGAGGCTGAGAAACTAATCCATGCTTTTGTTAGTTCTAGATTAGATTACTGTAATTCTTTATTATCAGGCTGTCCTACTGTAAAATGTATCTAAAGTCTCCAGTTGATCCAAAATGCTGCACCTAAAGTTTTAATAGGAACTAAAAAGACAGATCATATCTCTCCTGTTTTGGCCTCCCTTCACTGGCTTTCTGCAGAATCTAGAATTAAATTTAAGATCCTCCTCCTCACCTACAAAGCTCTTAATCATCAGGCCCCTTGTTATTTAAAAGATCTGATAGTACCTTATCATCGTAAAAGAGTACTGCGCTCCCAGAATGCAGGATTTCTAATACAGGAAACACAGGAATCTCTAAAAATACAATGGGAGGCAGCGCTTTTAGTTATCAGGCTCCTCTCCTATGGCATCAGCTGCCCATCTGGATTCGGGAGTGTTAAAACTTTCCTTTTCGATAAAGCTTAGGTTTGGATCAGGTGGCCCTAAACTTTCTCTTTGTTATTTTGCTATAGAATTAGACAGCTGGGGGACCTCCCAGCAATTATTTCTTCACTCTCAATATGTGTAACATTTTTGCTGTTCATTAACATCTGTTTGCTCTTTTCAAAACATCTGTTTAGTACAAGTTTACAAGAAAAAAGTCCAAAAATATGATAAAAGATGCTAATTTATAGTACAAAGTAACAAACTTATTATAAGCAAGTCTCAAATTTATGAGAAAAAAGCTACATTTTCATGAGAAAAAAACACATTTTCCAAGTGCTGAAACATGTTTCCAAGAAAAAAGACAAAATTTACAAAAAAGTCACAAATTTACAAAAAGAAATTGCCAATTTTCAAGAACATTTTTATAAGTTTTTTGTCTTTACTTTTTTCTCTCATAAATGCCCAATTTTCTCACTAATTAGTGATATTTTTTCTTGTAAACTTTACCATTTTTTTTCTTTGAAAGATAAAACTTTTTTAAATCTAAATTTGCAAGTTTTTCCTAGCAAATTTCCTGGAAAATTCCTGGCAAATTTACTACTTTTGTAATAAATTAAATTAAAAAGAGCACCAAATTTATTACTTTTGTAATAAATTTGATGCTCTTTTTCCTATACATTTGCCATGTTTTATGATAGTAAGAAGAGAGCAACAAAAACTCATACATTTGCAACTTTTTTCTATAAAATTTGCAACTCTTTTCTCAAATTTTCATGACATTTCTTGTAAATTTGCTACTAAACTAGCACTGATATACTAAGTTGATCCATGCAATCTTTCCTTGCACTCTTTATGGGGATGGAGGATGGCAGGTTAATGAGAGGGGTGCTTTTGGGTCATTTTGCTGGTCTTTCAAATACTGTATTTAATTATTTGAATGGATATTTATTATTTTATTTATTGAAAGAAAAAACCCTTCTTTCAGATTTTTCAAAGATTTATTTATTATGAACAGATATTAATTTTTCATTGGAAGCTGCCCATTTTGTCATTGACCTTCTGTCTTGTAAATAAATAATTAATGATGAGTATCATGGTCTCTGTGTGAGCTGATAATTTTGTAGAAATCTGTTGGGGAATAAATATCTCCATGCGTGTGTAAGTATTAAAATAAAATAGATATACCAAGTAAGTACAGTAAAATTGCTGCTACTGTATATAGCTTTACCTTTTTCAGTATTTAGGAGTGCCCCTTTTTCAGTTGAGCACCTGCCCCCCAAAATGTCTGTGCACGTCACTGGTCCTTGCTGTACACTGCACCCCATTGGCCCCCCTTTTTGTAAGTCAATTTATGTGATTATACAGTTACTGAGTAACATTTGAAAAGGTTGGTGGTCATGTTGTCAGTTTAGACCCTCTGACTGTAGCTTTGTTTTCCCCAGTGTCTGCTGCTTGATCTTGTTCTCACAAACTGCTGTCTTTGAATTTTTAATTTTAGAAACAACCTGACAGTCACTGTATCATTTTTCTGAGTAAAATCAAAATTGCAGCCTCCTTTTCCTTACTCAAAACTATTATTTTCTACTGTTTTAGCATGTCAGTCGTTTTTTGGTGAGCGTGCTATCCCTCCCCTCCTGTGTGTTTTCCCTCTGTCTGTTTCCCGGCTCCAGAGCTCACCGGTGCACATGTGCGATTGGACACACCTGCTGCTTCCTCGTTTGCTAGCGTATAAAAGAGCCAGTCTGTGAATGCTTCTCTGCTGGACCGTTGGGTATTGCTGCCTCAACTAAGACTTGATTTTTGTTTGTGTTAAACTGTGACTGTTTGCTGACCGAGTTTCTCCTCTCCCTTTCAGGTTGCTGCCATCGCAGTGGTGTGGCTCTCCAGGGCTGCGCACGCTCACCTGTCCTTCCATCTCGTCTGGTCCACACCTGTTCTCCACCATCTCGTCTGGTCTACTCCTCCCTTCTACCATCTCGTCTGGTCCCTTTCTGCTCCACCCGGTCAGCCTACAGCTCCCCTTGCTCCCTCTACACGCTGGGTCCCACAGCTGGGCCCTCTGCTCAGTTTGTAAGTCCTCTTTCTTCTCAGTTAGTCTGTTTATTTCCTCATCTTCCCCAGCTAACTTTTCTCTCTTCTCCTCTCCTCTCTCACAGGTTGTGTGTTCCTCCAGTGTGCCATCCATGTTTTGTTTCCCGATTTATCTGTGGCGTATTTTCAGTTGTGTTTTTGTAATAAATTTTGTGTTAACTTTTACCCTGTGTCTGAGTGTTCTTCCGGAGTTGTACGCCCTGCATTTGAGCTTCAGGTTGTTGAATCATGACACCTTTGGGATACTGCAAGCACAGTATTCACCCTACAGCTGCTCCCTACTGTATGACGATAGTGATGAGCATAACAGTGGTTTTTAGACTTCTTGAAAAAATGGTTCAGGTAATCATTTCATTAAATAGAGTGATGCATGCTTGTGTTGGAAATCAACAGATACTGGATCTGAAAGACTACCACAACATGTAGAGATGCTGATTTAAGAAAAATGTGGAGTGGTTTCTTGTTTATTTGTGTCAGCGGAGCTATATGTTATTTCAACATCATGTCAAAAGTGGCAATTTGTTAAAAAAAAACATACTTGTCACAATTCTGTGATTACAATAGTCTGCTAGGAATTTTGTGAAAAAGAATTGTTTTCATGCTCTAAACTCTTTACTGTACTCTTCATTGTATAGCATGTGTTCTCAGTTTAAATGTGGCTGTTACCTTTAATGATACAGAAAGGGTAGAGTCTCCATATGGAGCGATATACAGCGAGTGTACACAACTATATCAATCTATTTATGACCCCTCCCTCTGAGAAAGAGAGATTTGAGGAGCTATAATTGGTTCTCCTCACATGTATTCTCCCCAGTGTGCACCCTGCTCGCTCCACAGGGAGCACTTTGATGATAACTTGCTGCATTACACGCTAACTTTTCGACAATGGCTACACGCTCTGTCTTTATTGCCCTGACTTCTAATGGCTATCTTGAAGTGCTGCCTCTGGCAATCCGGTTGCAAATAAATAGAAGCTGACACAGTAATTTACTCAAATCTTCTCTACAGTTTTGCCCCATTCTACCTCCAGAGATTACCCCTGCAACAACAATTATTTCAAATGTCACTGATTTCTGCCTGCAGGGAATAGACAAGATGAACATAAAATCTTTTCATATGATCGAAATTAAAATATTTAGGACATATAAGAACAATATGGTCTCATGAGGTGCACAGCCAGTGTAAAAGCTTTATTACTTGTGTTTTTGTTCTAATCAGACATGAAATCAGCTGTTTTCTTCAGCAAAGGACTATTAACCTTTATCTAATAAGGGCAATGGCTCTCATTTAGAGAGACGACCCAATGGAGGACACATAATTCCCTTTCTGTGGAGTCTTGTCAGCTTGGTGCTTTAAACAAGATGAACACATGGCTGTAGTGCTGTTGTCTAGTAGAACGATCAAATTTGCACATGATATGGAATCATACTTCACAATGATCATGAAAATCAAAAAGAAATGAAAGCAGATATTTGTATTATAACCAGGTCATATTTACAGCTGTTATCTTATTGTCAGTGTCCTTATCTTTAGATTTGTGTGCTGTTTTTATCTGTGTGCATGAGCCTTTGAGTAGCTGCAGGTCAGGAAAATGTTTGTGGCTCATTTCCTTGTTTCATGTTGTTGTGCACAGCACAGTTCAGTGGAGGGGATCCTAACATGTCACAGTGTCATGCCAGTGTCTCTGTCTAGTTCTACATGACCTCTTTCACCCTCTGCTCTCCCCTCTGAGGACTCTGCTTGGCCAGACATAGCAGATAATGTAATAAAGATATTTCTGCTCCAATAGAAAATAAAGAAGGTGTTCTTGTGAGACCAACTGAGATTGAACTGTTCTCTCCTGTGGACCTGCATTGATCTACTAGGATGTGCTTTATGCAAATTTATAGGATAATAAAGAACAAGTTTATACTTACGGTGAACATTTTTTCAGTTGAAGAAAAAACATTTTAGGATATGTATTGTCACTAGAACTGCTTTCATGCATGCTTTCATAATGAAATGTTATAAAATTGAATATTTTGAAATGTTTAATTATCAATGAATCATGCTAATGTCAATAAAAGCTGCATGGATAAAAAATTATAAAATGAGGGAAATATTTGAATAAAACAACAACCTGCACTCAAAAATAAATTGTGGCTTAGAATATTATTGCATCAATTTGATTTTATTTGAAATACTGTATACATAATATGTATTATTCCGATGTATAAACAGTTTAATTCAATCAATTAAAATTTATGAAAAAATATTTAAATATGGTATGCTGTGAAATAAGCCAGAATAATTTGTGTGTAAGTTATGAATTTAAAACAAACTGGATTTATTTACAACAAATAAATACACTTGTTATTATGAATTTAAACTGCCTTAGCTTTATTGTTGACACAGCATAAGTGTCATTCTTTATACAATTTATTAATGATTGAAAAATGGACACCACATCAACTTTACTGCTACATTTGATGTGAAATCCTTAAAATGCAAATATATGGAAAATTGTTACACAAGTAAAATAATAGAATTCTGAAAATTTGCGAAAAATGTGTATCTGTATTAAATCTTTTTTTTTTCCAGTGAAATGCATGTGATTCAGTTTCTTTACTAATAGAAAAACTTTTACTAAATCTAAGACAATTCTGGTTGTATTAGAAAAACACCTTATTCTACAATTCACACTTTATGTTCCATTTCTCAATACACTTTTTTATAGTTAATTTGTGCTATAAAAACACATAACTTTTTAAATGCCAACACCATTACTTTACACATAAAATGTTTGAGAGGTTAAAAATAATAGTGTTATTTTGCTCCTATACTGTAAGCAGTCCAAGCTGTAAAGACACTGGAAAACTCTATGACATTTTTAATTGCATACTTAAAGTAACATACATAGAACACCCTATACTTCATTTCTATTCACACTCTGCTTTAAAAAAAAAAATACCAGTGTAAAAATCAGATAAAACATTCTTCATTTCCACAGGTTTGCCAAATTCCAAAATCCAATGTCACTATAGTTTTGCATGAAATTTAGGAAATATTTACTGCAAATGGCTGTAAATGCACATGTAAAACAACATTTGTCTTACCTATAAAAATCATCACAACCCCCTTGGTCTTTATTCTGTGGTGCTCATTGAGGGAAAATGTCCTTCTTTATGGGATGATCAGCTTTAGATGCAGCTCTATAACAACCTCTCCTTGTTTATTCTCTTTTATAGCCATTTTCTGTCAAACACTTCAATCCTAGATTTGGCTGGTATGAGCTCTAGAGCACACACTCACAACTGTCCCAGATTGTTCAATATTCAGCTTCTGGCCCAGTTTGTTGATTAGTTAGCTTCTTTCACATAAATACTCACTCACACAGACAGACACACAAATGAGAATTGCACCCATGGGACACAATGAGTCTATCATACTTTAGCTAAACATAGACTGGGAATTAGTTGACTGGATAATCAATTTGACGGAGTGCCTCCGCAATAAGTGAGTGAAATGCACAGACAGTGCGTGTTGGATAAACCTGCCTAAGTCCAACATTTGTCACACAGATCACACGTGTAATCTGCATGGTGGAAAAGCAATCAAGTCTTTATTCCACATGTTAAAACTATCTAAAATTATACATGAAATGTGCAATCACACAATAGAAAGATACACTTTAACTAAGTACTATTGCACTGTTCATAATAAAAGGCTATTAGTAAAATGTTACTTTCTCCAATAAAGTTCTCAAGGATATCAATATAGTTGTTCACAACACAGAATGTCTTTTAGTTTTCCATACGCGTCTCGCCATTTTATTTATTTATTTTTTTGAGGAAGGAAATCTGTGGGCACCTTGTCAGCATTTTAACTGCATGAAGATAAGCACTAAACACCTCTAAAAGTAAATGACTTCTGAATAATTACTCTCTATAACCCCTGCTCTCAAGGGAGCAATTCAGTGAGCCCAGATGGCCACCAAAATAGGATTTAGGTGCCAAATTGACAACATCACTCATACAAGGTTTATCAATTACCTAAATATCAATTTCACTGCACTGTTGCTGAATTAGAAGGGATCTCTGATAATGAAGGAAATGGAGGACAGGAAAGCCTGGCATTTTTGTGATAATTACACTAGTTCAAGAGTAGCTTGGTATTTTTGTCACCAACACCTTGGCCACTTTCAGACATTTCGACAGAGTGAAAATAGATAGATAATTTATTTTGTGATCTGTCTCCAAACCATGCACTATTTAAGGTTTGACTAAGGAAATGAGTTGACTTGGCATAGTTAGTTCAAATTCAGAGCATTACAACCCCCCCCCCCCCCAAAAAAACAAAAAAAAATCTTTCTGTAAGGGAAATGCTTGAATATTGTCACTTCTACCAACTGAAATAGTCATGTATTCACTAGTCACATCTTGGGTACTCAGTTATTTGATCTACTAAATTTTAGTGGTGACAGAAATGGCATTAATCACTAACAGAAAGTGCTGGCTGTAACAGTGTCCACAGACCTTTAAAAAGTATTCATTTATTAATTTATTCAATATACAGGCCTTGATTATCCTTAAAATGTCAGTCCTTGATTCTGACTTTCAAAGGACTTTAATGCCATTGATATTACCTCAGTGCTTTTATATTGAGGATACTAAAATAAGCAGAATAAACAGCAGTCATTAAAATTGTAAATCTATGACATTTTGAGCTTTTTTCCCTTTTGTGACCAAGATTTTGGAATATTTTCAAACAAATTTGCAAGATTTTTCTTGTAATTTTGCATCTTTTTGCATGAATTTGCTGTTTTCCCCCTCAATTTTTTTCCTGATAAATATGTGCCTTTTTCCCCCTGCAAATTTGACTTGTCTTGTAAAATTGCAATTTTTGGGTTCATAAATCTGTGTTTTTTTTTCCACATAAATTTACTACTTTTTCCACATAAATTTTCAACCTTTTTCCTCATATTGGGACTTCTTTCCCACATAAACTGTCCATCTATTTTGCACACGCAGTACTTGTGAAGTTTTTATGGAGAATATTCTGGGTGCCATTGACGTGTTGAAATAATAATAAACCTGCAGCTGCAGAAAGCAAGCACATTTGTCCATTCCCATGATGGACCCCCAAGTTCGGAGTACATTATATTGAAAAAAAAAGCTGTTTTTGCGAATGTTTGTGATTAGTCCTGATTACAAATTTTAATTGCTTGTCATCACTACTAAACTTACAATGAATTAAATAAAAATAAAACATTTAATTTAAAATGTTCTACAGAAGCTGAGAGCAATCATGGTCTCTCCCATCTTTTTCATTGTCTTTTCCAGAAATCACAGGATAAATCAACATGTAATTAAGGAATAAAAGCTCTTTTTAGAGAAAACAAAATCAAAAACAGTAGCAATCATGGCCACTCAGCTACAGGACATAGTAGCTAATATTAACAACCATAATACTGTTATGGCTACTGGGCTACTATCAGGGCATGGGTTGGGCCCATGTCCTTGCCTTGATTTATAGTTTGTGTATTTTCTTGTCACCGGGACATGGGCCCAGCCCACGTCCTTCGCTCTGAGTTCATTGTTGTATGAAGTTCTGTGTTTTCCCTGCCTCAGCAGAGGTTTGGTTATCAGTGTTGTCATGTCCTTGGTTATGTTTATTCCTGCCTTAGTTTTAGGATTGTTTGGTCTTTATGTTTATTATTATGATCATGGCTCTAGTTATGTTCCACATTAAGTATCCATGCCTTGTCTTTTGTCCTGCATGTTTGTTATTACTGTCATGGTCTTTGTGTCCCTGCGTTGGTTGTAGTGTGTTCATGTTCTTGTGCGTATCCCTTGTCCTTGTTTACCCATACATCCCAGCCCATCCTCATCTGTTGACCTTGTTTTCCCCGCGTGTCCTCTGTTAGCCTGAATTGTGTCCCCACCTGTCCTGTATTGTCTTGATTACTCGTTGGTCTATATATGTCTGTCTTTGTCTTAGTCATGCACGGTGTCCTATTGTCAATGTCAGCATAATTACACTCTTCTGCCATGTCTGTTCCTGCCTTGCCTTGTAAGTTTACTCCATTACTTTAGCCTTGCGTTAAGCCTGCCTTGCCTGCCTTTATGTTCAGCCCTCGAGCTGGGTTCTGTTCAGCTTAAAATAAAAATTATTGAACTTGAGTCCTGCGTTTGGGTCTTGCCTTCCTGCCCTGCCAGGGCCAAATTATGATGGCTACCCAGTCTATTAGCTCTTCTATAGAAAATTTTATCTTTAGGAATTTTTGATTTCTCGTCTGAGCCTAATTTAGTGCTTCTTTGGCCAAAAACTGATGTTTTGGAATGTTCATTTGTTTGTCATCCAGCCAAATTTTCCCCAAATATTTAAGTATTAAATACCAAAAGTAAATCAGAAATGAAGGGATGAAGCTCCCGCATAAATTTAAAAAAATTAAGAATTACACATGATTACCAATTCATGACATTGGTAAAAAACTTCATTATTTGTTAAAAAAAAATGTTATAAGGTATTTACAATGCAAACACAACTGGTCCCTGTTTTCTTTTCTGTGATAGAGGTCATTTTGAGTCTCCAAATGTTGATAAGCAAATTTATTTTTTAACCATTACTTTATTACTTTCACTATATTTGCTTATGATTTTTTTTAATGATTTTGATTTTGTTTTCTTTTTTGAATTACAGTCCCCAAAATCCGGGCTTTGATACCATCAAATTTTTAATATCAAAAATCTCAACATAATGTGTAATCGTTTCAAAGGCAATGAAGTTGGTGCTTATGGTTGCAGAAAGGAGTGTATATCCATCCATCTAGTAAATCTGTCAAATCATGAGCACTTTTGAAATTAAAAAAAATGTTTACATTTCACATTTTTTGTTAGATTATTTATTATATAAGGGAGATGAATGCTGGTTGGAGGCACCCATTGTGAATTTTTGCCTAGGGCCCCAAGAGACTCTAAAGTCACCTCTACAGTAATCTTCAATATATATAAAAGGGATTCTGCGGTGTGGGTATGTATGTATGTGGCAAACCATGAAAGTGCATGCGCACCCGACACGGTGGCCAGAGTTCAAACCATGCGCACCCTCACACGGTGTCTGGAGTTTAACATCCACGAGTCTCTCTCCAGAATACAGGCGTTGCGGACTGACGGACAGACATAGGTACAGGTTTCCATTGGGTGCTGGGACACCAGAACTATATTTACATTTACCTGTATTCATTTTCTTTATTAATCTGCTCATATAACCCCCTAGAGGTGTACGCTGTGTGAGGAATCAAGCGCACCCCGGATCCAATCTCCTGTGCACCGCTGCTCTCTCCCTTCTCTCTCCACACTAGTGGTGTGCGATACTGCAAGATTTGGTATCGATCCAATACCAAGTAAATGTGGGGCCAGTATCGCCAATACTGATACGATACCGATACTTTTTAATAATTAAGGTGGATGCATCATCAAATTACTAAATCTGAATGAATTTGACATAATGTCCGGCTCAGGAAACACGCACGCAGGCTCAGGATAGATTTAACAGCTTTATTCAACAAGTAGGCATGTATGGATGGATGTGTGAGATATGTAGTATATGTGATGAGGGTGAATGCCGATGCACAGGAAGCAGAGCGGTGCGCCGTACAGCCGGGCAACCCTATGGAGAGAACAGAGGACAGGGGTAAAGGGCACCACACCTAGACAGGGATAATGAGCAGTGTGCTGCTTACTTGTGGACGACAGGTGGCTGGCGTTGGCCAAGGGAGAAGCCCAGAAGACAGCGTCCTGCAGAGCCTGTGATGACGGTGAGGATAGGATGGCGATGACGGGATATCCGCCGCCAGGGAATCCACCTGTGCACAGGGGAGAAGACTTGCAAAAGGTAAGGGAAGGAATGCTTACATAGAAGCGTAGTTTAGCTGACGTTCAGGAGACGATCCAGCTGCGAAGAACTGCCGATGCGAACAGACGGCTCCAGACCGCTGCACAGGGCTGAGTGGGCTAAATAGCTCGTGGCTGACGAGGCGCAGGTGTGCGTGCAGCTGAGGCAGATGATGAGCGGCGAGTCGTGACAGAATTTTCATGACCTTTAAGTGTTTTGTGATTTTTCTTTTGGATTATTAATTAGTTAAAACCCAGGACAGAATTTGGGCAAAGTTTAGCAGTAAATACATACAGTAACACTGTCATGATTCTGAGCACGGCTGTGAGCGTGCTCATCCTCTAGTTTAGTTTAAGTCTTATTCTGTATTTTTGCATCTCTGCTTATTTTGTATTTATTATGGTTTGATGTATATGGTTACCTGAGTTGTCCTTTTGTTTCTGTTTCCTGTTTTATCTTAGTTTGGGTATTTTCATGCATTTCTGTATTTTGTCTCTGGGTTGTTATTTGTCTCTATTTATTTATGAGTTGTCTTGTATTCTTAGTTTTGTCATTATAGTCTTGTCTGTCATAAACCCTCCCATGCGCCTCTCCATTGCGCACAGCGAGGGGTGAAAGGATGAGGATTTACACGCTGGGTTAACACCACACACACATTTATTGAACAGATGGGTAAACTCACATGCAGTTCAAAATAACTTTTGCACTCAAGGTTACAATGACGTCCTCCAGGACGTTCTACAGTCACAGGAAGAAACTGGGCAAAGTTGCAAAGCGTGCAGGCACGGGGGAAACGCCAACAGTTTATACTCACGGGACTGGAGCGGTTCTAGGAGTCCAAGTAAGCCCAAGAGCCTAACACCTCTCCAAGACATGAACAATAATCCAGCAATGCTTGACTGGCGAAGCCCTGCTTAAGTACAAGCATTGGTGGATACACAATTAGGAGCACCTGGGAGCAGCACAGGAAGATGGCATACGGGAGTGGGAACAGCTGACAGATTAGAGAGGGGGCGTGGTTGGACCGGCAGACAGTTAGACAGCGCTCACACCAGCGTGAGCCAAAGGGGCTGCCTCACCGCTGCTGGCTAGAAGGCAGTGGCTATGGGTAAGGAACAGCACTGAACACATAATATGCACATACACAGCAGCCCCTAAACCCACAGAGAGATCAGCACCGAGCTGGGGGTAACTAAGCCAGCTCGGCTCCTGACAGAGCCCCCTCTTTAAGGGGTGGATTCCCAGACACCCAAATTAACATCCCAGACCCCCCCCCCCCCCAACCCCAACAGGAACAAACAACACAAACCCGGTGGGAGGTAGGGGAAACAGGAAAGGAGGGAACACAATACCCCGCCCAGGGCCCACAGTTAACTCCCCCAAGTCCACGGATATTGGGGCTCAGGAGGCCGCCCAGAGTCCCAGGCCCAGCAGAAGGTTGGGTGGACGGAGTCCGGCAGCCTGCTGGACATCATGGGCCACCTAACCCAGGGAGTGAGTCCCTCCGGCGGTCGGCCAGTGCCGTCAAGCCACCAAGACCGGAGCGGTGGAGTAGGAGGTGGCTTGCCCACCGGGAGGCTGTCTGGTGGATGTCCAGACTGTAGGATGGTGACCCCCACAGCGCCAGACAGGGAAGAGGCTGCGGTGGACCCCGACTGGGCCTTCGCTGCACCTGCAGTGGACCCCGACCGGGCCTTCGCTGCACCCACGATGGACCCCGACTGGGCCTTCGCTGCACCTGCGGTGGACCCCGACCGGGCCTTCGCTGCACCTGCGGTGGCTCCAGGCTGGAGCTCCTCAGCACTCGCAGTGGCTCCCGGCTGAAAATCTGCAGCACCCTCGGTGGTCCCAGCTTGGGACACAGCTGCAATCGCGGTGGCTCCCGATTGGAGCTCTGCAGCATCTGTGGTGGACCCCAACCTGGAGCATGCCGTTCATAACGGGTCTGTGCCGGAGTGCAGCACTTATGTCAGGCTAACCCTGGGGCACAGACCCCACGAGGGTCCAAAGCCAGCATGCTGCACCCACGGTGACACGGCCTGCGGAGGGGACCACACAATGACCTTGGACATCAGGGGAGCTGGACCCATGACATCATCAGGTGATGAGATCGGTTCCATGAGGATCTCTGGAGATGGTAGTTCCTCTCCGGCGACCCTAGAAGGTAACTCAGGAGCAGGAGAAGAGACAGGGTTGTTAGGGTCGCTGGCAGCGGTGGAGCCGGGCAAAGGAAGTTCAGATGCAGCTGCGCGCTGTGCCTGATGCTCCTCACCTAGAGCCAGATAAGATCTCTCTAATACTGTTATCAGAAAAACAAGAGAAAAAACCTGCCTGAGCTCGAGCTCCACCACTGTCCAGGACTCCGTCGATCCTGATGATGAACACTTGGGCCTGGCCTCAAGGAGGTCCAGCTCAGGTTCCCAATCCGCTGCGGACACCTCTGCAGCTGGCGAGATGGTGATAGCAGTTCCTTTGTTCCCTGCAGCGGCTCCAATGCAGGGGACTCCACCGGCGTGGCCACAGGGAAACACCTCTGTGCTGGCTCTGGAGTGGGATCCTCCAAAGCCACCGGGTCCTCCACCGTCCGACGGCTCTGATCCTGGACCGACAGACGCTCAGGAGAAAATGGAGGAGACACAGAAGGGGTAGGGAAAGAGTTATAAGCTGCAGCTGGAGGAGGGAGCCCAGTGGACTGCTGTAACTGGATCCCTCTCCCGGGAGACAGACAAGGTTTACTATCATCAAAATGAATTGAATGAGAAAACACTTGCCTGTCATCCCGGTCTTTGATGTCAACTGCTGCAGCTGGAAGGCTGTCATCCCTCTCTGTGTCCACGGTGATTTGGCCCTCTTCAACGGGTGGAGGAGGAGCCGTCTCCATGGCAACGGAGGTGGGCATTCCCGAGGTGGCCCCATCTAACCTCGCAGCAGCTGGAGGGACGATGACAGCTGATGGAGGAGAAGGCCTCTCCCGGTGCTTCCACGCGGGACGGCGCTGTCCTTTGTTTACTGGTGCCGACTGTGCTGGAGCGGGAGGAGGGTCGGGCGAAACATCACGGAGGATGACGGTCTGCAAATTACTGAACCTCCGTCTTGGCGCTGTGGGCCATGCCAAACTGGGGAAAGAGCGCTGGAGCGAGCAGACTGTGGAGAGCAGGTCGGCGAACTGTGGGTAGTTCCATAACCCAGGATGTGCCTCCAGGATCCCTACTGCTCCGTCCAGGCATTCCAGCATCTTCTTAGGTCCCCAGGCGGCGAGGGCTTCATTCACAAAGCTCCGGATGAATTTGGCAGCCCATCCCCCCTCCACCATGGGAAACCCTGCTGCCATTCCTCCTCTACCTCGGTGAGACCAGGGCATGATGCTCTCCAGAAACAAGTAAGTCCAGAAAAAACAGTTCACAAAGGGGAAAAAGGTTTGTGTGGGTGTAACCCGCTAAATCCTTCTATGGCTGGATTATTCTGTCATAAACCCTCCCGTGCGCCTCTCCGTTGCACACGGCGAGGGGTGAAAGGATGAGGATTTACGTGCTGGGTTAACACCACACACACATTTATTGAACAGATGGGTAAACTCACATGCAGTTCAAATAACTTTTGCGCTCAAGGTTACAATGACGTCCTCCAGGACGCTCTACAGTCATAGGAAGAAACTGGACAAAGTTCCAAAGCATGCAGGCACGGGGGAAACGCCAACAGTTTATACTCACGGGACTGGAGCGATTCTAGGAGTCCAAGTAAGTCCAAGAGCCTAACACCTCTCCAAGACACGAACAATAATCCAGCAATGCTTGACTGGCGAAGCCCTGCTTAAGTACAAGCATTGCTGGATACACAATTAGGAACACCTGGGTGCAGCACGGGAAGATGGCATACGGGAGTGGGAACAGCTGACAGATTAGAGAGGGGGCGTGGTTGGACTGGCAGACAGTTAGACAGCGCTCACACCAGCGTGAGCCAAAGGGGCTGCCTCACCGCTGCCGGCCAGAAGGCAGTGGCTATGGGTAAGGAACAGCACTGAATACATAATATGCACATACACAGCAGTCCCTAAACCCACAGAGAGATCAGCACCGAGCTGGGGGTAACCAAGCCAGCTCGACTCCTGACACTTGTCTGTGTATTTGTGAATCATCTTGTATTTGTTGTATTATTTGCATCTCTTGGGTTTGTGTTTATTTTATCCTCACCTTGGTGGTTTTCCCCTTTTCTGTATTCTCCGGTTTGTTGCTCATTTTGTAATCATGGCATAGTTATTTCATTATTAGTTATCCTTGTACATTCTTTATTCATCCTGTGTAATCATTATTTATTCATTCCGGTCTGTGCTTTCATTTTGACAGCGCCCCGTGTAACTTCCTGCTGTCAAACTCTTTTTGCGGGCTGCACAGCTGTCACTGACTGTGCTGATTATTTCCTCAATCATGTACCCACGCCTGATCTCATTTGCTTGTCCGTATTTAAGAGCTGCTGCGAGGCTTACTCCTTGCAGTGGTCTTCTGGTCGCCATCCCTCATTCCTAGAGGGTGTTCCCGTCTCTTCTGTATCCTGTTCATTCGTAAGTCCAGCGTCTGAGCCGTGGACGTCTGAGCCGTAGTCTCCTGTCTTTATTGTAAGCCCAGCCTCGAGCTGGGAATTCGTAGTATTCTGCTTTAGCCTTAGCTCAGTGTTCCTCTGTATTTTTGTGTTCATGTTATTATTAAATTGTGCAAACCCACTGTCTGCGTTTGGTGTCTTCTGCCTGCCCTTGCCAGGGCAATTTATGACAGAAGACTGCTGCCAGTGTGAGACGCCAGCAGCTGTGAATTTTTGCCTTTTTCTTTTTCCCTCCCATCATTTTTTATTTAAATCTACTCTCCTGCTGAATTGTCAGCTAACATGGACTACTGGCTACTCAGGCTGGATGAAGATGAGTGCTGGGCAGCTGAATTAACTGAAGATTTCATCTCTGGTGCCCACACTTCCCGCACTCCCAAGGAAGCCCTGAAATGGTTGGATTGCACGGAGGAGGTGATCGAGGCAACTCCCAGCGCTGGTTCCTCCCGTTTCCCCATTGGTGCCACCAGCCGCTGTAGCCACTGAGAGGGAGTTGCCTCGGTCTTCTGCAGCAGCCACCACCGCACCACGGGACTTCAAGCTAGTACTTTCTCATTTTTTAACACCTTTTGATGAAATGCCTTGCCTAATTCCCGGTGGGAGGGCTCGGCATCAGCCACACATTTTGGCTGAGCTCTCACCACCTGCTGCTGCAGATGTTCTTGTCACCTCACCTGCAATCCCCATGTCCTCTCCTTGTTTTCCCTCAATGTCCGCCGGTCCCAGAAAAGAGCTGCTGGATGACAGAGGGGCCTGCGGCCCTGGAACATTCCATTCCAGCCCCACAGCCACGTCCTGCATGGGAGAAGAGTGCCTCCTGTGCCCTGAAGACTGAGCTGACAAAAAACTGTCCCCTGGCTTCAGCTGCACGGGTCTTTGCGTCAGTGGTGAGGCAACCTCCAACATCAGTCGCCATGCCGGGAGCTCCACCAGTGTCGGTCGCCATGTCTGGAGGTCCTTCAGGAGCAGATACCAGCATGACCCGGGATATAGGGCAAGTGCATTTTCATTCTCCTGCACATAAAAATGAAATGTCTTGCCTTATTCCCAGTGGTGAGGCTCAGCATCAGCAGCCCACGTTAGCTGAGTCCTCACCGCCTGCTGCTGCCACCTGTTCCTCACCTGGCTCTCCCATGTCTCCTCCTGTGTCCCCTGAATGTCCGCCGGTCCTGGGATGGAGCCGCCAAACGACAGAGGAGCCTGCGGCCCTGGAAGATTCTGTTCCAGCCCCGCAGCCATATCTCGGGTGGCAGGAGAACGCAACCTGTGCCCTAAAGGTTGAGCCGACAGGAGAGTGTCCCTTGGTTTCAGTGGCATGGGAGCCATCACCATCGGTGAGGCCACCTTCAGCATCAGCTGCCACGCCGGGAGTTCCACCAGCGTCGGTCATCACACCTGGAGGTCCTTCGGCTACACCCATCATCATGCCTGCTGCTGGGGTCCTCGCAGCAGTGTCGCTGGAGTCCTGGATGGTGGTGGAGCTTGAGTCCATGCAAATACTCCGTTCTGTTTTAACACTTGCAGACCTAGAGAAATCTTGTCTAGCTCATGGGGAGGAGAATCAGCTGCAGATGTCCTCTGCTCCTCAGCTCTCCTCGCCAGTCTCCACTGCTGCCGGTAATGTTCTGGTGTTTTTCCTCTTCCTCCCCATCTGAGGTGGTCAAGCCGGGGTTGGAGTGCCAGATGAATGGATCTGAGACATCCCAGCCTAATTCGCCGGAGGCCTGGATGGCGGTGGAGCTTGAACTCAGACAAGTTCTTTTTTTTGTTTTCACTATAGCTGTCTTAGAGAGATCTTGCTTGGCTCTTGGTAGGGAGGACCAGTTGCAACCGCCAGCTGCACTTGAGTTCTCCTCGCCAGGCTCCACTGCTACCGGTGATTCTGACCCGGTGTTTGTCTTTTCCTCTGTCTGAGTCTTCTCCTGAAGTCACAGAGGTTCCTCCATGTCCGTCTGAGGTCAGCAAGGTTCCTCCATCTCCGCCTGAGTCACCGAGGTTCCTCCATCTTTGCCCAGGGTCACCGTGGGTCCCTCATCTCCACACAAGGTCACCATGGGTCCTCCGCCTTCGTCCGAGGTCACTGTGGGTCCTCCGACTTCACCTGATGTCACCGTGGGTTCTCCGCCTGAGGTAGCCGTAGTCCCCCCTTCATCGCCTGAGGTCCTCACTGATCAGCTGCCTTCGCCGCTAGGTTTCCTCACTGATCAGCTGTTTTCCCCAACTGGTTCCTTCTCTGCTCAGCCACCCTGGTCAGTAATCCTCTTCACCTGCCTTCTCTGCCTGGTTTCTTCGTTGGTCAGTCATCCTCTTCACTGTGTGTCAGCTTCCTGCAACCATTGACTTAATCCATCCATGCCATAGTCCCTGCGGTCCGCGGGAGGCATGGGTTCCAACTGCCGCTTCCGGGAGGTGGTGTGTCATGGCCTGCGGTCTGTTGGCCCAGGGATGCTGAGAGACCACCCGATGGGCTATTTCACCTGTTAAGGTGGTCCTGGAACTCTGGTAGGCCACCCGACCTGTTCCACCATGTGATCGGGTGGTTCTGGGACTCTGGGAGACCACATGAATTGTGTTAATTTTTCACTTAGTATTATCGGTATTCTGTTGCCACCTGCTGTTCGGGTGTTGTGGGTCACGAGTTTTTCTTTTCTTTGTCACTGTTTCGGTCCCTCCTTGCCTGGGTTCCCCCTCTTCCCTCCCGGGGTGGGTTAATTTTTTTCTTGTTCTTGTTGGGGGGGGGTGGTTGTGGGTGGATCCTTTTTCCTTTTTGATATTACATTGAGGTGTCTTGGAATCCACCCCTTGAGGGATGGGTACTGTCATGATTTTCGAGCATGGGTGTGAGCCGTGCTCAGCCTCTAGTTTAGTTGAAGTCTTTTTTTGTATTTTTGCATCTCTGTTTATTTTGTATTTATTATGGTTTGATGTATATGGTTATCACTGTATTTCACAGCCTTTTTACAAATTGTACAGTCAAAGTGCCTTTATTGTCATTCCATTGCTAATAAACAATGCAACGAAATTGAGAAGCTTGCCGTTGTTTCATTTTTCGGCCTGGAAATAGAGCCACACGGTGTTCCTCTTCCTCTCTGCCATTCTTCTGGCTCGTCTCTGTGCCGTGTGTGTGCATTGCTGGCAGCCGGCGGCTACTGATTGCT